>OY776299.1:13721418-14921418 GCA_963675345.1 Trididemnum clinides | reverse complement strand
TATTAGGTTTGCTGGTCGGCGGCTTTTTCACTTAAGCCATAAGCTAAATCAGGATGGTCCAAGATTGCGAGTAAAGGGCCACATTTAGGTGTCAGACAAACTTTGCTGGCTGCAGTTGGAGAAACGTTAGAGTGATCAAAAAGTTGATTTTGCTATTCTAATCGATTTAATGTTTTGCTGCACTACCAACGCATTTTCTGATGCTTTCTGGTTGTTTGCCAGTCAAAAAATGGTTTTCAGCTACGATAACCAAGAAGATGCGTGACACATCAACCAATTAACAAAATCTTTCATTAGCTTTTGTTTTCGTTATCGTGTTAGGGTTTGCATTATATTTGGTGGTCCGCTGTCTGCAGTAAGCAGCATTTAAAGTTTGATGGCCATTCTGATCTGTACGTCGATTTTAAATCGCTCCCATAATTGAGAGGTTTTTCGCAACTGTATGTTTTGCTAAACATGGCGCTCACTTTCGATGAAAAGAGCAGTGGTTCTTAAAGTTTTTAAGCCCCAATACTCCCAATCCAATTGACCTAAAATATAACTCTTTTCAATTGTTATGTAATCTAATACATCTCTTGTTTTGTTATAAAAATACTCTATACCCCAAAATCTAATGTTAGTACCTCCTTAAGGGTATCAAGGCAAATTAAGAATCACTGACTAAGAAGTTAAAACTACCAGTTGCTGACAAGATTTTTTCACAATGCCCAATAAGCCTAGCAAGAAGAGTCCCCTGGGAGTATACCCCTAAATTTTTTATTTTCGTTTAAGAAGGTATTTCAAGATTTAATTACTTTAAAGCAGCGATAATTTTCACGCAAAGCAACAAACAAATTTCAGGCCCAAATTTGACCAAATTGGAAATTAAAAAAACAACTTTTGAAAAAGTCTTCGTAAAAAACACAAAGACCAAAAATTGTACTTTTCCCCTCCTCCACATTTGCTGCTGGCAACGCTAACATCAAACACATCTGCTATTGCAGTTGAATTCGACTAGAGCTGTGATTCTTAACCAGGGATCCATAAAAGATTTTTGGGGACCAAAAAAAAAGATTTTTCCAAGTTTCCAAAATCGTTTTTAACTTTGTTTCAAGACGAAAATACCGTTAGCTCTCCCATAAAAAACATATTGTTGAGTCTGCGATTGAGTTAGGGGTCCACAGCATGTCAGCAATGTTTTCAAAGAGGTCAACGGCACCGAAAAGACTGGGAACCACATGATAAAAACGATCTTTTATTCGCATTAATAGTCAAGCGTGATAGTCGGTGCTTGCAACTAAGGGCAAAAATTAACGGGTGCCTGTGTCTTAACAAAGCGTAAAAAAAAGCATTGCTACTCAAAATTAGTTACACATCGACCTGCACTTTGATGCTGTGCAGCTTGCTTAGGGCTGTTGTTATTGCAGTGCATTCATGTAATAACTCAACTGTAGATGCTTGACTTTTGGCTCTGGGTCACTTCGCCCTTTCTTGGTTGCGTTTATATTGAAGCCGCATTGCATAAATCGCATTGATATAAACGATGCAATTGTGTTTCAGGTTGATTGCACGAAGAATCGAGATGTGTGCAGCAAGTATGAAGTTGGTGGATATCCAACTTTGTTATATTTTGAAGATGGCAAAATGGTGAAAAAGTACCATGTAAGTCTTAACTTCTTGTAGCAGCGGCGGGTTGTTTCAATGGCACTGGTAACTCTTAAAGCGGGTCTGAGGACAAGCTAATGCAAAAGCAGCTCACATTTGGTTACGAAATATAAAATTTGATGAATTAATTATTTTTAACACAGTGTGGTGTCTAAAATTACAGATTTTACCATAATTGCTGTGGAAGCGATGTTTATCCTTAAAAGGCGTTATCCTTCTGTGGTCGTTTGCACTACTATGTTTCTGGTAAGGTTTCGTCAAAACACTACCACTAACTGTGTGGTTGTTGCACAAGGTGCTTTTTTATTGCTTTTGTTAATCATAGCCAATGCGTCAAAACCATTTACTATAGGGAGGACGAGACTTGGGAAGCCTTGAAAATTTCGCCAAAAAAATGAGCGGTTCTCAAGAAACGGCTGCAGCTGAAAAAACGGAAGACGAACCTGTGGCTGAGACAGCCGAGGGCAAAGAAGGTTTGCATGAGTTAACGGACGATAATTTCTCGAAGCACACCAGTACTGGCTTTCACTTTATCATGTTTTTTGCACCGTGGTGTGGTCACTGTAAACGTTTGGAGCCTGTCTGGTTGGATCTGGCCAAACAATATCAGTCGTCAGAGCAAAATCCCAACAATGTAAAAATTGGAAGGGTACGTAACGTAATATGTATAATATGCTAATAGGATAACTCTCGTCTTGTCGATGAAGATCAATATGATTTTTTGTGCTTTGCTCAAGCATGAAGTTCCTCATTCACACAGTTATCATGGCAATATTTAGAGAGAGAAAGATAGTGGTGGATAAGTTCAGGTCTCGAAATTGGTAAAACTGTGTTATTCTGGTAGCTTTTATATTTCCCCGATTAAAGCTTTTGTTAGTTGCATTTGACTCAACTCATGAAAGACGTATGTCGGTTTATTTTTTAATTGTGGCTGTTTATGACAGGTCGACTGTACATCAAACAGGCAAATATGCTCTACTCATGAAGTCCGAGGTTACCCAACGTTGCTGTGGTTCAAAGATGGAACAAAGATAAAAGGTTATCAAGTGAGCTGTCAGCACGGGTTTCTGCAACCTGCACATTCGATGTCTCTTACTCGGTTTTTTCTTTGAATGGGCAATTGTGTCCTAGGACCGAGCAAACCCTAGACCATTTTAATAGACATATATATTGCGAGGTGGTCGAGTTTAAACGCTATTTATGTCGACAACGGTCTTGAGTTCGGAACGTCATCACGGCTACATTGCCGTGCAGTTTGGAAAGGCACTTTACTCAATGTTCTCCTGCTTGTAGTAACTAGCAGTAACTCCGATGGGTGTCTTGAAAACGTTTGTGTTTTAGCGTAACTTACCAAATGTTTTTCGTAATCAGAAGATTTGACAAAAACACGTAGAGTAGCTAAAGCTTGAGTCTTTTTTTACCGCCATCTGTTACAACTTGCTGCTGCAGTGGTCGAGCTATCCGATTAAAATTGGAGGATCTCTTACAAAACCTAACTTACGTGCCGTACTTGTTGGGCGCCATCAATGTGTGAACCTTGAATTTCGGGCTCCCCTAGCTGCAATATGGTGGAGGTTGTATTTCTCAGTTTGCCACCAAAGTTTTAATTACGTTGCTCGATCAATTATGTTGCTGCGATCGGTCTCTGCAACATAAACTTAGTTCTATCAAACGTCACGTTGGAAACTTGAGTATTTTAAGATACTAGCAACGTTCTGTTGAAGTCAGTGAACTATAACTGGGTAAATGCATAAATCGTTGTGTCGCATAGCTTTCTATCCTTTAGCTGCTAGTATCAATGTATGCTGTAGGTGCCAAATGTGAAAAAAACGCATGCATTGGTGACGATGTTTGACGAAATTAGTATACTTAAACCAGCTTTGTTTCTATTCGTCGTCAAAAACGTGTATCACACCGAACCTATTTCTTAAATTGAAGAGAAATAAAATTTGAATGTCAAATCGTGTGCTTTTTATGAACAGGGGGGAAGAGACGTCAATAGTCTCAAGAACTTCATCGACATGATGTTGAAGCCGGAAGAAGATGAAAAACCAGTTGAAAAAGAACCTGTTCCCGATGATCTAGATAAAGAACAAAAGGAGAAGCCAGCTGTGAGTATTAATTTTCATTTTTTATTTGTATGACTTGATTGCTTGTTGTTTACTTCGGCGAAGTAGCACAGGAGTAGTGATGACACACTTCCACAAATTAGGTAGACGTTTTAGTTGGCTGTTTTGTAAATGCTTTTAGATTTTGAAACGTCAGCCTTCGCTTAATCAATTTGGAATTCGCTAATTTTTTCGAAGCAAACCCAAGGTCAAGTCGTTATTTAGTTTTATACGATACGCTTGTTGTAATTTTTCTCGCTCTGGTAGAACAAAGCACGTAGCAATATGCGATTTACCCTTTTTTTGTTGATGATACGTCACATGAAAAGGACTACGAATCGTAGGAAATGTAAAGAAAATGTTTTTTGCTGTCAAATAACTTTGCTAAAATAGCTTTGATTTAAACTATTGTAAGTTAAATGATATTTCATGCATTGGTCATAATGGAGTTCTCATCACCTCAGTTGAGTGCATGTGCCATCACAAATCATAGGTGATCGTTACCAGGCATTTTGAAAGCCAACGCTTTTAGGATCAAAAAATCTGATATTTTTTGTGGCAAAGTCTGCCAATTACGAGACCAAATAGGTGTCTGGACCGCAGCTCCCAGATTTCGGAAAAACTTTTTAAATTTTAGATTCATATTGTTCACCGCTAAAGTTATTGTGAGTGGAGTATTTAGAAATCTTGTTTAGGCAAGCTTGTAGAAGAACTAGGTTGATATATCAAAAAAAAAACGACTTATGGTTTAGATTACTAGAAGCAAGTATTTTCCAAACTTTTTCTTCAATGCTATTCGTGTTCCAGCACCCAGAAATGACTTGGAAAACATTGCGTTTTACTTTCCTTTTACCATCTATATGTGATTTTAAGGTTATGGATTGCATTTTATTCCTGTTTTAAATTTTTTGATTGCGAGCAACTTTTTTTGTTTTAAACTGAAAACTGTTTCTGGCAGGAAAGTCCTGTTTTAGAACTGAATGATAAAAACTTCGACTTTCACATGGCTCTAGATGTGACTTTTGTCAAGTTCTACGCTCCTTGGTGTGGATTTTGTCAAAAACTTGCTCCCGTTTGGGAGGAGCTCGCCGTAGAAGATTTCACCGATTTGAAGCAAGAAGTTAAAATAGCGAAAATCGACTGTACCATGTATTCCAGCATTTGCCAAAATCACAAGGTAGGGCTGTGTCATTATTTATTTTATTACTATTGTGTGATTAGTGTATTGGACTATACGTACAGTTGTAAGCGATTGTTGAGCAATCTACCGGCGGATATGTTTATTGTTCAATAGTGTAAGCGCTATTATTTTTATGGACAAGTGCTCTTAAATCTCTTATCTGTAATCTGGTGCTAATTGTTTAAAGTCTGGCGTAACACTGACTTACGATCTTTGAAACGCTAGTTAAGTGGAATGACAACTATCTTTATTATTATTTTGATTAGGTTAGAAAAAGCTCAAAGTAGTTTGCGCTAACATACACAAATCGATACAACTGGTTCCCTTTTCGGTAAAATTGGACTGCCGTTGATTGGTTTCCAAATTCCTGGTTTATTGCTTTCCAGCCTGTAATCAGTAAGCCCAGCCCCCTTAGACGGATATGTAATCGTTTTAGGAGTCGTAAATGTCTTATTACTCGACCCTTAAACAAAAGTGTGGCGAGACTCCAGGATTCCGACAACTACCCGCAGCCAAAACCATTGGCTGTTTATAATCAAAAGGAGCGCGGTGTAAAAAGTCCGTAGCGCGACATAAGGGACGTACTGAGTCCGGTGGTTGCTGACGCTGCACAAACGATTCTCTGTTTTACGAGAAGACTATCATCAGTTTCAACGAAGGCCAGAGAGCACAGTGTGACTATAGGTGATGTGACGCCTACATTTGAGGAGTTGCGAGAGGCTGCATGGCTGAACCGGCGCATCCCGTTTTGTATGTTTATCTGACACGTCTTTACCAGGAAGAAATTAAATGATTGGGGATCCATTGCAGCTTAAACAGAGTAAATGTTGGGATGGAAAATTCCTGGCAAATATGCCTGAAATTGTGAGACATGAAAACAAATGAGATGCTAGGTCAGAATGAATGAGAAAAGAAGATACTTATAGGAAGTCTTGTTAGTGCTGCTGAGATCATTATGCAGCTTGTAGGATAGCGCGGGCCTCAATGGAAGAAGTAAAGCAAACCAATCTTGTCGAAAATGATATAGTGACTTAAGTGTCACATAATGAGCAGCTGTGAAGGACGCCGAAGTTTTCCTTGCCGAAATAGTAGAGAAAGAGCCGTCAATCCAAAATTACGTTCATGGAAACTGGAGAAAGATCAGAACGAGAGCATATAGTGGAACTGGAAAGTGAGAACTACACCATGAGCATAATTTCTTTAGGGAGAAGAATGGGAGCAAGCAAGCAGATCCTCTTTGAGGGAGGAAAAGAAGGGTACCAGAAGTTAAGTGGAAGCTAAGTCTTCAAGGACCCATGGTAAATCTTGTTTGCACTTGGCGTCTAGCCGCTCCAGGAAGACGGTAAACAAAGAGCCTGCACAAAGTGAACATTGGAGGAAAGGATAAATTCAGTTAAGGTGACCCGCGAATAAGGCAAGGAAGTCTTGAGCAAGAAAAATAATGATTAGCCAATGAAAGGCAACCATTGATGGCGCTGCGAATCGGTTTGTTGGTAGCACAGAAAAGAAAAACTTCTGAGAAAAACGTTAGATTGGGTTCAAGAAAAGCTTTGTGTAGTGAAAGATAGAGACTCTTAATACGCCTTAATATGCTAAGATAAACTTGTTTTTTTGTTTTTAGAGAGACCCCATGAGGAAGCAGAGGGTAAGGCCTTGACAGTATGAAAAACTTGGCGTTTCGGAAAGAAATGTTAAAAAAGAAAAAACTACGGTAAAAGGTAACCTCTAAAAAGGGTGCCGTGGGGTTACAGCGAAAAACAGGTAAGGATAAAGCGCAGCAAAAAGATGAAGGACGGTTGAAAAAAGTTTCATATTTGCCGGGTTGAGAGGAAAATTCCCGGGGCTTCTTGCAGTCTTAGCATTTACGTGGAGGAGAACACTGGATGGCCAGTTTGTCAGGTTGGAGAAAGGATCAGACTTAAGGTGGGAGAGAAGCAGAGAAATTCTAGATTAAAAGAAAGGAACAAGAAGGCAGCTATGAATTCATGCCAGACTGTTGCATACTCGAAGGATGGCCGCAAAAAGAATGGTGGTACTGGTGCTTCAACATATCGTTGGCAACTCAACATCTTTGACCGAGTGTTTGTCTTTGTTTCAGTGAAAATATATATAAGTTTTTACCTCTGAATTGATTGATGACGTTCTAGAAAAGATTAAGTTGAAATTGATTTTCGTGAATAGAAATAGGTTGGAAACTGTTGCCTTTGTTGTTGTTGTTGGTTACCCGACCCCTTCCGAGGGATGGGAGCATCGCGGAAGACCATGGAGCCCCAGAAGCCGGGCAACTGCCCAAGGTCTGGACCAGAGGTCATAGATACACCGAGAGTCGCCAAAGAGTGAGCGGCGCAAAGAGTCCGTAACTGGACAGTGCAGAATGAGATCAGAGGTGTCCTGCGACGAGTATCACAGGCGCTGCAGGAAGGATTCTCGATTCTGCCAATCCTAGAAAGATAAGAACCTAAAATAGAAGGCTGTGTCCGTTGCAGCGAAGACGAGAGAGGACACAGCGAGCATGACGAGGGAGCACAAGTTCCTTGGTGGAAATTGAGGGAACCTGTGGGTCCAAGAATTTTGATGAGACAGTACGCCTCCAGTCCGAGAAAAGAGAAAAGTGGATACGAGAGATAAGAGGAGAGAGACTACAAGGAATTTGTCGTAGCTGCCTTTGTCGTTTGGTAAAACATCCCGAACTTTGACCATCTGTGCCATTTTTGCTCGTTATTTCGTGCAAAAATGCTTATACAGGCAATGTATTTTCTAGTGAGGCACCGGAGGTTGGAAGTTCCGGTCACAGGTTTCAGTTTCGGCCGAAGCTTCCTGCTAAGTTTTTGTTTGTTACACCTTAAATAGTGTGTTCGTTCACGTTGTCAGTGAAATTTACTCTGGTTGCTATTTAGACAACCACCAATGGAAAGTGATATTTTTGTGGTGTTATGAACAACCAAATGCTTCAACTGAACTAGTTTTTCTTGCGCCTGATTAGGACTTGTTAAGCACCTGTCACATTAGTCGAACCTACAAACCTGTTGATGTCCCAGCATCTGAAGTGTCGTTAAGAGTTCTTAAACCTTACATTTGGAAATGAATCTAGCCAAACTCTAAGCAAGGTGGCTTTAAACTTAATCAAACTCGCTTTTGATGTAGAGCACAGTATATAAACATACAGTTCTTTATTTGCCAAATCTACTTTGCCAGTCTTTTTATCAGGTAATCGAATTCAAACTGTATCAGGTTAATCTCAAAGCAAACAGCTTCACGATTTAGAGCAACAAAGCAAGAGAGCACCCAACTAAAGTGGTAGGCCTAACCATTTGAAACAAATTGCATTGTACTGTTAAGTTAAGGTCTAGTTTTGCTGCCAGGAATTGTCTAGCTAGGTCCATAAAATCAAAGTTTTGACTAACAATCTACAGCTCAGATATTTTGCATAGTAGATTTTACAGTAAAGAGATGAGGGTTAGTTCCTACGAATTAAAATCAGCTACGCTTCTGGCCTCCATCTTCAAAGATTGCCATTATTACTGAGATATGTAACTTGCAAAACAAACATCATATAGAAGTAATGCAAGAGGCTAGCGATACACTTAGCAAACTGTAGATAGCGACACTGTTTCGACCTATGCGGTTTCGGTGCAGTTAGTGACCGACAAGAAGCTAGAGGCTTTTTATAAGCATAGCTTAGACGGTCACACTTGTGAGACCTATACTACAAGGTCCATGTCACGAATAAGTAAATTTGCGTTGAAAGAATAGTTTTTGTATGTATAGTTGTTGTAATTTGTCGTTTTGTTTTGCCGTGATTATTTTATTTGTAAATCTGAATTGTCTGAAGCCTTAAACTTGCTTTTTGTATCTCGGTTGTTTTCGAAAAAGACCTTTTTTCTTCGCATTAAGATTTGTAACTCACACGCCTCTTTTTACGTAACTAAGTTCCAGAGTATTCGAGTGAATCTTTGGGTTCTTCTCGACGATTTTTATATGATTGCCTATTGCGTAATTTTATTAGAGGTGCGTTTTTTCTTTTTCACGTGATATTGTTCTGGCTTTTCAGGAAGCTCGTCTCATCCTTATATTAGGCGACGAGGTTTTTACGAATTCAGAAAGTAGCAGATAGAGAGAGAGAGAGAGTGGCAGAAAAAAAAGCTGTTTTGTGCTGTGGTGACTTATTGTGGATTCTATTAGCGAATAATTAGTAGGTTTAGTTTTAGCTGTTTTCTGATTTACACATTAAAGTGCTTCAGTTTCTGCTTTTGACGAGCGAAGGAATTCAAAAGTTTGTGAATATATTTGTTCTGTTCTTGATCGAGAAGTGTGTGGTCCAAAGTATTTTAGCAGAAGCTAATCTTTTCCTAGCTATTAAGTTGCAGCCAGACTTAGTATTATTCTAGCGATACTACAACTCGCTTCTATTTTAAGAAGTAAATTAAAGTTGAAATAGAATCAAATTTTTGTTGCACGCGACAGTCCACTCTAGTGGAACATCACATTGTTGCAAAATCAATTAATATTAATCTGTATATCCCTTCCATACAAGCTACTAGCGTGACATTCCAACTGCAGCATCTTATGCTTGTTGTGACTGGTGATTGTAATGAGAAAAATGGAAAGTAATACCTCATAGGTTAGATGTGAAAAGCCTTATACACATTAAAAGTTATGAAATATATTTTTTGAAATGAAATATTCACTGTTTGGGGAAACCTAGCTTACACCACTCCTGCCCGGAGCCGGAGTTTATTCTACCACAGGTATTTTCAAGATGCGTTAACTATATTTACCAGTCATGCTCTGTTATTTTTGTTCTTTAGGTAAACGGTTATCCCACTTTGGTGTTGTTCAAAGATGGAGATGAAATAGGAAGGTATTCTGGTAATCGTTCGAAAGAGGACATGAAAACATACGTCATTGAAACAGCTGCTGCAAAACCATCGCCAACAGAAAAAGAAGAACTTTAATTTTATAACGATGTAAATTAAGAAAAAATGAGGCGATTAGAAGCGGAGAAAGTAGCAGATTAATTGAAAAATTATTTATTTCTACAGGTACAAGGTGGCCCAGCGAAGTGTAGACAAACTAAAGTTACGATTTTTCAGTAATATTTAGGTTGTCAAAAATAAACTGATATCAAATGAAGGAGATATTTTTGTATTTAATATATTGACAGTTATTCAATATATCCTCCTTTCTTTGTGATAACTCGACTGAGACGAGGGATAACCTGATCACACGGGGCACACACAGTGCTCAGAGTCAATTTCTGCCCGACATTTCTTCAGTTTTTCCTTGAGGACAGTCACACTCGTGTGGGTTACACTGTAGGCCTTTTGCTCCAAGATAGACCATATACCAAAGCCAATTGGTTTCAAATCAGGAGAACATGGAGGCCAGAGCTCCTTGTGCCGAAAAGATTTAAAATTTTCCTTGCACCAGTTTATCTGGCTGTATGAGAAGTTGCTCCATCCTGCTAAAATGTAATGCCTTCATTGGCGATTGCTTTCTGTACCCAAGGAAGAACAGATTCTTTTAACATCCACAGGTAAACATGTTGGTTAATTTTGATACTATCTTAAATGAAAATTAAAGGAGTTTTGAGAGATTTTTGATAACTTAAATATTATTAGAAAACCGTAACTTTAGTTTGTATACCCTTCGCTGGGTCACCCTATAGTTCCGAATATATCCAGTGTCACAGTCTTTTCAAGCTAACAAAATATTTTGTGCAATTATCAAATGGCATTGTTTTATCATGTTACAACATCAACTGAAGCTGCAGTTACAGCCTACAAGAAGCATCTATGAATCATTGTTTACATTTATTTTGGCGCAAAACAACTATTTTACTAATTTTAGTTTACGTGGTTTTAACCAGGAAGACAGCAGCGTTTTTGTTGGGGGGGGGGGTGAAGGATGTGAAAGGACCGTAGAACTTTGTTGTCCTTGTCGTCTACAGCGCGGCCATTTAACTACAAGTTTTGTTAGAACAAAAACTAAATTCTACATTTTTTTCACTGTTTTGCTAAGTTGAAAAATTTTATTATTATGCTTTCTCGAACTATACTGGCAATGTGATAGAACTTATAGTGTTGGCCAGAATGGATGACTTATGGAAGAACTTCATTTTTTTGATTCACAACAAAAATTCTTATCAAGTTCATATGGAAGAAAAGCATGCATTTCAGGTATGGACACATGACTGATCACCATCACACTTAACATGAGATCAGTGGAAGCCTTTGCTTTTGATCACAGCTTGGTGCCATCCGGGATATAGGAACGCAGCTTTTCACCATATTCCCAGACTACTTTTATGACTTGTCGCAGTTGAGAAAGTGAACTGGAATTGCGTACAGCAAATTTTGCTTTTACGATAATTAATCCAATAGATCTCAATGAGATTCAGATCTTGGAAATTTGCAGTCCATGATCCAAGGATTAGACCATGGACTGAAAGTTTGCAAGATGTGTGTCCATTTTTTAACCGCTTCGGTTTGGTGGCTTGGAGCTTCATCACGTTGCAAATGGTACACCGATTAATTGTATAAATTTTAGTAACTTTTCTTGCAATATGTTGAGGTAGACAGCTCCATTAATAAATCTATCTTTAGGCTTAAGCCATAATCGGAATCTTCCTTTAGTACAAATTACAGACCATGTTTTTTGTGGCATTCTTTACACTGGGGATGATATAGGAATCTCACACTTACTGGGAGGCCAACTAATGTGTCTGCGAAATGCAAAAAACTGCGACACTTTAAGTGTTTCGAAAACACAATTCCACTGCTCTGTACTTAATCTCTGAAATTTTTTACTAAATGCCAATCGGTCAGCAATGTTTTTGGTAGACTAAGCTTTTTAGCAGGCGTATGAGATCTCAATTGGCACAAAATAACCCTACAAATTCTTTTTTGGCTGGGGTGTATATTCATTTGATAAACCACCTTGAATAGGTTTGGCTGACTTTTGTGCCAATGCTTGGTTGTGGAGGTTAGCCGATCTAGTGACTTCTCGCAGCTATCTTTTTCAGTGGATTTAGAATTATTAATGGACCTCGAAACTTATCTTTTGAGCAAATTCTACCCAGGCGGAAATTCGGCAAGTTATGTACCCTTTAACAAATTTGAACGTCACTCTCCAATTTGATTATTTTAGCTGGCAAAATGACTGTCAATGTTATAGATTTATCAACTTAAGCTGAAACTGAACTACAGTGGTGATCTAAGCAATTTCATAAAACTTTCCAATCTGATTGAATCTAACTCGGGCAAAGTGAATGAACACTATATGCTAATAAGATAAGAGACGTAAGCAAATTATATTATCCTTTCCGGTCGGAATGATATTTATAGTTACGACCGGTTAACAGAAAAAACAGATTCGAGTCGTCCATCCTGGCCAATACCGTACGTGTATGTTGTAAGCGCAAACACTTAGAGACTTGCAGATTGACATCTCATCTAGTGAGATAATGGAAAATGTGGAGCAGAAATATTCAAAAGCCAGAGATCATCGATAAAGCGCTATTTTGACAAGTTCTGCTTACACGTGTCTGCCACTATCTATTTGCTTTCGAACCTGATTTTTTACTGCAACAATTTTGCACACGGAGAGATACCAACAGTTTCACACCTCATGCGATAGTTTTAACTACAAGAGATGATTATTGTTGCACCACGGTGGCTGCTACTACCACAATGTTGTTCAGTTGTTTAAAAAAAAACAATCTTCGTAAACATATATTATTTACAGTACAGTACGAACAGCCATCGCGTGGCTGATGACACTACCACTTCATGCTTTGCTTGTTCGTTATACAGTAGACGCCGCTTAATATGACCACCTTGGGACCAGACCATTTTGGTCATAATATCCGAATGGTTATAAAAACCGAAGCCGTCATAACAGCTCCTGAATCGACGCCGTAAGCCACAAGAAGTCCAAATACCGTCAAATTCATCGTTTACCCGAAGTAACAGTGTGACGTTGGCAGTAAAACGAAGTACAGTACTGTAACACTACAAGTGACGGTAAAATTTAGTACAGTGTGTAACAACATGTTGAAAAGGCGAAGTTATAAGTGCGTGGCGGGAAAAAATACTGTACTGTAACAAGAAAGATGGAGCAAATGTTGGTCATATTATCCGAAATTTGGTTCTATTAAACGGAGAATTTTAAATGGAGAAATTCCGGACCGTACCAAATTGTTCATAATAAGCGGCTGGTCATATTATCCGTGGTCATAATAAGCGGCGCCTACTGTATTGTGAATCCTTGTGTAATGGGTAACCTTCAATGTAATGACGAATAGTAAACTGTTGCATTTATATGTTACTTGCAACGTGAATGTTCCAATTTCGAAATCACTTTGTGGCTATGTACTGCACCGAAAAATATATTTTAGTATTTGTACGTGCTACTGTGCAATATAGTGATGAAAATAAACAAACGTATCCTGCACGAGCAGGCATGACTTTTAATGAAATAAATATAATCGCAATGGAAAAACAAACAAATCAGGTTGGATTTTGAAGATTTGAATTGTCCAGCGTTTTTAATTTACTTTTCATTATTTTATTTCGCAATCGTTCATTGTCAATGTGAAACAATTCGAATGTCGGATTTGGATTAAATGTAGTTCTTTTCTTCTTTTCTTCAAGTTCCACATCTAATAAAAACGCGCTTACAATCATGGAGTTCAGCGTCTTGGCGCAAAACTGTATTAAGGTAGTGTAGAACGACTGTTTGCGCTAGCTACCCCTTGCCTAATCGGAATAAGATTTATGGTGTAATCCTGAATTAGCGCTTTATGCCTCAATCTCAGAGAAGGGAACAAAATGATCTCATTAGGAAAAAGTTCTCCCCTCTTCAAACAAAGCCCCAGTCTAAAATGTTTTATGGCAACACGTAACACTTCCTATTTAAATTATACGTGGCATGTTCACATCGCCCGCTGATGCTAGCAGATGATCAATTTAACGAACGCCTTGTTACCTCAAGAAATCTCTGGCTGTACTCTTGGAAAACAAATCGCCCATAAAATGCGAATTGTGTAGCAACCTGTAATCAAGAACTACTACTATCAGGCATCACAGCATCATGTTTGGGAGGGCGTCCCTCCAAGACTTTTCGACCTAGAAGTTCCAGATGATCTTTATTTTCAGCAGTACGTTTTGTCTGGCCACCCTTTGGTGAAAAGTTCAACCCAGGCTTGTTGGGCCTGCTAATCAACGTGTCCAGCCGAGGTAAATTAATTGAACATGCGGTCACTCTGGTAATCGTGGCTTATAACTGACTACGTGACGTAAACGCGAGATATTGATCGACTACGACACTACTAAGAAGTAAACGCTAAATGTATTAATAAAAGCAACACCAACCTTCGCTTTGAAATTCTTTTCCAACAAGTGGCATACCCATATCAAAATTTTCCGATGCAAGAATTTCAGACACACTATGCTGCTCAGCTACAATTGCATCTACTACAAATGTGAACTTCGGCACGACCCCAATTACATGATTATGCATGATCACGTGGCGAATTAGAGCAGAATTCCTAAAGCAACATGAGTCGTTGGCACGCATAAACGATGAGGCAAGGTTTCTGAGGGTATACTACAATTTCTTTCGTTGAACAAGCTAATGAAGATTTTTGGTTGTGGCTGCCAGAAGTAGAAGGAGCGAAACAATTTTAACCATCACTACTTTTAAAATACATTCCTTCTATTACTGTCTAAACGTTGGTACCAGTAATGTAAAAGGATCTGCTTTGAGGTTACACGTTCAAGACAAAGCAAGGGATCTGTTTTAAAACAATTATTAAGTCATAATGAGGTCCAAGCACAGGCCATAGTAACTGTACAGAAAGACTAAGAACATCCTTAGTATTGTGGCTGTAACTAAACTATAACGGTACTTGTGGGTTATCTGTCACCACTTTTTTTCACCAGGTATTAAATTACTATTATTTAACTTAATTTAAAAGAAAGGCAGTGTACACTGAAGGGGCAGGCCAGGTATGTAAATGTACGGGGCAGTGTACACTGGAAGGGAGTGTACAGGGTGGGGGATAGAGACCTTGTTTACTTTAGGTTTATTAGGTTAGGTTAGGTTTATTAAATTAAAAAAAAAGTGGTGACAGATAACCCATAAGTACCACTATAACTTCAAAACGCTAAAGGTCCATAAACATGGGGAAAACCATCACCACTTGACCTATAACAACATTGGGGAAAGAGTTAATACCATGCTTCAGCGACAAGACGTCGAAAAAAGTTAGTGTCAACTTTCAAAATGCCGGACCTGCACAGTTCAACGAAATGATCTTGTTTCGACGTTTCAAACTCTGGTAATTTTATATGCTTTCCTGGCTCAAATTCCGACACAAATAATTTCAAATTTACCTATATATTTAAACTTGTTCAAATAGAATAAGGAAAAAGATTAATTACCATGCAAACAAAAGATTATTAGTCTTTTCATAAATTAATGTAAACTTTAAAGTAATGTATGTTATTGAACTTCATATAATAAAAAACTAAAATCCCATTGCAAACTGTTAACAAATTATACTTCGGCATAAATTTCAACTAACACAGCAGGCTTGTAAGAAATCCACGCGCAAGCACAAGCGCGCTTGTCAAAATCACCTGACTATGCAAAAAAGACGAGCCCTGCACGCGTGACGTCATTTGAAGCAAAGCTTTTGCAAATAACGCGTAAAGATAAAATCATCTTTGTAACAGATCTAACTGCATGTTTCTGGTCTTTGATACCTAATAGTTCGTTTGTGTTCAGCTAAACGAGATTTAGGGTCTCGTTTAGTGTGCCCAACGTAAACTTGCAGTTGGAACAGGGAGCTCACCGCTATTTGCGGGGGTTACGTTGCTTCTTCTCGCCACGAATCCCGAAAATCCGCGAATTATAGATGCAATTTTAAAACGCCTATGTATGATATTTATACGCTCGTACCTGACACTGTTATCTTAAAATTATTTACCAGTTGTACTGTATCATCTCTCTTCTCTGATTTTTTATTTTGTATTGTTATTTTAAAATTATTTACCAGTTAGGGTGATGTAAGCGTTTTTCTGCTAAAAAATGGCCTGAGAAATTTACAAAATCGCCGAAATTATGAAAAAAAACTTCGAGAAAAATTCGCGAGTACGCGGGGCCGCGAAAGGTGAACCACGAATGGGTGACGGTACACTGTAAATTAAACAAGCCTTTATTCATCAGTGTGTGTGTTCTTGGGAATGATAAAGCTTGACCAACGATACGATTAGGCCGCATGGCTATTCTCAATCCGGCCTCGTTCAAAACCCGTCTAATTTTTTGTGATATCCCTAAATAAAAGTTGTGTGAGTAAGCTAAGTAGCATTGGTTCAAGTTTGGTCCGAAGAAAAATAAGTAGTCCTGGCAGAACATTTTATTAGACTCGAAGCAGAGCGTATGTAAGACTTCGGTAGATGGTTTTCGTTTGAAACGAGGGAATTCGTTCTATTGGTCAATGTTTTAGCAACTGTGAGTTTTTGACGGTTGAGGTGATGCGATTTGTAGGTAAGATATCTGCTGGTGTAAGTGGGTTTCTTGCATTGGCCAGTAGAAAATCTGGTGCTAGTTAGAGGTGTGCAAAAAATAACAGTTCGTTAAAAAGTAACAGATAATTTCCTTAACGGTTAGTAACAGTTAAGCCAATTGAAAAGTAACAGTTAAGAAGTAACTGTTATTAACAGTTCACTATGACGCAAGAACTGTCGGGCAAAAGTGATCTTTTCGCTTATCGAATAAAAATTCACATTTAACAGTAGCAGATACTCCAGATAATGTAGCAGTTAGAAGTCTCGTACATCTTATTTGTCGCAGACACGAAAACTAACGGATAAAAGAAAAGCAGTACCTACCGTTATGTTAAGTATATAGTAATACTTTTCTTAACCGTTATTTCCCGTACCTATTCTTTGCTACTAGTTAACTGTTAATTTATCCGTTATTCTCGTATCTGCCAGTGCAGTTCACTTGCTTTTTTGTTTTCTCTTATTTCTCGTACTTGCTACTAGCGAAAGTGCTGTTTTCGCTTAACGAATAAAAAGTAACAGTTAAAAGTAACAGATAAATATTTCAAAGTAGCAGTTAGTAACAGTTATTCAAAAGTAACAGTTAAGCACATCTCTAGTGTTAGTGGTGTCTCTCTGTCTACGTATTTCACGGTAACCAGGAGGTCGAAAAAAGAAATAGAACAATTTTTCTCTTCTTCCACAATGAATTGAATGTGTTAACATATTGAACTGAGATGTTAATGGAAGTCACGATATGTTGTTTGTAGAGAATGCAAAACGTATCGTATAAAAATCTACCACGTGGAAAGTGGGGAATGAAATATAGTGATAGCCGTGTGCTCAATGGGTACAATGTGTAACATATGTAAATAGCGCCACCTAAAAGAGCACCCATAATGCCTGCATAGCAACATACATGTGCTTGTTACTATGATAGAACAGTTTTGGTTGTTTTCGTTGTTGTTGTTGTCGTACAGTTAAATAGATGCTTGTTCGAATAAGATGCCATGCTGAGAGCTAAGGAATAGAGACGCAGTCAAAACACTACACAATGTACTGTATATGTTGGCAAAGGCTGGAGCGATGCATGAGCCTGTAAGAATGTCAAAAGTTTGCTTGTAGAGAATTACTATAAGAAAAAATAGTAGAATAAAGGCAAACGTCAGGGCCATGTATAATCAGCAGTGGCCTTAGATATGGGAAAACAGGCTTAATGCCCAGAGCCCCACCTGATTTGTCGGGCTCAAGGGGCCCCCATTTGAGTTCTCGCGCTAAAAGATCCATACAAGTGTTATACATGGAAATCTGAGACGCATATTTTTTGGCCAAAATAACCTAACAAACTCCTCTCCATTTACTTTCTAGGCTTTTGCGGCAAAATTTATACAGTAATATGCCTTGGCGTATACCATTACATTTTTTTCCATTGATTACCAGTAATGTCTCGTATGAATAGAAAATGTGCTTCTAGTGCATCCAAGAGTAAGAAAAAAAAAAATGGGAAAAGCTGAGATAAAGCCAATTTATTTTGCTCAGGGCCCCTACCCCCCCTCCTATAGTTTACACCAAAGAACGCGGTCTTTTTTCATAATTTCTACTACACCTGGTGTGTAAAAAAACGTTTTAAGTTATGCGCTGTTTCTGGTTTCTGATATTACACTTGATGAAGTCAAAACGTCATCGCCATTACAGCACCTCAATAGAAACTGATTTAAAACTGACTTTGGATGGAAGTTAATCCCACGATGCGCAAGAGCTACTCTGTAGTGTAAACCCGTGATTCTGATCATGGAACTATGGAATTGCCACAGATAGCACACCAATTAGCAGTGCGAATTTCAGCACATGAACGCTAAGACGTTTTTAAAATGATCTTAAAAACTGAAATCAATGGCGTCTTCTAGTTGTACCAGAGAATTACGCCATTACACAGTGTTTCTCAAAGCGAGTAATTTGGCTCTCAAAGGAGGTTTTCGCAGCCTAAAGGGAGGAATAATCATCAACAGAGCAATTTCAATTGAATGTTTCTCATAAATTTATTGAAATTTGTTTAGACATTTCACGCTTACTTTATATGTAACTTAGTACCTTAACCTTGATTCAGCCCAACGCTGAATATTTTGCTCCACATTCGTGATGGAGTAGAACTCGCATAAGTCGCCCCATATCGCTTGGTCCCAGCTAAGAGCCTACTGTTCTTGTACAGGGTGGGCCATAAGTTTCCATACATAGGCAAAATAAACATTTTATGTTGAAAAACCATTTTTATTTATATAATGTGCTCTATATGATTCCCATTGTTTTCAAAGCACATATTAACCCGTGTTTCCCACTGTTGATGAACACGCATCAGCACATTTGAAGGTATGCTTCTAATGGCGTCGGTGATTCGCTCTTTTAGGTGATTTATGTCTTGTATCTTTACCTGATACACCATAAACTTCAAATGCCCCCCAAAGATAGAAATAAAGAGGGGAGAGATCTGGAGATCTTGGAGGCCACTCTACAGGACCACGCCGACCAATCCAAGCATCCGGAAACTGCTGATCCAAAAACCGACACACTTCAATACCATAATGAGGTGGAGCTCCATCTTGCTGGAAGTAAACTGGGTAGTCACCTTCCTCGTTTAGCAGGGAAGGGAGAATTTCTTCTTGCAACATATTAAGATACTTTTCTGCATTAAGATTTTCACTGACAAAAAGTGGTCCAATAATTCTGTCTCCCCATATCCCGGCCCACACCATCAATTTGCTGGCACCTTGCATCTTCGTCGGACTCAGCCATTTAGGATTCTCATTACTCCAATAACGTAGATTTTGCCGATTGGCCTCTCCATTGACGTAAAAATTTGCTTCATCAGTAAACAAAATCTTAGTAGAAAAGTTTGGATCCTCGTTCACATTACTTAATGCCCATTCACAGAACTCCATGCGTCTATCCGGGTCATCTTCACTCAAATGGTGTGCCATATGCAATTTGTATGGATGCCATTTGTTTGCTTTTAAAATGCGCCTGATACTCGATCTGCTGACACCACTTTCTGCAGACAACCGTCGCGTGCTTTTTCTGGGACTCCGTACAAGCGCTGTAAGTATCGTAGCTGTTGTGTTTTCATCGGTGGCCGTACGTCTTGGACCACTTCTTGGTTGATCTGCAACATTTCCAGTTTTCTTAAACTTGCTAATAAGTTTAGCCACAGTGTCATGTGTGATGTTCGTTCCATGTTTTCTGTTGAAGTTCAGTGCAACCATGCGACTGCTTCCCGACCAAGCCATCAGTATAATTTCAATTCGTTGCTCTTTCGTCAAACGCATCTTCTAATCTAGGGTATGTGGAAAACAAAAAAATACACTATGTATGTATTATAACAAAAACAAATACACTATATATCTGGAAAACAAAAAAAATACAATATGTATGGAAACTTATGGCCCACCCTGTATTATCAAGTTCGGCTAAGTTGTCATCGCCAAATTTGTCTATTCGCCACGGTTTATGTAAACTATTTTTGTAAATATCAGTTTTGCGACTTAAAGCAGAAAATGACAATATCTAGCGTTTTTGAGGGAGAAGCAATAAAGAAAAAACGTTGAGATCTACTGGCGTATACACCCAACGCTGAATATTTTGCTAGATTGTAAAAAAATTGCTGCGAATAACTTTAATCAATTGCAGGCGGCATTTTTGAACTTTGACAAATTTCTTTGATTTTGCTGCAGAAGTTTCTACAGTGTAGATCAGCTATTCAAAACACAAAGCTATAGCAATGGATCTCGGTTTTCAATATCGCGTATAATTCATAAGTCAACACAATTTTTGTGGCGTACAAGTGCATAAGTGACTCAGAACAATGTCACACCGCTAAACTCGAACCTCTGATTTGTTTTTTGTTCTATCACATCAAGTAAGTTGCAGTTTAGAATTGTTGATTTATTCATTATGACGATGCAGTTACATTTGTGCACCACACAATGCTTTCTGTTGTATCATTGAACGTATGTGACGTCATGAAGTTGTTTTTGAGTTTACAATTGCAGTAGGTAACGAACGTTTTATTGTTGCCATTGGTACTTATTTCCTGAATAAGAATGAATTTTTAGCAATAAACATAAACTCTTAGGTACTTACTAAATTTTCCAATAAACTGTAATGCTTCTGCGTTTTCATCCGATGAGGCACAAAACTACTACAACAGAGGCTATTTCTATCCGGTTTCGCATTTATTCAAATGCTTATAAAAAGGCGTTGCAGTTACACAAAACAATTAAAGCTTTCATAAAAGACCATGTTTTTAACTAGATGTTTCAACATTACAGAGAAATGCAGCACTTACTCATATGATCAAAACTTGGGCTAAAACATCACTTGCTTACTGCAAATGCAAACTAATAATTTTGTCCACTTTATGACGTCACAGAACTTTGATGAACACAAAAAAGCATTGCTTAACAGACGTATCTAAAGCCAGCGCTCTTTTTTAGGTTAAGGTTCCACTGTTATGAAACCTTACCATTGCACTTCTACAAGTGTCATAGAATCTTAATCACAAAAAAATTCACGAGAGCTGCGTTGGTTCTGGTTTTCCTGCTTAAAACCTTAGTTCAGAGGTTCTCGAACTGGAGTAAGCGAAAGAAAATTTGGGCAATCGAGCAAGTTTCTCGTACAGGTATATCAAATATTTGAAACAATAGCCTATGTAAAACTCGTTGCTTCCACCCGTTCGCGACTTGAGACATCAAGTTAATCCGCTTGAATGTTGTGATTGTTAAAAAAATGAAGTAGGTTCCAAGTCATTTTGGGGTATCTGTAATTGAATGTAGATGCATGGCGTATCCTCAAAAAAGAAAATAGCTTGAGCAGAATTTAATTCTTTATAAATGTTAATTACCGAAAAAGGTTTTGAAGTTGAAAAAGGGCAGAAGCACTGAAATGCTAGAAAATAAATCGTTTTCTGTGACAAAACGGGCAAAATATTCGTTTTTGTAGTTGATTTTAAGGTAGTTATTAAATAAAGAGTTAAATTTTGCAAAAATAATGTTTTCATTAGTGTGAGTGTAGACATGTCTGGAAAGTGTACTCGTGAGGAGGTGAAGGCTCGTATTCTGGCATGGAGACTAGAAAAGGTCCTAATAAAGTCATATGTGAAGACAAAGCAAAATCCACTGTTATGAAACTGCTGCCAGACGGTAAAGACCTTTCAACCACTGAGATTCCCAAGCATTAATTTGATGGAGGAAAAAGACATCACGGCATACTGAGGCCATCATGAAAAGAGAGTTACCAAAAAATCCTCAACTAACAACTTTGGGTTTGAAGAATATGCATACAGATTTGCCAAAGAAGTGACCACAAGGACAGTCCAGCATCACCTCCAGATAGACTTGAGTTTGCCTAGTCACAAAGCTGAAAAGAAACCACTCATAATGCAGCGAATAAAAAAGCAGCGCCTTGCCTTTGCTAAAAAAATATGCCCACTAGACAACTGAACAGTAGAGCAGGGTAATGTTTTCAGATGGAGGCAACTTCAAGACTTCCAGATGGGGTCCACCACTGACAGGCACCCATGGTCATCTGAAAGATTAGACCCTCGATACACTACTCTAAATGTAAAACAAGCAGTCTGCTATGATGTGGGAGAGTTTTCCCGGCAAGTTGGGAAGGGCTGGTCTATATTTTTGACCAAAGAACAAAAAGATGAATGCGGATGCTTACCTACAAGTTATGCAGGGACACATCTTGAACTTCTACATTCATAAATGTAAAGTGTGGATAGTACACCTTGCCAAAAGGACAAAAAGGTTAAAAAGTTTTTTGAGAAACATCAAATTGATCTACTTGAATGGCCTGAAAACACTCCCGATTTGAATCCCATCGAAAATTACTGGCAAAAATGAAAAAAGTTATGATTTGAGGGTATCTAGCTAGACACCCTCAAATCAGAGCTTAAAAAAAGCTTGGCGCCCAGCGATGTCGGCAGAATATTTTAGAAATTTGAGTGATTCTTTAGTGGTAACTTATGTATCATTGCATTGTACGTATCGTCTGATTATTTGCAATGCAACAGCAACAATTTAATATCAATATCAGTACATGTATTTCCTATATCAAATGTCAATATCAATATCGACATTCGATAAAGGAAATTGCTTCCTTTAATATAAATATTGCCTTGCCTTATGTTTGTACCGCCCTTCAGCAAAGGTTTCAAGCCCCGACTGATTGTTAGCACGTTTTTCTTGTGAGGTCGATTTCTGAAACTGCTGCGTTTATCGACCCACCATTTTCAAAAATCTGGGGTGCAGATATGTGGTGGTAGCTAAAATATTATTGCATTGTACGTATCGTCCGATTATTTGCGATGCAACATAAACAATTTAATATCAATATCAGTATTTCCTACATCAAATGTCAATATCAATATTGACATTTGATATGGGAAATTGCCTTGCTTTAATATCAATATTGCCTTGCCTTGCACGTGTCGTGTTACGTGAATCGTGCTCGTATGCATAAATATAGATATGTTCGCATTGCCCGCTTATATGATTATAGCTGGTAATCTATCTGCTTCGCTCATGCGTTGATTCAAATTGATGCCGCTTTGCCAACATGGCCCGTCAAATATATTGTTTGATCGTTGTCACCAATAAAAGAAGCAATTTCTGTGCGAGTGAGGAATAATATTGTATTACTATAATTGAAAAAAATCAACGAACTCACGACCATTCTATGCCCAAACGCTTACAAATGGTCATTAACAACAAAGATCATCATGACAAAATATTAATGCACATTGAACAAATTTATGGTAAAAAAAATGTTGTGATTATTTAAAAAATGAAGTAGGTCCGAAGTCAATTTCAGGTAGTTGTAAAAGAGTTTGTAGCAAGAAAAAATTACAAAACCCTGCCTCTTTCATACTAATTTAAAGTCATAATAAATGCATCATAACTTAATGCGCAAGGAAACAAGAAGTCGTATTGTATTCTTCAGTCATTCAACCACTACTATTTTTACGATTAAGAAAATCTACTTTTTGCTCAGTGGTGGATTTGTGATGCAATATTAACTAAATTGAAACTGCTGCGCTTAAAATCAAACAAAATGCTCGATTAAGATAATTACAAGCATTTATATTAGAGTTGTTAAGTTTTGCCAAAATATTCTCAAAAAAAAATCAAAAAGAATGAACCCCTTGCATAACCCTCAGTGTTTATGGAACACCTCTAAATGCTTTATGGAACCCTAGAGTTCTGCAGAATCCCAACTGAAGTGCTCCGGTCTTTAGCTTACTATCAACTATATTGCCAATATCGAGTCAAATAACTAAACAACTTGACCTGACAAAAGAAAATTTTTTTCAGATTTTAACTCAGCGCATTTCAAATCGCTAGGAACAAATAATACATGTACAGGGTTTGTAAAAAGTAGCTTGGGGATTTCTATAGTTTATAATTCTTGCACTTTGCCATGTATGGACTAATAAAACGTTTCCTATTACTCTTTGATTATTAGAATTTACGTAAATAAGCAAACTAAAAGAGAAAATGAACACATTTCTATAATCATTCACTTTTATTTAAAAAGGTTGTTGAAAAGTTCAATATTTTTAGACCGAACTACCGCCATTTTTTACGCAAGTGTGCAGTCGGCGATGAAAACATTGAATTACGTTTTGACACATATCGGTGGTGATTTTATGTGCTTCTTCAGTGATGAAGTTCATTAAGCCATCGATTGTCGCAGGTTTCCTTTCGTAAACGGCATTTTTCAAATGACCCCAAGCAAAAAAATCAAGGGGTGTGAGGTCCGGAGACCTTGCTGCCCACAGCGTCCTAACCATCTTCCAGCGAACGTCCTATCCAAAAATTCTCGTACTTTTCGATGGTAGAGCGCTGGCACTCCATCTTGTTGAAAAATCACATTACCGAAAACGTTTCTCGTCAACTTTGGAATGAAGCACTTTTTCAACATATCGAGATAAAGTTCGCCGTTAATGTTGCCTGGTAAGAAAAATGGGCCATAAATGCCATAAAAGGTTAAAAAATGAAAATGTTTGAAATATCATGAAAACAGCTATTAAAACAAAAAAATTTTTTGAATGATTAAAACAAAAATTTGAAGAATTGATCTCGTAAGTAAAAAAAGCTTCTATATAATTAGACACACACTGATGGTTTTGATGAATTTTAAAACCTCTAAGCTACTTTTTACACACCCTGTATTAGCAAGACCTTTTTAGTTTTTTGTTTATTTTAGTCTGAAGAAGTGAGCATTAGGTTACGACAGCTTTCAATATTAAATATCCGAGTCAACTGCAAGTGCCATTTTTGAGTTTTCATGAGCTAATACACTTATGCAATGCAAAAAAACGGTTTTTCTGCAGAGCATTGTTGTATAGGGTGATGAAAAGAGATCTACTCAAAACCGACATCAATCCCTTGACTATGACTTACAACAAAAGGTAGCATCCTTAAGGAGGTTTATACATTGTTTTATAGATATATTTGGTTCACAAAGTATTCAGTTATGTTAGTAAATGGGGTCACTTACAACCATGGAACTGCGCGAAAATTAAAACCAGTCATACTGGAATGATTTTAATAGAATGCTAACAAGCTACCTCCACCTAGTTTGTAATTTTCATACTTAAGAATCTCCTAGTTCAGTGATTGGGGGAACCATGGACCACCTGAAGACCTTTATGAGATCTCTAACACTAAAAATTAAAAATATACAGACAAAGAGAAAAAGGTCTTCGAGTTGAAAAAGACAACAACAATGGTTTTAACTAAGAATTTGCCAAAATTTAGTGATACAACTCAAAAAATTATTAACCAACCACTTTCAAAAAAGTCTATCTTCAAAAAGGGCCTTCCACTTGAGAAAAAACAAAAATCATTGATTCTAGAAGTTTATCTCCAAACGAAATCATTGATTACCGAGTTTGGAAGTCTGTAAGCATTAGCAAAGTCTTTAAAACGTCCATCAAAATGGTTGGGAACCACCGGCCTAGCCGTAACCCCTGAACAAGAGCTACCATACGGATCAAAACAAACCAGGAAGCATGGTAAATAAGGACATCACTATATTCCCTAACCAATGTTCCCTCTAAGCTGCGCGCGTGCGCGGCCGTGCAGTTGCTTAGACCCCTTTGCGCAGTTACCACAACGGTTTGCGCAGTCTCCAACATGAAGAAAGACCTGAAATTTTGAACACAAATGAACAAAGTAGGCCACAGGAAGTCAAAGGGTTCCGCGAGGTATTGGTTTGCAGTGAAATCTGGCTTATGGATAACTCGAAGATTGGAGAATTAGGTTCCCTAACAAAAATTTGGAGAGGGGAGCGACATGAGAATATCGATGACCTTTTTTTTGGAGAACACCATGTTCACGCTCGGTAATGCAACCATTTGAGGCCAAAACAAACATGCCATTACAAGGTCGTGAGCTCTGGCCTTCGGTGAAATTTATGTTCTATGACTGGTTAGTAGACTTTTATAAATTCTGCCTAGTAAAATTGTGATTCAGCGCACTCGTTAGTTTTTCTGAGCAGCATTATCAAAAATTAGAGGGAACGTTGTCCCTAACATAAGGTTAAAAAACATGAATAGCAATAGTTTATTCAGTAAACTACCCGACCTGTTCAACGTTTCTTGCACGTCTTGATCTAATTGTGCTCCTTGTGACTTCCATGTAACAACACAGGCATGTCTTCCACTCATAATAACAGAAGAAAACTCGACTCGCAAATTTTCCAATTCTTCGCCAACTTGCCCTGAGTCAATTGTTTCCTACAATGAGTTTCAATTGTATTTGTTTGGGCTTTACTGTTTTTAATTTTCATGTAGCGATTGCTTGTTTAATTCACCAAAATGAGATGGTGATTTTGAGAACGAAGAGTGCAAAGGTAAGAACAATGCGTTGCGTTAAACTGACTAATTAACTAGCCAAGAAGAAAAGAATATGTTGTGGTTGGACAAAATGTAAATCGGACCAGCAAAAGGGCATAAAGAGCAACGGCATTAGCATCTTCTAACGAGAAGTGGTGATAACGCATTAGAAATGGCAATAAATTTTGAATTTATAGGAAAAGATAGCAAGAGTGGCCAAAGATGACTGGCAAACAAAAGATAAAATAGATGGATTATAGAAAGATACCAAATCAGCGAAGGGACAAAACGCAGTTTTGGAAATTGCTAAAAACATGAGATGAATCTGGTCACCCCAACGAAACTAAGTTTTAAAAATGGTTTTCTTTCCTCTCTCATTTTTGTGCAGTGGTTCCCAAACTGGAATCTACAATACTCATTATTTTTATGAAAAATCTAAAAGAATTTCATGCGACAACGTAATATGAAAAACAAAAAACCTTTATCTACGGCATTTTCAAGCAAGAGGCGTGTAATAAACAAACCAAAATAATAACAATAATAATAAAACTGAATCACAGTTATGTGTAACCAATAAGCTGAATACATAAAATTACGATAGAAGTAAATTTATTGTGCCATTTACAGTTCTGACGTATTAGGGTTCCTTGCCAGTTTAACCAATATTGCAGTGTTCTGTAGATAAAATAGTTAAGATAACTGCTGTTGCAGTATACGCCAGTGAAGTTGAAACTTTTTAACCCTTACAGGTTCACAAGGTATTCAATGCATAACATTTGAAATAACTCGGAAATTGTTTGGTAATAATTGCATTATAATAAGTTTTAGAAAAGTGACTATTACATAACAACGAAGCAACAATTAATTATCATGGTACATACATGCAGCACTGAACCTCAAAGGTCTAAGCAAAATTAGCTTGAAAACACAATCGGAAAAAAGAATATTTGGCCATGCACAATATTCTACAAAGACGAGTACATACATACCTGCAATTCTCTAAGCAAAATAGTAGACAATGTATGATCGCAATGTAAAACGTTTCTCGTATCTCGTTTTAAAGCTTTTTGTTTCATTAAGGCTTTGGCATTAATGGGTTTATCGTAAGCTTCTTTACCACTAATACGTAATAGTTCAATATCTTGTCTTTTGTGGTTTTTTTTAATGTTTTTTGATAACATAATCCACATTTTGTCATCAATACTAAAAAAAAATGTATCATGAAAAGCCTACTTCAATTATCTGTGCAGGTCAAAATAAATAACTCAAAATGTAGTGAAATAAATATTTTTGTCACGCATTGGAATATGCTAATTATTGATAAACCTTTTATTGGTTATAATAGCACATTGTTGTGTTCCAAGAGTGTTGAGACCAGCTTTAGAGTTACCAGTGCTGTTGGCACTGTCTATTTCTATTACATGCTTGCAAACAAAGAAAATTGAGGTAAAATGCTTTTAACATTGCAGGATAACAAAGCCATTGTGAGTGACAAACGTGTGGTTACTGTAATTGCCATAAATAGCATGCCAACCCACTCGACCACATTTTTCTACGTTAATAGCTGTTGATGAAAATAACTGTTCTTTCTGTGGCTGTAATGGCTATTGTGCGCATTGTATTGTATGGTCGCTTGTTATTTCTGCATTTAGTGCAAAAGTGATTATGTAATGCCACTGACAGTTTTTAGGCATTTAAATTGCATCGTAGGTCAGCACAGTGTTATTAGTAATGTGTTAGAAACCTAATACAACGCCATGAAACACTGGCTCAAAGTTATGAGATAGTCAATTTAATGTCTGCGATTATCAAACGAGTTTAAGAGTGTAAATAAACTCTTCCTGTCTGCAAAACACCAAGCACCAGGTCTTGATATAAGCAGCCTCTAAGAGATTAAGGTGGAAAGAGCTGCATGCTGCGGCAAGGATTGAAAACCGCTAATTTTCATAGTTTAATCCACACTGATCATTATCAAAAAGATGTTGACCGATGGCAGAGTTGCAATCCGGTTTGTTGTCATTTTATTTGCATGATCTGTGTGATTGAGATCAGCATGGACGGGTCAATTGCTGTCTTAGCCATTGCAAAACATGTCGCTTGATGTGATCCTGTAGTCGTTGAGATGTTCGCCTCACGTACTGACTATCACAGTGGCACTTATATTCATATACAGGGTGTTTCACCGAAGTGTGAACTATTAAAATATTGTTTAATCCAAATACATGAAAGACAATAAAAATTTATTTTACAATATATAAAAGACAAATCTATGTTCTTTGTGTGAAAAAAAAGGTCATTTGATATAACCTCCTTTTACACAAATGAGGTGGCAAAGACACCTTGATTACAGATGGCATGCAAGGTTTCACTTTCAATTTCCTCCCAAATTTTTGTTAAATTTTTCTTTAAGGCATCTATGCTTGAACACGAAGTAGCGCTGGCTTTTTGCTCCAAGATAGACTACATGCCAAAGTCTATAGAACTAAGATCCAGGGATGAAGGTGGCCAAAGCTTTTTAGACCAAAAGGACTTAAAATTATTCTTACACCACATTTGGATTGTTCTGGCGGTGTGGGAGGTCACTCGGTTTTGTGGTTACATGTGAACTTGTGTTTGCATGTCATCAATGAGTTTTTGCAAAATCAACTTTGCTCTTTCAAGCCTTTCCTTTTTTGTATCAGAGAGAAGTTGTCTTTTAGTAATTTTGTAGGCTTTAACTTTAAGATCCTTTTTCAGTAGTCTATGCATAGTGGAAGGGCTTACATGAACCTCTGCTGTAAGTTTTCTAATGCTCCTTGCAGGATTTCGTCTCAACTTCTTTCTGGTACATTTGATGAGTCTTTTTCTTCTCACAGACTTTTTCGGAGTTTTTCTGATTCTTGGTATGCAGGTACCTGTTTTTCTAAAGTGCTTAACAGCTTTGAATACGTCAGAATGACTGACGTGCTTTTTCAATGACCTATAAATATTTGAAGCTGACATCCCATCATGGTACATACTTTCAATGAATTCATTCATTATTTATGGTAACCCTAATTTATTATATTTTACTGAATCTCATATAAGTTAAATCAATAACTGTGTAGCAAAAAAAATCTGCAAAAATTTTTGCGATTTGCAATCAATAAATAACTTAAAAATTACTATGAAATTTAAACCACATTTAGGGAAACACCCTGTATGACAAAACTTTTCTGAATGGTAGGTAAAACATTCTTGCAGGCCACAGGCAGCATACGCTTAGACGTAAAGACCTAGCGGGTGCTAACAGCACCATAGCAGCTTTCCATGGCGATTGTGACTTCTTTTTCCTAATAACAAAACTTTTCTGAATGGTAGGTAGAACATTTTTGCAGGCCACAGGTAGCATGCGCTTAGACGTAAAGACCAAGCGGGTGCAGATGGAACCATAACAGCTTTCCAAGGCAGTTGTGACTTCTTTTTCCAAGTAACAAAACTTTTCTGAATGGTAGATAAAACATCCTTGCGAGCCATAGGCAGCATGCACTTAGACGTAAAGACCAAGCAGGTGCTGATGGAGCTACTATGGTTCCATCAGCATATGCTTGGTTTCTATGTCTAAGCACATGCTGCCTGTGGTTTGCAAGGATGTTCTACCTACCATTCAGAAGTTTTGTCATATATGAATATAAGTGCCACTGTGATACGTGAGGCAAACATATCAACGACTACAAGATCGCATCAAGCAACATGTTTTGCAATGGCTAAGATAGCAATTGACCTGTCCAGGCCAATCTCAATCACATTGACTGTGCAAACAAAATGACACCAAACCAGATTGTGACTCTGCCATTGGTCAACATCTTTTAGATAATGATCAGTGTACATTAAACTAATACGTGGTTTTCAATCCTCACACCAGCATGCTGCTCTTTCCACCTTAATCTCAGAGGCTGCTTATATCAAGACCTGGCACCTGGTGTAATGCAGACAGAAAGAGTTTATTTACACTCTTAAACTCTTTCGATAATTGCGACATTTTTATTTGGCCTTTTGCTGCACTTTCTTTATCATTTCATGATTGTAAAATCTCTTTGGCACACTTTACAATACTAGTGCTATCATTGGCCTGTTTTGATTGCCTAACATACAAATTATTCACATAAAGCACTTATTCACTCTAGGTCTTCCCTTTTGATGCGATAATGCCACTGATGAGACTCACAAAAAGCTTATGGCTCAAACAGCTTTTTTCAAAGCTATATTAAAATTCTGTACCACTATCAAGATTTATCAACTTTTTCTAAAACAATGTGTACTTTTATCCCTAAGTCGTTTGTAATAAAGTCACTCTATGTAATTTGGTATCTAACACACAATATAAAGCTCAGGTCATTAAAAGCCAGTTGCTGGACCTTGGGGATGGCATTCTTATAGATTCTCTCCTCCAGTCTCAGGTGGTGTTATAAAGTTTTCTGAAGATGGGGAAACTGAATTGAAAATGGATGAGATCATGGTAATGGAATATCAAAAAACAGACACAACATATGAAGGCTATTCTGGTCAAATCAGAGTAGTTGTCATGCAGTTTAATCAACCACAACTGAATACCTTAATATGCACTTTAGATCTGCCCAAGCAAGCAGCTGAGATCCTAGCTGCCAGGTTCAAGGAAAAACAGGTGCTAGATTAGTCGGTAAAGGTTTCCTTGTTTCAAAAAAGCAAATAATTCTTTCTTCCTTATTTTTCTGAGGAACCTAAGCAGGTATATTGCCACAATATACCTCATGTTGTCAGACCATTGGATATCTCCTAATATGATCCAGAACAGTAAGCATCTTCACACAATTTCAAGCACAACCTCAAGCATATCCTTTTACGTAATGAAAATGTTTATGGAGCTGCTTAAGTTGGTCACTTCAATGCCTAGCAAGAACAGTCTTTTATAAAATTATCATGAATTTGCCCAAATATCAAAAACACAACTGGATCATTTATATTGGCCCCAAAACAGCTAGTTTTCTACTATGAAAAAATACATAAAATTCCGATGTTATCAGTGCATGTGGAACAGTAGAGCACATTAAAAACATTGGATAAAGAGGGAGTGCCCTTACATAAAACATTCATAGCCGGCATTCCTAAAGTAACACACAATCCAATTGTAAGCAGAGAAAAAATGTTCTCTTGCCCCTGCACATTAAGCTAGGTCTCATGAAACATTTTGTTTAACCAGCAATCCTGACAATGAACCCTTGTGTTATCTTATGTATGTTTACTTTCCCTGCTTTGCAGTCTGATAAAATCAAGACAGAAGTGTTTGATGGACTACAAATATGTACACTTTAATCATGACAAAGGCTTATTTAGAAAATGCATAGCTATCTTTTGAAACTTTTATGGCAATAGAAAAACTCCAAACTTTGAAACACTTGCAACTAAGATGCTCCAAGGGTTTTGGGATTTAGGATGCAGCATAAATATAAAAGTGCATTTTTGATACAGACAAACTGCCAGAAAACCTTGGGGCTGTCAGTGATGAAAAGGGAGAGTGTTTTCACCAGAATCTTGGGACAGTAAAAGACTGCTACCAAGGTCAATGGAATTGACATATGATGATAAACTGGTTGGGGCATCAACCATGACTATTCCCAAAAAGTGTTGAAAGGTTGAAGTCATACAAGGAAATATATTTGGGGGGTTGTTAAATAATTGAATTTTTTGCAAACAGGTGTTGGCAGAACCGTAGAAGCTTTCTATGGTTGTTTTGACTTCTTTATCCAAGCTTGTGAAAGGCTTGTCTTTCCAAGAAACCCTCAAGTATTCGAAGCATTTTTCAGGGCCAAATTGTTTAGGGGTGGAGAACTGAGCAATTTTGATATGTTTATGAGGAATATAGGACTGCCAATGCAAATTTTGCCCAGTGAAGGTGGATTTCCACTATTTACTAATTTCAAAACCAATATCTGTTCTTTCGGCAGAGATGTAAAAAATGGCAAACATTTGTCTTTCTCTTTCCCAGAAGTGAATTTGAGGGATGGATAAAGGCAGTCAAGTGTGGTCGGAAATTCATCTGCTTCAGCTTTGAGACTGAAGATGGCAAAAGTGTCATCAACATTTCTGAAGTAGACTGGAGGCTTTCATGTTTCAGAAAATACCTTTTCTTCATAATATTCAACAAGATATTAGAGAAAGCCAGACCAAGTGGTGATTTCATAGCTACTTCGTCTATATGCTTGTACATATTGTTATTGAAGTTAAACTCAACTGAAGATGAAATGCTCACCAAATTAACAAACACATCTTTTAGAATAAGTGGTTGTGAGTTGGATTCATCATTAAGGGCTTTTGAACAGATCTTAAGAACATTGGTTAACAAGCTGGACGCATCAAAGGAGCACACGAATACATTAAAGTCAATGTTAATATTTTGCATGGTTTTAGCAAACATAAAAAATCTAATATGTAGTGTGATGAGAACTGCTCCCACACAGGTTGCAAGAGGTAAGCTAACCAATTGCCAAGTTTAAAATCCTCAGTTCTCTATCCCTAAGCGATTTGGTCCTAAAAAATGCTTTGTGTGTTTGAGGGTTCCTTGGAAAGGCAAACCTTCCACAAACTTTGAAAGAAGTCAAAACAGCCATGAAAAGCTTCTACGGTTCTGCCAACACCTGCTTGGTCTTTATGTTGAAGTGTACACTGCCAGTAGCTTGCAAGGATGTTTTACCTACCACTCAGAAAAGCTCTGTCACATGTGAATACAAGTGCCACTGCGATAGTCGGTACATAGGGCAAACATGTCAGTGACTATATGGTCACATCAACAGCATGTTCCTTAATGGTTAAGACAGCATTTGACTTGTCCACACTGATCTCAATCTGACAGATTCTGCAAAAACAACAACACTAAACTGGACTGTGACTCTGCCATTGGTCAGCATCTTTTAGAAAATGAGCAAAGTGCATTAGATTGATTTTCAATTCTTGCTGCAGCATGCAGCACCTTCCACCTTATTTTATTAGAGGTTGTTTATATCAAGACTTAGCACCCAGTGTTATGGAGATACAAATAGTTTTGTTTACTCTTAAACAGTGCAGATGGTATTGGTGTTTTTACTTGGCCTCTTGTAGCAATTTGTGGTTGCAAAATCTCTTTCTTTATAGTACATTTCATGCAACCACTATTATTGGATTGCCCCAATTGCCTACCATCTAAATTATTGAGACAAAAGAACTAACTCTAGCTTTTCTCTTGCAGTGCAATACAGCCACTGATGAGGGCGTCATGAAAAGCATAAGGCAAAAACAGCATTTTTCAATGCTATATTACTAAGTCCAGCTCTTCTCTTTTGACGTGATACCACCACTGATGAAAGCATCATGAAAAGCTTATGGCAAAAATAACTTTTCAAAGCTATAATAAAGTTCTGTACCAATAACAAGATATTTGTATTGTGCAAACTGTTTGCATGCGTAAATAAGGTTTGAAGCAATGGATGATTGCATCAATCAAGCACAAAGAACATGAAGACCTTTTTCTTGAAAATAACAGTTTCAAAACAAGATTTTACCTGTTATTCACTAAAATTTAACAAAAAACTTTTTGTTTTTAGCAATCATTATAGTGAAGATTAAATAAATTTGACATCTATTTTGAGCCACAAAATGCTTCAGCGAGCCATAAAATTTTATGCCACAGATCACATTTCATCTACAGGATTCAGGTTGCAGACCCCTGTGCTATATTCAAGCAAATTGATATTCAAAACTCCTTTGTATAGGCCTACCATATTTTTGTTATTAAAAGACAGGATGGTTGGGGACAACAGGCCTGACTATGGGTGACAAGGCAAAGTCTGGACACATTTAGCAGCAGCAATACAGGTGTTGACCTTTTTTTTTGAGCACATCTTCATTTCAGGTACAACTTACCTTAGTTCCACTACAAATCGATAAATTCCACCCACAGTGGGAGCATCTTCCAAATATAAAAAAAAAGATCATCACCTGCTTTGCTGCTCTTTTTGTGTCACTTACGGCCCAAATCATCATCAAGCTAAAGTTTGTTGTCATAATGCCGTTATTTACCAGGACAAATGTTTACATACTGTAGTTCTAGCTATACTGGCTGACTGAATGAAAAACCAGGACTTTTGATCGACTGACTGGGACAAGGCCTGAAAAAATGAGACTGCCCTGGCTAAAACAGGATGTATGATAAGCCTACCTTTGTAATAAAACATAGTTATACAGAAATGTTGAAAATGTATTTCTATGTGTTACACTTCATCACTTTGTTTCAAAGCATGGAAAAGTTGCCTTTTACATATGACACTTTATATAATATATCAGGTACGGTACTCTTTTTCATTCACCTTGTCAGGTTTTGTCATGATCAAGGTACTCATACTCACTTTGACTGTTTCTTAAAAGTCGCTTTTGAAGAAGAAAAAATGAATGATGGAAGTGAATGATGGATCATCTTCAGATGGATGATTGTAACACCGGCACCCAAAGAACTTGTGATTTTGGTGTAATATAGTTGAGAAATACTTTTGATTAATACATTTTGAGCATGCTTTCTTCCAACCATGCAAAAACAACTTTGCAACATCACCTTAAACTGTTAATTAAAACAATTAAGGTTAGAGCTTAACCTGTTCAAACATGTATAAAATTTAAAGCCAAAAAAATATCAAAACTAATGGTTTTCTAAACGTTTTTAACTGAACCACTTTTGGTTTACAAAATAATGAATGACCCCATCATCAGCACTCCCATAAATTCAAAAGGGGGAGTGAACCAGCAAAAAATTTGATTGCTGTGATGCATTCTCATCTTGATGACTTTTCTCGTAATGTACTTATAGTTAGACGTTTTGTACTTTTTAGGACCTCTTTTCGGAGATTTACTGATTTATTTGGGGTGGGAGCTTCTTTTGCTCCTTCTCTCACAACGATGACCAGTTTTATGAGACTAAATATTATGGTTTTGGGCTCGTGAAGTTGACCTACTAAGATTGTTTCTAAGTGCTGACCCATTAAAAGTTCCTCACAGATCCTCAGTGGCAGGGCTGTAAAATTCCTTGATAAAAGGAATTAATTCCAGTTACAGTCACTTATTTTAAAAAGTAAGGTAATTCCAATTCCTTCTTTTAAAAAGGAACTAATTCCAAATACAAAATCACATCTTAGGTAAAAGGAACGTCAGATTACAAATATCATCGCTTGTTGTCATCAATAAAATGTTAAAAACTTATATAGACACAGTAACATTAACTAGTTTACATTCTATTTTATTAATTGGCTGTTTCCCAAGCTCAAACATGATTTTGAAACAGTTTTTGTTTTGCTGTTAAACGATAAATCGACAATGTGATTATGCCATTGGATTTGACACTTCTACCTGGATACTTTTAAATTATAGTTAAAAGTAGGGTCTGCACAGCTAAAAGCAAATTTTACAACCAGATTAATTCGTTCTTTCGACAAATTTATTCTTCAAAACGAATTGATCTGGTTGCACTATCGTTACACTCGACAAACGAGAAATGCCTGTTACATTTAAAAGCAGATAACCAATATCGGGCCAACAAAATCGGGTCGCACTTAAGCGTAGTTGATTTAAATTTGCTCTCGCGCACCTCAAATTGGAAGATAAGCTTCAATCCACAAACTATAGTTTCACACTTGATCAAATAAACGATTTATTACACTTGGTCAGTAAGCACGCTTCAAAATGCTTATCTCACATGCATGTTCTTGGAGTCTCAAAATTAATCCCAATGAGTTGAACATACGCTCACATGTTGCGCTCGAAGGAGGAGGAGTATTCAGTTCTATTGCCAAATTTTTTAATGGAGCACCTTGTCCTTTGCACATAGTAAAGACTTCCAATTCAAATGACAAATAAACATCAAGTACATGCTTTGTACTCCTCGGTTTTCTTTTAAAAAATCAATTTGGTGATTCTTCTTTAGTAGTTTTTGTCGTGCGAGAGAACGTTATCTTTCTTTAATCGATCTTTGATGTAATTGATACCTAAAAACAAATTTTGTAATGCTACACTCTTGTTGCGACGTTTTTCTTTCAAAGTCGTTTTGTAAACTGAAGATGAGAATTTTTTCTATTATTGCATCGCTTTTACCACAAAATGTTAAATGAATAATCACATCAAAATTTATTGGAGATTACAACAGTGTTCCCTCGCTTATTGCGGTTAATGCGTTCCAGACCCCACCGCGATAAGTGAAAAATTGCAAAGTGGCGGTAGGCCTACTATAGAATTCGCGGCGCCTTTGGACTAACACAGATATATAGTACATGAACGCATACTTTTCGACACATATTCATGCACATCAGTATTCATGAATGCTTACTCTTCTGAAAACTGTCGGATAAAGAACATGGAAAATTATAAATATTTTCTGTTTTGTTTATTGTGAACAAAATCCGACACTGTCATTGCATTGGTTAACAGTACAGTTCTGAAATCACAAATAATGTATTGTACAACACTTACAACCCTAAGATACACAAGACACAGTTAACAAGGTGAACGAGAATAGCGTGATTGTGCGCAGACAATCAGCGATGTGATACGCAGCCAATCAAAAGAAAATTTTTTTCTAAATTACCGCGATGCACTGAAGCCGCAAAACTTGAACCGCGAAGCGGCTCGCATGCCAAAACAATTGTCCACCCCCGGGCTAAGCAATAAGAGCTAAGGTAAATCAATCAGCTGTTGGACATAGTTACAAGTTTTTACGATCAACCAACAGATACTCAGATAAAAAAAATTATTTTACACTAGTAGTTGTACCAGACATTATAGTAAGCTAAAATATTGTAATTTAGAAAAAATGTTTACGATTTATCTTTCTGGAATTGGAAATTGTCCTCTGTCCAAGTTTTAAATTTTGGAAGAAGAATAGATGAAGCGATCACTTCTCGTTACCCATAATATTGCCAAACCTCTTGTGCATTCCGTCAGTTGTAGCATCAATTAACGAAATGAAACCTAGCCTTTCACTTTCTTTCAATTTTTCTTTTCTATGCACTCGATCAAATATACTATGGTAGGTAGCAAACTGCCCATGAATGTGTCGACTTCACCTTGTAATATGTCCAGGGCGGTGACAAGAGGTTTCAATATACTCTTGTACAAAGCAAGAAATTCAAGCTTGGAATCTCGAAACCTGCAATTACAAGAAAATTTATGTTTTACAATGTTGCAATCTTTTTTCTAAATCTTGCGCAAAATTTCAAATAAATTATTGCAAGAGAATTCCTAGCGGTACATTTGAATTGATAATGCATTGATAAACGCTACTACGGAATCAACACTGTTTGGTAACAGCCAATTAAGAATAAAAACCTAATTGAGATATTAAGACTTGTCGAGCAGGACTTACGCATCAACTTGAACGTAAAACCATCCAGGTTCTAGTGGACCCTCTAATTAACTGATATCTGAACACACACTGCATTGGTAGACATGTGAGTAATAAAGTCGTTATGAACAACATACAGCAACATACCTGGGTAAGTCCAGCCGTTGACAGATATTGCACAATGCTTGAGATCCTTTTAGTTCAATTATCTTATTTAAGCGTCTCCTGCATCATACGCAGAATTCAATCGCGTGGAACAACGACGTTTAAGTTGCAACAAACTTTCGTTTTCCATGACTTCAGCTGCAAGAACACTTCTGGTTGTTTTATTCCATAAAGCTTGACATTTGGCAAAAGCCCTCGGCTAACTTTTTTATATTAATAGCTTTACTCTGCAACAGTGGCGTCAGTTGTCCAAATAAGGTTTAATAAGTGTGCAGCACATTTGTGATGGAGTGGCAGTTGCGAGTTGAGATCTGTTGATAAAATCTCACTAGCATCAATTGCGCATACATTCAGATCATCTTCAGATGGAGCAAATGCGCTAAATGTTTTTACAAAATTGGAGCCACTGTCACTGGTAGTTTTAATTACTTTGCTGTTAATGCTATATTCGCAGCACACATCTTGAAGTTGGTCAGCCAGCAGATCGTAAGTATGGCTTTCCGTAAATCGTCGACATGCTAAGGCAGCACTTTTTCTTTCAAAATTGTCGTAGCACAACCAGTGGAGAGTAACACCCAAATAAGAGCACCGATGAGCAGTCCAGCAATCAGTTGTTGTTGCTACGAATTCAGCAGAAGTCATTGCACTTTTAACAGCTTCTTTTGAAGACTCATACTTCTTCTCCAAGGTTTGAACAATAGAAGAGCGAGAAGGAATAGCTACTCCGGGTTGGCAAGCAGTGATAAATTCTTTAAAAGATATTTGCTCAACAAATGAAAATGATAGCATTGATTCCGTCACCATGTTTAACACCAGCTCAGCAAGTTCACTCTCCGTGATTGAAGTGCGGTTGCCCCTTGGTTTTGACCATGATAGCTTCACCTGCTTCATCGTTTGTTGCGATGATGGAGCGGGTCGTTTCAGTGCTCAAGTGACAGCTAAACCACTAAATTCTTCCAAATTGCCCGCGCGAATGTACTGCAAATCAAAAAAAGTTTATGCAGTCGTAGTAGGCCACAAACGTTTATCACATAAATTGCATTGCTTTCGTTAAGTATATTGCCATAATTACGTTTTATCAAACTTTGCCTACCGTAAATCTAAAATATTTAAATAGCATTATAAGTTAAGGGTTAAGCAACCAAAAAAATGCACCTTGCATAAATAGAATGTGGGCTATACATAAAATAATATGCACCTATGAATAATGAACAAAATACAATTCACGCTTACCTTCACATGCTTTCGAAGATTCGAATGCATGTTGCGCATGTTGATATGCTAACCTTTTATGGTGGGCGCAAAATACATTTAAACTGCAAGTTGGATTTCGGATGGATTTTAAAAAGTAAAATTTTTTTAGCTTTGACCAAGGATTGCTTAATTTGTCACTATTAATGGAACTATTGATTTGATTTGCTGGAATATTTCTTTCATCTTTATTTGTGTCCTTCTCCAAACACACACTACATTCTTTCATGGTAATGATTTCTAATGATTAACCGTGAAACGCAGTCTTGTTATGAAATCAAAATTGTTGCTTTTTTCCTTTGTTTGTGACAAATTTATTGAACTAGCTTTCGAGTTGATCTCGCCAGACCTACTTGTTAAATATTTGTGCGAGCGAAACTCGGAAAATTCTCCAACGCTTTGGTCGCTAGTTGCATTTGTTATTCTACGAAACGCTAGCCACCTGACTTCAAACATATTGTTATTGCGGTTGTTATTTTCGTTCGGTGCAAGCCGCTGCGTCGACAACAGTTGTTGTTGTTGTTGGTTACCCGACCCCTTCCGAGGGATGGGGGCATGGCGGGAGACCATGGAGCCCCAGAAGCCGGGCAACTACCCAGGGTCTGGACCAAAGGTCGTAAAGAGACAGAGAGTCGCCAAAGAGTGAGCTGCGCAAAGAGTCCGTAGCTGGACAGTGTAGAATAAGATGAGAAGTGTCCTGGGGGGAGTGTCTGCAGGCGCTGCAGGAAGAATTCTCAATTCTGCCAATCCTAGCAGATTAGAGGAGAGAGACCACAAGGGATTGCAGAGGGCGCGAGTAGCGCTCCCCGTCTGGCCGGCTCATCAACCGCGTCGTTCCCCGGGAGAAACGAGTGTCCGGAGACCCATTGTAGCCTGATAGAACAGGAGGAGAGAGAAGACAGTTCCTCCCAGATATGCCACAGAGTTTGAGGTAAGAGGAAAGATGGAGGAGAGGACAGGGTGAGGAGAGTCAGATAGGATAAGAGAAATGGCGGACTTGTTGGTGCTGCCGAGACCAGCAAAGAGCGTGCAGAATGGCGCAGGCTTCAGCGGAAAAACTGGAACATACTGGGCCTGCCGAAAAGGAAAGAGTGGCCTCAGTGCCACAGAGAGAGCAGTTGGCGAGAACGTCGGAGCCGCCCTTGCCAAAAGGAAAAGGAACAGAGCCGTCTGTCCAGAGTAACAGATCATGAGGGGGGAGAGAGTCAAGGTGGGCGAGAGCCGCACTTTGGCGAGAGAGAGGGGTATCAGAGCGAGAGCATGAAGAGGAAAGGGTGGACGTCACCGTGAAGGAAGGCAGATTCCAAGGAAGGAAAGCAAGGAGAACCACCCGAAGAGAAGTAAAAGAAAGCATGAGCGGGTGAGTGGACGCAAAAGCTCTCCAGGACGATCTGCAGAGTCTTGGTTTCACTCCATGTTTGGCCAAACCTGAAATAGGAAAAGAGATCGGAAGACGAAGAGCCCGCTCATAAGACGAAAAAGTAAAATGAGTCAGGGAGACTCGTAGAGAGGTAAAGAAGCCTCGGAGAGAACAAGAGGAATAGGGGAGGACGAGAGGCAGCCGGTGATGGTGCGACTGGCCGCTCGGTGGAGGCGTTCCAATTTGGTGAAATTGGTAGCGCTTAGGAAAGGAAACCATCCGGGTGAAGCGTAAGTGAGAAGGGACCGAAGAAAAGATTTGTACAAAACAGAGAGGGACTCCTTAGAGGGGCCTCATGAGGAAGCAGAGATACAACATAAGGCCTTGAGACGTGGGAAGAACTTGGCCTTCAGCGAAGATACATGCTTAGAAAAAAAAAGAGTGCGGTCGAAGGTGACCACAAGAAAAGTTGGAGTGGGATTGAAACGGAGGCGGGAGCCGAATAAGAGGAGGTTAGGATGGAGGTTAGCTTGGTGGGGATCCACTGAGAAAAAAGAGGCCTCACATTTGCTCAGATTGAGAGGAAGACACCAGTACTCAGACCAGCGCTCCATTCGAAACAGAGCTCCTTGTGTGGCCTCCACCGCAGTGAGGACCGAGGGGGAAGAGGACCAAATGGCCAGATCGTCAGCGTAAAGAAAGGCTGAGATGCCGGAAGATCATTAATGAATAGAGAGAAAAGAACAGGGCCAAGAACGGATCCTTGCGGAACATCTCGACGGACTCGAAAGGAACGACTTTTGTGATTTTGAAAAATCACACAAGCGCGCCTATCAGAAAGAAAAGATTGAGTCCAACGAGCAAAGCAAGGAGGGAGGCCAGTCGAAATAAGTTTGTGGAAAAGGGCAGGATGTCAGACAGAGTCAAAAGCTTTAGAGAAATCGATAGTAGACAGGATCGTCCGAGAGCCCGTCCTGGGTTTGTTAAACCCATCCGAAATGGACTGAGAAAGGAACAGAATTTGATCGAGTGTAGACCGACCAGGGCGGAAACCGCCCTGGCAGGGAGAAAGAATGGAATTAGATTTTAGAAAAAAAAGTAGACGGGATAGAATGATGTGTTCAAACAGCTTTGAGACGCAGGAGGTGAGAGAGATAGGCCGGAAGGAAGCAGGAGAATCGAGAGGCTTTCCCATCTTATGTATGGGAATAATAGAAGATGTCTTCCAGATGAAAGGAAAGGAATGCGAAGACCAGGAAAGATTGAAGATGTAAAGAAGAAAATCCATGCCAGAGCGAGGAAGGTGCTTTAGCATGGGATAGACAACTTTGTCTGGGCCAGTGCCAGTGGATGAGGCAAGGTTGGAGGCAGCCGCAAGAAATTCCGCGGGAGAGAAAGGAGAGCAAAAGGACGAGTGAGACTCGACAGGACACGTGGCTCGGCGGAGCTTAGTGAGGTATCCTCTGGCTCTGCTGCGCAGGGCCTTTGGCTGAGAAACGGAAAAGTGAGATCTCAGGTAAGCGGCATAGACCGAAGCCGATTCCCTGGGAGAAGAACAGTTTGGGAAATTAGGAGAGGAGGAAGGAGAGCCAGCGATAGAGAGGAGAAGAGAGTATACAGATTTCGGGGTTGATTTGGGTGAAAGAGAAGAACAAGTCCTTTGCCATGCATCATCTTTGGCCTTGGCGATGACTGACGAGGCGCGTCGAGAAGCAGAGAGGTAAGCCTGGCGATCTTCATCACTTCTGTGAGCTGCAGCAAAAGCCTTGCGTCTTTCACTAACCGCACTTTCCACCTCAGCAGACCACCAGGTTTTAGGAGGGCGTTTGATGCGGCCGAAAGGAATGGAAAATTTGGCCGCATTCAGTGCCAGAGAGGTAAAGAGAGCAGCTGCAGAGGAAAGAGAAAGACACGAGTATTCTCCTGCAGAAAGACAGTGAAAGTCAAAAATGGAGGCAAAGCCATCCCAGCGAGCCTTCTGAAAATTGAAGGAAGGGGGACGCTCGTTGGAGCGAAAGACCGGAGAGAGAGGGACGGATAGAAGAATTGGCAGGTGGTCAGAACCCAGGTCCTGAAGCACCTACCAGGAGCAAGAAAAAGCAAGAGTAGAAGGAGCAAAGGAAATGTCAGGAGAGGAGCGACCTGCCAGAGGAGCGATGTAGAAGGGTGGGTGAGTCAGGGTCATTGACGGGGAGGAGGTTGGAGGAGATGACCCAGTCGAATACGTCCACCCCACGGGGGTCGGAAGTACCTTTTGAGTCCCAGAGAGGGTGATGGCAATTGAAGTCCCCCAGAATGAAGAGATTTCTGGAGGAGGAAAGAATAGGGGGAGAAAAGGAATCGGTTCTGCCATCCGTCGGAGAGGAGCGAATAGGGGGGCGTACACATTAAGAAATGACACCGAGGAGGAGTTGTTTAGAGAGACGTTGACCCCTACATAATCAGAGTAGGGATCGAGCAAAGAAAGAGAGGAGGTAGAAAGTTCAGAAAAAGATAGGCCATGCCTGACGAAAATGACAACGCCGCCGCTGGCGTGCGTGGCATCATGAGAGAGAATGCAAGACCGGGAGTGGGTACGATCAGAACGCAGAGCAGAGAATCCAGGTATCTACAAAGAGGAAGAGGAGTTAAGATTGGATTCCTGGATACAGATAAGGTCGACAGGATGGGACGAAAGAAAGTGAAGTAGTGCAGTGCTCCTGGCTCGAAGACCTCCAGCATTCCATTGAAGAACCCTGAGAGAGTCAGGGGGAGGAGAGGAAGCAGGAGGCGAAGAAGGACGGCCAGGAGCAAGGGACGGTGGTGAAGGGGCAAAGGAAGGGGATATAGAATGGGCAGATGGAGGATAGGAGGTTTGGAGACGAGGATGACGCGAGAGTGCAGCATCAGTAGAGGGGGGCCAGATTGTACAGTGGAGGTATACGTGTGGAGGAGTCCGAGGAGGGAGTCACAGTGTTACGGCAAGGGAAGCAGCTCCAAGAGTGAGAGCTGCCTAGAGCTCTGAATCGGGACAGTGAAAGTTGTGAGCACCTTAGATGGACCTATTTGAAGCATGTGCAGCATTGCACTGACTTGCCCCACCAGGTCACATTTCCAGCGCACACGGAGCAAGGAAAGATGGGCCCAGGGTTGGGATGAACGTTACCGCTCATCAGGAGAAGAATGAGGAGACGAAGAAGGGCAAGAGTAGGGCAGGAGAAAAGAAAAAGAGAAAACGGGCGAACGATTTTGCAGATTCTGTGTGCTGCCCTTCTGCGGTCGTTCAGGGGGCAGCATAGCGAAAAAAATGAATGGGAGTGCCCGGGGTAACTGGGATCCAAACGGGGTCGGGGACCGCACCACCACGTTGAAGCGGCTGTTCATTAGTGCTGCCGTTAATTGAAATAAAGTTTCAATATATACCAACCGAACACGTGCTCAGAGTCACACGAGTCTGCGCGATACAATCAAGGTATTGATTGACAAACAATAGATAAACAATGCAAAACAAAGGGGCTAAACAAAGCAAAGTTTGCAACTGGGTTGGCTTCAGGAAGCAATCTAAATTTTTATTCACTAGCGCCAAACAATAGTTTTATTGTGTTGCAAAATTAGAAAGAATTCCAATCATTATAAGGATTTTAGAGCCCGACAATTATGCTGTCTTGAATTAATAGATCTGAAGTGTTAAACAATAAAGCGGTAATTTATTCCTGGGTCTTCATGAGAAAGAACTTACTTAAATATGTAGCACACTGATGAATTGCTTTGAAGTAGGTTATATCCAATATCCTAAAGCTAACCCTTAAAAAATTTGTGGGTGTAAAATTTAAACTCATAAAACTATTTTATGTGACAATAACAAATTTATTTGTTTAGGTCCTGTAGAAGAAAATGATAACACTGCCAAGCTGGAGACTAAATTGCAAAGACGGCTACTGCAACTAAAGAAAGATGATCAAATTACACCTTCGATATACAATGACATTCGGCCCACAGGTTCACAAAGACCCAGAATGTATGGACTTCCCAAAACCCACAAAGCATCTATTCCTCTGAGACCAATTCACTCGATGATTGGTTCATCTCAACATGAATTGGCCAAGTGGCTCTGTACAATACTTCAACCGGTGCTCGATCGATATTCAACCCGCTGTATTAAAGACTCGTTTACCTTTGCTAAAACAATTCAAGATCTTACCACAGACTCGGATCAAACTTTTCTGTGTTCGTTTGATAACTCCAGTCTTTTCACCAACATTCCGTTGGGAGAAACTATCCAAATTTGTGCGGACTCCTTATATGACAGCAATTTGACTCCTCCAATCATGGATAAAGACGTCTTTATTGAACTTATGAACATTGCAACCACTTCTGTTGAATTTAGTTTTAATAACAAAATGTATAAGAAAATTGATGGTGTTGCTATGGGCAGTCCACTTGGTCCAGCCCTACCAAATATCTTCGTCGGATATCAAGAAGAAAAATTATTTATTGACAACAATCAACCTTTAATCTATTTCAGATATGTAGATGACATCTTTGCCATGTTTGAGGATGAGTTCAATTGCAATCGGTTCTTAAAGCAACTCAATTCACTGCATCAGTCCCTCACTTTCACTCATGAGAAAGAAGTCAATGGCAAATTACCTTTTTTGGATGTACTTGTGGAAAAAAGTAACACAAAATTGTTAACTTCTGTTTACCGTAAACCCTCATTTTCCGGCCAGTACAATCGCTGGGATTCGTTTGGACCCAAAAGCAGAAAAAACAATCTTATTGGAACTCTTGTACACCGAGCCTTGGCAATTTGTTCGCCTTCTAAATTACCCCAGGAAATAGATTTCATTCGATCGATTCTCTGCTCCAATGGTTATCCAGAAAATGTAATTAATTCGAAAATAAAAAGAAAGATTGAAGAGTTTAAATTACCGCCAAAGGAAGAACCGGAAAAATGTCCAGCCTACCTTAAACTACCATGGATTGGCAATATCTTCACAAAATTTGAAAATCAATGCAAAACTGCTGTCAGCTCTTGTTTTGGTGCAGTAAAACTTCGTGTAGTGTTTTCCACAAGAAAGATGTTTCCAACGGTCCGCAAAGATGTCGTGCCTACCAAGCAACAAAGGATGGTCGTTTATCAATACGTGTGCCGCTGTGATTGTCGGTACGTAGGCCGCACATCCCAAAGACTGCAGGATAGAATAAAACAGCACATACCAAAAGCAATAAGAAATCAAGCTCAACCAAATCGTAATTTATTTCAATCCAACCATACCAGTACTTCGGCAATTGGACAACACCTCCTCAACAATGAAAAGTGCGCCTCCCACTATGATGACAACCAATTTTCTATTTTGGCTAAAGGAAGAACACTTTTTCATTTATCTACCTTGGAAGCAACTTTCATCAAAATACTTCAACCAGACCTTTGTCGCCAGAAAGAATTCGTCTACACACTGAAATTACGTCATTAATTTGGACTCGACGAAACGTCTGGTTGTCTACCAATCAGAACGTTCCGACATTTTCACCAGCTGCTTTCGCTATACAGTAAATACCTCGCCATCAACACCAGGCTTCATTCTAGCGATAACTCCTGAAGAGAGCTAGACGAAAACGTTAGAGTTTTCACCTATTCTTTGTAAAAGAGTACAATGAAATGGTCGATGGCTAAAGCTTTATTGAAATTTTGTACCACTTCTCATCTTATAAATGTGTGAACAAGTCACAAACAATCTTGTATTTGAGTTTTGGAAGCACGCTTAAACACGAAAAAAGGTATTACCTTACGTGAAGCAAACAGCTAAGGCTCTACATGTAATAACGCTCAGGATTGGGATCTCCAGGATGGATAAAAACTAAAACTCCAATCTGTTTGCTATCAACACTTGTTGTCATAATCTAAATACTGATGTAATCATGTCAGGTTATCTGCCCGATCAAGGTAGGTAAAAGCAAATAAAGTTTATGCCCTATGCAAATTGACCTTTTTTTACTAATAAAATATTTTGTTAACCCTGAGTTGTTAGTTCTCATCGTTCTTTGTTAACACTTTTAGAGAAAGAGACATGTGATTAAAGTATCGATGTCAATTTTAGAGTAATTTTTTAAAATTGAACAATTTGAATGCTACATTGGGCCTTATTTGTTGGGTATGAAGGTAATAAGGCCCAAGGCACTTTTTTATTTTTTAAATTATCTAAAATTGGTTTAACAAAAGCAGCTGAATTTGAGTTGGGTTGTTGCTATGACCATACTCTTATTAAATAGTCAAATAAAGTTTGATTATTTTGATTATTAAGATATGCGAATTTAAAAAAAATAGTAGGCCTTTTTAGCTGCGAGTAGTTTAGAAGGAAAAAAGCAGGTAGGCAACAAAGATTATCACAAAACTCATATTTTTCATGAGGCAGAAGACTCCATGTTACTGTATTGTGTCAGTCTAAATAGGCTACAAAAAAAGCTGACAACAATGGTGGAACTGAAATACTACGAATTTGATTTGTTATGGAATTTGGCCGTGAGAAACAGGGGCAGAAAATACACAACGTCGACCAGACGGTAGTATATCATTTTGCAATTCACTTTGACTCAGCAAGCAATTGAGTAAACTCATTGAAAAGTGCAAACACTCCGAATTTTGAAGTTACGAAAAGAAATAGATCACATCTGAAGTTATTTTCACTGCAGAAGCTACGATACACAGGTTACATACGTAAACATAAATCTTTTTTCTCATGTGATTTTATTTTATCTCACCACCTCCAACGGTTCACGTAACCACGAATGTTCACCCTTTGGCCTTTCTGTTACCAGCTTTATTGTGTAGAGTGACAGCATGTAGCTTGCCATACAGAGAAAAATTGTAAAATCTTTTAGCTGCTGTGTGTTAGCTGTTTAATTACCTCTTCTTTTCCTTGGCGCAGAGGAACGACGTAAACAAGGAATACTCATCTTGGTATGTACGCACAAACCAAATCTAGCTATGTAGCTTAAAGTTTGCAGGCCGATTTTTTTATTGCATTGTGTTCTCTTCTTTAAGACATACGTTCTTCTTGTTCTCTTCCAAATTTTATGAACTGGTTGTCTTTCCTCAATGTATGAAACTGCTGATGCCATTATGTAACAGCATACAATAGACGATAGCTGTACATTAATTTGTTCCATGGTTATAGTATATGATGGTTGACAAAATGTTTAAGCATTGCTATTTCAGTGTTGTTCTTGTCAAGCTCGTTTAGATAAATCCTGGTTGGCGCCTGCTAGGTCTACGCCGCATTAAGAAAGAGTAGTTTTTCATTGTTATAAAGTTTAACTTATCGATTGCCGGTCATGTTTGCATTTCCTTGTTGAAAAATAATCCTATTATGAGCCAACGACATGTGGAGGGGGCACACTGATCAGTATCCAAAGCTAGAAAATAAGCCATGTCTTTCTTTACTTAAGTGATTTCACACTACGCTATATGACCACTTTAATTATCATAAGGAATGGTCCACTGATATGTTGCGTAGTCGGCTACTACTGTTGCTGTGAAAGTGTCATTCATATCTAACAAAAAAACCACACGAAAAATGATCGAAAATGGCTTGTCACTTTTTGATGTAGAAAGGTAATCAACGTTTTTGTGTTAAAGACTTTTTTCAAAGAAAAGTTGTCACCAAGAGCGTAAATCTATTTGTTTCGAAGTCACCGAAAATAAATCGGCCTAGAGGTGCTACGAGAAGAGGCCGATCAATAAGACTACTATCGCGTTTTTGTGATTAATTACATAAAAGCGGAAATGCACAATCGTTATTTACCCAACCCAACCCCACCATTTTGCCATTCGCTTACACCATCGCCACTGCCAGTATTGTCGTTTGTCACTTTTATTCGCTTATCTTCTTACTCTGCTTAACTTTGTTGTATATAACTGCATTTCATGTTTGTGATCCTCCTTTGCTGTTTAGCTATAATTGGGAATTAGTTGGCAACATTACCTTTGTTTATATCAGTAACCCGGATTTAGTGCGGTACAATTATCAGCAAGCTCTAGTTGTTTATTTTGTAATTGGGTATTTTGGATTAACTAGTCTTTTTTAGCTGAATTAGGTATTTAATTGTACAGTTGATGCATCAGTTAGTCTTTCCTCTAGGTCAGGGGTGGGCAAAGTGCGGCCCGCGAACACGTTTTGAAACTTGCATATGTATGAGTTAAGATAACAAGGGGAGGAACACTTGCCGTATTAAAGAGCCAAAGACTTTAGAAGCTAACATTAAAAAAGCAACCGTTGGTTTGCACTGACGTATTTTCCGTCAAATCCAGGGGTAATGACCTTTTTTTTCTTTTTTTTTGTTTAGAGACACCATCATTTTCACTAGTAGAAATGAGACATTATTAGGTGATCACGCAAAATTTCAAGTGAACGCAAGCTTTTGCTTTGCGTACAGCTATTGCAAGATTTTAAGCACTGACCCTCGGCCACTTATGATTGGTGAATGCAGTCCTCGACCACTTCTTGAATCTTCAATGCGGCCCTCCCAATGCGTTTGTTAAACAGTGCAGTCCTCAGCTAACATTCGTGACCGCGATGCGGCCCGCAAACCAAAACAATTGCCCACCCCTGCTCTAGGTGATTGCTAGCTTTAACTAAATTTTTGGATAGTTTTAACTACTTACAACCTGTTATTTGTATTGCATGCTACCGTATTATTCTATTTGAATAAGATTGTGATAATGTAATGGTGTTGTAATGTAAGGCTGTAGTGAAGTTGGAAAGGATAAATACGCCAAAGGTTTCCGTGCCAAGAGAAGTCAGCGCATTCCTGAGCTGCACAGAAATACTATTATAATAGTTTAGGGGCGATTAGAATTCAAAAGTTTTTAAACATTTTCCTCAAAATATATTTTCCAAACAAATTGGAAAATGATTCCAAATCTTCCAAGAGGCCGTAAGAGGAAACGCGGCGCTTTACAGATTTATTCTGTCTTTCAATAAGCAGATTTTCGCCTACAGTGGCGTACGCACTGGGGGCGTTTGGGAGTTCACCTCCTTGATTACTGAAAGTTTACAATTTCTTAACTTAATGAAAAAGTTCATGCAACCATTTGCCTAAAACTTGTTCTGGAAGATAAGAAAATGCTTATATTTTTAGTGTAAGCTTAATTTTCTAAAATTTTTTCCGGGGAGCAGGCTCCCGGACCCCCTAGATCAATCGTGTCTTTAGCATTCTTAATGAGAAAAACCAAAATCTTCCCCATGACAAATTTCTGCGTAGAACACTGCTAGCTTAAGCCTACCTTTCCTATCTAGGAAATCATCACATACAAAGTGAAACCAAAATTTGGCAAGTGTCTTTAAAAAGGTTTTGCTTTTTAAGGAAGTATGACTTTGCAGGATCGCCCACGTTCTACTGGAAATTTAATCGCAAACTTATTTCGACCTAAATGGCCATTGCATATTTTCATTATCGTTCTTTTCTAAAACAAATATAGGCGGGTCTATCAGACGCTGGAGCCAAAACAGAAAGCTGGATGAACCGCGGGCTGCTGACCTACAGATTTCAGCCAGGGCCGGCAGTCGACATGATAATAATCAAGTTTCAATTCAACGATCGCTTATAATCTTGTGTTCTTTTCAGCAAGATCTCTATGAAGACGTTTTTCGATCAATACTAGTAAAAAAACCAAAAAATTGTTTACCAATTTAGAAAAAATCAAATAACGTTTTATTAAGTGCACAAAACAAAATATCATTCATAAACGATTATTAATCCTTGTGATGGTAATTTTACGTGTGTGTAAAAACTCCTAAATATCCTTTACAAACTCCTAAATCGCAGAAGCCCAAAGAAGAATAAACGCCTTGCTTTTCATTTGCAACTTTTACTAATAAATGAAAACGAAATAACTACTTTATAATAAATGCAAAACATTATGTGCATCAGTAAACCAAATGAATACCAACACGAAATTTACTCAGTGTTCTGACTTCTATATGTATTTACAAATCTTGTTCGAGACGAGCGCTTATACCTTTGCCGCTCGAAAAGTGTGTAGATTAAAACAAATATGTATATAATAAAACAACAAATTCCGAGACAGCAAAAAATAACTGAAAATTACCCAAATTTAACTTTAAACTTGATTAAAACATGCGTCCATTCTTTAGCCAACACAAATCCCAATGATTTCTTCTTAATTTTAACAAATCTAACACTGTAGGGCTTGGTGCACCGCAAACATTCACCAAAGGCACAGAACGATGATTGCTCGCAATGAGACTGAGCCGAGAGCACATGATTACGTCGGAGGAAAACGCGAATCAGCATGACAATGCAAACTGAGATTTTAAAGCAAAACTTCGAAACAAACATTCGCCAACCCAACAAACAGAGGCGGTGCTTTAACATTACGATAAATACGTCACGATCGTGGCGTAAAAGAACGTAATCGCGATGAACATATAACTAATCAATCGTTTGTTAGCGAAGCGCAAGAGGTATGAACCAACGATAAACAAATTGCCTACAGGCCCACAAGCTAGGTTCCAGGTAAGGCAAGCAGAGAATGCACCAATTTTTTAGGCCCTCTGAAAAATTCTGTTGTTAGGGCACTCCCCACATAAAAACCATTTTTTCGCCGAGCTGCTCACTAAACGACCGCAGAATGGCAGTACGCAGCCTTTTTGAAATTGGTCGCCTGTTTTCTTTCCTATCCTGCCTTCCTCTAGCCCGTCTTCTCATTCTCCTGATGAGCGGCAACGTTCATCCTAACCCTGACTCCGTATTTTCCTGTTCAGTGCGCATTAGAAATGTGACCTGGAGGGGCAGGTCTGTGCAATGCTGTACCTGCTCCAAATGGTCCATTTAAGATGCTTCTTTTCTTTCACAGATTCAGAACTCTAGGCAGGTCTCTCACCTGGAGCTACCCTTCCTGCTGCATCCCTGCTTCTTCTGAAGATCCCACACCTACCAACACTGTGACTTCCTCTTCGGACTCCTTCAGCTTGTATACTTCCACTGTGCTATCTGGCCCCCTTCTCTGCTAATGCAACATTTCCTCTCCACCCTCGCCTTCAAAACTCTTATCCTTCTTCTGCCAACTTCGTATCTTTTCTCTCTGTACTCTCACCACCCCCTCGTGTTCCTGGCTGTTTTCTACACTTCCTGCTTCCTCTTCCCCTGACTCCCTCAAGGTTCTTCAATGAAACGCGGGAGGTCTGCGACCTAGGAGCATTGAACTACTACACTTTATCTTGTCTCATTCTGTTGACCTTGTTTGTATCCAGGAATCTAACCTTAATTTATCTTCCTCTTTCCGGATCACTGGATTCTCTGCTCTGCGATCTGATTGTACCCACTCCCGGTCTGGCATTTTCTCTTCCAATACTACGCACTCTAGTGGCGGCGTCATCACTTTGTCAGACAGGGCTTATCATTTTCGGAACTTTCTACATCCTCTTTTTCTCCGCTTGACCTCTACTCTGATTACGGAGGGGTCAACATCTCTCCAAACAACTACTCCTCGCTTTAATTTTTTATTGTTTATGCTCCCCCTATTCGCTCTTTTCCGACGGATAGCAGAACCGACTTCTTTTCTCTCTCCATTCTTCCTTCTTGCAGAAACCTCTTCATCCTGGGGGACTTCAACCGCCATCACCCTTTTTGAGACTGCGAAGGTACTTCTGACCCCGGTGGGGAAAAAGTATTCAATTGAATCATCTCCTCTGACCTCCTCCCCCTTAATGGCCGTGACATACCTATTCTTCTCTTCTGATAGTAGCTCCTCTCCTAACATCTCCTTTGCTCCCTCTTCTTTCGCCCTCTCTTGTTCCTGGGAGGTGCTTTAGAACCTGGGTTCTGATCACTTACCAATTCTACTAATTGTTCCTCTTTCTCCAGTCTTTTGCTCCAACGAACGTATCCCGTTCTTCAATTTTCAGAAAGCTCGTTGGGATGACTTTGCTTTTTATTTCGTCTCTCACTGTCCTTTTGCAGAGAAATACTCGTCTCTCTCTCTTTCCTCTGCTGCTGCTCTCTTCACATCTCTGGCACTGAATGCGACCAAATGTCATTCCCTTCGGCCGCATCGAACGCCAACCTAAAACCTGGTGGTCCGCTAAAGTGGAAGAAGCGGTTTGTGAAAGAAGTAAGACCTTTGCTGCCTCTCACAGAAGTGATGAAGATCGTCAGACTTACATCTGCGCTTCCCGATCGACAGGCCCCATCAGTCATCGCCAAGGCAAAGGCTGAGGCATGGCAGGAAACATGCTCTTCTCTTTTACCCAAATCTAACCCTAAGTCAGTGTGTTCTCGCCTTCGTTCTGTTTCTATCTCTTCTTCTTCTCCTAACTTCCCCAACTGTTCCTCTGCAAAGGATTCGGCTTCGATCTTCGACGACTACCTAAGATCCAACTTTTTTGTCTCCCAGCCAAAATCCCTGCGTAGTAGAGCCAGAGGGTACTAAGCTCCGCCGAGCCACATGCCCTGAGGAGCCTCATTCATCTTCTTTCTCCTTCTTCTATCTCACTGAATTTCTTGCGGCTGCCACAAACCTCTCCTTGTCCACTGCCACTGGCTTAGACAAAGTTGCCTATCCCATGTTGAATCACCTTTCTCGCTCTGGCAAGGATTTTCTCCAACACATTTTCAATCTTTCCTGGTCTTTGCCTTTCTTTCCTTCCATCCAAAAGACATCTTCTATCATTGCTATCCATGAGATGGGAAAGCCTCTCGATTCTCCTGCCCTATCTTTCTCACCTCCTGCGTCTCAAAACTTTTTGAACGCATCATTCTATCACTTCCACTCTTCTTTCTGGAGTCTAACTCCATTATCTCTCTTCGCCAGCCCGGTTTCCGCTTTGGAAGGTCTACTCTAGATCAAATTCCGTTCCTTTTTCAATTCATTTCAAATGGGTTTAACAAACACAGGCCGGGCTCTCGGACAATTATTGCTACTACCAACTTCACCAAAGCTTTTGACTCTGTCTGGCATCCCGCCCTTTTCCAAAAACACGTTTCGGCTGGCCTTTTCCTTGCTTTGCATGGTTTTTCAAAATCACAAAAGTCGCTCCTTTCGAGTCCGTCGAGATGTTCCGCAAGGATCCGTTCTTGGCCCTGTTCTTTTCTCTCTATTCATTAATGATCTTCCGGCATCTCAGCCTTTTTCGGTCAGCTGCTTTCTTTGCGCTGACGATCTGGCCATTTGGTCCTCTTCCCCCTTGGTCCTCACTGCGGTGGAGGCCACACAAGGAGCTCTGTTTCGATTGGAGCACTGGTCTGAGTACTGGTGTCTTCCTCTCAATCCGAGCAAATGTGAGGCCTCTTTTTTCTCAGTGGATCCCCACCAAGCTAACCTCCATCCTAACCTCCTCTTATTCGGCTCCCGCCTCCGTTTCAATCCCACTCCAACTTTTCTTGTGGTCACCTTCGACCGCACTCTTTTTTTCTCTAAACATGTACGAGGTGCATTCAATAAGTTTCCAGAATTTTTTGGTATGGACACTTTTATTAACCGTACACACAAAAAACTCTGGTCCCCTTCAAAGTATTCTCCTCCGACATCAATGCACTTGTTGTACCGTTCCAACAACTTCTGGAAAGCCCCCTGGAAGTCTTCTTGTGTGAGCGTATTTAGGACCCTCGTCACAGCCTCTTTCATGTCCTCAATTGTGGAATAACGATTGCCTCTGAGGTTTTCCTTGAGCTTTGGGAATAGCCAAAAGTCGCAGGGAGCAAGGTCCGGGCTGTAGGGAGGATGGGGAACCGTCTTGATGCCAATCTGGGTCAAATAGTCTGTGACGAGGATGGAGTTGTGGACTGGGGCATTGTCCTGATGGAAATGCCACTGACCTGATTTGAAGAGTTCTGGCCTCTTCCGACGGAATCTCTTCCTGAACTCCCTTAAAACTTCAATATAGTACTCCTTGTTGACTGTAATTCCAGTGGGAACCCAGTAAATGTAGATTATGCCCATGCTGTCAAAAAAAGGGATCATCATGAGTTTCTGGGTGGACTTTCTCTGTCTGGCCTTCTTGGGTCTGGGAGATCCAGCATGCTTCCACTGGGAACTCTGTCTCTTGGTCTCTGGGTCATAACAATAGATCCAGCTTTCATCGCAGGTTACCAGGGCATCAAGAACTTGGGGATCTGAATTAATGAGCTCGACCATCTCCTTGCTGTCATTGCAACGTCTTTCTCTCTGATTTTCCCGGAGCACTCTTGGGACGAACTTCGCGCAAATCTTCCGCATCTTCAGTTCCTCACGAATGATTATGTGTACAGCTCCCACACTGACATTAAACTGTGCGCTTAGTGTCTCTATAGAAACACGACGGTCCCTATTCATGAAATCGTTTATTTGGCCAATCATCTCTGATGTTCTGACTTCCCTACTCCTCCCACATCTCTCATCATCCCTCACGGACTCCCTGCCTTCCTTGAATCTCTTGTGCCACTGAAAAACTGATGATCGATTCATGCAAGATGGTCCATAAGCAGTCTGAAGCATACCATACGTTTCCGTGGCAGTTTTTCCAAGTTTAAAACAGAACTTGATCGCATATCGTTCTTTTAATGTGTCCTCACGTCCAGATTGCATTTTTGAAATTCACCAGCTGTGACAATCAGGATTTAGTAAGGTGTACTCTAATTCCTACTGTAGCTATAAATTTGCACCTAAACAAGAAAAAGATTGGTCAATCATCTCTTAAGGAGTATAGTAACAACATACTGAAATGTCTCGAGTTTACGGCAATTATAAATGCCTGTACAAAAAAAGTCTGGAAACTTATTGAATGCACCTCGTATCTTCGCTGAAGGCCAAGTTCTTCCCTTGTCTCAAGGCCTTACGTTGTATCTCTGCTTCCTCATGGGGCTCTTTTAGGGAGTCCCTCTGTTCTGTATAGAGCTTTTCTTCGGCCCCTTCTCACTTTTATTACTTGGTAGTGCGGTACCCGACCCTGTTTGGGTTGGGTCGAAATGGTTGTTGGACTTTCCGAGGGTCCCAGTTACCCCGGGAACTCCCCTTCATTTTTTCGCTATGCTGCTCCCTGAACGACCACAGAAGGGCAGCACACAGCTTCCGTAAAACTGGTTGCCTGTTTTTTCTGCTGCCCTTCTCTTACCTGTCTTTATCTCCTTTATTCTTCTTCTTCTCTTGATGAGCGGTAACGTTCATCCCAATCCTGGCCCCATCTTTCCTTGCTCCGTGTGCGCTGGAAATGTGACCTGGTGGGGCAAGTCAGTGCAATGCTGCACATGCTCCAAATGGGTCCATCTAAGGTGCTCATAACTTTCCCTCTCCAAATTCAAAACTTTAGACAGCTCTCACTCTTGGAGCTGCCACCCTTGCTGTGCCCCCACTCGTAACACTGTGACTCCCTCCTCGGACTCCTCCGACATCTATACCTCCACTCTACAATCTAGCCTTTCGTCTGCTAATACTGCACTCCTCCCCAGGCTTGTCTTCAAACTTCTTATCCCCCGTCGGCCCACTCTGTATCTTCTCCCTCTGCCCCCTCACCACCGTCCCTTGCTCCTGGCCGTCCTTCTTCGCCTCCTGCATCCTCTCCCCCTATGACTCTCTCAGGGTTCTCCAATGGAATGCTGGAGATCTTCGAGCCAGGAGCACTGCACTATTTTACTTTCTTTCGTCCCATCCTGTTGACCTTATCTGTATCCAGGAATCCAATCTTAACTCCTCTTCCTCTTTCTAGATTCCTGGATTCTCTGCTCTGCGTTCTGATTGCACCCACTGCCAGTCTGGCATTCTCTCTCCTGATGCCACGCACGCTAGTGGCGGTGTCATGATTTTCGTCAGTTATGGTCTATCTTTTTCTGAACTTTCTACCTCCTCTTTTTCTTTGCTCGATCCCTACTCTGATTATGTAGGGGTCAACGTCTTTCTAAACAACTCCTCCTCGGTGTCATTTCTTAATGTGTACGCCCCCCTATTCGCTCCTCTCCGACGGATGGCAGAACCGATTCCTTTTCCCCCATTCTTCCCTCCTCCAGAAATCTCTTCATCTTGGGGGACTTCAATTGTCATCACCCTCTCCGGGACTCAAAAGGTACTTCCGACTCTCGCGGGGTGGACGTATTCGACTGGGTCATCTCCTCCAACCTCCTCCTCGTCAATGACCCTGACACACCCACCCTTCTACATCGCTCCTCTGCCAGTCGCTCCTCTCCTGACATTTCCTTTGCTCCTTCTACTCTTGCTTTTTCTTGCTCCTGGTAGGTGCTTCAGGACCTGGGTTCTGACCACCTGCCAATTCTTCTATCCGTCCCTCTCTCTCCGGTCTTTCGCTCCAACGAGCGTCCCCCTTCCTTCAATTTTCAGAAAGCTCGCTGGGATGACTTTGCCTCCAACTGTCTTTCTGCAGGAGAATACTCGTGTCTTTCTCTTTCCTCTGCAGCTGCTCTCTTTACCTCTCTGGCACTGAATGAGGCCAAATTTTCCATTCCTTTCGGCCGCATCAAACGCCCTCCTAAAACCTGGTGGTCTGCTGAGGTGGAAAGTGCGGTTAGTGAAAGACGCAAGGCTTTTGCTGCAGCTCACAGAAGTGATGAAGATTGCCAGGCTTACCTCTCTGCTTCTCGACGCGCCTCGTCAGTCATCGCCAAGGCCAAAGATGATGCATGGCAAAGGACTTGTTCTTCTCTTTCACCCAAATCAACCCCGAAATCTGTATACTCTCTTCTCCTCTCTATCGCTGGCTCTCCTTCCTCCTCTCCTAATTTCCCAAACTGTTCTTCTCCCAGGGAATCGGCTTCGGTCTATGCCGCTTACCTGAGATCTCACTTTTCCGTTTCTCAGCCAAAGGCCCTGCGCAGCAGAGCCAGAGGATACCTCACTAAGCTCCGCCGAGCCACGTGTCCTGTCGAGTCTCACTCGTCCTTTTGCTCTCCTTTCTCTCCCGCGGAATTTCTTGCGGCTGCCTCCAACCTTACCTCATCCACTGGCACTGGCCCAGACAAAGTTGTCTATCCCATGCTAAAGCACCTTCCTCGCTCTGGCATGGATTTTCTTCTTTACATCTTCAATCTTTCCTGGTCTTCGCATTCCTTTCCTTTCATCTGGAAGACATCTTCTATTATTCCCATACATAAGATGGGAAAGCCTCTCGATTCTCCTGCTTCCTTCCGGCCTATCTCTCTCACCTCCTGCGTCTCAAAGCTGTTTGAACACATCATTCTATCCCGTCTACTTTTTTTTCTAAAATCTAATTCCATTCTTTCTCCCTGCCAGGGCGGTTTCCGCCCTGGTCGGTCTACACTCGATCAAATTCTGTTCCTTTCTCAGTCCATTTCGGATGGGTTTAACAAACCCAGGACGGGCTCTCGGACGATCCTGTCTACTATCGATTTCTCTAAAGCTTTTGACTCTGTCTGACATCCTGCCCTTTTCCACAAACTTATTTCGACTGGCCTCCCTCCTTGCTTTGCTCGTTGGACTCAATCTTTTCTTTCTGATAGGCGCGCTTGTGTGATTTTTCAAAATCACAAAAGTCGTTCCTTTCGAGTCCGTCGAGATGTTCCGCAAGGATCCGTTCTTGGCCCTGTTCTTTTCTCTCTATTCATTAATGATCTTCCGGCATCTCAGCCTTTCTTTACGCTGACGATCTGGCCATTTGGTCCTCTTCCCCCTTGGTCCTCACTGCGGTGGAGGCCACACAAGGAGCTCTGTTTCGAATGGAGCGCTGGTCTGAGTACTGGTGTCTTCCTCTCAATCTGAGCAAATGTGAGGCCTCTTTTTTCTCAGTGGATCCCCACCAAGCTAACCTCCATCCTAACCTCCTCTTATTCGGCTCCCGCCTCCGTTTCAATCCCACTCCAACTTTTCTTGTGGTCACCTTCGACCGCACTCTTTTTTTTTCTAAGCATGTATCTTCGCTGAAGGCCAAGTTCTTCCCACGTCTCAAGGCCTTATGTTGTATCTCTGCTTCCTCATGAGGCCCCTCTAAGGAGTCCCTCTCTGTTTTGTACAAATCTTTTCTTCGGTCCCTTCTCACTTACGCTTCACCCGGATGGTTTCCTTTCCTAAGCGCTACCAATTTCACCAAATTGGAACGCCTCCACCGAGCGGCCAGTCGCACCATCACCGGCTGCCTCTCGTCCTCCCCTATTCCTCTTGTTCTCTCCGAGGCTTCTTTACCTCTCTACGAGTCTCCCTGACTCATTTTACTTTTTCGTCTTATGAGCGGGCTCTTCGTCTTCCGATCTCTTTTCCTATTTCAGGTTTGGCCAAACATGGAGTGAAACCAAGACTCTGCAGATCGTCCTGGAGAGCTTTTGCGTCCACTCACCCGCTCATGCTTTCTTTTACTTCTCTTCGGGTGGTTCTCCTTGCTTTCCTTCCTTGGAATCTGCCTTCCTTCACGGTGAAGTCCACCCTTTCCTCTTCATGCTCTCGCTCTGATACCCCTCTCTCTCGCCAAAGTGCGGCTCTCGCCCACCTTGACTCTCTCCCCCCTCATGATCTGTTACTCTGGACAGACGGCTCTGTTCCTTTTCCTTTTGGCAAGGGCGGCTCCGACGTTCTCGCCAACTGCTCTCTCTGTGGCACTGAGGCCACTCTTTCCTTTTCGGCAGGCCCAGTATGTTCCAGTTTTTCCGCTGAAGCCTGCGCCATTCTGCACGCTCTTTGCTGGTCTCGGCAGCACCAACAAGTCCGCCATTTCTCTTATCCTATCTGACTCTCCTCACCCTGTCCTCTCCTCCATCTTTCCTCTTACCTCAAACTCTGTGGCATATCTGGGAGGAACTGTCTTCTCTCTCCTCCTGTTCTATCAGGCTACAATGGGTCTCCGGACACTCGTTTCTCCCGGGGAACGACGCGGTTGATGAGCCGGCCAGACGGGGAGCGCTACTCGCGCCCTCTGCAATCCCTTGTGGTCTCTCTCCTCTAATCTGCTAGGATTGGCAGAATTGAGAATTCTTCCTGCAGCGCCTGCAGACACTCCCCCCAGGACACTTCTCATCTTATTCTACACTGTCCAGCTACGGACTCTTTGCGCAGCTCACTCTTTGGCGACTCTCTGTCTCTTTACGACCTCTGGTCCAGACCCTGGGTAGTTGCCCGGCTTCTGGGGCTCCATGGTCTTCCGCCATGCCCCATCCCTCAAAAGGGGTCGGTTAATCAACAACTACAGATTACACAAAATTCTTTTAGATAAAATTCTTGTAATACCATGTCATCAGAGTGGCCACTAACATCACACTATTTAACTTAAAAGCACGTAATTCTTGTGCTAAGGAATTTATTGTCTTGCATTACACCGGAACGGTACATTAAACTTAATCAAATACTGTTTTATTCACACAATATGAATTATGAAAGAGAAATATGAACTAAAACTACTAAGCTTCACCTACAACGTTACATTTTGGCAGAGACGTAGCAGCCGCCCCCCAAACCCCCCAATTGGGGGGGCCCAGGCCAACTTTGGGGGCCCAAGTTAGTCTGAAATTGCTTTTTGGCTACGTGACTATTTTCAGTTCAGCAGACTTGTTTGCAACCGATTTAAACTGTAGGAAGAAATTGGCTTGTGACATCATAAGTGAATGCAACGTCATTTTATCTCGCAGAATCTAGAATATTTCGATTGATTTTCTGGTAGAATCTTGAATATTCGATTGACGTAACAATGCCGTTGTTACGCAACAATCATAGAATGGTCTGGAATTCTGTTTGGCTATAAATACCAGGACAATATATATATACACTGCAGAGTGCAGATAAAGTATTTTATTGACATTGTATAGAATGAAACGTTCAAAAAGTGGTGCTCAAAAGAGAAAAGAAGCAGCCACTGCTCGAGATGCTGTAGCGAAATTGCACAAGATGATAGATTTTTTCAAGATTACTGAGCAGAGTAGACCTGGCACTAGTACCAAGAGGGATGAAGAAAACTATAGTGTACAAGAAAAAGAAGACTATGACGATCAGCATCAAAGTGATTGTGAATTTCCAGAAAATGTAAGTTGTGATTTACCTGCCAATACGCAACCTTCAATATCAAAAATATCTGAATCTCAATTTGCCCCTATCCAGTCCCGTAGCACTCCAACTTCGCCCCCCCCAAAGTAAGCGCAAGAGCCCCTGCGCACAGGTCATATCACTTTAGAGGTGTAAAATTGAAAAGCTGCATTAAGAAAATACACCACAATTTGTACATAAGTAAACAGGCTAATGTCAGAATAAAGCATGCCGATACCGAAGGTGCAAGTCATAAAAAATTCGGCACCGATGCCAGAGTTCAGTAGGACATTTATGCAGACACTGCGAAACGAAAGCAATGACACTGAAAAACATGAAAAAGTTATAAAAACACAGTATCATTTAAATAGTCTGGAGCGAACCTTTTTGTTCGCAAATGCTGTTATGACATTGTCATAATCAAGAGATCGGGCGCAGTCATTTTCGATTGACAACATGGCTAATGAAGATAGTCTACTGCCTGTCATAGACGTTCTATTAAAAGTTTTGATCAGTTTCAATTTGCTGAAGCTTCTTTCAGCGCTGGCAATAGTCACGGGGCAAGTTAGTAAGATTCGAAGTGCGATGTACACATTCGGATACAATTCAAATAAATGAGTCTTTAGAAGATAGTTCAGAAAGTCTTGAGCCGTTTTGAGATTGCGTTTTTTTTTTTAAATAAAACAAACCGCTGTAGCTCAGCGCTCATTTCATCAGAATCAATGTCACCGAACTTTTTTTGGAACTCTTTACAGCAAGTAAGAAGAGCATTTTCTTGTTGCACAAGCAAAAGTTTGTCTCGTGTGTACAAAAACGAAAAGGCGGAAGAAACCTCACGTAACAAATTAAAGCGCTCCTTTATTGACATAATAGCCTGGTCTACTAATGGATAGAAAAAGTTGCTTTTAAATTTCAGTTCAGGAGTAGCTCGTTGTTCCTCTTCACCTTGGTAATCAAACAATCTTCTTTTCTTTCTACTTCTTGACGGAGGAAAAGAAGGATCAATATCCAATTCCTTTGCTATTTCAACAGCAGATGTTGCGGCACTGTCATAACCCGTTGTGCGATAGTTTTGCAAAAACTTTTCAGTTGCCTGGATTTCCGTTTCCATTGTATGAAGGGAGACTCCATACGATTGAAGAATCTTGCTTGCTTTATTGACTTGGAATAGGATATCATACCAAATAAACACCGACAAAAGAAAACTCCATTTTGATAAATGAGCTATCTACAATTTTGTTTCTGAGGCAGCTCTTCCATCTTTTCTTTCTATGGAAATGGCTTCCAAGTCTTTCAGTGCCAGCAACACCTCTTTTAAATTGTATCGAAGAGGTTTGATGCATTTAATTCTGCTTTCCCAACGAGTATCAGATTGTGACTTTATGGACAGCTCCACATGTTTCTTCAAAATTTCCCAACGCTGAGCAGAGGAAGAAAACAGCACATACAACCTTGTAAGTACTCCAAAAAATGTCAATGCTTCCGTCGATGAATTAGCACTGTCAACAACAACTAAGTTAAGGGTATGGTTTGCACAGGGCACGTAAACAGCTTTGGGATTGATGTCTAGCATTCTTGCTTGGACCCCAGAATGTTTTCCTTTCATGTTAGCACCATTATCATATGACTGACCTCGACAATCAGACAATTCGAGTTGCAGTTCGGTCGCTTTTTCTAAGAAAGCGTCCAACAAGCCTTTCCCAGTACTGTCACTTATTTTCAAGTAGCCAAAAAATGTTTCTTTAACAACAGCAGCTTCTTCATTACATAGTACATAACGGAGAATGACAGACATTTGTTCATGATGTGACATATCTGGAGTGCAGTCCAAAATTATAGAAAAATATTTTGCCAATTTCAATTGCTGTAAATTTTCTTTTTCAACTTCTGTCGCTAGCAATTCAATTAGTTCATTTTGTATGGTAGGACTCAAATAGTGATCTTTAGTGTTTTTATTCTTGATTCTTGATTCTGTCTTGAAGCTCTTTTAGGATCGGATCTCTTCTTGCCAAAAGCTCAAATATACCCAGAAAATTTCCATTGTGAGGAGATCCTAAGACTTCTTCAGATCCTCTAAAAGCAAGATTCCTTTCCGATAGAAACAAGGCAATGTCGATAAGTCTCTCTAAAACATTTCTCCAAAAACGTCTTTCATTGAAAAAAATATTCATCTCGCGTTTGTCGATAGTGGATGAATTTCTTATCCCTTCAGCTAGCAACATCCATTGACTGCAGCATTCTTGGTGGGAAATGCCGTTTTCATGGTCTTTCAGTTTTTTCGAAAAACCCTCCCATCAAGAATCAAGAATAAAAACACTAAAGATCACTATTTGAGTCCTACCATACAAAATGAACTAATTGAATTGCTAGCGACAGAAGTTGAAAAAGAAAATTTACAGCAATTGAAATTGGCAAAATATTTTTCTATAATTTTGGACTGCACTCCAGATATGTCACATCATGAACAAATGTCTGTCATTCTCCGTTATGTACTATGTAATGAAGAAGCTGCTGTTGTTAAAGAAACATTTTTTGGCTACTTGAAAATAAGTGACAGTACTGGGAAAGGCTTGTTGGACGCTTTCTTAGAAAAAGCGACCGAACTGCAACTCGAATTGTCTGATTGTCGAGGTCAGTCATATGATAATGGTGCTAACATGAAAGGAAAACATTCTGGGGTCCAAGCAAGAATGCTAGACATCAATCCCAAAGCTGTTTACGTGCCCTGTGCAAACCATACCCTTAACTTAGTTGTTGTTGACAGTGCTAATTCATCGACGGAAGCATTGACATTTTTTGGAGTACTTACAAGGTTGTATGTGCTGTTTTCTTCCTCTGCTCAGCGTTGGGAAATTTTGAAGAAACATGTGGAGCTGTCCATAAAGTCACAATCTGATACTCGTTGGGAAAGCAGAATTAAATGCATCAAACCTCTTCGATACAATTTAAAAGAGGTGTTGCTGGCACTGAAAGACTTGGAAGCCATTTCCATAGAAAGAAAAGATGGAAGAGCTGCCTCAGAAACAAAATTGTAGATAGCTCATTTATCAAAATGGAGTTTTCTTTTGTCGGTGTTTATTTGGTATGATATCCTATTCCAAGTCAATAAAGCAAGCAAGATTCTTCAATCGTATGGAGTCTCCCTTCATACAATGGAAACGGAAATCCAGGCAACTGAAAAGTTTTTGCAAAACTATCGCACAACGGGTTATGACAGTGCCGCAACATCTGCTGTTGAAATAGCAAAGGAATTGGATATTGATCCTTCTTTTCCTCCGTCAAGAAGTAGAAAGAAAAGAAGATTGTTTGATTACCAAGGTGAAGAGGAACAACGAGCTACTCCTGAACTGAAATTTAAAAGCAACTTTTTCTATCCATTAGTAGACCAGGCTATTATGTCAATAAAGGAGCGCTTTAATTTGTTACGTGAGGTTTCTTCCGCCTTTTCGTTTTTGTACACACGAGACAAACTTTTGCTTGTGCAACAAGAAAATGCTCTTCTTACTTGCTGTAAAGAGTTCCAAAAAAAGTTCGGTGACATTGATTCTGATGAAATGAGCGCTGAGCTACAGCGGTTTGTTTTATTTAAAAAAAAAAACGCAATCTCAAAACGGCTCAAGACTTTCTGAACTATCTTCTAAAGACTCATTTATTTGAATTGTATCCGAATGTGTACATCGCACTTCGAATCTTACTAACTTGCCCCGTGACTATTGCCAGCGCTGAAAGAAGCTTCAGCAAATTGAAACTGATCAAAACTTTTAATAGAACGTCTATGACAGGCAGTAGACTATCTTCATTAGCCATGTTGTCAATCGAAAATGACTGCGCCCGATCTCTTGATTATGACAATGTCATAACAGCATTTGCGAACAAAAAGGTTCGCTCCAGACTATTTAAATGATACTGTGTTTTTATAACTTTTTCATGTTTTTCAGTGTCATTGCTTTCGTTTCGCAGTGTCTGCATAAATGTCCTACTGAACTCTGGCATCGGTGCCGAATTTTTTATGACTTGCACCTTCGGTATCGGCATGCTTTATTCTGACATTAGCCTGTTTACTTATGTACAAATTGTGGTGTATTTTCTTAATGCAGCTTTTCAATTTTACACCTCTAAAGTGATATGACCTGTGCGCAGGGGCTCTTGCGCTTACTTTGGGGGGGCCCGAAGTTGGAGTGCTACGGGACTGCATTTTGGTAACCTTTCAATACGCTTGTGCTTTTAGTTTAGTCAATTATAGGCTGCCAAAGCAACACTATTTTGAGAATGAAGGGTGCATATGAATTATGATGTTGTATGTAACTTGTGTATAAAACAAGGCTGTAGAGACGCAGCCAAGTCGCACGACTCCAACTTCGCCTTTTGCAAAAACTGGTTAGCCAAACGGTTTACAACAGTGTAACCTTACTATCACGTTTATTTACGCAAGAACGAAAATATTTTCCATGTGTTCCTGTGATAAACTGCTTATCTAAAGTCCTTTTTTGAACAGCTTGCTTGAACTATCACCTAATTATTCCATCTTAGCACTGCTGGCGGTACGCTAAGTTATTACATTAACTTTGGCAAACCTGTATCAACACTGAAGAGATTGCAGCGTGACTGGTTTACCTATACAGTGAACCCTCGTTTATCGCGGGGGATACGTTCCAAAAATAACCCGCGATAGGTGAAATCCGCGAAGTAGTCAGCTTTATTTTTTACTGTTATTTTACAATGCAATACTGTACTGCAGAATGAAACAAAAAACAAAACCTCTTTTCAGGCCCAAAATGTGTTTAAGAAATAGAAATATTAACGTATATATCAACTTTTTTCACTTTTTTCAACTTTTTTCACTTCTAGACAACAGTAAAGCCCCTGAGCCAATCAGGATTCCCTGTAAAAAAAGCACTGTAAAAAATTCCGCGAAGCAGCGAAAGGTGAAGCGCGATATAGCGAGGGATCACTGTATATTTCTCTCCCAGCAAGTGTTTTCGTTTGTTTCGTCATAGTTATAAATTTGAGTAAATGAATCTCAAGAAATATTGAAGTTATTTAATTTTTCACAAGGAAATTTATTACAGTAGCATTTTATGATAACTTTCATTTTGCGATAATTACTCATCCGCGGTCCCGCCTTGGTCTTGGACATTTTTTCCAGGCAATGGTCTTAATCTTTGGAAGTTTTCTGGTGCCACGACCGAGTTTACTTCTGTGGTGAACGTGCTGAATCATTCTAAACTTTAGTTATCAAAATTTTACAATCAGATGGAGAAGTGATTTTTACTTAGAGAGCATACTAGCATAAGTTCAACAGAAAAATACCGAACAAAAAAAACTTTAAAATTTATGTCAACTGGAATAAAAAGTAATTACAGCTCGTAGCCATAAATGCTACGGTTCTCGGTTAATTAGAAAAAACTTGGAATTAATATTTTACTTCGGCAGGCGACCCCGATATTTACCAATGCTCTAGAGCGGGGGTCTTTCCAAGTTTTTGCACGGAGAGCCACATTGATGAATTTTTAAAGCTTCGGGGGCCAAGAATCCAAATTATTCATTTTAATTTGGAGTAGAATAATTATATTTTAGCTCTTCGAATCATTCCAATTTACAATAAAAGTTAAATCATCCCTGTAACATCGTGAACAATATGACTAAGCTACTCGATCGAGCGCGCTCTTTTCTTGCTAAAACACAATACAATTGCTTTGTAATTACGCAGGGAGCTCGGCGGGCCGTAGTGTGTGAGATCCCTACGCCAGAGGAAGCGACTATAAATCCACAAATCCTACCTTACGGTGAACCAATGAACAAGATTATCCTACTTTTACTGTACAGGTTTACAAAACCACGCGTCTTTCACGAAGATTCCAACGTTTTACAGCGACTATTATGCCACATGATCAATCCGATCAGAGAATGTGACTAACTTAAAAACCAACAGGACTTTTTTACCCCTGCTTCACCGGGTTAGAATTGTAAAGCCGATCACCCAGGGGGCCACCAGACAATCGCTTCCGCTTCCACTAAAAAAAACGAGAAAACGACCGTTGACAATTTTTTTAACTTTTGTGGATCTGTAGCTTGCCTTCTCCTACAATTTATCGTCTTGAGGAGAAAAAACCTATCCATATATTGCTCTTACTTTACCTACTTCGCTTAAGTTTATTGTTCCGAACTACTCTGTGTTTGTTTTTTCTTAGATATTAGAACTCGTGTTGAATATAGAACAGCATGTGTAAACATGATTCGAAGATGCTAATTGATATTTATAAATGCTTAAAAATTATTTGTTTTACCATCATTTAAACAAATCTTAAAGTTTACATGAAATTTTTTTTTGTATAAAGTATTCACAAAATGATTAAACAGTTGTAAAAACTTTCAGATGGATGAACACAGAATTTTCGTTTCCTTGGGCAACAGTTGCTTCAAAACACAAACGCCGTAATCACGATATCCTTGGAGATTGTATCAACTATCAACATAACAATTTTTTTATATTTTTGAATTAACCACTATGCATTACATGCATGCAAAATTGGTGTTACTCTAGACCAGGGGTGGGCAAACTACGGCCCGCCAGAGCATTTTGTGCGGCCCGTCAACACTTGTAGAAACTTCCACATATCTAATTTAATATGATAAGGGGAGTGCAGCAACTTCAACTGCAAACCACAAGCAGAAAGTCGCCAACAACACCGGGCTTCATATATGGATCGCCATCTACGTACAGTAGCTATCATGATAGAAGTGACTAGTCGCCACATGGAATGCACTCGTTTTAACCCGGAAAACATTCGGATGAATGCCGTTGCGCAACAGGAGGAACACTTGCCGTATTAAAGAGCCAGAAACTTTAGAAGCCATCATTGAAAGAGCCGATACGCAATTCTTAGTTTGAACTGACGCATTTTCCGTCCAAATAAAGGGTGATGACCTTCTTTTTTCTTTTTGAACACCATCATTTTCAAAGCCATGAAATACGACATTGCAAGAAGTCATCGCAAGATTTTTAGCAAATGCAACCTCTTGCACTAAATACAGCTATTGGAAGATTTTAAGCACTGGCCCTTGGCGACTTTTGAATGGTCAATGCGGCCCTCCGACTAAAAAGTTTGCCCACCCCTGCTCTAAACCATATAGTTTATTTGTACGATAAAATTACTTTTTGTTCAATTTTTTAGGTGCGTATATGTCTACTATGTCTGTACTATATCTACTATGCCTGCACTATGTCTACTATGCCTGTACTATGCTTGTACTATGCCTGTACTATGTCTACTATGCCTATTGTGCTTGTACTATGTCTACTATGCCTGTACTATGTCTACTCTCTCTGTACTATGCCTACTATGATTGTACTGTCTACTATGCTTGTACAATGCCTGTACTACAGGGTCCGCCAAAAAGACCTGACACATTTGAAAATTTAATAGAAATCAAACGCGTTGACGAAAATAATTGATGTTTACATTTTTGGAAAGCGTATAGCATGCTATTTTGTGCGGTGTCCAAAAAACAATCTGCAATGCATTTGTGACGTCATAATGGTTGATTTTTAAAATAATGTAATTTTTTAAATTGTGCTTTATTTGCTAAAATGAAGTGGTTGGGCTCACACCGTTCTTTCGTTATGGAAACTTTTTTTACGAACAGTGGATCAATAACTGCAACTCAAAGATTATTTCGTACGCACTTCGAGCTTGGAAGACACGATCCAGTGCTATTGATCCACTGTTCGTAAAAAAAGTTTCCATAACGAAAGAACGGTGTGAGCCCAACCACTTCATTTTAGCAAATAAAGCTCAATTTAAAAAATTACATTATTTTAAAAATCAACTATTATGACGTCACAAATGCATTGTAGATTGTTTTTTGGACACCGCACAAAATGGCATGCTATACGCTTTCCAAAAATGTAAACATCAATTATTTTCGTCAACGCGTTTGATTTCTATTAAATTTTCAAATGTGTCAGGTCTTTTTGGCGGACCCTGTATGTCTACAATGCTTGTAGGCTACTATGCCTATACTATGTCTACTATTCCCGTATTATGCCTGTACCTGTGTACTATTCCTACTCTGCCCTTTTATAACCCCCGACACTCTTTTACTGGAACAAGGTGTTGCTACAATCAAAGATGGGCTAGACACTTCTTCAGAGCGTTTCTCAAAATAGTCTGTGGTCTTGTCAACCAAGTTACATCACATAGGTTTTCATGGGTAAATTTTGCTTTTGGATGCCAATACTTTTTTGCACAGGTTATGGTACTACAGTCAACTTCGGATATAAGAGATTCAGATATAAGGGATTTTCGCTTATAAGGGACTACGCAAAAGGTCCTTAGGGTATCGGATCGAACTTTGCGGCAGTCGGTTATTAGAGACTGATTAAGTTGGTCCCGGCGGATTTCTCATATCCAAAGTTGACTGTATTGGATGATTAATCACTTTTACGTCAGCTGAAAGCAATGTCTTTATCCATATTTTTCACTTTTTGAAAAATTGCACTCAGAGACCCAATTGTTTCATCTCACATCATGCACATAAACTGTTTCTACAGTATTAGGCCAACTTCAACCAGTATAAATTATAAAAATATTGCACTTCTATTTATTTATGATACAAAGCATATAATTATAAAGCCATATACAGCAATTCTGCTACGGTGCGCCTTCCATCGCACCAGTGTGCTTGCCCACATCGCACTGGTGCGGTCGGTGCGATTTTTTTGTCGCACCGGTGCGGTGCAAATTTTCACTCGACCCCTGTTGACGTTTTATTGTCCAACCTACCTTTTTCTTACCCGTAATCGATATAAAATGTGATGCCAGTTATACTTTTTCTCGCTCTCTCGCGCTACTGAGTCCCACGCTCATTGAGACTTATAGTACAACCTCACCGTTTGAGAGAGGGGAGTGCCCGGGGTAACTGGGACCCTAGGAAAGCCAACAGCCTTTTCGACCCAACCCATACGGGGTTGGGAACCGCGCCAGCACGTTGGGGCGGCTGTTGATTGGTGCAGCTTTTTCTTTTCTCCGGCTCCTTTCCACTTTTGCTTCACTCGGATCGTTTCCTCTTCTTAGCGTTAACAATATCACCAAATTGGATCGCTTTCACTGAGCGGCTAGTCGTGCCATCTCCAACTGCTTCTTGTCCTTCTCTATCCCACTTCTTTTCTCTGAGGTGTCTCCAATTCCGCTTCGAGTCACCCTGACCCATTTCGCTCTGTCATCTTATGAGCGGGCACTTCGTCTCCCAATCTCTTTTCTCATTTGAGGTTTGGCCAGACCTGGAGTAAAACCAAGACTCAGCAGATCTTTGCGTCCATTTACCCGCCCGTGCTTCCTTCTACTTCTCCAAGGAAAGCTCTTCTTACTTGCCCTCTCTTACCTCCTTGAAACTTGCCTTCCTTCTGTTTGGAGTTCCATCCTCCAGCTCTGATCCCCCTATATCTTGCTAAGGTACGGCTGTCGCTCACCTGGACTCTATTACACTTCACGATCTGAACAGACGGCTTTGTTCCTTTCCTTTTGACAAGGGTGCCTTGGCGTATTTGCCAACTGTTAACTCGGTGGCACTGACGCCACTCTTTCCTTTTCGGCAGGCCCAGTATGCCAAAGTTTTTCCGCTGAAGACTGCGCCATTCTGCTGGTCTCGATAGCATCTACCAGTCTGTAAATTCTATTCTCCTCCTCCTCTCCTTTTGCCTCAAACTCTCTGGCAGAAAGTATCTTCTTTCCTGTACTATCAGGCTACAATGGGTCCCAGAACACTCGCTCCTCCCAGGGAACGACACGGCTGATGAGATGGCCTGACGGGGAGCGTTGCTCCTGCCCCATGCAATTTCTTCTCTTCTCGGCGTACCGTCTCATCGAAATTTTCCCCTTGGTTTTCTCCGAGGAACTTAAGCTCGCTGTGTTTTCTCCGCAACGGACACAATCTGGAGTTAAGCTCTTATCACTCTAGGTTTGGCAGAATCGAGAATCCTTTCAGCGCCTGCGAACATCCGTCCCAGGACACTTCTCATCTCACTCTGCTCTGTCCAGCTACGGGCTCCTAGGCGACTTTACGACCTCTGAAGCTCCATGGTGTTTTGCCATGCCCCATCCATCGGAAGAGATCGGGTAGCAACACCTCACCACAGAAAAAGGACCTCTTCCGCATCCCTGCTTATAAAATGCTGACTTACGTGAACTTTCATGACATTTGATGACGCTAACCTTCAAACTAGTTGTAAGGCATTAGATTCGCGAACTTCTCAGCCTTTTTTACCTGCGTAGAATAGTTTAAAGTTGTTGCTTAGTCCTCACAAAAAATGATCAGCAATAATTGAGAAAATTCATTTATTTGCAAATGAAACCCCACCCCACGTCAACAAGTTTTCTCCATAAATTAACTAAAACACTGTATAACAGAACGACTTTTTCCTACGAAAATGTTTTCGATGTTCAAAACAAATATTGCATGCCACTAAGGCTGATATTTTAAGAATCGAGAAAACATAACATATACTATAGCCAAATGACGCGCAGTCTGTCTGCAACATTGTATCAATTGGAGTGGGGAGGAGTGAACACTTCAGTCACTTCTTTCCAGCTTTTTGAGCTGATTTAGTCACTTTTCCACTAACTTCCTTTTTGGTTACGTCTTTGATGATTCCCACAGCAACAGTCTGCCTCATGTCGCGAACAGCAAAACGACCTGAAAATTGGTCGCATTAAAATTTAATAGCTCCGCTCTAGCTTTAGTCACCATTGGTAAAATTCTTGATGTGGTCCACAGCGTTTTAAGTTTTTGGGGCCCGAAATTTGACAATGTGACGTATCGTATTTGGAAAAAGTGGTGTCAAAACGAGCGGAAGGGTCGATTTCCTATACCAGTCCTACAGAAGTCGAAGATCTATGTGCACCAGTAAGCTATTTCTAATTCTTTGGGTAAATTTTCAGTTAATTTTCGATATGTATTACTTTCGTAGCTGCAAATGCTATACTTCGTAAAATCTAGTAATTCACAATTAAGGTGTATCCCATGCAGCTAATTTGTAAAAAGCAAAGTGACTACTGGCATTCGCTTTAAGATGTTTCCACTTGGTTGACTTGTTAATGCAAATAATTGTGACAGCATGCATCCGAAAGTTCGACTTTGGTAATTTAGCTGTAGATCCAAAAGACATTGAAAAAGTTAATTTCATATATACTAGTATTTCAAACATATTTTTTCTGATGCAGACAGACCTTTGACTTTTTTCAAAAACAGATTCTTTTGTGCATTTCGACACCAATTTCGTCAAAATACGGTGCGATAAAATATAAAATTTTGGGCCATAAAACGCAGTGGACATCAATATGACGTCATAATCCAAAAATATTTTTTAACACTTATCTCCCCAAACACTACAATATGGTGTCTCGAGCATGTTGAATTTCAAAAATGGTGAAAACGCCAGGCTGATTGCAACTAAATGTTGGTGAATAGTCTAAGAAGTACAAAAAGCTTAGTTGTCTGCACAGAAGCGAATGGGCCACTCTTATAAACATGAATAACTATTAAAACAACTGCTCGAGTTTAACATGTAGGCTATTTTGGAAGTGCCGCTCAATTAACACAGCAGCACAGCCTGGGTCAAGTTACTGATAATTAGGTTATTGTGAACTTTACTTCAAATCATTACATATAACTGAGACCCAAATCCAAATAATTCATTTTAACAGTAATAATTAAAGAGGTAGCTGAAAAAGATTAGGAAGCTTAATCTAATATTCTAATTAAAACTTACCGAAGAAATTTTAACTGGTACAATCAACAAAGCAACGCCCTGCAAGATGCCAATTGATTTTAGGTAGTGTGAATCCAGAATGTATTGGTACTAGCTACCCCAAACCAATTTACATCTTGCAGTACCTCAAAGTTTATAAAAGCAAAAGCTTTACATAAACGTTTAAATTGTTAACTTACCAAGTGGAGGATACTCAGAAAATTTTTCAACACACATAGGTTTTGAAGGTTTTAACAAAATCATTCCAGCATCGCCGCTCTTTAAAAACTTGGGGGAATCCTCCAATTTCTTGCCAGAACGGCGATCTATTTTTTGTTGCAACTCTACAAACTTGCAAGCAATGTGAGCAGTGTGACAATCCAAGACAGGCGAATAATTTTCCTTAATTTGACCAGGATGGTTCATGATAATAACCTGCAAAAAATTAAAACTAACTTATCAAATAAAAACTCTCAGACAAACAAACCAGTGTGGTCTATACAATAATAAATCTTTCGGCAAAATTTTAACCAGCACTCACGTATGCTATGAATGGTACCTGAGCAAGGAATTTTTCAGTCTCCTTCGGAGGATCATTTTTGCTATCGCCAGCGACGTTGCCACGCTTGATGTCCTTGACAGACACGTTCTTGACATTGAAGCCAACATTGTCACCTGGTGCAGCTTCCGTCAAAGCAGTGTGGTGCATTTCTACAGACTTGACTTCAGTTGTTATATTGGCGGGAGCGAAAGTACAAACCAACCCAGGCTTTATAACACCAGTTTCGACCCTGCCGACAGGCACAGTTCCAATACCTAAACAAAACTGGGTATAAATGACTTCATATCTTGCAGTTTAACATTTCCACTTACCTCCAATTTTATAAACATCTTGAAGAGGCAATCTCAAAGGCTTATCAGTTGGTCGTTTAGGAGGCAGAATGGCGTCAAGGGCTTCAAAGAGAGTTTTACCACTTGCATTGCCTATAAACAACGTTTACCAATAAGTAGCATTAAAAAGTAATCACTGCACACATAAACAGAATTAAACTTCATAAAAATCCCACGAACTTCATTAGCAGTACCGCTTTATTTTGCATTAGAAATCGCAATCCTTTTTTGTATCTAACTAAGATGTACGAAAGTTTTGGATCAGGCAAATTGGTTTTACTAACTTTGTCACACTACTGTAACAATTGCAAAACTATTCCAAGTGAAAATAAATTTACAGTTTCCTTGTAATAATAGCAATGCTAAGCAATTTACTTGACTTTAAGGCAATGAAGACTGTAGCACATTAGTAAGCACACAAAACTTGGCAACTACATGCCACAAAATATTGACTTAACGTGGCATCCACGTGCGCTTGTTTCTTACAACAAGTGACGTAACACACTATTGTACGAAACCTTTTAATTGAACATCAACGTACCCTCTTTGCGTTCAACACTCCAACCTTTAAACCACTTAGTGTTGTCAGAAGGTTCAAGGATATTGTCACCATGCCAACCAGAAATTGGCACAAACGCAACAGCTTTAGGTTGATAGCCAACTTTCTTAAGGTAATTGGAGACTTCCTTTTGAATTTCATTAAATCTAAAAAGTTTATGAGGCAATAAATATTAAAAACTGATTTACGTTTAACGTAAAACTTGTAACTATCAACTTCTTAAAATGCAAAGCCGTGGGGTTGAACCTCTAACCAAACCAAAAGCAAAACAATATCGTTGGCCCATACTATCATGCAATATAATCCTGCTGATGTTCCTATATTACGATGTAAAAATTATATAACAAATCCATTTTGAATAAGAGTTGGGTGAAAATGACACTTACGCTGTTTTTGCTCAATACTCAATTGACAGCGTGAAGCAAGAAGACCCATATCGTTTAGAATAACGAAAAATATATTTCGCTAACCTTGCTTCACTGTATTTTGGTTCAGTGCTGTCTATCTTGTTAACACCAACAATCATTTGCTTTACACCAAGAGTGTATGCTAAAAGAGCGTGTTCACGAGTTTGGCCGTTCTTGGAAATGCCAGCTTCAAATTCTCCGACACCAGCAGCAATAATCAGCACAGCGCAATCAGCCTGAAAATGCAAGATTGCAGTAAATTACTAAGCAGAAATAACTGACAATGTGCAATCAGCGTACCTGAGAAGTTCCTGTGATCATGTTTTTGATAAAATCTCTGTGACCAGGGGCATCAATAATGGTGATGAAGTACTTATTTGTCTCGAACTTCCACAAAGCTATGTCAATAGTGATACCACGTTCACGCTCCGACTTTAACTTGTCAAGCACCCAAGCGTATTTGAAGGAACCTTTTCCTAACTGTAAAAAAAAGTATTAAAGACAACACATATCATAAAAGACTGTCAAATTAAGTTGTCGCAAAATAAATTTAGTGGGCTAGCCCCGGATTGTCCAATCTTTCTTGCAGACAGGTGTAACTTACTCAACTGGATGAAAAGACGGTGGAGACGGAGAGCCCTTTACAAACGAAAACTTTCGTTTTTTAGACTCGAATCAGGAAAAAAAATAACAAAACAAAAATATTATCACACCTCATTAGCTTCTTTTTCAAACTTTTCGATGGTTCGCTTGTCGATACCACCACATTTATAGATAAGATGACCACTGGTTGTTGACTTGCCGGAGTCGACATGCCCAATAACCACAATATTAATATGAATCTTTTCTTTTGGCATTCTGAATCAGTTTGGAAATTGTAATATATTTGAGTACACCAATCACTAAAAACAAAAAAAATATTTTAATTAGAGAAAAGCCACCACACAAAAATGAGACGATGCTCAAATAACCATCGTACGGAAGCGTAAGAGCCTCACCAAGAAAAGTCGATAGACGTGAAAAAAAATTTTGTTTTGTTTAACCTTTCCTGATTTTGGTTATGTGCTATAAGCTAATAGTGAAACACTGGCAGCGCCAAGTGCTCACTCAAGGTACTGCTGTTATTTTCTAAAAATTGACCAAAAAGTTCTCTTCCGTCACCACAATACCCCAGCTCACATCGCAACCAACAATTCTTGATTGTGGGTTCAAGATCGTCCCTTAACCATATTATTCACCAGATCTTGCTCCCTTCGAATTTCATCTTTTCCCAAACATGAAGAAAGCTCTGGCTGGTAGACGTTTAATCAATGACAATGAGATCACTGCTGGTGTGGAAGAGTTCCTTGGAACGCAAGAAATCGAATTCTTTTCATATACAATATACAAAGGCACTGAAAAACGCTGGAGCAAGCGAGTTAAAAAATCAAAACATCCAAAATTGTGTTTTGTATACTTCCTCCGTAAGGCTTTTTACTTTTAATATATCTTTGTATGTCAGGGGTGGTTAAACGTATTTCGCACTATGGAGTCATTAACAATAAAATCTAAATCCGAACAATCAACCACATTTTCTTGTCGACAGTGGCTATTTTTACGACACCGTAAAAATAACTTCGGCAAGATTTACGTGATTCCGCGGTACTTGTGGGTTATCTGTCACCACTTTTTTTCACCAGGTATTAAATTAAATGAGTTTGGGTTAGGGTTAGTCACCACTTTTTTTTTTAATTTATTCATTGGGTGGCCATTCTTGCAATACTAACCCTAACCCTAACCCAAACTCATTTTAGGCTTAAACATTATATATACAGTTAAATAATAGTAATTTAATACCTGGTGAAAAAAAGTGGTGACAGATAACCCACAAGTACCGATTCCGCTAATGTAAGAAAGAGCAAGGTGAAATAAATTTTAGTTTTTTGAACGCACGCACTGGCTACGCTAACTAAGTTAAAAGAAAATTTAAGGTTGCTAAATTTGGATAAGCCAAAATGGAATGAAGTTATTTACAGTACTGGTCAAGTTTTAGAAACTTCAAAAATAAAACAAAAGTTTTTTCTAGAACTATTGATTCGAACTTCGTCAGATTTTACATAGTTCGTCGCATATTGAAGTTAAACTAAATGTCATTTGTTCTAATATTGATTGTAATATCCTTTGTTGGTAATCACCGCCAATAGACGACATGGCACAAAATTGAAAGGTTTTACAGACATTTTCATCAATTACTCTGCACGAAGCAATCTTCAGGACAGTTTCTAGTTCTTTTAGACTGGATTCATTTCTGAGACCTTTTCTTCGATATAGTCCATAAATTCTTTATTAAATTTAGGTCTGGCGAGTTGCCAGACAATCCCAAAACTTGTAGGTGTTGGTCATGGAGCCCTTTTGTCACTATTTTGACTTTCAAGGTACAAAGTCATAATGGAAGACCTAACACCTTGAATCTCCGTTATTGAAAAAGTGGCCTCCCAATCCTTCTATGTACTGTGGTGCATTCATTGTTTGCCTTAGGGCAGGAAATACAGCCCTCCTTTGCTGCAAAACACCCCCATAATCTGGGGCCTTTACTGGCGATGATCCTTAATTCTTGAAAAACGCAAAGATAATGCAAAGATTTGTACTTCTGTGGCATTAAAATGCAGTAATTCTAATGCTTATGCCAAGCTAATGCTCTGCATTTGAAAGTCACGGTTACAACTTCAAATCTTTGCATTATTTGTTTTTTAGAATTGAGGGTTGGTTTCGCTGGATGTGTAGCAGCAGAAGTTTTAGTTTTTTCTGGAATTACGTAACACCTGTTTAAATTGAAATAGTGGGGATGGCACATTGGGATGAAAGATGAAATGTAAAAGGAATGTGTGCTAAGGATAAAATTTTTGTAGAGACGTTTCTAATATGTATTAGAAAATGAATAATCACAAACTAACAGTCTTGTTTTGTTAAAGGCAGTGGCTATTTTCTCAAGATCATTCCAAGTCTTTCTGGCATCTTGCATAACTGTTAAAAATTTCTGTAGGCCTTTTTAGTGACTACAAGAAAATTCTGCAGGTTATTTTTACATGATCATAAAAAAATTACTCAAGGCTTATTTCTACGACCATAAAAGTTTGTCAAGTTTTTTTGTATTACACTGTAATTTGCGGATGACAAAGTTAAACAAAACGTTTTTTATGAGATATTGTGTTAGGCTACCATACCGGGCCTGCCCCTTTGGTGTACACAGCCTTTTTTTAATGCCTTGCCAGCTGAGATTCGATCCTACATCAATAGTATTTCAAGACCAGTGCACTATCCACTACACCATAGTGTCACTGACTGAATTGTAGCAATTATGGCAATATTTACACAAGTGAATGATTACGGCAAAACAGTCTCCAAGGGTAAGATGCTATCAATGGCAAAATAGCCACTTCATGTTTTCTAACTCACCAAAAACATTACATCAATCATAGAAAGTTTATTAAATGCAAAAATCATTCTCAACTAGGGTAACTGATCAATTTTAGAGGTTTAGGAGTTCTCATTTTTTCTTTCAAACACTTAAATGATCCAGTTTTTGTAGTAAACAACACTAAAAAATTATTTATAAGCACCATTTGAAGTGAATGCCACATGTACGGCATGACATTTTCCCATTCAATGATTGGACAAACTTACTCTGGTCAGGGCAACTTTGTTTAATCATTTGAACTTCATAGATGAAGTATAGATACATACCTACTGACCAAAGTTACCTTGACAGTGGAACAGCTGCTTAAAATTTGCAGTTAAAAACAAAAAATATTGCAGAGATGACAACTGGTATTCGATCATGTCACATGTACATAAAAACAAGATTTCTTTAAGTTGATGGAAATAACGAAAATAAACGCATTAATTATAAACAGGGCTAGAGAGCCAAAGCATGAGCCTTTTTAAATATTTTTCTGGAGCTGGAGCATCAATAATTTTAGGCAGTGGTTATTTTGCCGTCAACGGCAATTTACCCTCAGACATGATTTTGTCGTGAGTTATTTGTGATTGGTCAATCTTAATGACGTACTAAACATGTGACTTTTGGTTGTTTCTGATTGGTCAATTTTAAAAACCAATTAAAAAAATGGCAGTGGCTATTTTGCCGTCAATTTGCCCTTGGAATCTATTTTGTCGTGATCATTCACGTGTGTTTTTATAGCCAAATTTGCTATGATAACACTAGTGACACTGCGGTGTAGAGGATAGAGCGCCGGTCTTGAGATACCATGGTTGCGGGTTTGAATCTCAGCTGGCCAGGGCTTTAAAAGAAAGGCAGTGTACACTGGAGGGGCAGGCCCGGTATGTAAATGTACGGGGCAGTGTACACTGGAAGGGAGTGTACAGGGTGTGGGGGATAGAGACCTGGGAGTGCAATATTTTTTTTTGGTCTTTAAAATTGACCAATCAGAAACAACCAAAAGTCACATGTTTAGTACGTCATTAAGATTGACCAATCACAAATAACTCACGGCAAAATAGTGTCTGAGGGTAAATTGCCATTGACGGCAAAATAGCCACTGCCTTCTTTTAATGCCCTGCCAGCTGAGATCAAACCCACAACCATGGTATCTCAAGACTAGCTCACTATCCACTACACCACAGTGTCACTGGTGTAATTGAAGCAAATATGGCTATATAAACACACGTGAATGATTACGACAAAATAGATTCCAAGGGCAAATTGCCGTTGACGGTGAAATAGCCACTGCCAAAAGTTTTCTTTAAACATCTTAAAAATTTGGCAGTGGCTATTTTGCCGTCAACGGCAATTTACCCTCAGAGACTATTTTGCCGTGAGTTGTTTGTGATTGGTCAATCTTAATGACGTACTAAACATGTGACTTTTGGTCGTCTCTGATTGGTCAATTTAAAAAACCAAAAAAAAAAATTTTGCACCCCCAGGTCTCTATCCCCCACCCTGCACACTCCCTTGCAGTGTACACTGCCCTGTACATTTACATACCGAGCCTGCCCCTTCAGTGTACACTGCCTTTCTTTTCAAGCCCTGACCAGCTGAGATTCGAACCCGATATCTTGGCATCTCAAGACCAGCGCTCTATCCACTACACCACAGAGTCACTGATGCGATTATAGCAAATTTGGCTATATAAACACACGTGAATGATCACGGCAAAATAGATTCCAAGGGCAAATTGTCGTCGACGGCGAAATAGCCACTGCCTAAAAATTTACCTGCCACATATGTCGACAAAGAGTAAATGATGTTAACAGCAAAAAGCCATTGCCTGTTTTAGCTTCTACAAAAATTTACCAACTAGAAACAACCAAAGAGTGTTTTTATATGCCTTTATAAAGTAAACCAATCACCAACATTTGACAGCAAAATAGCTTATACGAGAACAGTAAAATTGTTTTCACAACCTTTTACTTGTGGCATATTATGCTGCAAAGTGCTTGCAATTGGTCAATTTTTACGACAAAATAGTGAATCTCAGTCTACCTCCTCTTGTGTTCACCTGCTGCATAGCTCTGTAGCCCTCTTCCCCAGTGTACATTGTCTGTCAAAGTAGCAGTTCCCTGCCAGTGCAGCCTTAAAGCCATATCATTGTATTTCAAGGCAGCAGCACTACCCACTATGCCACTGAAATACTCAGCTTAATACTGCAAATGTGGTTGTTTAAAGACAAGCTTATTTTAAACAATAAATAAGAGTATTATTTGTTAATAGTACACTAGCACAGCCTAAAGAGCTGTTGAAAAAGAATTACTATCTTATCAAGACTTTTTTTATATTGAGACTAATGTTATTACCTAATATTTTTGTTAGCGACAGAAATGCTATACTACCACCACTACGAGGAGGCCTAGGTTGATGCAAAATAACATTTTGGTAAACTGAAGGATTTACATTTGGTTCTACTGATTATGTCACATCGTTATCTTTTGCAACTTGTGAGTAATTGTTTCTACAAAATTTTAGGCCTAACTCTACTTATGCAATTTAATGACAACACAAGTACATTCCAACTAACATTGAATAGTAGCCCAACCCAACGCGTCACTTGCTTTCCACACTTAAAATAGCACAGCATCCATTTATTTTGCCAAAGTAATATGGGTCAACTCATTCGACATAACCGAGCAAGAGCTCCACTCTTATAGATTTTTTCGACTACTAGACTTCAGCCAATAAAAAATTAACGACAACATTTCATACTTTGCAACAGAAATCCGAGAATATCAACACTAAATAAAAGAAAACGCCAAGTCCATACATTAATCCAAATTTTAGTACGTACCTCACACTGATGCGCCGTGTTCGAAAAGGAACGACAAAAATTGCGCAACGAATGAGTAGAAATTTTTCATGAGAAAAAAGAAATATTCGATTGGTTTCTTTTTTTTAAACTAGCTCTCCCGGATGACTCAGACACGTTGTCTGAGAAATCGAATTTTGCTTTATTATGACGTCATCAGTTTAGGCGTTGCCGTTTTGATATCAAGTGCAGTGATAATAAAAACCACTCTTTTATTACTGAAAGCTACTTTAAAGGTTTTGAGAAATGCAAAAGACTGCAAATTGGATAACCCACTTCTGAAATAGTAAAGTTTTTGGGTTTATATTTAACTAGCCGGTTCTTTCAACATCGGCCGCAGCGCCCCCCCATCAGTAACGTATGAGTTAACAAGATCAGCATAGATGGTTGCGCAGGTTTCATCTATTGGCTAAAACTTAACCGCCCAACAGCCGTAGTAGGTCGTTTTAAAAGCAATATATTCCGTCGGGGTCTCGTCAAATCACCATTCTGCAACTGCGGACCTGAACCTTAAACCACCGACCACAACTTTGCAACGTGGATCTCACAGCACCTGATGAAACCACAGTCCAATGACTGCAGCGCCTGGACATAACATCGTGAAGTCCGCTGTTTCATACGCAAGAAGACCCATGGGGGAGTTTGGAGAACAATGATGAAAAAAGCTAATGTTTTCTACACATCCAATTCTCGTTCTTAAATGTAGTTTGAGTGGTGATCAAGTTAAAAACATTATGGCGGGATCTTCTTCTTCGTGTGGAGGGGCATCCACGATCAAATATAGGATCAGATGCAGTGGTGGTATAAAGCCAGCATGAAGTACGGGGATGTGGAAGCGGAAGCGGTGGAAGCGGTTCTTTTTCTGTGAAAGCAGAAGCGGAAGCAGAAACGCGAAAATTCTACTGCTTTCGCTTCTACATAAGTTATTACACTTATGTGACTTGAAGAGTAACTTGGCGAAAATGTTTTGTCCATTTCCCAATGTGGATTAAACGGTGAAATTGTGCAATAAGTCTGAACGACCGTGCGATATCAGTAGCGCGAGAGAACAAGAAAAAGTATAACTAACATCTCATTTTATATCGATTATGGGAAAGAAAAAGATAGTTTGGACAATGAAACGTAGCCAATAAAATGATGATTTGATTAAACTTAACTAACCTTGGTTGGGGGGTTGAAAACGTTGAAAAAAATTTTTTCACGACGGAAACAACTTGATCATTTCACATCAGTGCTCTTCAACAGGAGTTTTGCAAAACATGCAGTTGTGTTACGTGAGTTTTAAGGGTTCCTTGAGGGGACCACGAAGGTTCTTCGTTTATTACTAGTATTTATTTCTTATTTCAGTGTACCGGTATTGATTTCTTATATGTAGTGGTGTTCCATGTATATAAATAGTATTGAAATCTTAGGATAGCAAGTTGCAGATTGTGACATAATTCTGTTTGCAACTTTAGGAACGTCTGAATTTGCTAACTTCCTTTGTAACGTATTAGTGCGTGTGCAATTTCAGTTTTGCTGCTGTTGTTGTTACCCGACCCCTTCCGAGGAATGGGGCATGGCGGAAAACCATGGAGCCCAGAAGCTGGGCAACTCCCCAGAGCCTGGACCAGAGGTCGTAGAGAGACAGAAAATTGCCAAAGAGCGGGCGACCCAAAGAGTCCGTAGCTGGATAGTGCAAAATGAGATGAGAGATGTCCGCAAGTGCTGCAGAAAGGATTCTCGATTCTGCCAATCCTAGAAAGATAGGAGCTCAAGAGTAGGCTCTGTCCGTTGCAGCAAAGGCGAGAGAGAACACAGCGAGGATGACGTAGAAGCACAAGTTACTCGGTGGAAATCGTGGGAACCTGTGTGTTAAAGAATTTAGATGAGACAGTATACCTCCAGTCCGAGAAAATAAAAAAGTGGATACCAGAGATAAGAGAAGAGTGACTACAAGGCATTGCAGAGGGAACAAGTAGCGCTCCCCATCTGACCAGCTCATAAGCCGCGAAAGTCGTCCGGAAGAAACGAGTGTCCTGGACCCATTGTAGACTGATAGAACTGGAGAAGAGAGAAAACAGTTTCTGACAGAAATTGAGGTAAAAGGAAAGATGAAGGAGAGAACAGGGTGGCGAGGACAGAGCGAGAGTCAGATAGTTGGAGAAGAAAAATGGCAGACTTTATGGGGCTGCCGAGACCAGCAAAAAGCGTGCAGAATGTCGCAAGCTTTAGCAGAAATACTTGAGCATACTGGGCCTGCTGAAAAGAAAAGAGGGCCTCAATGCCACAAAGAGAGCAGTTGGAAAGTACGCCAGAGCCGTCTTTGCCAAAAGGAAAAGGAGCAGAGCCGTCTGTCCAGAGCACCAGATCGTAAGGAGGGCATTCAGTGTCAGAGAGGTAAAGAGAACTGCAGCAAAGGAAAGAAAAAGAGACGAGTATTCCTCTGCAGAAGGACAGTGAGAGTCAAAGTAAAAAGCAAAGTCATCTTGACGAGCTTTCCGAAAATTCAAGAAAGGGAGACGTTCGTTGGGACGAAAGACCGGAGAAAGAGGAACGGTTAGGAGAATTGGTAGGTGATTAGAACACAGATCCTGAAGCACCTCCCAGGAGCAAGATAGAGCGAGAGAGAAAAGAGCAAAGGAGATGTCAGGGTAGGAGCGACTGCCAGAGGAGCGATGAAGAAGAGTAGGTATGTCAAAGTCATTGCGGGGCAGGAGGTCAGAGGAGGTGACCCGATCGAATAAAGGCACTGTTCTACATTCAACACGACTTCTAATATCTAAATAAAAGCAACACAGAGTAGTTCGGAACAATAAGCTTAAGCAAAGTAGGTAAAGTAATTGCAATAAATGAAGGTTTTTGTCCCCTCAAAATAATAAAGTGTAGAAGATGGCAAGCTACAGACCCACAAAAGTTAAAAAAATTGTCAACAGTCGTTTTCTCGTTTTTTGTTGGTGGAAGCGGAAGCGACAGGTGAGGAAGTGGAAGCAGAATCGGAAGCGGTTGAAAAATAACCGCTTCCACATCCCTGATCAAGTATCCCCATCCAAAACCGTCAGACCAGCCGCTTCTCGAGGCACCCGATGCATCGGGCACGCTAAGATGTCGTAGTCTGCGATTTGTTTGGTGGTGCCACACTAGCTATGCGTCAAAGAAACAAGACCCCATGTTTAGGCTTCATCGGCGAATGAAAACACTCGACGCTAGTCTGCAAGTGATTGAGCTAAACCTAAGCGATTCTGGGCAAGTCCATTCCAAGGGGTCTAGTACTGGCTCTAGGAATGAAAACACGGAAAATGTGCTATTGGGCCTAATTCAGATTGATCACTTAATAGTTTCCTCGCAGCTGCAGGGTGATCAAAAAATCCCTGTGCACCTAAATTGTGAAAAGAATAAATGATTCACGAAGTTATAAATAGTCATGAATAGACATAAATGAAGTCCTATGTCGCTGTTTTTATTATTTTGCTCTTTGATCATGAATAAAATCATTATGAATACTTTCAGCAAGATGGGGCTACTGCCCACACATCAAATGCTTCTCTGACATTTTTACAAACAATTTTTGGTAGCCGCATTATTTCCAAAAATCTTTGGCCACCAAGATCTCCTGATGTTATGCCTCCAGATTTTTACTTATGGGGCGCTATGAAAAACAAAATTTATTGCAGCAATCCCCGCACAATAAATGAATTGAAAGAAACCATCACCGATTATATCCAAAAAGTTGACGACACTGTCTTGAAAGACGTCTTCAGAAACATGATGACCCGCGCCACAAGATGTACTGAGGCGGGTGGTGGCCATTTCCAGGATCTACTGTAAAGTTTACCAAGTAACACGTATATCTGTTACAATATGTTGTTTTTGATTAATATTGAATGAAATAAAAGTAATTGAATAAAGGTTTTTGATTAATATGGAATAAAACGCTATTTAGTAACATTTTTTTACAACCTATATTTATTAAAAATCAGGTGCACAAAGATTTTTTGATCACCCTGTAGTACAAATGGACGTCTGGACTTCAGTTTCTCCAGGTGCACATCGGGTGACCCAGCTAGATGACCGTGTGAAATATGGTTTGGGTCAGGATGCCACACTTGGCGAAGAAGAATATCGCTCCCAAGCGGTGAAGCTCACCAGGCTGGATATCTAAATGAATTGGCAGGTGGTTTGTTGGAGTGGGACGCAGATATCTGGTGACAATGCGCAAGGTGTCATCCAAAATACTGTTGTTGAAGCAGGTGTGTGTGCTGCGACATCAAACTGGCAAGCTAAGCTTAGACCTTATTTACCAAACTACGATGGCTGTCAGGGCCGGTTTCAAGCCGATTTGACCGATTTTATCAAATTGGGCCCCGCACCTTGAAGGGGCCCCGCGCTAGTGGGTGTCCTTTTCTGTATTGTGAGGTACAAAATACTACTGAAAACGTAAAATAAAAAGTGAAATAATCTTTCTTATAATATTAATTTGTTATGCATGGTAAATTATCGTTATTAGCAATGAAATTCTTTTGTTCTGCTTTATTTCAGAAATTCAGATTAACATTTTTGTACTGTTTTCTAAAAAAGATAAATATGATATAAAATGGCCTTGCATCATGGGAAAAACTAGCAGAGATCGAGATAAAGGGCGCAAGTATTTAAGTGGTAACCAGAAAAGAGCATTGGCGAAGGCAAAGGAAGCTGAAAATGAAAAACATAGAGGTGCTATCAATAAATTCCTTGTTACCCCATCTTTGAAGCGCCCAAGGATTGAGAATGACGAAAATAACAGCAATTCAGAAAATGATATAACCATGAATCCAATAACAGTTGATCAATACAATTTGGACATAAATGGCAAATTAGAAAAAAATGACACAGCTGTGAATAAAATTGAAGACAATCTCAATTCATCACAGGACAGTCTCAATGCAAAAAGCATAATCATAACCGGAAAAAAGCAAGCCCAGGCATCATACAATGATGCATCATCCATAAGTACAGCTGTAAATATCATGAACGATGACCCAGCAAATTGGCCAACTGCTATGAATAACAATGGTAGAGATTATTTAGCAATGAAAGGTCCCCCTAATATTCCTGGGAACAGCTTTCCAAGAAATGGGAAAGGATTGTGTTTTTCAAAGTTCCACTGTAAGAGAAAACTTCTGAATGGGGAGAGTGTTGAAAGACCTTGGATTATATACTCTAAGTCTGCTGATAAAATTTATTGCTTTTATTGCAAACTTTTCATAAAGAATGCATCGACGGCCTTATCAACTAGTGGATTCAACGATTGGTCTAATGTTCACACAAGATTATGTGAGCATGAAAAATCAAAGAACCATAAGGAAGCTACATGTAGTTACTGGTAGTTACATCAAAGACTTTGTAGTGGACAGACAATTGATAAACAGCACGAAAAAATCATCAATGAGCAAGCAAAGCACTGGCAGCAAGTATTCAAAAGGCTAGTAGCTATAGTGCAGTTTCTTGCAGAGAAAAATTTAGCATTTAGGGGAACAAATGAAGATGTTCGTAATGAGAGTGCTCACAATGGAAACTTTTTAGGTCTTGTGGAGTTAGTTGGAAAGTTTGACCCTGTTCTTGACACACATTTGCGAAAAATCAAGACACACGAAATTCATAATCACTATTTAGGAAAAGATACTCAAAATGAACTTTTAGATATCATGGCTACAGCTACTTTGAATGAGATACTAAAACGTGTAAAAGCAGCAAAGTACTATGCCATTATTTTAGACTGCACTCCTGATATAAGTCACCAAGAGCAAATGTCTCTAATTATCAGGTATGTGTCTGATGGTAACTTGGCTCCTCCAGGTGTTTATGAACATTTCATTAAGTTTATACAAGTTCAAAGTAGCACAGGAGAAGATTTATATAAAACACTATTAAGCACACTGAAGGAAATAGATTTAAAAGTGCAAGATATTCGAGGCCAAGGCTACGACAACGGTAGCAACATGAAAGGTCACACATCTGGAGTACAAGCGCGACTGTTGAAAGAAAATTCAAGGGCGTTTTTTGTACCCTGTGCATGTCACAATTACAACCTTTTACTCGGAGATGTAGCCAAGTGTTGTCCAGATGCTATAACATTCTTTGGAATCTTGCAAGCGATCTACACATTGTTCTCAGCATCAACTAAAAGGTGGGCTGTTTTTAAAAAATATGTACCTGGGTTATCAGTGAAACCCTTGAGCATTACAAGATGGGAATGTCGCATTGACAGTGTTAAAGCTATTCGTTATCAGGTTGGAGAAGTATATGATGCTCTTGTTGAAATATCAGAGATAACAAATGAGCCGATGGTACAAGCAGAACCTGAATCTTTAGCAAACCAGCTAAAAGACTACAAATTTTGTGTTTCTTTGATATTTTGGTATGAAGTACTTTTTAAAGTTAACTATGTGAACAAGGAACTACAAGGTGAAACAAAAGATATTAATGAAGGCATGGAGTCATTTGAAAAACTCTTGTCATTGCTAAGAAATTATAGAGAGGAAGGCTTTAATGATGTTCTACTAGGTGCAAATGAACTGGCTGAATCGATTGAATTACCAACGGAGTCTAGAAAATTTTATGAAAAAAAAATACGTCGAAGGAAGCGAATGTTTTTGTATGAGGCAAATGATCAATCTTATGATGATCCAAAAGAAACGTACAGAGTTCAGTGTTTCAACTTAGTCCTAGATCAAGCTATTCAGTCATTGAAAAGTAGATTTAAACAACTTAAAAATCACGTAAAATTATTTGGATTTATAAATAGTTTTCAAGATATACCTAAGAAGGAAATAAGGGAACACACATCAAAACTTGAAGCTGCTTTAACAATTACCACAATAAGACAGGACGCTGAAGGAAAGATAGTTACTGAAAAAAATAAAGATGTTGATGGGTATATGTTGGCTGAAGAACTTGAAGCTCCGAAAACTTTCCTTCGACCCAGAATTAAGCCTTATGCCCTGTTTGAACACCTGATAAAAAACAATATATTTACAACATTTCCAAATGTTTTCATTGCATTGAGGATATATTTAACGATGCCAATAACTGTTGCATCAGGGGAAAGAAGCTTTTCAAAGCTGAAATTAATCAAAACATACTTGAGGTCTACGGTATCGCAAGAAAGACTTAACAGTTTGTCAATGCTTTCTATAGAAAGCGAGATTGCTAAAGCTATTGACTTTGAAAATATTTTGAATGATTTTGCTAATAAAAAGGCTAGAAAAGTCTTTTTCTGAAAAAGTATAATGTAATTGCCTAATTTGCCTTTCTTGATGTTAAAAGTAAAACAATAAAAGCTTACACATTACCTTAAATTTGTTTTATAGCAAGTATTAAATGTCTATTTTTTTTTGTATGTATGTTTTTTTTTATGAAATATAAACATCCCTAAATTTTACTATGAAGAGTAGGGGCCCCGCCATCAGATTTCTAATTGGGCCCCGCAGTTCCTAGCACCGGCCCTGATGGCTGTACTCTTTTAAATGAATGGCCAATGGGGACACAATTTAAGTTAAATAATGAGGTGGTGGCGCCAAAAAAGCGATTGTTTTAAAAAATATTAACATTGGATATTAAGTAGTTCGTTTATTTCATTACTTGGCGCGCTTACTATCATAATCAATTTTGTTTTGTTAAGATCCTAATTCCGCTTTAGGTCAACCACATTGCGTACGCGTAGCCAACGACAAAAAGGGCGTTGTATTTCCTTTAGTTTGGAAGCATAGAAGAAATTTCTGCTATCAAATTTTTTTTCCAGCAAATTAGCAAAAATGTCTTCCATACGATCAGTGATGAGCGCCATACTTGCAATTCATTTTTACTCGATACGTTTTAGCATGTTAATTCGATACCGATAATAATCGATACATTTTTGTCAACTTAACTCTTTCGCTCCCGCGATCATCGATTGATGATCTCGTGTTTTCAGTGTTTCCCTCAAATTTTGTTAAATTGAGTTACAAAATTAGTTTACTAAAAAACCGATTTGTGACTTTATTTTTCATCCGATTTTCATAAAATTTTCAAAAGATCATGCTTATTTTCTCACGCATTGGAAGATGTACAATTTGTGCCCTAAGTCTTGGATTTTTATAATCAAAAACGGTTAAAAAGACCAAGAACTCAGTTGCAGACGACAAAATCGGCCAAATTCTCAGCACGTGCCAACTACGCTAAAATCAAATTGAGATTACATCTTTACCACATAACCAAACCCTTCATCATTAACACAGTATCAAAACTACTCTTCTGGGGCATCATTTGACAAAATTTTAAGCGATAATGATAAATTTTACGTTTTTAAATTTTCAAATTTTTTAGGGGTCTCAAAACCCCCCAAACAAATTTGAATGGTAAGTAGATAAAAGTAAATTTAGTGCGTAAAAAATATGATATGTTGCTAAATACCGGTTACATTTGAAAGCTTAGGAAATTTGCTTTCCAGCAATATATAACTTTAAATAGTTTAGACTAAGTGGTATATGATATTCACTGATCAAAAATGAGTACTGTACATCATGTCAGTTCAAAACCCCCACAAATTTTTTGACTTACCTTCACTAAATTATAATTTTTACAAAAACTACACCCTATAAAAACATAAAATAAATTGCAAATGTTTCACCACTAAAGTCGTCATTTTGTATCAAATTTCCAAGGAGACAAGAAGTGAAATACAAGTTTAAAAGCTAGCAGAAGTTTGGCTTCTCCAAATCAAAATTTGCTGTATCCCCCTTGTTTCTCAAGAAATGGGAAGGGTGTAAACAAGCTGCTGTTTCATTGTCAGTGACAGCATATTCTATTTAAACTTGATATTTTCTGAATCTTGAAGAAATTCCCTGTTCAAAAATACATAATGTTACATGGTTTAGGCTAACCTCTAGCAGATAATAACTGATCATATTTTAGGTACTGAATTTAACTACCAAAATTTGGTACCGGTCGGTACCGGTCAAAAAAAAGGTCATGTGCTTCAGAAAATTGCAAATTGTAGAAAACCTAGGCTTTTAGGTAAGTTTTGATTGATGTACCTTGAAAGCATATTTCCTTAGCATCATTTTGCGACCATTTCTAAAAAAATTGGTAGAAAATAAAATCTGTAGTGATCTTTGAGGTGAGGGTACTACTTTAATTTTGAAGACAACTACCCCCCAGTTGGGGGGGTTCATTTGCATAAAATTTGCATATTCAAAAAAAATTTTTTTTCTATTTGAAATCCTCAAGAAATGTAGATTTCAACGATATATCACACTTAATGTAGAAGTAGACAGCTGAGTAATGATTTACAAACAAACTTGAGGTACATAATTATGATTAATTATGATTGATTATGACAGTTTTTCGCGCTGCCACCTTACGGACATTTTTTTTCGCTTTTCACGCGGGAGCAAAAGAATTAATTTAAACGCTGATATCGATATAGTATTGCTGATAGCCTACACAGTTGTCTAGATGCTTTTAAGCTTTTGTAAATGCGGCTGAAGTAGCCGAATGTATTTACTAGCTGCTCAAGGCTACTTGCATAATGTCCTTTTGCGATCCAAACTTTATTACGCGTTTTAGTCCGTACAGGTCCAAAGTTTTTTTTTGTATTTTCTAATAGATTATACTATGACTAGTGCAAACTTTTTGTATGAAAACTGTATGAAATTGATTAGATGTATGAAATATAATGTATGTATGAAAATATATAAATAAATGTATGAAATATAAAACTGTATGAAATTTTTTGTACTGCATAAAAACTTTTTTGGAAAAAAATGCAAAAAAGCCTTTTTTCCACCTTCGAAATATGCCCCACTTTGCGAGGAAAAAAACTGAAACATCGCATGGAATTTGTGGCATTCTCACCTTTACATAAAGACATCTTAGTAGATGCATAGAAAAATGTTTTTACAGTACAGGCATTATTGGCGATCAGTAACAACGTAAGGTGGGATTCTGCGTGTGCAAATTGGCTTCCGCAGAAGCTGCGCAGGTTGTGTTATTATTTAACGCGAGGTTCGACTCCATACAGATTTCTTCTCTTCTCTTTTTTTTCTAGCTATATGCTACCCATATGCTATTCGTGTTCTGTCTATATGCCTTCTGTTTCTGGGCGAAGGCCGAGTTTTCGGCGTTAGCTCGAGACTTACGATAATTGCGCATTTTTCCCAAAAATAGATAGAAATCCTTTTTATTACAAAAACCCGTTACACGCAAGGAAAAACACAAAAGTAACACATACAGTCATTTTCAACAAAATCTTGTTGTGCCTTGTAATTTACCATAGTATGGTATTTTTTGAAGCATTCTCCTGGATGGAGACCAGGCTTTCGTGTGCAAGTTTCACAAAAGTACAGTGCTGTTTTTCTTCTCTCTTTTGTTGAGCTCACCATCCAGTTTTTGTTGTGTCCACGTGGTCCTTTTTGTTTTGTCGTTCACTTCCATCGCCAGTACTTGCTCTTCCTCGGCTCTGGCTATTTCTGACATCTCCAACAAGATGTACAATGAGGTTGTTCCTGAAGTGCAGATGTCTTGCACTTGGAAGACTATTCACTTCCTAGTACAGGAAAAACGAATTTACAACACACACCTCTAACAACCAAAAAAAGCTTCCTCTACCACCTCAGCGTTTTTCGTATGAAAGAATACGATGCACAGTAACGATCCGAACGATCAACAGCACCCATATTGGAAGTATAATCACTGACAACCACTGGCTTTTGAATGTCCTCTTCTCTGCTTATCACCCATCTGTGAAGTGGGGTGGTGTCTGCATTATGCCAGATGCTAAGCATCAGTATCAGTCGTCTGTCCTGCCAAGCCAGGTTCATCATATCATCTTGGTGCTTATAGACCTTCAGATCATTGTTTCTGAGCCGCAATCTCTTGATTTCTGCGGGTAATCCAACCCTATTCTTTTGGATTGTCCCTGTAAGATGCACCTGCCGTTGTTGTTGCTCCGCAGCGAGAATACAGCTTGTATAAAAGCGAACTGTATAAACATGGTACCCTGGCCCCTGAGCTTTGTCTAGAACTTGGTTCACCAAGTGCAATACTATTCGTGTAGTAAATGGTAGTGCGGGAAACGACAAGCTATCAGTGGTTGGCTTGCCAAGATAAGGCTCAAAATAGGAGATGTATTTACTGTCACAATTTGAAAGAACATAAATGCGCAATCCCCATTTTGTTGGCTTTTGTGGATTGTAGGTCTTGAAAGCAATCCTCCCCCTGAAGCCAACAATGCTTTCATCAACAGCAACATTTTGCCGGGGTGTAAAATTTTTCAAACATTTCTGTTGTACACTCTTGACAACATTGCTTATTTTGCGTCACGAGTAATGGATCCAACAGTTGGCTGAAGTGACCGTACATGCATGATCCAATGTATTTGCAGAAATCTACGTCGAGAAAACACATCAAGAAAAAAAGGATAGTATTCAGTCCACTCTTTGCTAAAGTAAGATTTTACGTCAGGTTTTTCAACAAAGGCCATTTTTAGCACCACTTCCAAGTAAGCTTTCATCTCAGGCAGACTCACATCTTTCCACTTATACCAGACTAAATTGTTACTAAAAACTCTTCTTCCTAAGCGTATGATGGCATATGCATTTTTTGAAGTGACTATTTTCATGAGCAGTTCATCAGTTAGAAAATTTTGGAGGAATCCCAACTCCGTTTGTGGTACAGACTGTAAAGTAGCTCCAACATTTTGCTCAGTAAACGGACAGTGAGATAGATCATCATCATGGGGAAGCCATTCTAAGTCTTACGCACACTCTAGCAACTACCAGCGAATACAACTGATCGCTCCAAAAATCGATAAAAAATCTATTTCGCAAAACAATCATCCAAAGGATATACTTAGACCAAGTTGAGCAGTACGATGTAGACATCATCCCTGGGATGACGTTGGACCGTATTAAATAATTTTGTTTTGCATCCCAGGGATGTACTTGGACCGCAAAAGGATAGAGATGCTAGTAAATCTATTGTTGAACTCGGCTGCAGTTAAATTTACAACACATCAAACATCATGTTTTTTTATTTTAGAGCTTTTAAGGCAAAGATGGCACATTAGCTTGACAATTTAATGCAGACGGAAAACCAATTCCACCTCCGGTTTCGGCTTTCATTAAGCATCATCAGACGGACTCACGTTCCAACCCGGTATCTTTGGCTCTGCTTACCCGCTCCAAACCATTGCGCCAGCGAGCTTCAGTTATTCAGAAGGAAAATTTTTACTGTGTCAAGTCAGCTTCGCCTACAAACTGAACCCGGTACTACTGGTTGCATAGTTATAAGTAATTTCTTTTATTCAATTATTGTAATTAATGAAAACGCTTAATGTTATCAATCGATGATTAAAAAACATTTTGGCAAAGTGCAGACATACAGCTTTGTTCTCGCGCACCAAATATCAGTTTAGCCGGCGTACAATTTGATCTTCATTGCAGTGTTAAGTGCAGAAAATAACCGTTCAATGATACAGCTGCTAAATGCTTAGCATCTTATTAAAAACTTGATTGAGGTCTAGGACACGATTATGGTTTGCAACATCTTTGAAATCAATTAGCCCACTGATACTACCAGCCATGAATTAAAAAAAGCGCATAGGCTTAATAGAACGAAGGATTAAAATTAACTTCGTTCTGATTATGGGCCGGGAAGCTTCACGAAATGTAATAAATGATACATCTTCGCCAGTTAAACCGATGCCGAGCTAAAAGTAATTTGTGATGTGTACAGTGGCAAACCCAGTTAATATACACAATTGTGAATTGTCACTATTGTAAGGTACCAGTACTATGACAGGGGAAATCCGGGTGACTTGATGATACAGAAGATTAGTTGATACACTCGAAACATTTAGGTATTTGGTGTTTAATAAATCTTACACCTCACGTAAAATTTCGTAGACAAAAATAGCAGAGGATTGGGACAGGCAGGGCTGCCAACTCGATAAATTTTTGTTCGATTTCAAGTTCTAGTTCGAGTTCACAATTTTGCCCATGGCCGCTATATTTCTCCTAAACTTTTGGAATCCCTGGAAACATCTTGTTTGCCAATTTTCCAGCTTAGAAGTAGTTTGGAACTGGACGAGCACTAACTAAAACAACGATTTACAGTGTTTACTCGTTCGTTTAAAGAAATGCATAAAAGCACAAATTCAAATTTGTTGGAAGGCTATGCAGGGCATTTTCAGGAATAAGTAGGGAAGGAATGTCAGGAACCAACTTCAAACATTTTCGTATGTAGGCTAAGAAAGACCACTTAAAACTTTTACGTAATTTTAGGCCTATCTATATGACCTTAAGCTTGTGGGTGCGCGCCGGTTGCTTGGTCCTGGCATAGGCGCAGCTTAGGGAACAGCAAAGTCACCTAAAGGTCAGCACTTACTGTTTAGCTATTGCAATAGGCTAGGTTATGATTTAGATACATGATTCATGAACACATTGTTGTATACTCAAAGGGGATAATTTTTATAGCTTGTGCAAGATTGCTCAAAAAAATTGTCACTTTGTCGAACTTTGCCACACTTGATTAAAATGTCTTAGAGCATAGGTTCACAACAGTTTTTGATGCACTTTTCCCTTGCACGTTTTTGAAATCTATGTGTCGCGTTTTGCAATAGAGTTTTTGATTCTATTTCAATTTCAATTTACTTCTTTAATTGAAGCGACTTGCAGTATCGCTCGAATAATTAAGTTTGGTTGCAACTTAATAGCTAGGAAAAGATTGGCTTACACTAAGATACTTTGACCTGCGCACTTCTCAATCAAGAACAGAACAATATATTCACAAACCACTTCATATCTTTGAATTCCTTCGCTTGCGAAAACACAAAACTAAAGCACTTCAATAAATAACTATCAGAGACTAACTATAACTAAGCCACCAAAATAATCGCTTGATTCCTGTCACAACAATCACCACACAATAACGCCTTTTTCAACACTAATTTCTATTCTACTCTGATCTACTACTCAATCTCTGAATGAAAAAAATCTCGCCGCCTTAGATATATACGACGTAAAGTAATCTAGAAATTGCTAGAACATCACGTGACACACAAAACATCTTTAATAAATTACGTAATCGGTAATCTCTATATATAAAACTCAAAGTTTGTCTGTCTGTCCGCTATAGAAATAAAACTGGAGACATTTAGATACAAACAAACATATGAATCTTATATAACTTTTTCCAGGGAAGCCAAGTAAGGTATTTTGATTTCGATCAGAATCGTCTATGGGGGGCTACGAGCCTATATTTGTTCAACCTATATTAAAATATGGTTATTCAATGTAAAAATTTAATCAGTCTTTACATTTTACCCGATCAACGACGGGTAAATCTGCTAGTGATAAAATAAAAGAAGAAATCTTCAAGAAGAAATAAGAACCACTAGAATAAGCTAGAAAACTAGGTCACGTAGGCAGTCGTTGTGGCGTCAGAAAGGCATGTGAGTGACAAATCTATTTATAAATCCGAAAGAAAAAAGGTCTTTTTATGAAAACAGTTTAGCAAGTTAGGGCTACAAATAATATTGATTTACAAATAAAACGATCACTGCAAAATAAAACAACAGATTGCAATGACTATACATGTATAAAAAACTATTCTATTTAGCGCAAATTTACGTATTCGTGACACTATACTTCCTTCCTTTTCAAAGTGAAAAAAAAAAGACGTAAGACTTTTCATTTTTACATGTTACGCTTTTAAATTTTTCCAATTCAATATACCTTAGTGCAACATTGGATCGCACTTTTATTTCAAACAACATGCATTCAACATCAAAGCAGAGATTCATAGACCTACAAGAAATAGCATCTTGAAAAAAACCTACCTTGATGAAGTGGGATGCCTAGCCATCTCTATTGAGATCTAGAGCCCTCGCCCAGTCGCAAAGCAGAAGCGAGTTTTGAATCGTTCCAAAATAGAAATTTGTTGGATGACTCTTTATTGTTACAAACCAACTTTTTGAAAGAGGCTATTTTCTTATCTTTGACCCAAAGTCAAAGAGAAGTCTTTTTGCATTGTAGATCAACTTTTGAACAAAAATATTTTTCAATTTTCTACTCATAATGCTTTCATTTCATGATCATAACAGAAAAATTTGGTGAACGATGGCCCTTCCCAGCAAACCTTACGCCTTGTTGTTGTTACCCGACCCCTTCCGCAAGATGAGGGCATGACGGGAGACCATGAAACCCCAGAAATTGGAAAACTTTCCAGGGCCTGGACCAGAGATTGTAGAGAGACAGAGAGTCGCCAAAGAGCGAGCGGTGCAAAGAGTCCGTAGCTAGACAGTGCAGAATGAGATCAGAGGTGTCCTGGCACGAGTGTGCGCAGGCACCGCAGGAAGGATTCTCGATTCTGCCAGTCATTGAGAGGTAAGAGCTTAACAGTAGGCTTTGTCCGTTGCAGCGAAGACGAGAGAGCACAAATCGAGCGTGACGAGGGAGCACAAGTTCCTTGCTAAAAATCGAGGGAACCTGAGTGCCGAAGAACTTTGATGAGACAGTACGCCTCCAGTCCGAGAAAAGACAAGAGTGGATACGAGAGACGAGAGGGGAGAGACCACAAGGGATTGCAGAGGGCACGAGTAGCTCTCCCCGTCTGACTAGCTCATCAGCCGCGCCGTTCCCCGGAAGAAACGAGCGTCCCGGAACCCATTGTAGCCTGATAAAACAGGAGGAGAGAGAAAACAGATCTGCCAGAGAGATTAAGGTAAAAGGAAAGATGAAAGAGAGGATAGGGTTGTGAGAACAGAGCGAGAGGACAGAGTGATGAGGACAGACTCAAGGTTTTGTCTTGCATCAGTTTGCGAATTTGGGGTCCATCAAAAATACCTGCTTTAATTTTTTCCATGCTGAGACCAGGAAAGGTTTTAGCGATATAATTGAAACAATCACCATCTTTATCAAGAGCCTTTACAAATCGTTTCATCAAAACCAGCTTTATGTGAAGCAGAGGCATGATAATGCGATCCCAATTAACCAGTGGCTCATGGACGATATTTTTATCACCTACTGCAAGATCTTCTCGTGCCGGCCAATTCTTCTTTACCCAGTGCTGATCAGTAGCGCAACTGCCCGAGTAACAGAGAAAACAAGGATGTTTGGTGTACAGGCCTTGCTGTCCTAACAAAATATTGACCATTTTAAAGTCTACGCTAGTGGCCCATTTGTGCTCACTGTAGCGCAGTTTCTGCAAAGTGGTTTATCGAGAATCAAGATATAGCCAATAGGTTAGGAAAATTGCACAAAATGGTTATATAGGCCTATTGTTTGCTTGTTAAAAAAATTTTAATTTTTTTTTCTAATGCTAGATTACTTTTCAATAATTTTTTAGAAAGAGTGGCATCTCTTTGTGAAATGATTTGAAATTTTTCAAAATAAAGTGCACTGTATGGTTTATTTATCTTATTTTTAACCAAATTTTTGCATTTAGAGCAATTTGTAAAACTTAAGTCTGCAAACAGTATAATTTTCGAAAGTGTGGCAATTCTTTTTTAGAGAAACTGAGTGAGGGTAAAGATGAATATTTAGTTTGTACCTAGATATCACAAAGAAATTCGCAGGACTGAGAGAATCGCACCCGCAATCTGAATATAGGGTTCTACACGTTACCGCTTTACCGTTCTCGAAAAATAATTATGTAAACAGTGCTTTCACGATAAATGCGATGTAAATGCGGTAAAATCAAGCAATGATGTGCATAAAAAGTAACACTTTCTCCCAGTTCTGTTTTGGGACAGCGGCCTAGCTGTAGTTCCAGCTCAGTTGGTTAGAGTGTCGCTTGATTAACTGAGAGTTTTCTGGCTCCCAGCACGATAGTAAAGATAGGATTTAAAAATGTTTAGCAATCATTTTCCTGGTTTATTTGTTTCTTTCTAGCTTTGTGGTGAGCAATTTATATTCGGCTCTGCGGCGCTGCCTGACTAAAGAAACTGCAACCAAATACGCTGCAGCGAACACCAGGTCGGAGTGTTAGATATACATGGCAAAGTGTCAGGCATAGCTGGATCATACGATAAAAGGTGGCATTTTATTTCAAGATTCCAGAGGCATGGTTAGTCCTGAAGAATTTTCCGCTACAAACCTTGCAAAAACATTTTAACAATAAATCGATTTGCAAATACTGGAGTGCATTTTTCTTGACTCAGATATTTTTCAACCAAAGGCTACTTCAAATTATTTGCACGTACATTAACTCCAAATATTTGTGAGCAATTAATTTTATCAGACGACACTCTTTACAAGGCGAACCTTTAAGTTTGAGTTCAAGGATGCTTGATGTACTTAAAATTACAAGGATATTTTGACTCGCTTATTTTATGTTGGCGGAAAATTGGCGCTTGAAAAGATTACAGTTTCAACTCGCAACAAAACAGAAATAAGTTGTACTAAACCATAAAAATATTTTTGTATCTTTTATCAGAAACAGACAAGCACCCAGTTGAGGAAAGATATTTTTAATGACTTTGCAGTTAAAAAAGTCAAAGGCTAAAATTTAACGTTTGACTTTGAGGAGTCGAAGTCGAATTAAAAAAAAACTCCAGAGTCATCTTCGAGGTGGTTTCGATATCGTTACAATTCCCATATTTGCTGTCACTTATAATTTTTAGTGCAGTTAGCAATATCTGGTGTTCGTTGATGAGTGACTACAAAAGAGTTTGGTTTGCACAACCGTAGACAATAAACTTCAAGCAATAAACAACAATAGAATGAACAGCGAAATAAAAGATAAAAATACTGTTGTGAATTTCTTAGCTGTGACAACTTACAGCCTTACAACATCGCGTACACACCTGAACGGTGTGATCTGAACACGTAACTAGTGAACAGATTTGACATTGACTTCAACTTTTGGACATGTTTTGCTCTCTTTTACGCTTTTCCGGCTTAGCAATTTTATTCACACATGCTTGCTCCTGGATAGTTCAGCATTTTTTTTTGGAGTATTTCTTCTTGTAATCTTTATTTTTCAGAAGCCCTGGTTTGTTGGAATGAATTTGCTTCGAATTCTTCTCCAAGAAGCAAAGACTTTACATTTTTCACGTTTATCGAAGACCAGTTAAGGTTGTCGTGGGATTGGCGGATGAATAAAATAAAAAAGCCAAGTTCTTACCAAAATCTAACCAAAATTAATCTTGTTTGCATAGATCAATCTTTTTGTTGAAAGCAAGAACAGTGCTGGCATTGATACGTTGCACATCCAATATGTAAGAAAATGCTGTAAAAGCCCTGGGATTTGATTTGAATATGCAAGTATAGGCACCGATTCGGTGTTTTGTCACATCGTGCCAGCTTTTGTAAAATCATATAGTTTGCATGTAGGCTAGATGGTTTCATTTTACCATCATCTATTGTTATTCCAAGGATAAGTTGTACAGTTGAGAGCAGCAAAAAGTTGCGCTGGTCAGAGCTCTTTGTAGAAAACACACAAGAATGAAGCTAGCTTGTTTTCCGATGATTCCCGAAAGCATTGCCAAGAAAACCGCTCTCTCTTTCTCTCTGCAAAGCTTTGGACTTCAATTGGTATGTCCCTTCTATTTGATTGAGGAGTACCCACAAATGTTATGCTGTGAGAGATATAAGCCATTGTACCGGAGATACACTAGTGCACTAGCGGTCAAAGGAAATTTTGCTCACTTGCAAATCACCTTATTCTGAAGATTTTGAACAAGATACTTTACTGTCTCTACCACTTCTTTGACGTAGTATGCTGTTGCTACTTCGTTAAGTTTTCCACAATATGGAATCATAAAGTGCGTGAAAGAGTAAGTAAGTGTATTTGTAGACTTGAAAAGTAACTCATATTTAGCAGGCTCACTCGAATTTTACTGCTTGAATCTAATTTTATTTCTTGTGGGATACAAGATTTCATTAATGCGCATGCACTCTTCAGAAACAACACAAGTTGATCAATTTTTATTGAAGCATTCGAAAAATTCTCGAATAGCTTCGAAACGATAATGTTTCCATCGCTGTTTCTCTGTATCGTAATAATTAAATGATATTCACGTATACAAACACGCCAACCTGTTTTTAGTCATTGTAGATCCAAAAGGTGGAGGTCCCATGATTGGATCATATAAAGAGCGACATCGTGATTGTTTACGGCAGCAAAGCCATGTATGTACATCTGCCTTATAAATGCATGAATTTTGATGTCAGTATTTCTTGCGAATGACAAAAGAAAGCTAATACTTTTTGAATTGCTCGGCATGACATTTCAATTTGTTTTTTGGTACATCGTACAGCACAATCTATCATTACGCACACCATACAATTGGAAAAAACTAATGACTTTAATCCAAAAATAACTGCCAAACAACTTGTCAAAAACATACTGCTAACGTTTCGGTCCTCAACTGGTGCCATTTTCAACCAAAATAAGGTATATCCAACAGGTTGATTATCAAATACGCCATACTGATTAGGGATGTGAAAGCGCTTATTTTTCAAACGCTTCCGCTTCCGCTTCCACACCTATCGCTTCCGCTTCTACACCTATCACTTTCGCTTCCGCTTCCACCAACAAAAAACGAAAAAACGACCGTTGACAATTTTTTTTAAACTTTTGTGGGTCTGTAGCCTGCCTTCTCCTACACTTTATCATTTTGAGAAAACAAAAACCTTCATTTATTGTTATTACTTTACCTACTTTGCTTGAGCTTATTGTTTCGAACTACTCTGTGTTTGTTTTTCTTAGATATCAGAACTCGTGTTAAATATAGAACAATGCTTTTCAATCTTTTTGTCATCGCGGAGCCCCTAATGTACTTTCGCGTTCGTCACGGAACTCCCACTAACAAAAATTTAGAAATCACGAATTGCTTGCAAGAAAATCAAATATTTCGTCACTACAATTCAAAAAATAATTAAACACTTCAACAAATAGACAGTTATTACCAGTTCCTTCACTACTTCCAACTACTTTTACAACAGTTAACTTAATGCTTCTCAGATCTAAATCGTATGACCACATATCACAGCTCTCGACAATAACCTGTCATCACAACAACAAATTACACCGTATAGCGTTAATTTTCCCTCTTTATTCTTAACTAACTCTGACTTTGATTTAACTTTAACTCTAATTATCATTACGGACCTTCTGTCCGTCCTCAAAACACGTATTGACTCCGATCTTTTTGGATAGTGAGGTGCGAAATTTCTGTCGTATACAGTCATACCTCACCTTTACGAACTAATTTGGTCATACCTCACCTTTACGAACTTTATGACAGTGAGACAAGACCGCAGAAAATATTGCACAACGATTGTAATTAATATAATCCTTCAGTTGTTTGATAAATTACAAAATTTGTTGGTTCTTTGTTGAAGCTGTTACTTCTAAAAATCTATTTCGTAATTCCGAGGTTTCGTAAAGCGGGAGTTCGTAAAATGAGGTATGACTGTATATAGTATGTACATGTAAAGCGAGCAAAATTGAACTGCACCAATCAAGAGCCGCCTCAACGTGGTGGTGCGGTCCCCGATCCGTTTGGGTTGGGTCAAAATGGCTGTTGGCTTTCCCGAGGGTCCCAGTTACCACTGGCACTCCCCTCACACAAAGCATTTTTTCGCCGTGCAGCCCCCTGAACGACCGCAGAAGGGTAGCACGCAGTCTCTTTAAAATTGGCCTGTCTTCTCTATACTCCTGCCTTTCTCTTGACTGTCTTCTCATTCTTCTCCTTCTCCTGATGGGTGGCAACGTTCATCCTAACCCTTGTCCTGTCTTTCCCTGTTTAGTGTGCGCTGGAAATGTGACCTGGTGGGGTAGGTCAGTGCAATGCTGCACATGCTCTAATTGGGTTCATTTCAAATGCTCACTACTCTCCTTTTCTAGATTCAGAACACTTGGCAGCTCTCACTCCTGGAGCTGCCATCCCTGATTTTTTTGGAGATTCTACACCTACCAGCAGTGTGCCTTTCTCCTCGGACTCCTCCAGCTGGTACACCTCCACTGCTCAATCTGACCCTCTTCTGCCAATGCAGCACTCGCACTTCACCCTCGCCTTCAAACCTCTTATCCTTTTTCCGTCCACTTTGTATCTCCTCCCTGTGTACCCTTACCACCTCCTCATGCTCCTGGCTGTTTCTATTTACCTCCTGCTTCCTCTTCCTCTCCCTAACTCCCTCAGGGTTCTGCAATGGAATGCTGGGGGTCTCCGAGCCAGGAGCACTGAACTGCTACACTTTATTTCATCTCATCCCGTTGACCTCATTTGTACCCAGGAATCTAACCTTAATTTATCTTTCTCTTTCCGGATCCCCGGATTCTCTGCTCTGCGATTCGATGGCACCCACTCCCGATCTGGTATTTTTTCTACTAATGTCACAGACGCTAGCGGCGGCGTCATCATTTTCGTCAAGCAGAGCTTATTCTCCTCTGAGCTTTCTACCTCCTCTCTTTCTTTGCTTGGCCCCTACTCTGATTATGTAGAGGTCAACATCTCCCTAAACAACTCCTCCTCGCTCTCATTTCTTAATGTTTACATTCCCCCTATTCGTTCTTCTACAAAAGATAGCAGAACCAATTTCTTTTCTTTCTCCATTCTTCCCTCCTATGTGGAAGCGGAAGCGGTGGATTTTTCGCGCTTCCGCTTCCGCTTCCACAGAAAAAGTACCGCTTCCACCGCTTCCACATCCCTGATACTGACTCCATAAAATGAACACGCAAAAAGAAGCGATATTCACGTGTTAACTAAATGGAGAGGAAAGAATTTGGAGTCTAAATTTAAATTAGGTTTCAATTGTTGAATGTAAAGAGATTCTAGAATGAGGAGTTTGGATTTGTCAGAATTGGTGAGAATCTGTAAGTTGTTGAAGTCAACTCTGTGGTTTGGATTGGATTGTAAATGGTTACTCATTTTCGAATTGAGACTGGTCTGGTGCTTATCCAAACATTTTACTCAATTTCGGCAAGTTTGGCTAATATAGAAAGAACCACAAGAACAGTTTAACCGGTATACTACGTTGCTTTTTAATTAGAGGCTTTTGGGGTCTGTAAAGTATAATTATTGCTTGAGATTTTTGGTGACATGGATAAATTTAAACAGGGTGTCTGGTAAGTACTTGCGAATGAACTCTATTTATTCATTTTCAACGTGGTGGGAGATATTTCCTAGGTAAGGTAAATTGTAAGAATATTTGGAGGTATTCTTTTGAGCCAAAGGAGATCGAGGAGCAAACGTTTTGTTAAGAAATTGCCTGATGCTTTGCCTAAAAAGTCATTTCTTGAATTTGACCAGTGGCCAAATGTATTTGTTTGGTTAACATTTGAATATGTAAAAATTCGCTACGATTTATCAACACAGATAACTTATATTGTTTGAAAAACCAAAAAATCTCTACAGTAGTTGGTAATAGGGCCTACCGCACAAAACTTCAAAACACTTCCAGATTAAATCTCGAAGCATTTTTGCTCCTTCTTATTGAAAAATTTTTATTCTGAAATCAATGTTACTGAACCAGTTTCATAAAGCGAGCTCTGTTAAAAAATGGAAATTTTGAAAAAATTGATGAAAAGTGAGAAACTGTTTTTTGGAAAGATTGCATTTGTACAAAACGAGTGTTTGATGTAAACATTATTTTGTTTGCACACTTTAGTGAAAGCAATGAAAAAAATCAATAAGTTAGTAATTAGGGTTTGTTTACCTACTACGATCTGATTTTGGTCTCACCACTAAGTAAAGAAAAGACGAACGCCTTTTGAACAGAAAACTGACAGTAAAACAAACAATGCGACGTCACGCGCAATCGGATCAACTGGCATCATCGCTATTTCTTGGCAAAAATTTGTAAGTATATGACTAAAAATGCTTCTTTGTTCAAAATATGCTGAAGGTAGATCAATGATTGGGTTCATACTAAAGTATAATAAAAAGTAGGAAAATCTCAAATTATTTTGAAAACCATATGGTGTATAATCTAACGTTTGAAAATTTCTGCAGACCAACGTTTTGCTGACTAGGGTTAACTATTGGAATCATTATTTATGACTTTTTCATTATTGTATGTCTTTTTGTACGACCTAAAAGCCTCCGGCAGTGGGTATGCTGCTTGGTCCTGGCATAAACGGAACCATGCAAAGAGCAAAGTAACAAGAAATGATGCAATTACAGTTAATTATAGGCGAAGATATGGAAATTGTAAACCTTGCACCTAATCTCAGTGCTTCTGCATGTGCATAGTTGGATTTTTTTTTAAGGATAACGTTAATGAGTGGGTTACTTTTGCTTGCGACGGGACGGGCCCTGCTGATGAGTCCAAAAGGACGAAACGCGTCCAGGGATGGTCTCGTCTAAATTGGTTGGGTGGTATACTCATTATTCTTTCCTGGCATATTCATTTTAATAAATTGTTAATGTCCCTTACGCCCGTATGCTGCTTTGCCAATTAGGTGCAAGGTTTACAATTGCAGTTAAATAATTACTGTTCAATAGCGGCGCCCCTATCAGGAATATCGAAATTAAAAATATCAAATCAGCCGGCTTCACCCAATTGGAAAGAAAATTGTTTCAAAATTTGGACGATATGTAGCTCGACACTAAAATTTTGTGGCAAAAGATAAAACCGAACCATTTAACTCCCTCGTTTAGAAGAAGGATCTTTCTGTACGAAGATCACCAATTTTTTTGCTTGGAGCAAGCTATTTCTTAAAATTTTTAGCCTTCATTTTTTGATGAATCTTTTCGAAAATTTAGATAGGTAATGCCAAAGAACTCACGCTTTCTTAGGTCTAGTAGAAAAACTGTTTAACAAAAAATGGAAAATGATGTATGGCAACCAATTTTCGATCAGCCTATAAACTAATCTTTAGCCCTAATTAGAGGGACGGCACATAATGATGGAAAAAATTTCCTAAGTTTTCAAACCATATTAGTTATCAGTATCTTATCGCAACCTATATATATAGCACTCACCTATTTTACTCTTCTTGCCACTCTTTGGGAGTAAAAATTACACAACAGGTCTTAAAGTTTAATGTTTTTAGTACAAAAACAAATAGTAATATATAGGCTATATATCTATACGGTGTTATCGGAATTTTCTAAAAAGCAACCTTTAATTTGTTGGACCATTTTGAAAATCGGTTAAGAAATTAGGTCCAGAATCAGCTTTCAAGTAAACTGATTTTGTAAAAATGTTGCAATTTTTGAAAAACTCACCATATGGTGACCTCTGGTAGCGAAAGACCCGTCAATCATACCATAGAGCATTATGACATCAGAGAGCTAGCTTAAAGCGTGCAGGAAAAAGCATGCATAAAGTAACTTACATGTAAATTCTGTTGCTGCATCGTCAACGGAGCTTCAAGTATTGTAGAATTTTTCTCGAAAGCACCTTGTTAGTATCTCTCAAAAAAACTTTTAATCGCGTTTCAGGATGAGTAGTTTTCAAGAAAATACAGAGAACAAGTTGTGCAATGAAGTGTTAGCTGTAACGTCATTTTAGACTCCAAAGGGATGAAATTAATGATTACGATAAGTTTCGTTTGACCAAAAAACGAATTTTCTCTGTCAAGAAATGCAAATTAAAAAAATTATCTTTATGACGTCAGGAAGTCCCTCATGACACTCGTTCCGGGGTGATGATCAATCGTGCCAATTTTTATACTCTTGCACCCAGTAGTTTCGAAGAAGTTAAAACGTACCTACAAACGCACGCACAGACATTGTTCTGCTTTGTATATATTCATTGAGACATTTTTGGGATGCTGCCTCGCGACTTTCTTATAAAAAAAGAAAGGAAAAGAAAATGCAAGCTATTAATTAACCATTCTCACAAAAATCCTAGTTGCGCTGCTCTTTCTTAAAGTCAACCACTAGGCAGCAAAAAAACTTGATACGGTAAGTGACTGATTGGGCATCCAGTAATTTAATTGTTTATCAAAAACCAATTTAGATACTAACATCACTCAGCAAAAACATGCAGTAACTTTACATCACGCCCTAAAATTTAATTCAGAAAATAGGCGCCAGAACACTATTTTAAACACAATACAGTAAGTCATATGATAATTAAATGCAACCACAAAAATACTAGGCTTGCAAGAAAGTTCTATATGGCTTAAAAACATTTGTTTTTTCAACTTTTATAGCTTAAGCTGTGGCATTACAGATATCATTTAAAAATTCTCAATAGTAACACAATATAGAATAACACAAACGGTGATAAAGATATATAATATTTAAACGCATATGGAAGAATGTCAACAAATATTTTTTACCAAATGAAACTAAACAATCGTCTCTGCATGTGAAGCAGGCATGCTCATAAAAAACGTTTTGAATTCTGCGATATAGCGTTAAGGGGAGATATGGTTTGTAAATATTAATATGGTTCTAATGCATATGCTCAGTGTGATGATCCGCCCACACAGATCTCGTTACGGATGGCGTCCGTTTCGTGAATGTCAAAACAAAAAATTTTCTCGTTAAAGCGTAGTCAAAGCTGTCTGTCATATAGGTTTAACAATACCGTACAAGGCATTCCTTCCATGTTGATAATTCTTTCACTAAAAACAGGCGCCGAGTAAACAGATTCCAAAAAAATTAAAACTCATTTTTTTAACCTTTGAAGGTGAGTGCACGAAGCAAGTGAAAGCCTTTGCAATTCTCAGACATTTGTTGAAAAAAGGTGATTTTCAATGCATAGTGCACTTCAAGAATTAGGCGCAAACAAAGCTAGAGAGAAACCTCTTTCATTTTTTGTTGCAAAACAGCCGGACTCCAACCTATGTGCAAATAAGGGCAATTACATTTTGCCATCAGTGCTCACAAACTCAAGACAAAGTCTAACGCAACAAACAGCATAACGAAATATATCAAATTTGTTTTTAAAAGAAAATTTTATGACAGCATAACGTGATGAATTTCAGATAGGGGAAACTTTTCTTCCAAGTTTTGAGGAACCAAACAAAAATCCAAAATAATAATTTATTGAACATAATTAACTTAACATATGAATAATTAACATAACAAAATTCTCCGAAGCTTGTCGTCTCCTCTCGGGGACTTCATCAGGGCTAAACAAATAAAGCTTTAATACCTAAATTAAATTTAATATGATATTACGATACTGGATACTAATAATTCAATTAGTAACGTTTTATCACTGTATCTCTCAATGAAATACGTGCAGAAGCGACTTCGCTCCTTGTGAATGACAGAGTTTTATGTTTAGGGATGGCTTATGGCGTTTGATTAGCAGCACTTCCATTAGCTCGGTTTTGGTGTTAAAACGACACTTTTTCAATAATGTGAAGTTTTACTCTGCTGGTATTGTTTCTCTGCAGCTTTTGCATTGATCGCGATGAGATTTGATAGCGGAGTTAGATGAGCTTAAGTTATTGGAAAGATAGATTTCAATTCTGACGAATAGTTGTCTAGTCGTCATACCGATGTATGACGTGTTCTTATCACAAGAACATTTATAGACAACGTTCGAGCAGAAAAGAGCGGGTAAAGGAAATTTAAGGTTGAAATATGAGATTATTTCAAAAATTTGATAAGCTATTTCTATATCAGTGCTCAGTCTGTCGCGAAACAATGCAGCAAGGCGTTTTCTAAATTTGATGGATGGTCACCAACATATGGGAGGGTTAAATAAAGATTTAGGTTAGAGGTATTGTAGGAGGAGTCGGTAGGGGATTGTTGATTCTGATTTTTGAATTTATTCTTAAGTTTGTCAATCACATTCAGGATGAAGGATATTGGGTAACCGTTCCGTTTAAATAAAGAGATGATACAGTTGATTTCTGTTTTCAGTAACGAATTAGTTGAAGAATTTCCTAAATGCCTTAACAACTAGCACCCAAACCTTCATTTCACAAGTGAGGAGGCTTCAGGTTCCTCACTACCATTTCTTGATGTCGAAATAACGATATGTGACGGAGAATTCAATATCAGTGTATACCGCAAACCAACTTTTACCGGTGTGCTCTTACATTTTAACAGCATAGCGCCTTTGCCCTGGAAACGAGGCCTTATTAATTGCTTATTACATCGTGCTTATTTATATTCTTCAACTGATTCGTTACTGAAAACAGAAATCAACTGTGACAGTCTGGTTCGAAAGCGAGTGTGAAGTGGTAGACATACATTGAATCAGCACGTCTGAGCCTGCAAAACGCGGGAAAAAAGACGTAAAAACTACTTTCTACTACTTTCTTTCCAATAACTTAAGCTCATCTAACTCCGCTATCAAATCTCATCGCGATCAATGCAAAAGCTGCAGAGAAACAATACCAGCAGAGTAAAACTTCACATTATTGAAAAAGTGTCGTTTTAACACCAAAACCGAGCTAATGGAAGTGCTGCTAATCAAACGCCATAAGCCATCCCTAAACATAAAACTCTGTCATTCACAAGGAGCGAAGTCGCTTCTGCACGTATTTCATTGAGAGATACAGTGATAAAACGTTACTAATTGAATTATTGGTGTCCAGTATCTTAATATCATATTAAATTTAATTTAGGTATTAAAGCTTTATTTGTTTAGCCCTGATGAAGTCCCCGAGAGGGGACGCCAAGTTTCAGCGAATTTTGTTATGTTAATTATTCATATGTTAAGCTAATTATGTTCAATAAATTATTATTTTGGATTTTTGTTTGGTTCCTCAAAAAATAACGTGATGAATAAGATGTAAACTTGTGCTTGTTTTCCTGTGTTTAATTAAAGCTTGACAGTTAGCCAAGTTCCTTATCAGCAAAAGATAACTGTACTGCAAATAAAAATGCAAAAACTAGTATTGATTAGTACAATGTGGACGGTATCTGGTTGCAATACTGATAATAATTATAAGTGAAAAAGAAAAAAAAGGTACTTGAAATATAAAAAACACAAGGCTAACTCGCTATCCAACAAATAAGACAGCTCACTCATTCTCAAATAAAGTGACCATTGTGATAATTTGCTGGTGGTTTGAAACTTTATCGCTGGGAAAAAAGGTGTTGTACTGAAAGCTTTTCGTGACGCTCTTATCAATGGTCGTATGGCATCAAACAGGAAAATATACAGCAATAGTCCTCAAACTTTTTAAACTGATGGACCACTAGCTTGTTCAAACAATTAGTTTAATTGAAGAATCTCTTTCAGTTTTCTGTCTTTCATAAATTTACAGAGTAACACGTGGTGTGGCCCATCTATTCCTATGCATATAATGACCCCTTCTTTTGAAGGGCAACTTGTGGTGGTTGGGGCTCATTTGTGTGTGTGTGTGTTTTTTATCGTAATGATTTTTTTGAAAAGTAACACGTGGATGCCCTAAAAGTTCGTCTATATCTAAACACTGAAGGTTGTCGCAGATCCCCTAAAAATTCCTCACAGATCAGTTTGAGAACCATTGAGCCAGCGAGAGTTGCAAGAGCGGGTTCACTCTCGATCCTCACATTTACAGAGATAATGCCAATGATGAAAGCATCACGAAAGCCTCTTGGCAAAACAGCTATACCTGTTATCATTGTTACTATTCGTGTCTCCTAAATATGAACAAACTAGTGATAAAATAAAACACTGGAATCGTTTTTTAACTTGGAAGATTAGTATAAACCAAACGTGACAAATATTCACAAAAACTGCCGCAGAAGAATTGTTCGTTCCGATAAAACGTTTTTCACTGGTAAACTTCACAATGAAATCGGGATATCTACCGTAAGAAACAGCTCAATGCCTGTCAGTCGACCATACTGCTCAGGAAGTGGCCTCATTAAGTCCCGCTGGCGCCCCATTCGGCAGACTTTTCCGACTTGGTGGAGAGGTTAAATTGTCATCATTTATTGACTGGGGATTAGAATCAGGCCTGAAAAAATAAAAATTAGTCATAATCCACAAACGTTGTACCCCCGAAAATCACTTTACAGCCATTTTCGCTGCGTGGTTCTAAAAGCTGATGGAATGCACTGTGCCAGCACTATCGTTAACTACGAAGTGGGTTACTAGCCAACTGCTCTCTCTGTGGCACTGAGACCGCTCTTTCCTTTTTGGCAGGCCCAGGATGCCAAAGTTTTTCCGCTGAAGCCTGCGCCATTCTGCACGCTCGTTGCTAGTCTCAGCAGCACCAACAAATCTGCCGCTTCTCTTCTCCTATCTGACTCTCGCTCTGTCCTCTCCTTCATCTTTCCTTTTACCTTAATCTCTCTGGCAGATCTGGCAGGAACTGTCTTCTTTCTCCTGTTCTATTAGGCTACAATGGGTTTCCGGACACTCGTTTCTCCCGATAAATGACGCGGCTGATGAGCTGGCCAGACGAGGAGAGCTACTCTTGCCCTCTGCAATCCCTTGAGATCTCTCTCCTCTTATCTATCGTATTCACTTATGTCTTTTCTCGGACTGGAGGCGTACTGTCTCATCGAAGTTCTTCGGCACACAGGTTCCCTCGATTTTTACCAAGGAACTTGTGCTCCCTCGTCACGCTCGATTTGTGCTCTCTCGTCTTCGCTGCAACGGACAAAGCCTACTGTTAAGCTCTTACCTCTCAATGACTGGCAGAATCGAGAATCCTTCTTGCAGCGCCTGCGTACACTCGTGCCAGGACACCTCTCATCTCATTCTGCACTGTCTAGCTACGGACTCTTTGCGCCGCTCGCTCTTTGGCGACTCTCTGTCTCTCAACGATCTCTGGTCCAAGCCCTGAAAAGTTTTCCGATTTCTGGGGCTCCTTGGTCTCCCGTCATGCCCTCATCTTGCGGAAGGGGTCGGGTAACAACAACAACAACAACAACAACAACAACAACAACAACAACAACAGGAAGCGGGTCTAAGCACAACGATGTTTTAGCATAACCGCCAAGTTTTTCCCATGATTGGTGGGTATAAAATATATACAAAAATTACGCGAAAAGCGTAGGGAAAAAGAGAGACATGCTCTTTGCCTCCCTTTTCTTCCCTGTAGCACTGGTGATATCGGCAATCGATCAAAACAGTCGAGAGGTTAGTTGTTGCTGAAAAATAAAACAACTGAAAGAGGCCAAGGAAAACACTAAAGAAGAATACCAAGGAAGATCATAATCGGATTGGCCTAAAGCAGGCGTCAGCCGTTAACCAAAAGAAGTGGAGTAAGGTCAGCAGATGCCTAACTCCAACCCAAATGAAATACGAAAATTACAAATATAAAAGCGCACGAACAAGCTAAAAAATCGAATTGTTAACTGAAAAATCCCTTTACCGAGTGGTCAAAACACCAAAAAATATCAAGACCAAAATAGTCACGCAAAAATTGATCACAGTTTTGATTTGCAAACCCAGGCTTCCTCAATGCCACCTCATATTACAATAGCAAACGGAGTCAAACATTTGTTTAAAAAAACTGAACAAAAACCATTTAACAAACCAAACTACATGTTGTTGGCTGGTGACTATTTAATCACTGATTCTACCAAAGCTTTATAAAGTCCATACTTCGGGGCTTGTCCGGCTCACTAACGACCTTCCCCAAAAGAGAAATCGCTTGTTACAGAGCAGCATTTTCTTAAACCGTCTCTAAAGTAACATAAAGATCTCACACCAAAACCGCATTTTCTTCAAAGGAACTTAGATCTCCGTGTGCTTCGCAGGATAAAGCTGTAGCCAAAATCCCGGGCTTAAAAATTCACACATTTGTACATAAAACAAAGATTTCTCTTTACATCGGCTAATAATTAACCGAAAAATTATCTTTGAAATAATAAAATAAATGGCTGCTGTCGAGCCAGAAAAAAACAGGGCTCTAAGAAAGGTCACGGGGCAGCAAGTTAGTCATTCTTTACATAAATACATTTTTAGTGAATTTGAAAACACGATGTTCAGTCTCTAAATCTCTTAAATCGATCTGCGCCAAAGTGAAAGTCTGAAGTAAACATCACTTCGTTAACAGGTCGCGCAATAGAATTTCGGTTCTATCTTAATATTGGTACTTTAAAATTGAGGCGACGAAATGTATCGGATGAACTAGTCGTCTGGCTGCAACTCTACTAAGACCTGGCTAATTCAGTACCACATATCTAATCTACTACTAGTAGATCCACACCAATGCTCCTTCAAAGTAAGAAATATATTTAGAAATCACGTTAACCTCAACTGCACTACCAACTACAACCACTATCAGTTCCACTTGGCTTTATGGCTTTCAACTTCAAACAATTAGTCGCCGAATGAACTAACGTAAATACTCATCAACCTCACCTATTCTCTCTCTATCTCTGCTGATTTTCGGTCACATGTACTAAGCGAAGAACATTCTAGTAAAAACAACAACAGGAATCACTGCCGAATCATAAATAAAAGTTTGCGAGTTTCACCACTGGTCAATGTTACCTCACAATCAAAATCTTATAATCGGAATGTTGTAAGCAAATTGGGTCAAATATAGATTCAAGCTACATGACATCAAAATGAGTTTTTAAAGGTGCTACAAATTATTTTTGGCAACACAACCGATAACCGGTTCAAGCATGCACGCGTTCTTATTATACCTCGAAATAACGAACCTTGCCTTGACTTCATCTCTTGGTTGATCGGAGACCTCTTCTAAATTTGAAACTTCCGGTTGGTCATTTAGTGGAGTAGGGGAACTTTTGTTTGATTGATCTGCATTTGTTTCATTTGCTTCTTTATCAACATTTCGTTCCTCGTCGTTTTTTTCATCATTTTTGTTTGATTCTTTTTCGTTTCGATCTTGTACTGTTGAATCTTCTTCAACAGTTTTATCATTATCTTCATTTCCATGGTCCTCCTCGTTCGCTGCAACATCAGTAGTTCCGTCAGGTTGCTCTTCTTCATCATTAGGCCGAGGTGAGCTCGGCGTTACAGAAGGATTTCTAACAATAGAATCTTCTAGGGCATTCGAATCTTCAACTTTAGGATCTTCCATCACATTAGAATCTTCTTCTTTAGGATCTTCTATCGCATTAGAACTTTCTTGTACATCAGCATTTGTTTCAGATATAGGATCCTGTGCCTCATTTAAATCCGCTGCTTCTGTTTCTTCTTTTACTTGTGCATTTTCCTCGACATTATTTTCTGTGCTTTCATTCACCTCTGACGCCTCGGGCTCAAGTGGTGCTGTTCCAGAGTCACCTTCGTTTGCTTCTACTGGGTCCTGTGCAAATTCCTCTTTTTGCTTCTCTTCAATTTCAACATCATTTTCTTCTTCATCAGGTTTAGGTTCCGGAGATCTTTTTCCGGTATCCTCTTCAACAAGGCTTTTTGATTCCGGTTCAGCGGCTGCGTTATCCTGTTCATCCGTTTTTACACCTTCTTCCTGTGGTACAGGAGTGGCCTCTTTGTTATCCAATGGAGGAGATTCACTTGTTTCCGGCTCTGCTTCCGCTGCTTCCGCTGCCTCCGCATTGGCATCTTCCTGTGGTTCTTCTTCCACTTCAGCCATTTCACCTTCAGCGAGAACAGCAGCAGCTTCAACAGCACCTTCAACAGCACCAATGGTCTGATCCTGGGGAAAACAATATAAATATTAGGACATTATAGGAAATGGAGCGGTGGTGTAGTGGTTAGAGCGTCTATTTCGCAGTTCGTAGACCTAGATTCAATTCTCAAATCGAGGTAATCCTAAAGACTTTATAAACGGTATTCACATTTTCTTGCTTGGTGTTCAGCACGAAAAGTGTGGAGGAAAAACCAGCTAGTTCGCTCGTTGAGGCATTGAGTAAAGAAACATTTAGAGGAATATCTCCATCTTTATACAACGCACAGGAAGTGGGGTCAAACAGTCTACGAGCCGTATTGGGCTAGCGGCCAGAGGTCGGCAACCTGCGGCTCCGGAGCCGCATGTGGCTCTTTTGCCTCCCATCTGCGGCTGCTTTGCTGTTCTTTGAAGCAGGTGAGTGTGAAATGATACTCAGATCAATGCCTCTAACTACAGGTGAAGACCTTTTTTTTTTTGGAAAACACTTATGATCTATGCTCCGTAGAATTATTGTGGCTCTCATCGGCCTCCTTGCTGTGGTAAACGGGTCCAAATGGCTCTTTGACGGTAAAAGGTTGCCGACCCTTGGGCTAGCCTAACTAAAGACTACCAAGCAAAGCACGCGTTTACACGCATGAGCGATAAAAAAGATCTAGCACAAATAGAATAGATTTGTGCAAGGGAACGGGGAGTCAACTGATCTCTGGGATCCAAATCAGAAAAATACTGCTCTTTCCAAAGATACGCACTGTATCTTTTTCTAGAGTTTTTCCTTTGATTAAGTCCCCTCTTTTGAAAGGAATTTCTATATTTGATCTCCGGGACCGGATTTTTCTGACAAATATTTGCCAACCGCATAGCTTGTGGTCTTACGGATAATTGTGAAAGCTGCTAACAAATTAAGTTTTTTTTCGAAGTGGGCTTACTTAAAACTGTACACCTGATATAAAATAAGACAAAATCAAGCGGACTAAGCCAATTAGAACTAGTGTTTTGCGAACTTTATTGTTGTATCAAAGATTCAAGTAATTGTTAGCTAACAAAGGCAAATAGTAGCTTGCTTACTGTTCTTTGTCTGACCGCATGCAGAGAATTGAGTGAAAGAGCTCGACTTAATTTACATAAAACAAAGAAATGGCCTATCACTGTTTTTGCCGAGCCAAAAACGAATCATTTGTTGAGTGCGTTAATACAAAATTGCTTAGAAACAATACAACATGTCAATCAACCGGTTGTGGGTTAATGACAGGTTGTAATAGATTGTTGTATTGCACAGTATGGTGTTGGTGATTATCTTTGAGCCATTTTTCTATTAGCAGCTAGCACCAGTTAAAAGTTGCAAACATCAAACTGATTAGCGGACGAAACAAATTAAAATGCGGACAAGATTTCGTAATTACGTAAGTCTCATTTCGTAAAGAGGATTTTTACAAAAAAGCACAAAACGTTAATAACAGTGCACGAAAGGACAATCAGAACCATAGTATGCTGCAGGTGGTAACGAATTAAGAGAGCTTTGCTTTGCTTCGGTGAGCTTTGCTCAAGGCAGCCTTTGAACAGCATACAACGTGGCAGGTTAACTAAGGTAGTAAAACATCAATGTCTACAACTCCTAATCTACCAGCGGATCTTTTGTAGAAACACCCGGCCAAAAAAAATCATACATAAGAATCCACATTGATGGTAACCCTAACCCTATCTATGTGGTTTAGGGTTAGATTCAAAAACGTGGCGAGGGTGTTTTTTCTCTAATCCCACATTTTTGCATTAGCGGCGGGGACTTTCTACAAAAGATCCCTACCAGCATGAAATGACATGGACATTTATGACGATTCTCAAAATATTCACTCAATGCTTTGGCGATGATTTAACAAAATGTCTAAATATGGTGATGTCTCACCAGAGATTTAACAAAAATAGAAGACAAAACCCCAATGTAGTCACTTGTAGCTTTGGTTTACCAATTGGTGCTTGCAATCCCTCTAATTTAGTAAGTACATACAAACTAGCTTACCTCAATTTCAATCGGTTCTGGTGTTGATTCTTTTTCTTCTCTTACTGACTGTTTGTCGTCATCTTTGTTATCATCTACTTCTGCAGTTGTTTGCTCTGAAAAGGGGGCGATTTATGGGTAACCAAAGCAGGATAGAAGATGATTACATTTTAGCTGAAGTTACGTTAGTAGCAACAACTGTGAACCAGAAAAAGGTGAAACATGTTATCGCGAATCTATTTAAGCAGTGAGAAGAAATGGATACTAGGTTAGCGTAAATGGCTTCATCACAAGTCTTCTTGGATGCGTAGAAATCCAAAACTAAGCTATGACTAGACGGTGATAATTCGGGAAAAGCCAGATCGTTTCGTTTATTTCATTAAATAACGTAGTCAAGGACCCATTTTTGCACATGATGTAATACAATAGAAAATGCAACTCTCTTTTTGCTACCCTGAATTAATGCCGTGTGAACGGGTCCGCAACGGGGACAAGGATTTATTGACGAAAAAGGTGGTACTTGAGAAATCAAAACCACGGCAAACCGAGTTTAACCTCTTCCTCAGGATTAGGGGCACGGTGCGGAACGGAGCAACATTGAGCGTACTGACCGGAACCTCAATCAATCAAGATCCCGTGATGATAAAGTTTGAGGAAAATGCACTCCACTCTGAGCCAGTCACGAACGAAAAGCGGAAAGTTATCTACGACAATAACTGTCGTAGATAAGTCACCTATATTTGTCTCTTGCGACAAATCAATTTTGAAGCTAAAATCTAAATCACAGGCCAGTGAGTTTGAAACTCAGATTGAATACGGAAAGTGAATTATTACACTTCTGAACAGACTCTTTTGGTTTTATTCACTGAATATACCCTGCCGAATAACTATAAAGCTTGGTACAGCAATGAAGATGACTTCCACTTGTTTAATATTAGTTTCGTTATTTGTGAGTATATATTGTTAATCAAACGAATGATAAAGTCGATATTAGTAAGGACGGGACAAAATATAAAAATAACATATTATTTCCAGCTTTATTTTAAACAAATTGACATCAAATAAGACTTCTAGGTAAACCGAAACCATTTTACTGATCTTTTCAATTGCACTTTGTTTACATGTGCAAACAATGACAGTACTCGATGTTTTGTTATCATCACCTTGCTTTGACCAGATTATAGTTCTTGTTTAACAACGAAATAGCCTCTGCTTTATTGTAACTTGCTTACAGACAACACTTTTGAGTGATCTACTTGATTTAAGTTGGCTGTTTGACAATACATCAGCCCCAACGAAAAGCATTAAAATCTTAATTTCAGCACACCTGGTCCCTTGCCAATTGACTCTTCGAGGTCATCATCACTACGGGGTGAAAGGTCATCGATTGCGTCGCGTTCATCACCACTACGACCAGTGGTTGGTTCCTGTAGAAACAATCGACTTTAGCAGAAGATATTGCTTCACACGTTACAAGATAGCAAACTTATCGATAAATGTTAATTTACCGTGCTCAAATAAGTTTAAAATATTGACATAGCCCATCTAACAGATCTTTTGAGATGGCTAAAAAGCACCCATCAATGACCTTGTAGATAACGAGGCTACCAGTCTGAAATATGCATTTATGAGTGGCTCGAAATGAATTTTGATTAGGTTTGTGAGCCAAGATACCTGCTTACAACTTGCCCTCATACCATGGAAGCAGAAAGATAAACATTACCATCAGCAATTATAACAACGCATGATACCTATGACAAGAATGATAAAACTGGGATCTTTTGAGCATGGTACACATAATGATTGTTTAAAATTTTCCGGACTGTAAATCAAACACTTGGAACAACAAACGTCACTACAGCCACTACTAAAACCCTAATTTTTTCTTACCAAGACTACAACTAACACGCTTTTTACATGCATCTACAATATGAAAAATCAAAAATCATCATCTTAACGTATCAGCCACATGAAAAAAGGGTTAAACAAACCAAATTAAACTACAACACGTCAAATCAATATACTTGCATATTAATCTATATGTAATAACACATCAGCTTCTGACCAAGATGTGTTTTTGTTTACCTCATCAGCAGAAGTGACGTCATCGATTCTATGTGACGCCACTTCCGGTATGTCTTCCTCTTCGTCGATTTCCTTGGCCGCCACCTTTGTCAAAATTTTAAATTTTAATATGTACTGAATGCCACAGTTTGCTTTAAAGTTAATAAGCTTTAGGCCGGGTTGGTATAAAGGGGTAGTGGTAAGAAAACGAAAATGAAAGTTTATTAGAGCTAGTTGTGCTTAATTGCCGTAGTGCTTTGGTGCTTTCAAACAGCAGCTTTTTTTGGCGTCAGCACAATTACTTAAAGGGCAAAAAATTTTGCACAGTTGAATATTTCGTTCATTACGTTACTCAAGCAGGATAGCTGTCAACACCATTTTTCAAATTTTGAATGCGGAAAACTTTCTGGCTTGCATACGATAACTTTGATGCAGTTACTAAAGAGTGAACATAGTTGGCGCAAAACTGTATGATCAATGCCGTAGTCGAATGTATCAATATTTCTTGACAAGCCATACAAGATTTCAAAATTAAAAGTTTATAAATGTTTTAATAAAACTACACGCAAGCATTTTTTTTTCAAAATAACTCAAAATTGTACAGCAATCAAACATATGCCGCGGACGGCAATTAAGCCCGCTGGAAAAAAGCTAAGTTTAAACACACTGACATATGGTTCATGACATAGGCTTACTAATTAATAATATGATGAATACAACCGTCATGCTGTAATGAGTTTAACAGTCAGTTTGTTCTGATGAATATGCAAACAATCATTCCAAGCCATGCGTTGATTAAATCTACTCTTAACTAGGATATCGATACCCAGCGATGACGTAGACGAAATAGTTCGTTCCACAGATATGCTGTGTTGCGCCCGACGCAATGGGATCAGCAAATGCACAGATTAATTTGCACGATTAGCAACTCTAACTAGATTAAGACCCACTGCTACACGACGGTAAACCTCGAAAAGACAACACACAAATTGTTTTCAAGGCGCTTGAAAAATACTTTGAGGCGTTTCAACATGAGACTGTTGGCTAAAAACAAGTTTCTGTCTCAATCTTATGAGGGTACGGATGAATCACATTCCATCTTAATACGAGTTTGAACAGATAGTTTCACAAACCGCAACAAACTATGGTCTCTGAGCTAACTGTAAGACGAATGTGCTGAAGGGCTATAAAATAGGCCGTTTTGCCAAAAGCTTTTCGCAATGCGCCTAACAATGGCAGGCATCGCGTTAAACAGGAGCCAGATCGAACTGATTCATGGACCACACTCTAGCTCTTCACCATTTGACGCAATAATATACTCATGGGAGCGTCACGAAACGCTTTAGGAAAATATTTTTTTCAAAAAAATGTTAGGTTTCTACACCATCAACAAAATATTAGATCATTATCTGGTGGCAAAGCACAGCCGACATGCGTGTTAGATTTGCTCTACAGGCGCTAACCTGATCGATAGGCAAGTCAACCTTGGTATTTTCGTCTTCATCAATAGTGGCGGCTTCATATAACTCCGTTTCTGTCTTATAAACACCGTCGCTAACATCTTCTATCACTGGGTGGGTTTCATGAGTCGTCAGTGTCGCGCTCTGCTGCTTCACTTTCACAGTCTTGGAAAACGATGAATCTTCTTCATAAACGTACGACTCGCCTGGAACATTTGTTGCTATATTACAGTGCTGCTGTATTGGCTTAAATAAAATGAGTGCAGACGGATGCCCAGAATCGAGATACATTGTAAAATGCTTGTGGTTTTAAATGCCATACCAAGCGAACTTTCTCATAGTTCTACTGAATGCCAAGATTTGACTTGCCACGCTTGCAGCCAGGGTTCACTGTTCATTCGGAAATACCAAAGGCTAAATGCATTCTCAGCTCTGTGCTGTGGGTGGTAGAGAACTATTCACCACGATCACAGATAGATCGCATTTGAAATATTGATGTAATTGAAGAACTTTTACACCTATAAGACTGAACTTGATAAAACACTCTTCCAAAGTGGAATGAAGGATGGGTGTGAAGCAGAGCATCAGATCCCACAGTAAAAATCTAATCAGTCACATAAAGTGCGAAAAACGCAGGAAAAGGGAGAAACTATTTTGATCCACCACTAGCTCGGACCGGATTTGGGGAGAAGTAAATGCCTAACAATCGCTTTTAAAACAAAGTAGGCAAGCGATGCCAGGAACTGAAGACACACACTATCTACCCTACGACCTAAAACCCATTTTCGAATGGAAAGGTGTGAAACCTTTTTTTCAAGCGGGCCAATTTTAAACTAGTTGAAAATTGTTCGGGTCAGCCTGAGTTCGTAATGCATTCTGTTTGCTCGCACGAATATGCTTCAATGAGCTAGCTGCTGGCTGTGTTCGCCCAAAACGAAGGTGAAAATCTTTTTTGCGGAGATTAATACTTTCAAAGCGAGCATTTACGACAAATTTTGAAATGCCACGTTAAGGGGCTTTTTTAGAGTTCTACCACGATATAATTGATAGGTTTGACATCCAATTCCTCAGCCACGAAATACAGGGTGGGCGATAAGTAGCCCGACAGTTAGATGAGAGATAATCAATAAGTAGCCACGCAGTCTAATGCTATAAACTCAAACAAAAAGTTATGTGCCAGAGTCTGTGAATCTCTTATTTTCCGTATGACCAAATGCATCGAACAGAATGGTTCGCAGCTTGAACATTCTATAATCATTTATTCTTGTTGTTTTGCTTTCTATAAATTGGTAGAATGATTGAAATGTTGATGCTTTAGATCAGGCGTGACGAACCTATTTGCTATCGCGGGCCACTTTGTCAGTTACCGCTGAGTAAGCGGGCCGCACAACTTTTTAGTCATCCTGTGAAACCTGTTAAAAACGAAAAATTTATTCATCAACAGAAACGGACAACAAACGAAAGTAATGTACTAAAAACTTATGCGAACCGTACAGCTAAAGTTATTAAACGCAATATTAAAGAATGAAATAATAAAAAATAACAAAGAAACATTTAATGGAGTTTTTTACTCAGTGAGAAATTTGGAAACTTTTTTGCTTTACAAAGCGCTTAATATCAGGACGAACAGGCGATATGGCAACTCTCAACTGCATGCTAAGATTTTCGTCTGTTAGCCTTGACTTGTAACGACTTTTTGCGATGTTCATTTTAGAAAAAAATTGTTTGCATATACACGTGCTTCCAAAGACAGATGACCATTTGAGAGCGCTAGCTCTCAAGTTTGGAAGCTCTTCCTTTGATACATGAACACGATAAAATTCAAGCAACGGCTTGTTCAGATACATCGCTTTCAGCGTGTCATCACTTTGTAATTTTATGAGTTCGAGTTGGAGCTCAGAGGGTGCAAAAGCAGGCGCAACATTGAAGGGGATAGAAAAGATATCAAGTTCCACCTGCTTGCTTTTGATATCCTGAAATTCGGCATTAAACCTTTCCAAGATACTGGAACATTCCAAAGCATATTGAGCCCAAGAAGTATTTTTTCAACGTGGGAAAATGCGTGCAATCGTTTTCTTTCAACTGATTTTCCCATAGGTTCAGCACTGACGTGAAAGATTTAATCTTGGAAAACATCGAGTGCAGTAGTTGATCTGGTCCTTGAAGTTGCACGTTCAAGTCGTTTAAATGCTTTGTGATATCTACCATATATTTTAGGTCGCACAACCAGTTTTCATCCTCCAGCTCAGTCAAAGGACATTTCTTCAAATTTCGAAACTCAATAATTTCTGGTAGAAAAGAATGAAAGCGCCCAAGCATATTCCCACAACTCGCCCAACGAACAGCACAGAAATGTAGAAGATCATCATAATCAGCATCAAAGTCTTTGAGAACTTGCTTAAATATGCCGTTGTTTAGGTCTCTTTTTATAATAAAGTTAATACAGTGTGTAACCACCGATACCACATCACCATACTTCACAGATTTTGCACAAAGGCTTTGTTGGTGAACAATACAATGAAAAGATACCAATCTATCATGTCTAATTCCTCTTCCATCCATTTCCTTCTCTAACAGTGATACCACACCTTTATGTTTCCCAACCATAGCTGGTGCGCCATCGGTAGCATCACCACACAGCTTAACTAGCGACAGATCGAACTTGCCTAGGCCTTGAAAGAGCTTTTGATGCAGGTCCTCTCCGCGAGTAGTTTCGTGCATTGATTCCAGAGACAACAAGTTCTCATCAATTTGAAAATCTGATGTAACCCCTCGAAAAAATATTGCCAGCTGCACGGTATTCTTGATGGCTGTTGTTTCATCGAGACAGAGGGAGAAGTTTACGAATTTCTCAGCTCTTCTTTTAAGATTATCTTCAATATCTTGACCCATTTCATTTATGCATTCACAAACAGTGGGCCTGGACAAACTCAGCTTCTGGTACAAATGAACTGACTTTGGTGCCAACTTTTCAGCTGCTTTTACAAGTAGTTCCTTGGCCCATGCCCCATCGTCATACGGCTTAAGCTTTTTAGCGATCAATTCCGATACTTCATAGCTCACTGTGAGCACATTGTCATTTGTACTGCAAAAGGAAGTCATGACACTTTGTTGCGCGTACAAATTTTTCTTAAAATTCTTCTATCTTCATTTTTCTGAGCTCCCCATCCAACTTTTTAAACTCAGGATGGTTGGTCTTGTAGTGAAGTTTGAAATTTTCTTTTTTCATGACAGCTAGCGGCCTTTTGCACTTCAAACAAAACGGTTTTCCTCTTTCCTCGATAAAGAAAAACATATCAGTCCATTCTTTTTGAAATACCTTTCTTGCACCTACAATCTTTCTTTTCTTTGCTGAAGACATCGAAAGAGAAGGCTAATTTTGGTTAAAGGAAAATAGAATAACGAATAACAACTTGGAAAAGCTGTAAAATTTTGCATAACATCTGTTACTACTAACTCATTTATTCATTTCTGCAAGCATACATACTCACTACTGTAAGGTAAGCTAAGCTCACACTCAAATAGTTACCACTGCATTGTACTGAAGCAGCAACAGGCCCGCGCGGTTAAATTATTATTACACAACAATGGATGCAGAGCTGAATCCTGAATTAGATGAAAGGGCTGTACTGCGTTTGTATGATTCCTGCGTGATATGCGCATAAATCAATCGGGCTATCAGCTTTTGATATCGCATCACAAAGATTAGAAGCGGGTCAAAGAAAGTTCAAGACTGCTGGTCTTGCCTGAATGCTTTGCGAGCCGTACGAAATTCTTTCGCGGGCCGCATGCAGCCCGCGGGCCTCATGTTCGTCACCTCTGCCTTAGATGAATAAATTTGTTGAATAATTAAATTAAGCACATTTAATGCTATTTTCATGAGTGATTTATCGATTTGATTCTTGTTCTCCTGACTGTCGGGCAACTTATTGGCCACCCTGTACATCTCCGGGCCACAGAATTTCACGTCGCGGTCCGTAGGTTGCACGACCCTAGTCTTAATCTACCAATCATCATACAATGCATTTAATGGACGAGGTCGTACTTGCTTGAGATTTAAACTTTCTTGTTTTCAAGGGTCGATATCCAGTTGCAGCACTGGCTCCCATTACTGTAGTTTCTTCGATGCGGGCTTTATGTTGCTTCCTCTGAGCGTACTGTTGAGAAAAAATTAAGTTTAGTACAAAAAATATGCCGATGTTAAGTTGCTAACTCAGTCAAGAAGAAAGCGTGATAAAGTGACATCGTATTGTTCCAAAGAGCACTAAGGTAATGTGCGGGTGTACAGGGTAATCGGAATAAAGGAGAAACATAGTTGCCTATATTCAAAATGGTAAAAAGACCCAACAGGTATAGAGTATAATGGTACCCTACAGAGCAAATATGCTACCAACTTGAGCACTGGGTAATATGAGTGGACAAAAGCTACCAATAAATTGGCCACTGTTAAAACGCGTAGAAAAAGCTAAAGATGATATAGAACTGTAGTATACGCTGTTGTGGCTTGCTTATCAATGCTCCTTAGTATTATATCTTGAAACTGGTGTCCGAGCTCCCTGCGTTGTTTACAGCAGGAGAGGAATAGTTCGGAGAAAAAAGTACAAAATTCGCTTGCTGTGCCCTTGGTGTAGCCGCCAAACAGGTATCCTTCGCTTTTTCGTGGAAGAGAGAGGGTGTAGGATGGGGAAATCTCACCATCAAGGCGGTTATGTCTGGCTAGAGCAGTATTTGTTAACCTCACACCCACGAACTCGTTTGAGTTTGGTTGAGTTAAAAAAACGGTTTTACTGTACTTGGCAATTTTGACAACAATGAAAATTGAGGGAGCCCCGCGCAACAATACTGTGACAAGACAATAACGATTTCAAGATTGTTTATCTCACGTAACAGTAGCATTAGGTCAACCTGACATTCGAAAAGTATTGACTACCACTGGCACCGAGTTTGACAAACTAGTGAACATGATTCCCAACAACATTGCAAGCAAAAAAAATGTACTTTACAAAAATAGTTGGTTGTATTTTCTGGTGTATTTTGTGCCCGCGCATATTTTTGTAGGGGAAGCAATCAGGGCTGGGGAGTCGGAGTCGGAGAGTCGGAGTCGGGGCATTTTTAGGGCTTCAGGAGTCGGAGTCAGCAAAAATTGGCCGACTCCAACTTCTCAAAAACCCTTTATTGTTTCTTTATCAAAACAATAGCAGGTAAAGTTTGATTTTCTAGCATATCACGCAAATTCGCAACTGAAAAAGAATTCATTTTTAATGGTAAAGATGCTGTTTGTATCACCCGGCTGCCACAGCAGTTGGATGTACGTCTCTACAGCTCTCGGTTGAGAGCTGGCAGGAACGAGAGTAAAAAGAGCTTTCACAGGTTTCAATTTGATATATATATAGATGGTAAAAGAAAATATAAGAATATTTGCTATTAGTATTAACAAGCAGGAGTCGGAGTCGGAAGTTCAGACCACCGACTCCCCAGCCCTGGAAGCAATAGTCCGCGACTAAAAAGGATGAGAAACACTGGACGAAAAACTAGCGAATAGAGCATGAGATTATTCGCACGAATGAATATAGCAAATTACGAAAGGGCAAAATACCAGCCACGTAATCATTAACATTTTTTATACAGTGCTGAATGATTTGCTGATTCAACAAATGACAAATTAAAAATAAACCTCACAACGCAGGGTATACCAACCATTTTAGAATACGTATTATCGCTGTCGTCACGATATGGAGGCCTGGGCTTCATTGTTCGTTTGATGGGGGGCAAAGGGGCGTGAGGTCTGGAAAAAAGAAAACATTACCAAGTTGCAATAGCGAATAAATGATAACGAAAGCGATCTGTTGATGACTAAATCGTTCAGCCTATCCTAAAGCCGTGGTTCTGAAACTTTTCAACAGATGTGCCCTTTGTACTTGTTTAACAAAATGGATGGCTCCTATCATTTTTTTGTCTCGTTTTTTAATAACCATCGTATTTTGGAAAGAAATTACAATAGGGCCAGGAACATTTTTGTTCCTCTTTTTATGGCGATAATTCTTTTGGAAATTAACTTGCGCTGGGGCCTTTAAAGTTAGCCCATATCTCACAAATTAAAGGTTGTTGCAGATCCTAGCCCAAGAACCACCAGTGCATAACGTTGATCAGTGTATTAAAAATGCAAAAGCTCATAGCTTGCACTTGAAAAGCTATCTCTTTACCAAAACTGCACCACAAGATACAAAAAAAAAAAAAATTGTTCAAAGAATCGTGTTAAAAAAAATTGCGCGTCAGTGTCGGAGAAGAGGTCATCGGTCTTTAAGCGCATTATAATTCGATGGTCTGCAAGAGAATTATATGAAAACGACGTTCTAATAGATCTCGCACTGGTAGCGTTACCCGATGCTAACTGTCAAACTTGAACCAAAAAAACTGCGACTTCAACGCTCAGGACATCAAGGTGTTTTCGGCATAGCTGGGTGGAACAGTCGATTTCTTTAAAGTTTAGGTTCAAATTCGGGTTCAAACTGTGACTTCCGCAACGCCATGCACGAGTGACCCCAAGACTACAAGGCCAGTTCGCAATCTGCTAAGCTTTCCGTTCATCATGAGTTCGCTTGAAATCAATAAGTTCTCATCACTTATTCATCAAAATTTGATACCTCTCAACTAATTTTAGGACACCAACAACATCCTAAATGCAACATTCTTTTTCAATTCATTCCGTCTTCAACATCCAAAAACTTACGCTTTTCGAGGAGAAGGAGATTTATTGTGCAGGTCTCCGTAAGGATATTTTTTTAATTTCTCGGTTCCGACAGCAATGTAATAACTTCCGTTTTTCAATTCCGAAGGATCGTTTAGTAAATGAAACTGCATGTCGTACAATCTAAAAAATCGATCTTCAATAACTCTGCAATTACCCACGTGTTGGAACGAAGAGGAGCGCTGATTTATAGAGACAATGATCGAATGGTCGCACGCTCAAATCTCACGAAGTCTGCGCTGCTAAAACCTTGAGCAAGACACAAGTAAGAATGAATTTATCGAATACACTTCTAAGCAATCTAAGCGGATTGTTACAAACTAGAAATTCCGAAGCAGGTTTAGACAAATATTCCATGTCCTTCGAGCCACGTCGCTTTCCTGTAAGTGTAGAGAAAGAAATACAATATAATAATTGCCAAAATCAGGAAGAACGCTAAAGCCTAAAATGGTAAGAATTTGTAAAACTAAGTGTCCCCCCTTCAAAAAAAAACTTGCTGCTAAAAATATTTCAATTAATCGCAAAGCTATTCTTAATTCAAATGATTTTGATGGTTTTAGCTTCAAATTAGTAGACTCCCAGCGAAACATAAAACTAGGGTTACCGCCTTTTCTAAGTTTACAATTTACGCTCCTTTTTTAAAGTTGCGTTCGATATATTATTGTGACGCCATATTTTGGTGTTTAACCTGTTACTGGCCTGCATTTTCTTATCAACCTATAACCTATTAGTTCTTTTTGTGGCCTGCAATCAAAACCGCACCCATTTTGGACCGAGAATGGTTTCAGTAACAGTCGAAACGTCAACAAGAGCTTTTTTCTTTTCGCTCGTGCTTTTGCAAGGGAATCTTTCAGCAAATGTATTTTTGATAGTCTACAAATTAACTGATATGCTAGTCGGCCCAATGTTTAAAGTTACGTTTGTACAGTACCTCGCATCAGCGGTTGGACTTTATCATTCAACTAACTCCTAGTTGTCAGATGCGATTCAAACCCAACGTTACGTTTGTAAGTCAATGGGTACACTTGCATTAACATGCAAATGTTAAAAAGTTTCACGCGACTAAAAAAGTGAAGCTGTTTGCGGATCCGATAGATGACCCTCACGTATTTATCAAACGGCAGCCCGCTTTGCTGGTGGTGAGGCAATCAGTCTGCAACTCTAGCACACAATAGCCTTTCCTTAATCTGATCGTCATGCGACTATTTTGAACTTATTGATTAGCTGTGTATGAATGGAATGGCAGCATTCATAGTTACTCCATTGCCTTCCAAGAAAAGATGGGAACACTTCATCAGTTTCAAACCTGGTCATTTTCAGCCAACAACCATTTTCATCAACGCGCCAAATCATGTTGTGGTGTATATCTCTTTTGCATTCTCAGACATTAGCACGCAAGAATTAGGTATCCACATATTTACTTCAAATTTGATCAAGATTAAGTTCGGAAAAGGGGCTGTACATTTCAAATCAACCATGCGAATTTAATTTCCACATTGGCATTCGCACCTCTAACAGGCCAAGGGGTCTCTAGATGGACATGCTGGACTCTTAGGAAATCGCCTGTTAGGACATGCTGAGTGAGTGACGTCACTATAAAGACCAGAAAAGCGCGTATTCACAAGCAAGGTCAGTGACAACTTTCTTACTTTCTAACAGCTTGCCCTGTGCGAACGCAGATTTTCTCGGTAATTTCTCCCAACACCAAATCCCATGTCTTCATAATTCTCGGGATCAGTAGAAGTTTTACAGCAGGAGCAATGACGTCTCCGTTTCCGTACACACTGAAAAGAAATTAGCCTTTATATACGGTTAGTTCCCGACAGGCAAACTTTCCTGAATCACGAGCAATAGAAATGCAATTATTTTGAGCCGGCAGCACGACCACCTCGCTTTAAAAGAGCAGTTGACTTCAGTCATTTCTATGGTCGGCTCATCAGCGTTCCATTGTTTTTTTTTAACCACCGACCAAGGAAAAACCTTTACATTTTTCGGTAACATATAGAACAAGTTGTGTTCGGACCCGCTTCGCAGTTATCTATATTGTTGATGTGATGCATTTCTTTCACAAGGTCTACAACCAAGCAGAGATAATCCTTGTTAAACATATATCTAAGAGCCACAGCAAAGTAGAATCTATGCTGGCATCAAATTTGCGACGGGTCGATTGCGAAGCGGGTGCTCTAACACGATCCACAATTGACACTGTGTTGTGCAATAAAATGAAGCTTTAAAGCAAACCTCAAAATACTTTAGCTTTTTGTATTACTCTATAAAGAGAATTAATATCCGGATCTACCTCAAGATCTTATAACTGCCAACCTGTTAAAAACAAGGCTGACTCAGTAACTGCTTGCAGCTTTAGGAGAAAAGTATTGAGCTACAGTAAGTTTTAACGCTAACTGGAGTCATTTGAATTAGAATTCAGTCATGCATTTTTTTATTATCCGAAAAAAGAAAAACGTTCTGGTCCTTCTGGGAGATTTCAGTATAAGAAATTGCCATAAAGAGCTTTTTCCAAGAACATTTCCAATATATATTACAGTTGTTGACAAATATATCTAAATTTCCATCTTTTTGTTCCATTTTTCTTGCTACTTACAAGATTTGACAGGGATCTTTGATGTACTTGCGCCATCTAGCGGACACCATCATTCTGTGGTGATGTATTTTAATCTGCCAAAAGTGTATTAAACTAAAACTTGACTGAAAAAACACTTACACAAAAACACAATCTACCACTGTATAAAAATTAGATTTTTTTAATAAGCGATCTCAGAAACAGTGTTTCCAGTTTTTCTTTGCCATATTCTTCGTCGAATATCGTCATCTTTTAATGACAGAACTTTTGTAGTTTAACATAAAAAAAACTTGCGCTCATAACTGTATAAGAGTCTTCACAAAGGTCGCAACTGCGTATTTTTACTTGAAATATCGCCACCAACCAAGGAATATTGCTGCTAGGTGTCTTTTTCAAAAGCACAATCACGCAGTGAGCTTCAAACCCACAACAAACTCGCATTTGAGAAAAAACTTCAATCGCACACAGCTACGTCATCTAATACTATTAAAACTAAGAAAAACTTCGCTGAAAAATCTGGTTTGAGAATTACGTTTTTCCAACAAATCTTTGCCTACATTTCGAATAACCTACTTCTCGGAAAATTGACATTTATAAATAGCAAATACAGAAAAAAGCTTTGTTTTTCGATTGTGGTGTTTATTTTTTGGTCTGGCAGCAAATGCATTATGATGACAATTGAGATAAAACTAAATGCATTATTCAAAGATTCGAAGTGGTCTAGCGATGAAATACAAATCAGATGCGTTTTAAAAAACGATTTCAAGTCATATCTTAATCAAACGAATGAACTTGTCAATGACAAAACCTGAGCTTAGTCACCGGGTTCCATATCTTTATGTAGCGATCGGTATGTGGATTTTCTATTATCCTACATCACCTTTCGGAGCGAATTTCAGCGCAAAAGAAAAAAATGCGAACTTAAAGAAAGCACAAAAAAATGACCTCCAGCCACAATGTTGAGCATACAACCATCTCCACGCCTACCAACGCTACCAGCCATCGCGAATAAAAATGTATAACAATTATATTCCCTTTTCTTACTATACTGAATCAATATCAACACGTCGCTTATCTTATCTTTCGTTACTCTTGGCTTTAAAAGGTATTGTGATGATATTTTAGCATCCTATAACCAGCATAAGCCTTTTTCTTCAGCTATAGAATTGTTGCCGACAATTGCAAAGTTCTTATTATATTTGAAGATTGATTATGCCATTTTAAGTCTAATCTTCTCGTAATGAATGTCATATGACCGTATCAGAAAAGTTTTCTCTCCAAGCTATGATGTCATGCGCATATTATCTATAGTACAGTCTTTGATATTTAAACTATAATAAGCTTTCACAAACTATCAATTATTTCTGCTATGATGAACGCTTTCAAATAGGCTCAACTTCAAATTTAAGCATATTTTCTGATCAATATGAAATGAAATGAATACTTCATCCCGCAAGTCCGTTACAATTAGCGGTATTTTTGAAAATCACAAAAACAGCGATTACAGCAGATACACTATAGGCAGCTCAAGCCCAAATCACGGAATGTTTTAAGACTCGAACGTTTTATAACCGGGACAGGACGTCTTATGGCGCAATGTTGCTACGACGAAGCTAAACTGCACAGGTCTCGAATATCACTGCTGGTAAAGTCGACTATCACTGCTGGTAAAGTCGACTATCACTATGATTTGTTTTGCGACAGTTACTTACGTCTTGGTAATTCCGTCTCGGCTGCGGTTGCCTCTTCTTTGATCCGATTTCTCTGTATCTGAAAAAAAGCGGAAATTAGTAACGCGTTTTTTTGAGGCATGTTGATGGGAAAATATATTAACAACTAATTTATCAGAATGGCAAAATTTAAAAAAATTTTGTAAATGATCTAAACGTGATATTACACTGTGTAGAATATTGATGAAATAAATTATATTTTAGCTCAAATCGAAACGAATCACAATGCTTGAACAAAAATTTTAGTTAGACTCATATTGTTACTCAGTGATACTTTCAAACGTTAAATTATTCAAATGATGTCAAAGCGATGCTGCTATCTACAATCACTATTTCTGCTTTTAGAGCATTAGCTAAAAATGTATTCAATCTTGACGTTAGTAGCGAAATGGAAGCGCAGAAAAGACGTCAAGAATGAAACTGGAGGTGGTGAGGGTCCAACCTCCGCTTCCCCCAACAAAAATGTGCGTCAAGACTTAACATTTTTGAAATTTTGTATCAAAAGACCATTTTGCATCAGACTGACCCCAGCTTTTAACCAGCTTTGAAACACAGACATGACGAAACGGATAAAAACTATAGGCTGGTTTCCATTAGGCGCAAAAATTCAGGCACAACGCAAAAATTCTGTTTACCTTATTAATTTTTTGCGCCAAGCGTTTGCTCGAAAATAACTTTAAATAGATAAATCAAGAATTTTTATGCTACGGTGGCAACTTATGCCTAATGGAAACCAGTTTTAAGAGTAATAGACGCACTATTCTCCGTTTGAACCTTGATTTATTGTAGTTAACAACTGGAGTCATTTAACAAAAAGCCGTGCGATAGGCTACTAACGATTCCGCAGGAATTCAAACCCGCAGCTTCCTCTTAACTGGTCAGATGCAGTTTGGTGATTTCAATTATTAACTATAAATAAATACAAACCTTCACGAGAAGGTTACTGCAGGTAACACTTGATTTATCAGTATTTTCTTTTCTAGTGTTCAGTCAATCAATGAGACCGAAAACTTTGCACAATTTTTGTAAAGTCAACACACGCGATGGCGTAGTGGTTAAAGCGTCCGCTTCGCAGCCGGTAGACCTGTGGTTCATTCCCCTTGTCGCGTCATAACAAAAAACTTTAAAAAATAGTATTTACAGCTTCCCTGCTTGGCGTTTGGCATTTAAAGGGAGATAATGGGAAACAAGTCGGCAATTTCAAAGCTCTCTAGGATGATCTGCAGAGTCTTGGTTTCACTCCAAATCTGGCCAAACCTGAAATAGGAAAGGAGGTTGGGAGATGAAGAGCCCGCTCATAAGATGACATAGCGAAACGAGTCAGGGTGACTCGTAGAGAGGTAAAGAGGCCTCGGAGAAAACAAGAGGGATAGGGGAGGACGAGAGGCAGCCGGTGATGGCGCGACTAGTTGCTTGGTGAAGACGTTCCAATTTGGGGAAATTGGTAACGCTTAAGAAAGGAAACCACCCGGGTGAAGCATAAGTGAGAAGGGGCCAAAGAAAAGCTTTGTACAGAAAAGAGAGGGACTCCTTAGAGGGGCCCCACGAGGAAGCAGAGATACAGCGTAAGGCCTTGAGACAAGGGAAGAACTTGGCCTTCAGCAAAGATACATGTTTAGAAAAGAAAAGAGTGCGGTCGAAAGTGACCCCAAGAAAAGTTGGAATGGGATTGAAACGGAGGCGGGAGCCGAGTAAGAGGTTGGGCTGGAGGTTAGCTTGGTGAAGATCCACTGAAAAGAAGGCCTCACATTTGGTCGGATTGAGAGGAAGACACCATCCGAAGCGGCATAGACCGAAGCCGATTCCCTGGGAAAAGAACAGTCAGTGAAATTAGGAGAAGAGGAAGACGAGGAAGGAGAGCCAGCGATAGAGAGGAGAAGAGAGTACACAGATTTCGGGTTTGACTTAGGTGAAAGAGAAGAGCAAGTCGTCTGCCGTGCCTCAGCCTTGGCCTTGGCGATGACTGACGAGGCGCGTTGAGATGCCGAGATGTAAGCCTGGCGATCTTCATCACTTCTGTGAGCGGCAGTGAAAGCCTTGCGTCTTTCACTAACCGCAACTTCCATCTCACCAAACCAAAAGGTTTTAGAAGGGCGTTTGATGCGGCCGAAAGGAATGGAAGATTTGGCCGCATTCAGTGCCAGAGAGGTAAAGAGAGCAGCAGCAGAGGAAAGAGAAAGACACGAGTATTCCTCTGCTGAGGGACAGTGAGAGTCAAAGTAGGAGGCAAAGCCATCCCAGCGAGCCTTCTGAAAATTGAAGGAAAAGGGACGCTCGTTGGGGCGAAAGACCGGAGAGAGAGGAACGGATAGAAGAATTGGTAGGTGGTCAGAACCCAGGTCCTGAAGCACCTCCCAAGAGCAAGAAAAGGCAAGAGAGGAGGGAGCAAAGGAGATGTCAGGAGAGGAGCGACTGCCAGAGGAGCGATGTAGAAGGGTGGGTGTGTCAGAGTCATTGAGTGGGAGGTCAGAAGAGATGACCCAGTCGAATACTTGCTCCCCGCGGGGTTCGGAAGTACCTCTTGAGTCCCAAATGAAGGAATTTTTGGAGGAGGAAAGAATGGAGGGAGAAAAGGAGTCGGTTCTGCTATCTGTCGGAGAAGAGCGAATAGGGGGAAAACATTAAGAAATGAGGGCGAGGAGGAGTTGTTAAGAGAGATGTTGACCCCTACATAATCAGAGTAGGGGTCAAGCGAAAAAAAAGAGGAGGTACAAAGTTTAGAAAAGATAAGCCCTGCTTGACAAAAATGATGATGCCGCCGCTAGCTTGCGTGGCATCACGAGAGAGAATGCCAGATCGGGAGTGGGTGCGATCAGAACTCAGAGCAGAGAATCCAGGAATCCGGAAAGAGGAAGATGAGTTAAGATTGGATTCCTGGATAAAGATATGGTCGACAGGATGGGATGAAAGAAAGTGAAGTAGCTCAGTGCTCCAGGCTCGAAGACCTCCAGCATTCCATTGAAGAACAATGAGAGAGTCAGGGGGGAGGAGAGAGAGGAAGCAGGAGGCGTAGAAGGACAGCCACGAGCAAGGGACGATGGTGAGGGGGCAGAGGGAGAAGATACAAAATGGGCAGACGGGGATAAGAGGTTTAAAGACGAAAGTGGGGCGGGAGTGTAGCATTAGCAGAGGGGGCCAGGTTGTACATTAAGGGTATAGATGTCGGAGGAGTCCGAGGAGGGAGTCACAGTGTTACGAGTGGGGACACGGCAGGGGACAGCTCCAAGAGTGAGAGCTGCCAAGGGTTCTGAATTTGGAGAGGGAAAGCTGTGAGCACCTTAGAAGGACACATTTGGAGCAGGTGCAGCATTGCACTGAATTACCCCGCCAGGTCACATTTCCAGCGCACACAGAGCAGGGAAAGATTGGGCCAGAGTTTGGATGAACGTTACCGCTCATCACGAGAATGAGAAGAATGAGGAGACGAAGAAGGGCAAGAGAAGGGCAAAAGAGAAAACAGGCGACCGATTTTGAAGAAGCTGTGTGCTGCCCTTCTGCGGTCGTTCACGGGGCAGCATAGCGAAAAAATAGAGGAGAGTGCCCGGGGTAACTGGGACCCTCGAAAAGGCCAACAGCCATTTCGACCCAATCCAAACGAGGTTGGGACCACACCACCACGTTAAGGCGGCTGTTGATTGGTGCAGGCAACCCTAATCGGGAATAAAGCCGAAAGAAAACTACATCACATCTATAAAAACTCTGTGTTGGTTGGATTTTGGCTTAACCTCTTTACTGGTATTTATCTGAGGTTAAAGAGCGCCATCTTACGGTCAAAACAAAGATGAAAACGCGAAACATAAAACAGCAATTTCATGAACAATTTTCTTACACCGATGGCACAATAGTGAGTAAAAGCGTATTAGGATATTGATTTCGTGGGAAATAGGACAAAACTTCATTAGCTGGATCCAAAAACTAGCACAGGAGCCCTACTAAATTTGCATTTATGATAATTTTTACTTGTTTGCGTCGAAAGTTAGTGTTAATATTTGAACTATAATTTTGTAATAATGTTGAAACTACAAAGTAGAACTATAATATTAACAGAAAATTCTACTGCTAACGTTGTTCTTTTACTAGGTGGGGTATGCCGCGCAGTTGCCCTCTTCTCTGTTTTGATCTACAAAGCTACTGCGAGCCATAAGATGTAATGACGTAAAAGTGATTTCATAAGGCAAGCGTTGCTTAAGAAATCGATTGTATCCAAGCAACACACATGAACTAAAAATAGCAAAATTCGAGTTCTACAGTTACGTTGTTTTTAAAATGGTCAATGTAACCTCAGTATTTTACAACACACCAAGGTTTCTACCTTCTAGTGTGTTCCAGATCCTGACCCAGTCATACTGACACTGCTTTCTGAAGAACCACGGACAAAACGACGATGAAATAATTGAGATATGAGAGAGAAACAAAATGTTAACAACACATGGAATGCATTATAATTTGAAAACTTGATTTACTTCATGAAAAGCTGTACAAAATCTGCTAAGCTTCAGAAAATAACTAAATTAAAGACAAGTAATATTTCAAAATGTTTTGCCGCCAAGATTTTCATGTACCACGTGGAAACGCTGCAATAGCTTTGGAAAGTGCTGCAACTAACACTAGTCAAGTTACTGTATTTCAGTGTAATGAATGGAATACACAATACTGTTTGTTACTAAAAATACAATTTGGTTTTAGCCCTATATGGCAACAACTTCCATGGGAATCAAAGCGCGTTGTTGGTAAAACATGCACAACAATAGTGATCAAAAAGAACAGTTTTACTGCCGTTTTTCGGTGATAAATTCACTTTTTCAGTGTGTTGGACGCAAGCATTAAGCGCTGGTTTTCATCAGCACGATTTTTATTGGTCATTCAAAGCGAGCTGCCAATGAATTGAAACATCATCGAGTTGCTGGCGGTTTTAACTTGCAACGGTTTTCAGCGCCAGCATAATTTTCCAACAATGATTAAGTAAATTCGATTTCATACCTCACCAGCTCCAGCTTCCTTCTAGTGCTGAGCTCCATGCTGGAGATCTGTGAATGCCATTTTGAATCTTTAGTATGACTCGCAAATGAAAACGAGCCTTAAGGATTGTGCTGCATTGAGGCAAATATCAGAGTAAACAGATTTTTAAGACAGTATTCACATTTTAAAACAGTCTGCCAAAAAGAAACTATGCTAAAGTTTAAAGAGGGATTTTTGAGTCAAAGAAGCTCTTTGCTGGTGTAATATAGTGAGAAAAGTAGCCAACCACATGCTTAGCATTGTTTCAAGTGTTTCAAACTTTCCACAAAGTAAACACACTTCACAAATGCTTACAACCTAAGCCTTCCTATAAAACAGAAGCGTGCTACTTGCTGTGTTGCCACGCACAATTTGACTGTACACATTATATACCTCGGATTTTGATTTTAAGACAAAAGAAAGAACACGTTAACTGCTTCTCTTGCAGTCGCTTTGTTGAAACGTTGAGTTTTGGGAAAACCAATGCAGGTGAATTGCAAAAAACTAATCTACAAAGTGATCCTTTTTCTAAACGTCAAAGTTAGGCTTATGGCTTTTGCAAACACAGGTGCATGTTTCTGTAGTACTTCAACACACTCGCTACGTACGTCACCACACAAACGAGGCTAAATTCACTGAAATGATTGAGCGTTTATCACAAGGACACTCCAAAGCTCATGTAGTAATTTATTCTTTTTTATTTAGCCTTTGTTCAACAATACTTGACATGCCTACTTTAAATCAATAATCTTTAATAGAATATGGTTAACCCTTGAACTAGGGATGGTCAATGCTCATACAATTTTATTTAACCTGCTTATAAAATCAAATCGCTGCTCATCCGGATAAAGTGACGCCTGGCAACAAACAATAGATAGGAGCATCTTCACAAATAAAATGTTTTTCCTTCAAAATTTTTGCACAATGACAAAAAATTTAAAACGATTAAACTGATTTGTTGACCATGGTAAAGAAAGTCTCCAAGCAAACAGCTCCACACAAAAAGTTATTTTCTCAAAACAAGTTTACTACTACGGAGAACAAAAAGACCAACCAATGCACGACCTCACAGCTCGTGCCTCCGCAGTCTGGAGTAGAAAATTAAAGAATAATTTCATGTCACTAATAAGCAGGAAGTAAGAGAACAATTTGATAAGTCCATGCCTCTCGGCAAGAGTTAAAGACTCTCTCACAATAGACACAGGGAAAAAGACTGAGTTTTTGGGCTTCGCAGTTGGAACAATTACCACTAAGTAATGCTCCAGAGCACCAGAGGGCTCGCAGTTACACATTTGTGGGGGCTCTTACGTTTTAGCTACGTAGCTGCTTTTTGGTATAAAAACTAGGTTATATTCAAGCAAAACAGGTAAGAAATTTACCTCGCAATAAAGTTCTTGTCACCGCTTTATTTTCAGTCTCTTTTGTCAAAGCAGGGGCGTGGTGGAAAACCATAAAGCCTTACAAATCTCCAAGGCTTGAAAACCAGAAGTCGCGTATAGCGGCTGTTAAATCCTAGCTAGTTACATACAGGGTGGCCAATAAGTAGCGCGACAGTTTAATGAGAGATGAAAGATAATCAATGTAAAAGCGCAAATCGTTTGGGTATTGAACTTGACATTAGTCGCTCATCTGTACAAAACATTCTGCGCAAAAATGGTTATCGCCAATATCATCCGCGTTTGGTACACGGATCAATAGAAGATGACCCGGATCGCCGAATGCAAGTGTGTGAAACTTTTCTGCCTCGATTCAAGGAAGATGACCAGCTGATGAGAAAAATAATCTGTTCAGACGAGGCCAAATTTGTTATTCATGGTTCGTTTAACACACACAATTGCATTTATTACGACATAGTCAATCCTAGTATAACTGTCGAAACACAGCTCAGCAACCTGGTATCACAGCTTGGGCTGCTATTTCCACAGAAGGTCTCATCGGTCCTTATTTTTTAATGAAACAATTAATGGAACCAATTATCATGACATGCTATCGAATTATGTTCTACCACAATTGCAGCAACGTCCTGACTATAATTCGCTTAGTTTTATGAAAGGTGGGGCTCCTCCGCATTACGTCAATATTGCAAGAAATCTACTGAATACACACGATCTGGTGGTTGGATCGGTAGACGTGGTACAATCGAATGGGCCCCTACATCATCCGATCATACATCCATGGATTTTTTTTGTGGGATGCTATGAAGGACCCAGTTTACAACAGCAAACACCTTAGTTTGGATGATCTTAAAATGGCTGTCACGACGCAGTCTAATGCTATTAACTCAAACAAGGAGTTATGTGCCAGAGTCTGTGAATCCGTTATTTCCTGCATGACCAAATGCATCGAACAGAATGGTTGGCAGCTTGACCATTTATTATAATCATTAATTTTTGCTGTTTTGCTTTCTATAAATTTGTAAAATGATTAAATTGAGTACATTTAATGCTATTGTCATGAGTGATCATCGATTTGATTCTTGCTCTTCTAACTATCGGGCAACTTCTTGGCCACCCTGTACATTATCGAACTGTACAAACTTACAAACTTACAAACTGTACAAACTTACTCCAGCTTACGAAATCGTTCCACCCCTCCAGCCACCACTTGCATTCCCGTTTGCAGCTGGCTTAATTCGTTCACTCTGTGGCCAGACTGTGGAGTGTAGATGTTGCGGACAGCACCGAATGGTGCTTTGATTCCCATTGTAACCTAAACAGTATTCACTGAAAATTGCGAATTACAACATCGAGATTTTTAGTATTTATAATCACCTAGGGATTTCTTTATATTAGAAAAACAATTGTAATATAGACATTAACAATGTTGGTACTACACGTACACGGCGCTAGCTTTTTTACAACATCTAGTTTACGTGAGATTTTTTAGTTGCGAGAATTGTTTAACCATGACTGAGTAAATATCGCACAGTTTAATTTTTACGCTGATTGACATTATGAATGAAAGCTTAAATTGTCTCGAAATCTTATTCTGTTCATCACCGCGATCACAATCACGCTTTGCAGTCAGCAATCCATTGGTTAAACCATAGCAAAAGCTTTAAGAATAATATTTTGATCTCTTGCATGATGCTAAGCTATAGGAGTAATAAGCTAACAAGAAAAATGTTGGAAAATAAATTTGCGATGGCATGAAATTCACTAAGTCATGTTAAAAAATGTAGGATCTGAAAAAACGTTGCACTTACAGAGCGCCCAAAATCTTTACAATATTTCAACTGTTTGATCAAAGCTTTAATGAAGCTACGCGTTACAAGACGTAGCATGCATTTAAACGCGTCACTACAAAAGAGAGGGGGAGGACGGGTGGGGAGTGCCCCGAATAACGCTCTAGCGACTAATTGAAAAAAGATTTAACTTTCTCTCAGCAAGTGGTCGTAGAAAATCATGTTTTTAAAATTTATTGGATGATGCTTTGAATAAAACTTTGGATAAAATGTGTCCGTCCGCTTTGGACAAAATGTATTCTAGCGGCGCAACTGCTCACCATCGAAAGGTAAATGGTTTAAATCCCTGGAGGCTTCCGCATTGTTGTGCGCTAGAGTTAGACCATTCTAAGGCTAATTCACAGACTTGGTCGAAGTGGCTGTGATAGAAAATATCAGCAATGACGGTGCCACTTTCTATTGACATGTTACTCAAGCGTAATCGGAAGCATTTTTTGTTTGCTTCATTACGTCGCAATAAACGCTCCGCGCTTCTGCCGGCGAGCAACTATTTTGACACAAAAAAACAAATTACGCTTCCGATTATGCTCGTACAACATGCCAGCGACCCCGATCCGAAGCAGGTTTGAACCCGGACGGAAAATATCACGGTTACTAGCAAACGCAATATGCAGAGGTTACAACTTTTTTTGCGCATCATTGTAGCGAGCGCATGAACAAAAAATTTGACAACTTTACTTCATTCAAAAAGCCATTGAAGTCTGAAATGTGACGACGATTGATCACGAATTTTCTTCCTGGGTAATGCTTGTCGCCGTTCAAGTACACGTGGACGCTCTTCGCTGTTTCCGGCTGCTGCATCTTTAACATATGGTGATGGTGTAATTCAGACTCCAGCACCGGACGATCAACTGCTGTCATTGCGCGAAGACCAAAACCGCGCCAAACTGCGCGAAGCACTCACTTTTGCTTCAAAAAAAAAATCAAGGCTACAATCACACGCAAACTCTTTCAAGTCAAATAATTGCCGTATGTTTACTTTCTGTAACACAAAATACAGAGTTGAAAAAAGCTATTTTGCCACAAGCTTTTGGTGACGCTCTCATCAGCGGTTGTATCGCGTCAAATGAGAGCGGGAGTGAACAGGTTCGTATCGCTGCTTGAAAATAGAAGAGGCGTAAGTTACGATTTTGCAATTTTCTTTTTTTCACTTCTTAAGAGGTTTTAGGCATTGGTCCATAATGTGATGTAAACAGCTTTACACAATTTGCAACATTACAGAGATAGCTGGATTTATGATCTGATATTTTGTCGCTGAGTTAAACAAAATAGACATTCTCTAAACTAAGCTTTTATCATAAACCTTTTCGATTTTAATGCTACGTTATATCTCGAGAATTTAGATGAGATCACAAATTATACAGGTTAAGCGCTGCAATTCCGACTTCGATCGAGCCAGATCTTTTTATTTTCCGATTCTGATTGGAAGAGAGGAGATAGCTAGTCATTTTTAAGTCTTCTCCATCCTCATTCTTATCCAAGATGTAGAGGTTCTGCTTCTCACTAATGCTGCTGTCATCTTTTCGCTTTAAAGTAAGAGCTAATCACTCGAAAAAAGCACAACGTTCAGGGCTTATAGCCTGTCATGTTTTTTTATTGAAAATTTTCATCAATGATAATCTTATTTGGAGTCTCCACTCAACTTCAGTTCCACTTTGAAAAGTGCAAAAAAATGCCACTTTAAGTTAATCTGTCGGGAGAATCTAATCTTGCTTTTGCCGAGATCGAAAAGTTTAAACTACTACATCATGGGAGAGTGAAAGTTTAGTAAGATCAAAAATAAAATCTCTTTTATAAGCAAGGCCTGTGTCAACGGACCAATCTTTTGTCAGTTGTTTAACCAATCTTTTATCTGCATTTACACAGCGTTCTTATAAAAAATCGCACGTGAGTGCTTTAACAACAATAGATGGAAAACAAGAAAACGAAGAGCAATCAACTTGAATAAGCCAAAATTATGTACAGGTATGAATTGTTAATGATGCCGAACGCGAGCAAGTTGCACGTTTTCCGTTATAATCAGTGCGTCTGCGCGGAAGACAAAAAGGGAAGAAAAGATTTTAAGCTGCTCAACACACGGAAATGTTTACGCCAAGTAATAAGTGACGTTTTTTCAAGGGGCGTAGCCCCTCCGCAGTAGGATCTCACGTTAAGAGCAGTCATCACCATTAGGAATTGCTTCGGTGCTCCGACAATTGGAGAGGGCCCCCAGTTACAAACTCGAAAAGGAATTTTGGTTCCAGCTGCATCACTGGGTTGCACCAATCGGAAGTAGTTGTGGTCACAATCGATCAAACAATTACAATATTTTCCGAATAGATTCACCAGGGTATGTTCTTTTTATGACATAATAGATTGACTCATAAAATCAACCGATTGATCAGATGCTGGTAAAACAAAACAGTAGGCATTTTCGGCGTTATTAAACGGCATCAACATTTTCGCGCCAGAAAATCTTTTAAGCTTCACCAGACGTATTTAGTTTCACATTTTACTCTCAACATTATTTTCCATCTCTGAGCGCCAAAGAAGAGAGTTGTGAATAACATTTTTAAAACCTTTGTTATTGCTCGAAGAGGAATGGAGGCCTAGTTTGCTATCAACACACTTCATGCATTGCGCACTCATCGAATAACAAAAACCTATAAAGCAATAAGAGTAATTTTCACTTTATTTTCTGACTTAAATTCAAGTAGATTTTGCAGTATTACAATGGAAAAAAGTCTAAAGGTCATGACGCAACATAATCAATTTTTAAAAACAAACAACAAGTACGCATATTCCTTTCCTTTGACTAAGTCAATAAACTTTAAAAGATTTGTTGCCGACAGACGGTGAGCAACTGTCTCTAACAGGTAGTTTTCAAATGAGCGAAAATCTGAAAGCCAACAGGTTTCCCGCGGTAAACTTAACCACAATATAAGTTCGCGCACAGACAATCTATAACCGTGGAGTTCACAGCGATATGCCAGCAACTACCGTTTCACCACATCGGGAAAATTCATCACGGAATTCGTTCATTGTGCTGATAGATCTTTCAACATTGGATTGGCAACGAAGTAAGGCACATCGAACCACAGCCTAACCATAAGCAAATTCAACGTAATGCCAAAAAATTTTTGGGAGCGAGGGGAAGGAGACAAGAATTGACTTTTGCTTGCTTGATGACGCTCTCAACATTAAGCATTGTTGCAAGTTAAAAGATTCGTTGAAAAGGGTCGACATGCGTTTCGCCCGGACCCTCATGGTTACGCAATCGCGCACTCGTTGCTTATACACAATATTAGCAAACGTTGTAAATATGTTGTCAACACACATTTGCGTTCGCAAATAGGTTTTCATTGCCTCAGTATAGGTAAAATCATAAAAAAACTGACAAGAATTTCGCTAAATTTATCGCATTTTTACGTACAACAACATGCGATCATTTCATTGAAGGAATTAATAGCTTCGCACACAATCCTTCGTTACCCATTCAGTCGTTCATGTAATCCTACGACAACGATTCATGACTTACTAGAGCATGAACAAGGCGCGCAATATGCTCAGCAAATTTTAAATCTTAAATCTCTAAATGGTGATAATAATTCGTTTTCTACATCAGGTCGAACGTATGATCAACTTTCATTCACTATTATTTGCAAAACTAGTTAGTGGTAGGTTAGGGCGATTAAGAATTGTAATAAATTACTAATGGTAGTCTAAACCCCAACTCTCATCTGCATAATTTTTTGCAAGGTTTGTTTTAATAAAGAAATCAAATGAAGGCCGATGGAGCAGGACAAGACTTCAACGGATTTTTGTAAACAAACTTTTACAAGCACACACGCCGGTGAATCATAAAGCAAAGCTCTGTCTGTCTTTCCGTTTCAACTACACTAACAATGCTGAAATCGGTGACAACCACCAATGAAATTTTTTTTGTAGCAGAATAGTGAAAACTTATGTACCTTCTCTATGCACTGTCACTCATTCAAAGTGACCTACGATATTCACTGGATAGCCATAAAAAGATATAGTGCAACAAAAATCTGTTCTAAAAACACTGCTTGGTCAGTTAGTGTACTACGTTACTAGATTGACAACAACTTGAACTGGAAGCATCGAAGAAAAGTTTATTTAATCACACCTGGTATCCAGTAAAAACAGAAGTGTCAACAGTGGCCAGGCAAACCGTGTTTAGTTACAATTCAGAAATCGGCTTCTTTTATGACAAGACTCTTAAAACAATAGCTGCACTGTGTAACGAAGCACTTTGTGTCAACTTCATCCCATACAGGTTATTGTAATTGTCATTTTTTGACAATAAAAATTTCCTGTAGTCAGTTGATACTTCATATTAAATAAGCAAACTCACACAGCAACGATTTACGGTAGCCCCAGTTTACTGTAGCGTAAGTTGTAAATGCAAAATGAACAGCAATAACTGTCATTATATTGATTAGAAAAAGTATTAAACATTGACAAGGAAAAATAAGCGTATTGCATAGCAATCGTAAATTCACATCCACGCCAGTATACCACCACAGACAGAAAGATACCAAGAAATTATGGATTAAAATCTTTGAACAAACTAATTATAAACAAATAAAAACTGATCTTTATCTACTTTCCAAAAAAATTAAAATACGAAGACTACTGGGGGTTATATATCTATTTTGTTATATATTTCGTTGTTGGCGAGTGATTAAATCTCACACCAATAAGCCATTGCTATTCTTAAATACTGTATATCATTTGGACAAACAGTAAACTAGCAAAAAAAAAATCTGTAAAACTCCAACTACTATCGTACACAAAAATCAATAAAATAATCAATCTCTCTATATAGCAGTAGTATTTCTGGTGTCAAACAATTAATGATCTGATGTCCAAGCTTTTGTACCAAAATAAGAAAACAAATTCTATATCTAAATTAAAAGTAACTCAATGAAAGTATATCAACAACCAAAAATCAAATTATGTCAATGACACGCATTTATATATTCACATTTTTATTTTTTGATTCTAGCGTATTATTGTTGCTTAACCAATAAGTGCTGTTTCATTTGATAAACTACAGTATAAAGATAAATTCTACATTTCTATGTAGTGCAAAGTTTTCACATCATACGCTTAAAATAATCCAATTAATGCCGGTCGAGTGTTTTCTCAAACTCAAATTTTCCCTGAAATATCTGGGTACCGTAATTTTTTACAATTTGTGTGCAGTTCTACAGTTCCACGTGCGGATGATAAAAATAAACAATAGAAAAAATCACCAAATTATGAGGGACAAATAAACAAAACAAAGTGCAATTTTATAGTACTTGTACCAGTCCATACTCAAGAATAAAAATTGGCCCACACATGTATGACTATTAGTAAAATATTAATACAAGTCAGCATTCTATTTGCACATTTCAAGCCAATATTTTCTTTAATCACCATTTTATTTGGTGCAGCTACAACTCCAGGTAAGAGCACACGGTCGTACACAACAGCAAAATCTCTTTGCTTTAGTTTTGCTGTTGGCAGAGTGGCACAAAGAACTGAGCAGTAGACTTGCGATCACAGAACCTCAGGTTGAATGCTGAGATTGTGACACTGCATGCAGCACGGCTCATTAAAACTACTGTTAAAATGATACTTAAGTCTTGGATTGAAATCATTGCTTGTGCCAACTACAACAATATTTGGGTCTACTAAAGAATTTGTTGCATCGTTGAATATGTGAAACTAAATGTTACTGAATAGCAAAAATCCTACAAAAATGCAGATCACAGCTAAAGTTAGGGCTAGTCAGTGTAAGAACTACCATTAGAGTTAGTTTGAGCAATATGACCAATTCTTCAATAGACCCCAATAACTATGGGTGACAGCTGACTCCAAGACTTTAACTTCACTTCACAGTTTCCCAAACTCTCTGTTCATCTTATGTTGAATGAGATAGATAAAGTTCTCATCACTTTTAGGGTTTTGTGAAGCTGGCATCAAAGGTAGACTGCTACAATTCGCTCATAAGTAAAAGTTGTGATCTTTTTAAGGGAGGATTACCCATATTCTAAAGCTTGGCAAGTTTAATCTCAAACTTGCTCAAGTACAAATTTGTTGGATATTTTTCAAACTGCTGAAAACTTGGGAAAACACTACAGGTAAGAGTAAAAAAATTATCAGAAACAATCATCTTGCAGTAACCAAGGCAAGTTGAAGACACTATATTGATTTACAATGATATTCCATTAAAACTGATTAGAATATTATCACCTCATCAAACATTAAAAAAATGGAAGGTTGGGGAGGTTGCAAACTTTTTGTTCAACTTGTGCTTGATGGGTTAAAAACATTGAGTCATATGAAGTAAGAAGTCAGATTAGGTTTTTAAAAAAATGTACATTCAAAACCTGGATTATTGTTAATCTGTATATGTAGAACAAAATCATTCTTTTCATGTATAACAGAGCAGTTTCACAATGTAAATAACTGAAGTAAAATATGCAAAAATTTGATGTACAACTAGCCTCCCATTTCAATTACTCAGTAAATGTTATTGCACTTTTTCCAGAGTTCAAAATATGAAGTGCAAATTGCATTAATTTGCTTTTGAATTCATTTTTATTTTCAAAGCTGATTCACTCTACATGAAAGACAACACAAAAATAACAAATGCAAAAAATCCATTCATTTCAGATGTTAATATTTTCTCATTTGCAATTTCTACATTGATCTGCAACCGGTATGAATCAGTCCTTAGTGCTACAACACTATCTGATGACACATTATTTTCAACTGCCAAGAATTAGTAAGCCAAAGCATTTTAAGATAAATGGTACAATGCCTTTGAGATTAAGAAGCCACATACACATCATTAAATAAAAACATTAAAAAACGACAAGGCAAACCAACATTTCATAGTGCCAGTATGTAATTTACATGCAATTTATTCAAAAAAACATTTTAACAAAAAAGCAACATCAAAATGAAAAACAAACAACTAAAAGGGACAGCAGTACTATTTCTTTAAAAGACTAGGTGACAAATTAAACAAAAGCAGCTTTTTGAACAAAATAAAAGATAATAGTGGTGTAAGTACAAATAAAGCGCAGTCTTGCACCTATTTTGTCTTAATTTAATAATACAAGTTGGTAGAAAAAGCAAATATAGACACCCCAACACACACGCACTTGAAGCTAACATATAAAGTTGTGTTTTAAAGTTTATACATAACCCTAAAAATGAACTGATCTAAGACTGGAGTGACACTAAAATATAGAATTACAGAAATAGGGAACACACCAACTAATTTGCAGAAATCAAAAAAACTATCAAATTTACAAAAATGCTAGTTTAACTGAATCTAAATATGCCATTTTACCCAAATACCTTTTTTTTTAATTTCTATCGACTTCCATAAAGTTTCGTATTTCTGCAATTTCTGGACTTTTTAGTTGGTAGTTTTTCTGTAGTTCCAGGTTTTAGTGCAAATTTCTGTATTTTTATGTTTCAATACTGGTACCCAGTTAGTCGATTTAACAATAGAAAGCTCAATGACCGAGTCAGAGCAATAAAGCATAATAAAATGAATTATATTTTAAGCTAAAAACACCTCAACAGTCTGTTTTATCTAAGGCGGCTCGTGGTTGAGGTGTTTTAGGCTTATATTTCATTTTATTACATTTTCATGTTACAATATAAATTCCCACAAATTTAGATTACCTCAATTCTGTAAATCAGGATTTTCGTAAAACTTTCCCTAAATCTAAGTTTCCTTTTTTATTGTAGTCTCAACAGTCAGTTTAAAGCTGCTTGATTCACCTCCCAATTAATCTAAAATTGCACAAAACTTAAAGCGCGAATATTTTAACATGATGTTCACTTTTGCGTTTGTATTTTGTACTAATGTTGCTATGACACTGACTGCTAGTGGCAGCAGTTTTTTTTAATTTGGTAAGAACGCAATAAAAACCAATGCTTAGATAAAAACAAAAACCATTTATAAGCTGAGCAGAGGCATTGGACTTGTAGACATTTTTAGGTATTGCATTGCACTAGTCCGAGTTCAAGTCTGACTCAAAATTGTAAACATGAATCAATGATTCTTTAACCATGGATTAAATATATAAATCAGTGATGCTTCATCACCATTATGATTGACACAATGTCGGTGTTGTGGAAAATACATTAGATATAATCAAGGTAAACGCATCTAAAAATCCAAAACTAAGAATTTTACATCATTTCATGTACTAGAAGAAAATGATTTTAATGTTTAGTTATTATGCCTGATGCACAAGAACTACCATTTCGTGTTACATGTAACCAAATCAAACTTGGACTTTGTCTTGTCTTGGTGGATTTTCAGTCACAGCTGCAGGACCAAGTCCAAAATAAGAATGAACGAGTCCTCAAGTCCAAGCTCAAATCCAGTGTCTTGGGTGAGTCAGAGTCAAAGTCATTCGCCTACACATATTTTTTAAGAAAAAATTGAACCCACTGATACATATTGTAATAACAAACCAAGAGCGAGATGTGTTGCCTATTACGCGAAGCAATAGTTCAGCCTACGGTGACTTCTTTCAGTAAATTTATCCCGCGTAATTATTTTAAGAGACCGCGCTAATCAAAGCATAAAGCATTGGTTCTCAAAAGTTGTAAAAAATGTGTTTGATAGTACCGGTACCTACGCAATTCACGGTCCATCATAAAGTTGAGACAAATACAAAAGCGATATTTTGGTCGTACTTGTTTGCTGGTTTAAAGTAACATGCGGCTTTGAGCTTCTTATATCAATGGAGCTCAAAAATCCGAACAATTTTTTGTACCGGCGCGATGGTGTAGTGGTGAGAGCGTCCGCATCGCAGTCGATAGACCTGGGGTTTATTCCCTAAGTTGAGTCATACCAAAAGACTTTAAAAAATGATATTCACATCTTCCCTGCTTAGCGCTCAGCATAAAAAAGGGATAGTGTGAAGAACAAGCTGGCAAGCTTGCTTGTTGTGTCCTTGAGCAAGGCACTTAACGGGACGCCTCCACCTTTATTTGGCAGACAGGTGGCCTACCCGTACTTTACCGGATTACAACTGTAAAGTTGCCAACCCAGCATGTCGTAAAAGACGACTCTTGAGTACCCACCAGTGGCAGTCCGCCTTGTTGGTGGAGGGGCTACCAGTCACTTATTACTGGTTCGAAATGGGCTGCCATCTTTCCCCTAGTCTAATTTCAATTAGGCTGACGGCATGAACCTGAATTGCCGTTCATGCCGTACCTCCATCCCGAGTAAGAGGAGGGGTAACCACAAACAAACAAGCAACAACTTTTCGTGGTCTGAATCAGAGGTCATAAATAAATACAGTTAAATTATCGCCTAAGAGCCAGCGGCGTAAAGAGTCCGCAGCAGGACTGGACAGAATGAGGTGAGAAGAAGTGTCCTGAGTCTAATGACCACAGGCGATTGAGGAAGGATTCTAAATTCTGTCAATTCTAGGGAGTTAAAAATTAAACAAAAAGTTGTGTCCATGGCAACAAAAACGAAGAGCAATCAACATAACGAGATAGCACAACCAACGCGCAAAAAATAAACCACCAGGTGAAGCGTAGATGAGAACAGGCCGAAGAAAAGCTTCACAAGGAGGAAATAGAACTTTCTTGAAGGGATCAATGAGAAAGCATAGACACAGCGTAAGGCGTTCATATAAGGAAAAACTTCAGCGAAAGATAAATGCGTGAAAAAGGAAAAAGTGCCGTCGAAAGTAACCCCAAGAAAGATGGTTATGACGTTGAAGCGGAGAGAGAGTTGCAAATTTTTCGATGTTGTCAGCAACTTAGCCAAATGGGGTTGAGCTTTGTTCTCGCTAGCAATGATAATGCTTTTGAAACTTCAGTTATTGAGCATTTAATAAGCACACAACGGCAATTTTTTTTGCTTGTTTGCACTATTTGTGATAAAAAGGCACTGTATCAGCAGTAATGTACTGACAACTCCGAATCTAGTCTGAACACAGCCATGCTCGAGCAAACTATTTCTTTACATTGTTCACACCACAAACCATATCCACGATTGCTTTGAAAAAAGTATTACGCGACATCGATTGTCAAAACTAGGGGTGCGCAAACTTTTTAGCCGGCGGGTCAATTGCAGATTTCTTAAATACTTGACGGGCCTGTTTAAATTTGTAAGTCGTATTATTTCTACGTCCAATTGAGCGCCGAAGAAGTAGCTCGTGGCAGTGTTCATCCAAAACGGTGCTGAAAACTTTTTATATCGGAGATTCATATTTCCAAAGCAACATTTATACCCAAGCTTTTTTATTTTACGTGTGTAGACCACTTTTGTCACGAAGATCGGTTTTGTACAAAGTGTAAGGAATCGGCTTTGCCATACAAGGCCACCAAATTTTACGTCGCGGGCCGCATTTGTCACGCGAGCCGTAGGTTGCACACCCAAGGTCAAAACTATGTAATAGACCACTTTTTTGATAGACCAGTCTTTCAAACTTGGCGGAGAAGAGAGATTGCTATCGTTTTTAGAAACCATCGGCTATGCAGGAGAATAGGAAATGCTTTGACATTGACGCAGAAGTATTAGAAATGATTTTTGGTATCGGCAACGCCAGAGTTTGATCCTTAGCAATACCATTTATTTACCGGTGGGAAACAGTGGCGCCGAGGTGGACCAAGGATCTGCAAAAGTAACGTAGGGTCGGAGTTTCTATTCGGTTTCATGATAATAACCTTATAGATCAACTTTCGAAACGAGTTTAGTTAATGACCTTTTTTGAAGATTGACTTTTAGTAGGAGCTTTTTCGTTACATCTTGTAAAATGGCAACATTTGTTTTACATCAACTTTTGTTAGGAGTTTTTTTTGTCACATCCTTCAAGTATATTTTCTTTTCACTCCTCCCTCCACACTCTAAACTCGCCGCTCGGCGGAAAGATATTAATTTTGTTTCCATCACATTTGCGTGACAATATTTCATGTAAGGATCGACAGTGCCCAGAAAACCAACCAAGTCAACTGCCCTGATATTGTCTGATAGGTCAAAAGATACATACTTTGTCTTTTTTGCACAAAAAGCATAAAATCGAATAGCAATTACAAGGCAACAATACTACAAGACGCTTACGACCTTATAACATATTTCTGGGTAGACTTGTCACCTCGTTTTCTTCCTCATCAAGGACTTACGGCAGTATCTACAAGAGATGGTGCATTATCATATTTTGCGAGGATTAGATATTATGACAAGATTGTAAGTAAGCGGAAAAAACACTTAAAATTGAGCAGGGCAAACTTTTTTTAAATATTTTGTTGCTTTAAAAGGGAACAATTGACCAAATTCGTAACATTTTTATTTGCATTTAGGATTTTAGGCTAATTTTACAACCTACTTGTACGACAATCATAGATGATCGTATGTGAATAAATATAAAATGAATAAAATCAAGTTCAAGAGAAATCTTGAAAAATCAATTTATCAACTGTAATCGTGGCGGAGCAACATCTTTCTGGGAATATTAATATAGAGGTCGGGGCAAAGAATGGGGGAGACCATGGCTCTAGTAACCCTTGACTACGCCTTTGGCTTTGATCTCGCGTGTGGGGGCATGAAAGTTTAACAGTTCTTGCCGCTTATCCAATGTATTGGAATCTACGTCCTGATCAGCTGTGTAGGTTACACAACGAAGACATTTGATCAATTTCCACCCTCCATCACAATTTTCTCACCTTTTATCAAGGTTTTGTCAAGGCGCACTGGTGGGGCCTGCATTCTAAGTAAAAAAAAAAGTACAATCTTTAGCGCAACCAACTAAAGGTTTTCCCGTGACCGCAACTAAAAATAAGTAATAATAAATTTTCATATCAATGAATCAATTTCATTTGCACTTACGTGGCTCAAGAGTCTTAATTTGCTTCAAATAAGCACTATGCCAGAAAACTAGAGTTCAGAATACTGAAGCAATCACTGGTCAGACGTTATTCAGCGTCAGCGAATATGTCGTTCGGTTGTTTCGTAATGCCATCTAAATTCCTGTTATTGAAGCTAACACCTTAAATTCGACCATTATTTTTCAGTTTTTTTTTGTGGTATGAAAAAGCAATCTACCACAGCGTCAAAGAAAAAATAAACCAAAACAACAGATAAAAATAACGACAGCAAACCAGTTTAGTTACTGTTTATGATATGGTTATCGCTTCTAACAACAGCAAAAACCCAAATAAACACACTCAATAAAAATAGTAAAAATAATAATGTGCAAGAACTACTGCGATTTAGCTATATGCTGCCAAAATTTAACTGCAACATGAGAAGCTAGCATGCTCAAAACCTCACCCCAGAGTGATCCAAGACCAGAGATAGTTAAATGATAACTCCATTTCGTCTCAAAGCCTAACCCCATTGTTGGTTGTAGTTTCAAATCATACCCGAAAGTAATGTAGTTTGTAGGGTTCAACTTTGATTTGTTTTGTTCGGAAAAACAAACAACAGTCACGGTATTTTTACCCGCGTTAAAATTATAATAAAGCCCGAGAAATTCTAATAGCAAATATAAATAAAACACAGCTATAACATAAATATGTTGTTGTGCTTAAAATGTTAGGCACTTTGCCATCATACAAAATTTTAATTTTTACTGAATGTAGTACTATCAGCCCACCTCGTTTCAGGAATGGAAGTGGGGACGTACTACCCAACCTTTGGACAAAGGGAACCTAGAAGCCGAAGAATAAAGAAAATAGGCAGCCTTCATAACATGGACGTCTCACAAATTTGATCCCCTGCAAAGTTTTTTAGCAAACGAGTTCCCTATTTCTATCTAAGTGCGTATGTAGAAGACAATCTTTGAAAATGTTATGAATGTGACTTTTTTACAGAAGATTTTGTTTGTTCTTGAATTGATTGAACCTTATAACTCTTAATTGAAAACAAAATTTTTAGTTATCGCAAGATGGCGTAAGCAAGCAATTTGTATTAAATTAAAGACTGACAGCAATTATAATTACATAATTATGTAATTTATCTAATAATGACATTTTTAATTTGCCTTATTCATTAAAGCCAGATAGTCATTTGGATCCGGTTTGAATAGAAAAGAAAACATTAAGAGCCGCCGAAAGTAAGAGCTGTTTTTCTCGCAGATCTTTTGGAAAGCGATTACTTTTCTACTTTTGTCTCAAAACAAAGTTCGAGACCTTTTTAAAGATCCACTTTTCGCAAATGATTTTTTTAATTCATGGCCTCGACTTTTTCTTCTATACGTTTATATCCAACTTGACAAGCAGCGAGAAGCTGCAGTTTAGAAATGAAAAAGCCGCACGCGGCTGCGGAGCCTCAGGTTGCCAACCTCCGATGCAGCAAAATAATTCGCATATGCTTTGCTGATAGTACAGAATTTGTAGTTCAACTTTTTTCGAAGCTATAGAAAAAAAACTTCTAAATAGCCCAGCCATCATTTTAGTAAGCGCTAAAAACGAGATGAAAGACCTGTTTTGGAGTGAAAGATCTTTTTCCCATAATCTGCGCCTCTAGTCCGAAATTTCTCGAACCAACAGAAATCACTGTCTATTTTTTGTCTTTTAGCGGCGACGGTCATATATACCATATACGGTTGGCTGTTCTTATCTTTTTTCGTCTGCGGTTTTTGGGTCATTTTTTCGCTTGTGCCAATTTGGATGGAAACTACACCTTCTGACTCTTTCCTTCATTCCTCTTATCTGCGCAACTGTTCGTGAAAAAGGAGTAAAGTAATTCCAGTTTGCCCGAAAATCTGTCTAAATCAAGAGTTTTTAACCTTTTGTGTTCGTGGCCTACTTTTGTTTTAATGTTCTTGGCCCACTTTTGTTTTATGAAATATTTTGTGGTCCATCTCTTACACTTTTGCCTCAATCGGTTTTCGTATTTTCAATTCCAGTCGAAGCCGAAGACCTTTATGTTTTGAGACTGACTTTGCCGAGGCTTATGTTTTCCTCAATATTGGAAAACATTGCTCTAAACAGTTAAAACTGAAACCATGGCCAACTTAAATTTGTGTTACGCGCCATGGCTCATCGATTGAGAATCACTGATCTAGATGATACATTACCAATTTTTTCTCAAACTTGATTATTTACATGTCAGCAAGTAAGTCAAAACGTCAGATTGTCATCAAGTAGGTCACAACGTTGAAGTCAATGTAAACATGGGCTGATAACGCAGGCAAAGCCAAGGGTGCGAAAATTGTCATTTCCCTCCAAATTTTTGGATTCAGCAATAAACTGTTCAAGTAAACTAGTTAAAATTTTTCTAGCTACCGGGGGAGTCCACTGATGGATACCATATTTGAATATTTTTTGGTTTTTGGATTTCATTGGCTTTCCTTCAGTATATTATTAAGAACAGCAGTATTACTTAGGTTACATGTATTTGCATAAAATCAATTAATTGCGGTCAAATTTGCTGAAAAAAATTAAAAAGTGAAAAAAAACATGATTTTGGTCAAATTTTGTGTTTTAGAATGTAAGATATTTCTGGAAAATTTGCTGCCAATGTTTTTTATGACAACGTTTCTGTTGTTTAGCTCACATGTAGTAACGTGAGGAGAGTGTAGAAGACCTAAACGATAAGGTCGATGAATTGCAAAATTTATCATCATCGACATCGTTGCAAAAAGTTTTTAGGGAAACACAATTAACACTATTAGGCCTAATTGATGTCGCAGTAACTTTTTTTCATCGACATATATTGTCAAATTGCTAGTAATATGATTCCTCATTGTTTTGAGAGTTTGGACGCTATGTAGAGTCGGTTATCTTAACTAGCTCATTGAACAATGGTAATCGGATATTAGCAATGTAAAAAAACATTTACTCACGTTGATTAATAAAATAGTAAGCAATCGTTCATTAAAATCTTATTGGTAGAACATTGGTTCTAAATCAAGAGGTTGTTAGAGATTTCCATTTGTTGAATATGTAACCATTGCCGTAGACGCGATGGGAAAGATCTTGATCTGCTTCCAAGCCAAGTGTTGCCTACAAAAGTAAACTTTTGATAAATCTTTGACATAGGGCTACATTTTTTATCTCATTGCCTTTGAAATTGAAATTGAAATTAACAGAGCATGCTAGCTTTTATAAAGTAGGAAAAGACCAAAGATCTACGAGGACAAAGTTGAGTAGCTGAGACAAAAGTTTTGAAGTGCGCAGAAAGACCAATCCCAATAATTCGTAGCATGTATTAATCATAAAAATCGTAAGTAATCTCTATAGGTTCGTTGACTATATAGGTAGCTGACGCATATATTAAAATCGCAATTTTAAAAAAGATTTTGAGCTTGAGGAGTGATATCAGTAATGCAAGGAAGTCTACTGGACATTCTCAGCTTAAGTACATTAAGTAATGAAAATTAGAAAATCGTAAGTAGTATTAAGAACTATACAAACGGCATTGTTTTAGAGTTGGACTGAAGGTTAAAAATGACAACAATAAAATAATATTTTGATTTCATATTTCATAGAATGAACATTACAGTTATGAGATAGAACATTATTTTTTGTTTGTTTTGAGATCTTGTTTCAAAGCTGACAATAACATTCAGATTATAGATGTTAATGTAAGGCCAATTGAGATATGAATAGTAAAGGGTTGGAATTAAACAAAGTGACGCTTGTCGATAAAGCAGAAGAACAAAAACCAGGTGTAAATTCTCCTGGCAAACAAACAAACAATGAGATAGATGGGAAATCAAGTATTCTGTCTCATGCCGACACAGATCAAAGCACCACCGAAAGAGAAAAAAATTCACTCTCCTACGAGGCTTTTGAAGGAGAATTCCACGCTGAGAAAATCCAAATCTATTTGCCAAAAAAAAACAGAAGCAGAGACACAGTAAGCTGCATTTGTGTTTTATTGTTTTAGCCAACTGTAGAATGACAGGTTCAAAGTAAGCAAAGGTAGGTCAAACATATTTACAACGCGCTACCAAATAAAGAGCTTTTACCATAAAGTTGAAAAGAGCGTGTGGTGCAGATTTAAAATATTGTTGCTTTGGCTACCAATACATACTTTTTAGGCTGGCTTCTGCTCATGCGCGGAATGTAAGGTCAAAAGGTTAAGTTGCTATTACGTATAAGAAGAAATAATTAAAAACAAAAGTTAGCTTGCGGTCGATGAGCAGTATCATAGACAAAGCTAGCGATTCGGCTGAAAATATCATGTAATATATTATTGAAATGATTGTGATGCTGTTTTAAGCCATTACCCCAGCATGACGTTCTGTGCTCTTTCAATAGTCTTTAGGACCTAAAGCAACAAGAAAGGAAGCGAAGAGTGATTGAAGCATCTCTCTGAGTTGGCTACATGTAGTTGCGATTCACCAAAGGAGAAAGACCTCATCCTTTGTTTGAAAAAGTCTGGAGTAATGGTCAGAATAGTTTCAACCAACGAGGAATCTAAATCCTAGATGTTTGTGTAGAGCTCGAGCGATGACGGAAGTACCTCGGATGACGTTTCAACCATTTGTGATGAAGAGATAACTTCTAAAGAACCGATGCCACAACAGGTGAAGTCCAGATTTGAAGACAGAGTAGGTGCTCATCACGCCTGCTCACAAGACATCACAGAAAGTTTCGGTATGAAATACTTTGTAATCTCATTACTATGCTCTTGAATGCAAAGCTATTTTCAATTGGTTATTTGCAAGATCACCCCTCAATGTTGATATTTACCTGCTCGCAGTATTTGTGTCTACAGAGAATCACAAAACATTTGAAAATGTAATGTGTCAGAATAAAAAGGAGTTAAACAAAATACTGATAATAAAGTAGATTAGAGGTCCGAGGCTGCAGCCTAAAAGGCCACAGTGCAGCTTCAAGAAAATGTTGAGGGCCGCAAAAAGAGAAACTCCACAGTGAAAAAAAAGCTGTGTTGGCAGTTCTGACCGATTTAATGTTTTGCTGCAACCCATCGCTGTTTTTGATGTTTGTTGATCGTTTATCTCTTAAAGAAGTGTTTTTTTTGCTAGTACAGTGGTCCCCGCTTATTAAACCCACCTCAGGACCGGACGATTTTGTGCCTACTGAGCGGGTGAGCTTATTAGCCGGGAGACAAATTTTTGCCACCCCTTTTTGTTTTTGCGCATAAATGAGTATGGTCGACTGTACTCTGGCTAACAGTTACAGATAACGAGCAATTTTTTTTGATTATTGCCGTAAAACAATATTAATTTCCGTGCAAAAACACAAAGAATAAGTTGCCTCATTGGTTGATGACGTCTCTTCGCCATTTTGAAAATAAAATCTACGGCGCACCAGTTGTCTTGCCGATCGATTATTGTGCAAATAAACGATCTGAGACGAAAGAGTTAAATTAAGAATTGAGGCTGGTTTCCATTAGACCAGCGTTTCCCAACCTTTTTTGGTCGCGGACTATTTCTTCACCAGTGGAAGTTTTTGCGGACTCAAGTTGCAACAACAACGGCCTCTTCACCAAAGTCCGGTTACTTTACGTTTTCGGTTTACGCTATAGTAAATTGAAGCCGTTGATTGAAAAGGCAAACGCTGCAGAACTTTAATAAAGTCAGTTTATTTCACACATTTACAAATTTCAATGGAAACCTTGTCCCTGAATATGCATCACTAACTTGTCAAAATTAGGGTCTATTGTCGTCAACGCACATCTAATGTCATCTTCTGGTTGAAGTTGGTTGCGATACTTGGTTTTTATCATAGCTTGGGCTAAAAATCCAGCTTCGCAAAGATACGTAGTTGGAAAAGGTGGAAGAGTTTTTGTTGCTCACCAACAAAGATCAGATAGATTTGGTTCCTTAGATTGAACTTCTGCCCAAAATCGAGTTAGAGAAACATTTTTGAATTTGTTTCTCTACAGCTGTCGACTTTGCTGCTCAACCAGTAGCTCAACAATGCGGTCCGTTTCTGGGTGAACCTGCAGTGCTGACACCTCGAAAGGACATCGCACCCAGTTGAACGCCCTGCTGTAATCATGAGAAGGGATATATATATATATATATATATACAGTATATCCAACTTGGAAAAAAATGAAGAAAGATGCTCAAGAAATATCTGACAAATGTTGTGCAAATTAAACTCTTCTTCTTCCACAAATGTGTTTAATGCCGGAAACGCAGCTATCTTCCCATGCTTTATTCGATGCATATACAACTCCATTCTAGCTTTAAATGCAATAATATCTTCTGAGACGTCCAAATATATTTTGTCTTTTCCTTGCATAGAGGTGTTCAGTTGATTTAAATAGCTGAAAAAATCAGCTAAAAATAACAACTTTGCTATCCACTCGTTGTCACTGAATCGCTCTAAAAGTTCATGGTTCTGTTCTTCTAAAAAAGAACCGACTTCGTTTCGTTGGTTAGCTACGTTCTCTAGCACTTTTTCTTGTGATAACCAACGAATGTTCGAATGATAGAGAAGTCCCTTGTGTTCAGTTCCTATTTCGTCACAAAACACTCGAAATAAACGAGTGCACAAGGGGCGGGATTTTATATAATTGACAACAGATACAACCTCCTTGAACACTAAGACTAGGTTTTCTTGAATCTCTTTTGTTGCAAGATTTTCTCCATGAAGATAACAATGGGCAATTAAAATGTCATTGTTTTCCTTTTTCACAAAACTCAAAGCCTTTTTTGATTCCCATTATGGATTGAGCACCATAAGCAAAAGCACACACACAGTCAGCCCACGAAAGCTGATGCTCTTGAAAAAATAAATCTACCTTTTTAAATATTTCTTCCCCCGTGGTATTTTTGGAAAGCTGACGGCAAAAAGAGAAATTGTTCCACATAGTCATCGGCAGCACGGTATCGTACAAACACCATAAGCTGTGCATCGTTTCCAGTATCTGTAGTCTCATCTAACTGCAAACTAAATTTTCCACTTTGCTTTGCAGCAGCGATAGTCTGTTGCAGAATATCGACTGAGAGTTTTTCGATTCGTCGCTTGATTGTGCTATCTGACAACATACCCATAACCAGTTTATTTTCAACGGCCTCGCCGCACATTATTCTGGCCATTTTAACTGTTGCTGGCTTAACCAATCTTTCTTCTGTTGCATGAAGAGCTTTTGTTCTAGCAGTTTTCCATGCAACAGAAAAGGAAGCCTGCATTGCATTTTTATGAGAGTAGGCCACTCTTCCCCAAATACTTGGACGATCAATACGACTTCTCTTGACATGCAGTTCTTTACCCTTAAAGAATTTAAGATCTTTGTCAAAGTATTTTTTATGTTTTGACTTAAGATGTCGTTGAAGTTTAGTTTCTTTTAAAGAGCTGTGAGCTAAAACTTTCAAGCACAACACGCACTGTGGTCTGACTTCTCCATTTATCTCAACTGATGTAAATCCAAGTTTTCAAAACTTTTCGTTAAATGAAAATACTTGCTTTCGTTTTGCCATTGAAAATCACCTACAACGCAACTTACTGCAGTTTTAATTTAAACCTCGTGGTCGTGTCCTTGTGATAGCTAGATAGCAACAGAGGTAACAAAAGTGAGCACAAAAGGCATTACAGTTATGTTGTGACGCAATAAGATGAAAATTGTTTCTCCCAAGGACCACAGGAACTACGCCACTACAGTATTACGGAACAATCACAGCGTGCGCAAGAAATAAAAAAGTTCTGTCGTATTTTTCAAATGTAACTTATTTCCCTTATTCAAATAAAATTACATTATTATTACTCACAGTTGGTTCTCACAAAACATAGTTACCCTTTAAGCGTAAGCATGCACACTTCTCATCAGCTTATTCTCGATCGAACGTTACGACAACACAGCGGGTCAGCGGCTATAGAAAAGCGAAACTCGTAACGCTATCTGATTTTTTGAAAGTTATTAATCAAGGTTGTGCGATAAGAAGCGAGAGTTCAGAATTGTTAGGCCTACGTCATCAAATGCAAAACATAAAGTTCATTACGTCGTAAACGCGCAGTCTGCAACAAGTTCCATTGCGTTTAATACATAAAATTAAATTGAGTTACAATGTTACGTTGATAAAAACATTATTGCTGTTTGTATCGATCAAAAAATAAAAAAATATAAGTTTTGCAACTTTTTGATGTGCTTGTGGACTCATTCCAACCCTTCCGCGGACTCATTTGAGACCGCGGACTCGGGTTGGGAACCGCCGCATTAGACGTAAATTGCAGACGTAGAATGAAGAATTCTTTGTTCTTGGTCAAAAGCAAGACAAGGAAATGTGAGTTGCGACTCTTTTTCACCCAATTTTACGCAAATGTGTTTAAAATTAGACTTGATAAGGGGGGTTTGGGTTTGTAAAGCGGATTTTTTGTTACAGGAATAAATGAAGTAATTGCGGACCGGACAATTTTAGGATTATTAATCGAGTGATGAATAATTAAGCACTGTTGTAAGAAGTTAAATAAAATGTCAACAAATTAGCGAAACAATTTATTGTTTCTTATTTTCTGGTATGATGTCAATGTCTGCATTAAGTTTGGCGGCTCACTGACATAAGTAGATAGCATCTAACGTTTACCTGCCATCCTCTCTGTTTGCCTCTTTTAATCGCTCTGTAATCGAGAACGTCTTTCGCAACTGAATCCAACGCCAAATATGATGGACATTTTCAGTGCGAAGTCTTTTTTCAATTTCTTAGCATAAAAACTGCTCGTTTCTTCCGCTATGCCCACAGGCATAACTATTTGGGGGGGGGGGGCATAGGGGCCATGCTCCCAAATCTTTTAAACGGGATCAAGAATTGAAGTTATTTTGAAGTTAACTGCTTCAAAACGTCGATCTTCAAAAAATAGTCGCTAAGCAAAATTGAAGCACACATTTTACAAAATTAGGATTTAAAAAAGCGATCTTCAAAAAACTGTCATCTTACTAAATGACAAACACAAAGATCAAAAAATATGCCTTTGGTTCCCCGCTCAAAAAAAAATTACCTCTGGCAACGTTAATGCAGTGTACATCCGCCGACTTGCAGTTGTGTTAAAGTTGGGGTTCTTTAAACTTACTTCAGTACTCCCAGAGGGTATTGAGATTAAATTTAAGTGGCATTGAGTGTGTTTATTTGAAATTAAGAGACGTGTAAGATTACACGGCAATTGTAAAGTAGATATGTGCAGATTTACCCAAATCAGAGTTAGAATTATTTCACTTTAAAAACTTTAAGAACCACTGACTTAGAGAGCCAGTGCCGACAATAAAATGAAAAAATTAACGCCTGTCCGTGTCCTCACAAAGCATTGTTACGCTGCAGTACTTGCACATCAACCACCACTTTAATGTCCAACTGATCTAGGGCTTGTGTTAATGCAATGCATCAGTATAAAACTTAGGTTTATTTTAATATCTGAGCATTTCGCATAAAAAAACAGAACATGCTCAGAGGGTTGTTGGGCCGGATTCAACCTGCGTTCCAGGAGGATAATTCTAAAGATGCTTTGATGCAGATTAATTTTAATGTAAAGAACTACAAGGACAGTGCTAAATTACTTTCTCGTTCGTTTCTTGAAGCATTAAAAGAGAAAATTTTTCCCCCAAATGACACCAAACAGCCTCGTCAACCCAGGAAAATGCAAATCTTTGATAAAATAGCGAGGGTGTCACGCATTTCGGACGCTTTGCCTTCCCTACCCATAACTACGATCTTTAAAACTATTCTCTACGTGGGTGAGTCACAATGTTTCCATACTTTCATCGGGCTCATGCAAGTGTGAAGAATATGTTTATAGGTTATTGTTTTTTGCGGTAGCACATTAAAGCAGCCAAAATCTTCTGGCTGATCCAGAAATATTTGACTGACAGTGCAGTTTTAAATTCGAATGTATTTCCAAAAAGTATTTCCTCCAATATTTAACATATCACTAAATAAAAGGTTTGGATGTTTCTTCCAAATTTTTTATTTAAATATTTGATGTAGCGCTGTTTCTGGTATCTGGATCCGCCAATGTATGTGTCCATTCTATTTTTGTAGAGCCTCGTTCACGGAAAACCTGGCGTAGACCTCAATCAGCTGGCGAGCTCAAATCAACTTTTGGCAAACATCAACCAACTTCATCTACAGACATAAGAAATGCCACACACTTCACAAAAGTAAGTTTGGTTTATTTATTCTATCGACACTTGCTTTGAAGCCAAACTACTTAAAAAGTTAAACCTTTCTTTACAAATTGACGAATGACCTGGTGACAATGGCGTATGCAGAAGTTACATCAGTCAGCAACGTGGAAAGAGAGCGGAACAAATGTACTAGGCATAAAAGAGGTAAGTATTGCAGCGCAGGAACGAATTTTATTTGAAGCAGGCCCATTTTGTAAAGAGATCGCTGTAGCTCCAATTTTTCAAACTTTACTAAGATATTGGGTGAGCATGGTTTACTTTCCCCTGTCTAGGCTCATGTTTGAGTTAGCGCGTTGTTTTGTCCTAGATTAGGCGCTTCAAGATGATTTTCTGTGAATTTTACCAAGCATGTTTACCAGCCAAATATCATTGATAGCAATAAAGTTGAACGAGCAATTTAAACGTAATGTTTTAAATTCGCAAATCTTGAAGCCGGTTTGTACATTTCTCTTACGCTTAGCCCCGCTGTTGCTCTCCCACAACTTTAAAACCTGGAGGAAAAAGTGCAAACAAAAAACTCTTCGCAGATTGCTGACAGTGACACTATTTCGACCTATCAGGTCTCTTCACTGCAGTTGGTGACCGACAAGAAGCTAGAGGCTTTTTATAAAGCATAGCTTAGACGAGAGGTCACCAACCTTTTTTGAACCGAGGGCTACTTTCTGATTACTGATCATGGCGAGGGTTATCAGTTATATCAGGGTTTCCCAAACTTTTTGCTTCGCGGACTCTTTTTTGAAAATCTGTTTTTTGCGGACCCCAATTATATGTGACATTACTTTTGTCACCACTTACTTACAATAATAATATATAAAATACGAATACAATTTATTCATCAATGTGGTATATGGGCTTGCTTCACTTCGCACAATTCATCAATTCTTGGGGCTATTTGTGACAAACAAACCCGTAGACTTTGTCTTCATGTTAGTAAGTGCCAAAAATACCCTCTCACACATAAGGAGGTACCCCCCCCAAGAAAGGTCAACACCTGTCTTGCTGCCGCGATTGTGTCACTCGCGGTCCAATTCATCGGTAGACTAGAGTTACTTTTCATAATTTCGCTGAAGTGAATATCCAGGACTTTTTGCAAACCGGGACAGACGTTTAAACCGGGACGTATGATAAGTGTAGCTATGCTGGGTGACTGAATGCCTAACCGGAACTTTTGATTGACTGACCGGGACAAAACCACGGACCCCCAGGTGTCCGCAAGCGAATGGCGCCCGCGGGCATACGTTTGGTGACCCCTGGCTTAGACCGTAACACTTGTGGGGCCTATACTAGGTCCACTTAGGTCCCACAAGTATGGCGGGGTAAGATGTCCTTTACTAAAAAGCCTCTAGCTTCTTGTCGTTCACCAACTGCACTAAAAAGACCTGATAGGTTGAAACGGTGTCACTGTTTGTAGTTCGCTAAGTGCATCGCTGGCCTCTTGTATTTAAAAAACTCTTCGTTTTGAGCTGCTTGTGGGTGTATTGATAACCTGTTTGTCTTACAGACAAAGCATAACAAGAAAATAAATCTTAAAAGATATTCTTCAACTGGTGATCTGAGGACTGTTGAAAGTCAGGTAGGCTGCATTTTCGATCAAAGTTATGTAGACCACTTTCAAAAGAAGCCACAGTTTAAACTTAAAACAATAGTCTTAATTGGTTCATAATATCGTGTAAACTTTGTAAACATTTTGCTATCGTTGCTAAAAAACACCGAAGGAACTCATAATTTTTACTACACCGATTTCAATGATTCTTTTAACGTAATGGAAGCTCAGCTCTTTGCCTGAGTAAAGGCTGGTTTCCATTAGGCGTAGATTGCAGGTGTAGCGCGAAAACTTCTTTGTTTCTCTATTTAGTTTTTTTGCGCGGAGCGCTTGCAATGGAAACCAGCCTTAACTTGCGCATAAATTAGTGAGAAAAAATATTTACTGCATTCAACAAAAAAAATATAACATAAAATGTAACAATTTTAACCAAAGTTTTGATTAATCTACCACTTGACAGCTTCAATCATGTTATCGTTGTCACATGTTCAGAATTGCATTAAGATAAGCTAATTAGTGAAATATTTTTGCAGAGTTCATTTGGAAAGAAGAGACACCTCCCTAATGTTTCAATATGCAAGGTAAGAAAGAGCGTTTCCCAACTATGGCTACATGCATTAATGTTAGAGCTAATAAAAGTAATTTCAAGAGAGATTTAAATTTCTGGTCTTTACCAGCAGCACTAAGTCGCAAGCGCTTGATGATGAAGCAACTAAACTTGGTTGATTGTTTATCCTGTTGCTGTAAGCTTTTACCACACCAACAAAAGCTCTATAACAAGGGTGGCCAAACTTTTTGACCCGAGAGCCGAATTTGCTACTGCCTGGCCACAGGGGGCCGGATGCAGCGCGATGTACGTAATCTATGCAAGACTAGGTTGTCAAAATGTGTTGTTCTACAATAATAACAATAAAGTCACATCACATGTGAAAGATGTTTGGCTGGCAGGTTAGACTGGTAGGTGGGCCGGATGCGGCCCGCAGACCGTAGTTTGGCCTCCCATGCTCTACAATTTGATAGAAAATGACTGTATTTTCATTTCAAAGCTATCGATAGTAATTGGATATGTTACAGCAAAGCAAAATTTCATGCTAACTATACTAATATTCATAAGAGCATCTTTTTAGCATTTAGCAGCAAGTGATATCGAAGATGGAAACTTTTCGGATTCGACGGATTCGGAAACTGTCAAATACGCTCCTACTCCAGAAGATAGGAAAACTCTGGAAGCTCAATTTCAGCTTCTTTACAGAGAAAATTTAAAACTTGACAAGGCATATGGAGATTTGCAAGTAACTACTCCATAGAAATGACTTTTGGGTATAAACCTTACTCTTTTAAATCTTATGTCTTTGCATACTTTATGTGCAGTTTGCCAGCTTTTATGGTTAAAGGTCAAGTTCAAAATGATTGGAATTCAGTCGTTTTTTTCATCTTAAAGGTCCTTCCCAAACTTCTTTGCCGAATTATTAGTGACTAACTTTCATGAGCTTATTGCGGAGGAAGAAAGCAAAACGTGTCATCAGGTTCACACAGCAAACCCAATCAATGTCAAACTAGGAAAAAACGGCGGACTAAGTTCTATCGATTATGAAAACAAATTTGTGAATTAATAGCTTTGCCACCAACAAGGTGAACTGCCATTGGTAGGTATCTAATAATCGCCTCTTACTACGAGCTGGTGATCACCTCTCTATTCTAATTCAATGCCAAACATGTAACTCTACCTTACATTTGCTTTGTTTCTTCATTCTCAATTTCCACTTTGACCGAACTGGCTTGTTATGCATGTGCACAGCCGAGTGGATAAAAAGTCCATCAAATGATTTCTCGGTAGTAGCTGCAAGCTGATTTTAAAAACACCCCTCCTTTCTCCCTTGCCTGTAACACTTAAAGCCGTTATTGCTCACGTTTCTGATCGCAATCATTTTTTGAAAAGGAAAAAGTTCGCAGTCAAAGTCCTCAAATTCTATCCAATCGTTTCCTCAGTCCTCGAGAGATCGAATGGCAAATTGAACGAAAGAAATACAAACGAGAAATAGATCAACTGAACGGAAAGGTACTTTAGCTAAAAAGATATTGGTCAAAGTAAATGGCAGGGAGTTCTTTATGCTGATTAAGAGAAGCTAATTCTAAAATATTTTGCTTAGATCACATTAGCTAAATCATAGTTCTCACAAATTACGCATTCGTACTTTTTATTCATTCAGATTCTCAAATAATGAAACTCAATAGCCTGGTTGTACTTTGATTGATTCAATTCCTTAAATAGTGTAAGAATGTTACTTTTTTAGAAGTCTACACATTTCTGATCCCTGTTGATATTTTTTGAAAAAATTTTCTTTTCTGGTTTTAAACACCCGGCATTTCAGCGTTGGGACATGGTCAGTGCGTGAGGGTAGTAAGAAAAAGATTTTTATGATAAGCACTTTTGAAATAGCCTATCATCCTGGATGGGGGGAGAATTTTTGCTTTGTTTTAGAGACCACGGCGGAAAGGCGGAAAGGACCTTTGTTTAGTGGTCATTAATGAAAGAATTTTTTAATTTTGGTAAGAATTTTGCTCCCAATTTTTTACACCCTCGTATCAGTGATCGTTGTGAGGGCAGGTAAAATGGACCTCCTTTTTTCACCCAAATTTTGGACCTGTATTTTCAATTGTAATATATTGCAATTTGTGGGTAACTTAATCCAGTAGGTTATGCTATCATTTTTTGGTGACCATGATCAAATGGTCATGCGTTCAAACCTCAGTCTGGTTCTGTTGCTGAGCCGAAAAAACACTTTTGCATGATTTCCATTGCTCTGCGGCTTCTAGCGAACATTAAATTTACTCAGAGTAATTTCGAGCAATTCAAACGAAATGTTGAAACTTGGAAATTCTCAAAACAAAACCAGACAATTGCCCTATGCTTATCTTATTTGTTTATCTAAAAGACAAATTTTTGTTTGCTGGTTTGCTAGTTTGGAGATGAAAATTCTAATTACTACGATGATCTACGATATTAAATGCGAATACCTAATGACGAGCAAAAGGCCAAATCTAGTTCCACCAAAGTTGCTTTTTGGCTACACGTCTGAAGAAGTTACTTCTCATCAATTAAATGCCGGTAGCCACCGTGATGCTACTGACATAGATTGGCGAATAGCATCTATCAATTGGTACACTGTAGCTTTGTAAAGTGTTATTGCTTTAGATATCGGAATTAGAAGCATTAATGGCTTCTCAAGCTTCACCTACTGACGACACTGAAAAATATGCCAAAGAAAAAATGCAAGATCTTCAAATCGTGAAGGTATTGGTTAATTTTATGGAGTTTTCCACAGACAAAATGGGAGAAATTGTTTGCCGTTCAGGAGACACTTAATTTGCACCTAAGAGACAAATATTTTTGACAGTGCCGTCAACAAGGTTGATAGCCTTGCACTTCAAGAAGGAGCATAGCTAAGACGGAGGTGCTGCCGCTCTTCCTTAAATTTTAATGTAGAAACAGAACTAAACATTAATGACATCATGGCAAATGAAGCGTCAGGTTTTCTGCCACCTGCTCCCTCAATGTTATTTTGGATATGCGCCCGATTTTACAATACCACGAGGAAAGTTTCTAAGTTTGTGTTATTTACTGTTTGCAATATCGATCGGCTTCTCTCAATGTGCTTTATTTAGGACAAAGAAATTGCCCGTTTGACTGAACAGGTATCCTACTGGCTACGTCAGGCGTACATGCAAAGTAGCAACCTTCAACCAGCAAGCACCAGCACCATAACCAAACTGAACGGCGATGCTCAGGTAAATCTCACATACAAAGCAGAGTTCTGTCTGTCTGTGCGTACGTGCACTTAAACTCAACCAAAACTACTGGGTGCACAAACATGAAACTTGGCGCGATTGATCACTGACAGTGGATAAGTGTCAAAAGGAGGTTGATGACGTCACGTTGACGTTATAACAAAATATAATTTTTATTTATTTTCATTTATTGACAAACGACAACGGTTTTTGCTCAAACAAAAGCTGGTCCTGAACTTACAAACTTGCGAAAATTTCACCTCTTTAGAGGTTAAGATGACATCACGATTAACGCTTGATTGCAAAATTTGTTTTTATTTTCTCAAAAAATAGTGATCTTAGAAACGCGGTTAAAAGTTTTATAGAGAGGTATGAATAAGCTGCTTCCAATAAAGACAAATTTACCAGATTTGAAACTTTTTTGACAACACAAGAAGCGATTTTTTGGTAAGAATTTTTGTTGACTGTGAGCAACCTTTTCTTTACAGTTTTTCTTGAACGCTTCAAAAAAACATCAATGATTTCACAATGCTATTTCAATTTCAGTAAAAGCAGCAGAAAACAGCTACACTTTTATCCACTTTTATAACGAAAGCAAAGGTTTTATTGCTACTTTCTGCCTGTGTATTTGAAGTTGATAGGCCGTCTGTACGTATGCTTAATCTTTACGTAGAAGTAGGAGGGTCGATGTTAGGGTCAAAAGAAAATGTAATAAAATTCCAAGTTGAAGAAAAAATCAAACTAAACAATTGGCCAGCAATTTGTCAAATTGAACCTATAGGTAACAATTTTGCTTGAAAATGGCCTAATAAGCGTATTAAGATGGGGTCCAAGCATTTGGGGGAAGGCATAGCCTCTTTTCTCGCTATGACGGAACCAAGACAAATAGCGCAACCAAAGAAAGTAATATCGCGAGCATAAATATGAAAGGTTGCGCATGAACTCGTGAAATAGGCCTACCAATAAATAGTTTATTTCTGTGATTCTGAAAACGACCACCATTTTGGTGCCACCATTGACTATACTGTATTTCCTCCCCTAATTTTTGGAAAAAAAGAATTATAGTTTGTAAAATCATGCTTTGTTAGTGAGCATTACCACTCTTGATTAATAGAGTGAGATCATCTGTTCACTGCCATCACGGGTACAGGATCTGTAATCTCCATTTAGTCTAACTTTTCGTGGCTGCTCTCACAAATATGTGTACGATGCAGTTGTATGAAGCTGGCGCAGTTGCATGAATTACTAGTTTTTAACGCAGCATAGCTGATGGCAAACTCTGTCGGGGTGAATTTTTACTACGTTTGGGAGAAACATTTTTGTTATTTTGCTTGATGGTAGTTTCGTAGAGCTGCCGGGATTAAAGCAAAAAATTTGAGGACAAGGCAAGGTACCATTTTACTGGCCTAGGTACACCTGAACAGAGATTACAAGGCGTAGCAAGCTGTGCCTCGAAAAGGTTTTGAGGGGAGATAAAGAGAAACCAATATCCATGTTTAAAATCGCACTGTACAGAAGATATTTCTGCTATACTTCCAAACTAAGGGGAACGCATGGACCCCTTGGCTCGGTGCAAGCAATGAACAGAGCACATAAAACTAAGACGTAGCCAGGACCTTCGAGTAACAAATATAATAACGAAAAGGAGAGAACCAAGTTGTAAAATACGCTTACTACCTAATACCCAATGTTTTTATTTTTGAAAACAATCGCTGCTTTGGCGGCACCATTCCCTCGGTCATGTGAGAGCAAAGGCTGTACCTGTCCTGTCGATAACGCTTTTGACTTGATGGCTATTCGAAGCACATTTAATTTAGTAACGGGACTTTAGGTCATACAAATAGGTCAACCGTTACGAAAAAGTGTTTATTAGCGGGCCCAAAAAATTTAACAGCATGTTCCTGTTACTACATATCAATCACAATAACGCTTTCCCACAACTTTGAATTTATGCTTCTAAGCCCTTGGTGAATAGACGTTTGCCTATAAATTATTATTAAGTTGCTGGCTGTTTTAGTGGTAAGAAAGTCCACCAGTCGTTAAGTACGCCTCTGCTGCAAACGGGCAAAAAAGACGTTGCCAGGGACTCTAAAAACTTGCGGAAAATATAGCGGCAACCCCCATAATGTACTTTTACTCAATTCCCCTTCAACAGTTTTAATTGTGAAACGACAACTGGTTATATAAAAAAAAATTAACTTCACGTTACTGTTCTCGCTACTATTGGTTGGGTGAAGAGTGACTGTGCAATTAGCTGAGCCGATATTCTTAACTCCGCATTTCTGGTGGGTGGCCTTGCGGGCAAAGCCGGCAAGTTAGTTGGTAAGATCATAATTTGATGTTGGAAAAAGTCGTTTCTAACCACACTAAATCAAAATGAAGCTTATTGGGGACACTTATACTTGCCACAGTCTTTCGTTGTAAACCTGATTTAAACTACGTCAATAACCGTATTCACGCTTTTTCTATCAACTATCTAAATATGATTGGCAACTCACCGTGAACAAATCCAACGGTTGCTTATTGTTTAGTGTTAAATCTATATAGGTCTGTCATATAAAAGTAATGTTTTTCTTTTGAAGAAAGGCGTTTTAGCGTTGTTAGATTCAGAGGCAGTTTAAATTCAGAGTACTTTACAATCGTTCAGCTTTTTCTTTAATTAAGCGTAAGTTGGTAGCAAGCGGCTCGCACATTGAAAACATAAAACCGTGATACTTATTTAAAAAATAAAATGAGGTGCCACCAAGCCTACAATCGTTGGTTTGCTGAAGTGCTTGTTGAAAGTCGTCAATTTCTACAGGCTTATAATTTCATACAAGAGAAAAGCACTCAAAGTCATGATTATGCCCAAAGTATTTAATCGGGAAAGAAGCCAAAGTTTTAAATGCAACTTTCGTAGTATTTGTTTCAGATAGAATTAATGAAGTAGCATTAAACCACTGCAATACAGTTATGCTAATAGTGTAATGGCTTGAAAGTTAAAGTGCTGCTAAGCTGCTTCCCAAAGTTTGGAAGGATTGTTGAAGAATGAGCGGCTATACAAGCCAAGGCAAGACATGCATGGCAAAGTGGTAGCTTGTAACCCTTAGAAAAGGCATTCGAAAATTTTGAAGAAAACGTTACTATGTCATCGTAATTACTACACCCGGGTTAAGTCCAATAAAGGTCCTGCTGCAATGGCGTAGCCAGAAGTAAATTTATTTCGTGGGACCGAAAACATGAAATTTGTTGGATATTCTTTTTTTTGGGGATCAACTTTTAAATGGTGACTATTTTTGACCCAAAGCAAAGGCGAAAAACTTTTTTTTGGAAGATCAACTTTTCGAATGTAACTATTTCTTTATTTTCCAGTCAAAATGCCTTCATTCTTTGATTGGATTCAAACAAAATTTGGGGGCCATGATCTCTGTGGCCCACTTAGCTACGCCTCTGTGCTGGTGTACCTTTATTAAAAAAGGGTCTAATGGTAAGTGTGCCTCATTATTTTTTCACACGGTGAGGTTTTGTCGAAACAGAAAAGGTTTTTGTCTCAATGTCAGGGCCCCTTTATCACCCTGAACCCTGGTGCACGTGCACCCGTAACCCCTATTCTCAATCCAGCACTGATCATTACATGCATCAAAGTTTCTTTGCTCTGAACTTCCCTCATTTGAATGCACCTCTACAACGAACCAAACCTGTCAGATACTTTTTTTTATTCAGTTGTCAAAAAACAGTACCCCACCGTTGGGCAAACAGGACAAATAAACTGGAAGTTGATCTACGATTTAAAGCTGCATGCAGAGAGATTTCATTTAAAGCATCATTTTTTCATATAACTCTCCTTTAATATCTTGCCCCTCAAAAAACTCCGAAGGATCTTTTTCCGAGGAAATGTAAGCATTTCTGAAAGCCAAATCCTAATGACTAATGTATGAAAGCATTTTTCCGAAGGCTCCACAATTCAATGAATATCTAAATAGGACTATGTACATCAAGGTCTTCGGGACCTCGCGTCCGTTAAATTTAGTCCTGATTTAATTATATCAATACGCAAGAAACAATCCAATGCCGTGCCATAGCCTTTGCTACAAACATAGCCTAGATGTGGCTTCAAATCCTAATGCGACGTTGTCTTTAGCGTGTCAGAATCGCAAGGTGAAAGAAATGTTAATTCTCGTGACAAATTAGAACGCAAGAAGAATGTATACGCTCCCTAAGTGATAATTTTATTACAAAAGGCTGACTTCACTTTCACATTAAAGGGAAATGTGATACCGTAGGGTAGGCATAATCTTGATTGTGAACAATTGCCTACGGTCGATTGTATTGTTGGTTTGATGAATGCAGAGAGTAGCCATGTGGCACTATGCGTTGCAGCTACAATCAGAATGCTGTGGGAATAATTTTGGAATAACTTTGTGCCAGCAGCCTATGCAAAGTGTTTAGTTGTTAGAACGATGCCAAATATGCCGAGAAAAGCTATTTCTGATGCGGTAAGTTTTTGAAGTTAAAAGTTGAGAACAAATTTGGTATCGCATAAAGTAAAAACATGTTTATGCGACAGTGATTTCCTTTTCAACTTTTAAGATAAAAGTGACGTTGTCGTGTACATAAACCTAGTTTGCAAAAAAACTGTGGAGGATATAAACTTTATGCCACGTGCATATTGCTGGCAGAATATTGCTATTTGCATATTGCTAGCAGTTACAGAATATATATACATTATTAACCTGGATCGCTTACAGCTAACCAAGTAAGAGCAACACAAAATGTCCAAAAATTAAGAGAGAGACACGTCCTCCGTCCCTCTCTGAAAATAGATTCCTGGTTGCAATGTGTGGGCCTACTTAGATCAGTATTGTGTTGGTGCAAATTTCAGTCACAGTAAAGCAAACTTCTACGTTTGTAGCCATCGATCTTTTCAAAACATTGAATAGCGGTCAGAAACCAGACAGACGCGTAGACAAAAAGTATGAAAAGAGGAGGAGAGGGGGCGATAAGATCTTTCCTCTTCTCTTAAGACACTGGCAGTAGTTTGAGATATAAACGCAACAATGGACAATAAAACAATAGTTCAGCATGCCTGTTCCAGTAGCGCTCAGACCTGCACATTTACTGTTGACAGCGCCACAATTAAGAAAGATGAAGAGTTCTTCGAGCAATGGTTTCGTATTTCTGAACAAATTTGAAATCGTTTTGAAAATAAAAATTTTAAAACCAATTAAATTGTTCCTGCGTGTTGCGGAAGGTTGAGTGATGGTTAAAATGAGATATTATGTTATTAGCGCACAAGGTGACAGGAAAGTTTTGGACACTTGGACGCGACCTTAAAATCCTCGAGTCAGCAGCTACGCACACGCGACATAAGGTGAAAGTTGTACCTTTCTCCTATATTGTTGGGCTGCTAAACACTTCATATTTCAAATCAGTTAGTACAAAGCTCGTCGTCACTCAGGGATCGAGTTGGCTGGAAAACTTTGTTGGGGACAAACTTTTTTTACCACTGTACTTACAAAATTTACGTAAACACCCTCACAAATTAACACAGATCAAATACTCACTATAATTCAGTTTGCATGAAAACCTGTTTAAAATGCAATGTGTCAAGGTAACCCAATGGCGACGTTTATTTCTCTTGTTATTTTTCCGACTTTTGAGGTTACCCTCTTGTCCAAAATTTGGGAGGGACTTGTCACCGCTTCAAAATCACCTTCACGTGAATGTGCAATATGTGCTCATTTATGAATGCGGCAACCCATCCTTTTGTTTTAGGAACGCATTGCTGATCTGGAACAGTCGGAAGCATTTCTGCAGTGCCAAATTATCAACTTGGAGGACCAAGTAACTAATCTCAACACCGAACTCTCCCAGTCCAAGAAAGAGAACGAAGATTTGGGAAAACACTGTGAAAAATTAGAAAACTGCGTAGGTACGAGAAAACTTTAAAATTCCTTATTAACTGCGGCATACCAAATTTGATATTGCTGCTGTTAATACGGAGGTACAAAGACAAGTTTTCCAACAAAACTTTAAATATCTATTTTACACCATCAAATAGTATGCATTTTGTTTTCGTACAGAATTCTAAAATCAATTTTGTTTTGTTAACATCTGGAAGACTTAGACTTCTTGCATTGATTACTCTGTTTTCAAGATTAAATTTTGATCGAGTTATACTGAAAAACAAGCATTAAATCAGTACTCTCGATCTTTCAAACCGATGCAAAATGTTGGAAAGTGTGAACTAATTTTGGATTAAGAGTGGAGCGGTTTACACAGCATGATATATCAGGGTACTTGCGGGCACCAACTATTGGCCTTCCGCCTTGCTGGTGGTGGGACTACCAATTGGCAATCATAGCACATTTATTTTCAGTTAAAAATGGACTCTTTCCCTCCCTTAGCAAAATATTGTTTAAATTTGCGGTGTGAATCTGGATAACTGCTTTATGCAGTGGCTACGTCTTAGAAAATATATAAACCAGCCTCAATATATTACACATTTTTTTAATTCTAAAGGTTTTCGGCACATCATATGGCGCTCCTCGCAGAGATTACAAATGCCGCTTATTCTAGAAATTATCTCGCAAATGAACACGTAATTTTGTTGTATAGATTCATTGGCAAATGTAATTTCTAGAATTAGCTGCGTATTTGTGTTCTCTGAAGAGGGCCATATAATGTGCTGAAAACGTTTAGAATTTAATAAAAAAGTTTAATACATTGTAACTGCTATATATCTTTACGATTTGGAGAATAAAGAGCACCTCTTTCTCGAAATTCTATCTTACAGAAGAGAATGACTAAACACACGACTAATGTTAATGACCACTGCAAAACGCAGCGCTAAAATAACGCACAGCGCCAACAAGATGATGACCACATTCCACTGCTTGACGTTTAGGGACCGCACTGACCTCAATCACAAAATCTGTGAAAGTTTTGAACATCCACAAATGTGTATTATTTCAAAATCAAATCAAATCAAATAGTTTTTTTGTTTTCAGCGGTTATTGATGCTGAAAAAGCCTTGCTTGATGATCTCAAACAACAAAGTCAGGAACTCAGACTGAAACTTTCCGAAAGTGAACATCGCGAGCAGAGTTTAGGCGAAAAACTTGCTCAGTTATTAGAAGATAAGGTTGAACTTGAAAAAAAGGTATTTTTGTTAATTTAATCAGTTTATTTTATTTCTTCAAAATGCACGAGGTTGCAACGTTTATAGTGGCGTTACCTCTTCAATAGAAGATTTTTTTCTATGCCCGGATCTTTGAAACGGGTCAAGCAAATACATTGCTCCGGGGGCCGAGAGCTAGGGTGGAACCCTTACTGGAGGACCATTTGAAAGAGACAATTGATCAGTTAGTTTTTTAATTTCAAATTAATTTTGCAACTTTTAGAGGTTCTAAATTAATTTTACATTACCTTGCAAGATTTCTTTTGGAGATCCAGCCCTGGGTTAAAGGTTGGGAAGGGGTCGAGTTTAAAAAATCGAACTGACTAATAATGTGCACATGAATAATTCGTGATATTGCTAAAATTGAAATCAAACGGATACAAAGCGAACAGAAAATCCTATTGTGTTTGGTCAACCAACAACTGTAAGTTTACGAGGTAGATTGCTTTGAACCAACAAGCAGCGACTTTTTACTACAATATGAATGTGCAGAGAAGAAACAATAATAGGATAGAGCTACACAATTTCGAAGTTCGTGATTGGTTTTACAGCGAGCAATTTATTTATTAGATTTCTCTCCACAAAGAGCAAGGAAATTTGAAATTAATCGACGAAATTAAGAAACTGAAAGAGGAAAACCATCACTTGCAAATCACATCAAACTCTTTGCACGACAGGCAGGTGTTAGCATTGGGTAGGATCTGCTAAACTTGACGAGCTGTATCAATTGGCATCGTTGCTTCAAACTGTTTAGTTGAACATGAATATTTTTGATATTTATCAGATGTGCTGGTCTTGAGAATTTGAAAGAATGCCTCGTACAGCAAATCGAATCAATTGAAGAAGCATCAAACGCAGAGAGTTTAAAACATAAAGAACAAATTAAGAAACTAAATGAAAGTGTTCGGTAAGTTTCTTGTTCAGGGCCCCAAACAAGCGGGTAAGAGACACTGAGTCCCTCGCAATTAGCAATACCACTCTCCCTCTAAATGGATCAATATTTTTGAGACAATCTACAGCTTTCCTTAAAAAACGTTATAGTATATTTTGCTCCCCCTTTTTAAAAGTTGTAATTGAGTGCTTGTTTTGGATAGTGAAAATCTGCTGAAGTAGCCTATCTACTGCAGAATTGCACGATGCTGTACTTACTTCGACTAACTGAAAAATGTAATCAGAATATGGTTCTACGCCCCTTACTTTTTTCTCTCTATAAACCTTATCTCGCAAACGCAGAATACGCTCGTATTATGTTATCAAAACATTTATTAGAAAACTCAAAGAAGAACGTGAAAGCTTGATCGAGAGTAAAGACCAACTTGAATTGAATGAAGAACTCCATTTAAACATGACTGATAAATCAAACAAACGAATAGAAGATTTGCTGGTGGGTTATTGTCAAAGCGATTCCAGCTTCATGTGGTGCAACCAAATTTTATTGCCTGTGTGCTGTTGAGCCAAATTGATGAATTTATTTGTCTTGTGTCTACTACAGGAGGTTATTGATCAAACCTGTTGATATAAATTTTGGATAATATACAAATAGCTTAATCGTTGTGGGACATCTATAAAAGGGTTGTTAGTAGTTAAGTGTATTAGGCTTTAGAGTACTCCTGGAATCCAGAACGGGGCTTATTGGCTAACTCAAAAGGGTGAATAAAAATACTATTGTGTTTTGTTTTAAATTGTATGCTTAATCTATGACATAAATCTATCTCCTTGAGGTTCTTACAGAGCTTGGGCGAGAAAGTGGATTGTAATGACTCTGCAATCAAGGTCGCTATCAGCAAGTATGCTGCGAAGTCTCATCTAATTTTGTTGTGGATGAGAGGCTTAGCTCGTATACTTGAGGGAAGGACCTAACCTTTTGGCAATGTTAATGCCTTAGCCAAATGCTGCGAAACACATTACGAATTGAGATCTTTTAATCGCATTCAAAGCTGAGTACAATCTGTCAATCAATCAATAATTTCCATATAAGAAGAACCACAAACAGTAATTTAACCCAAACCGAAAGAGCTTAGCTACAAGTACAGAAACGGTACAAAAAAGGTGAAATTTCGACAAGAAGTAAACAGGAAGGCTCTGGGAATACCTACGGATTAGAAACAGAAATTCTGTAAGGGTTTTTTGGGTCTGCAGATTTCCAAAAAGCTAATTACAAGCATTTTTTGCTATCAAACCGATACATCTTCTGCACGAAAACAGTAAAAGTTTGTTTAAAAGAGTTGATCTCCAAAAAAAATTGGCAAAAGATTCAATTTCATGAAGTTGATTTCCAAAATAAAAAAAGGGCAGAGGAAGCCTTCCGACTTTGATATCTGGCTTGGTTCAGTCTCTCAATGACCGTGGAAAAAACTGCGAGGGGGATGCAGACCATTGCAGTCTTCTAGTGAAGCAGCTACCAAACAAAGAACAATAAGCAACTACATGACGAGATAGATCCCAAGTCGACACATAAAACGCTCGTTTAATGCCTCAATAATCATACAGTAACTGTTTTAATTATGTTAAAATTTTATCATAAATGCAAGTTAGTTTTTATTTTAGCATCACATCGAAACTTTAAAATCGCAACTTGAAAATCAAAAATCGAAAATTGAATCATTTAATGAAGTTCACTATCAACTTGATATGGCCATGCTTGAAAAAGGAACACTTGAAGCGCTCTGTAGCCAATACAAAGTGGACATTGAAGAACTGCAGAATAAAATAACTTGTAACCAGGTAATTCTGAGCATCTGTAAGATGTTATACAAAACAATAACTTATTTCTTTGTGTAAAATGATTGAGTTATAAGTTTAGGGTAGTTGTTAGCAGCTTTTTTTATGTGTGGTATATTCAAGAAACGTTTTATGCTCTCCTCGCATTTCGTGACACACTTTATGGTCAATCAAAAATAGAGTTGGAAAGATTATACTGATTTTGAGCACTAAACCTTATACCCTATCACCTATTCAAACATTTATTATGTTACAGTTTGCTGCAACAAAAGTCGAAATTCGTATAATGGACTGTAATCAAATATAAAATTTTCTGGCCACAAAGCGAGACTCTCGCACCCACCGATTGTGCTCTCTCGCCCCTCCCCCCCCTACAGATGAAAACCTCTTGTTTGGAGCAATCTCATATAATTTGGTTGGCATATAATATGTAATTTTGTTTGCATAATTGTTTTGCAGAACCGACTCTCAGACTCATTTGAACAGGTCAATAAACAGCTGATGGACGAAACCGATGAGATGGCCACTCGACAACAAGGCTTGATGATAGAGAACCAAACGTTAAGAATGCGGTCATGTTCCCGGGGTTTTGACGCTGTAATTGGTCGCAAGTTCTGCGAAAACGCTTGTCCATTAATAGAAGCGTGTGTAACGGCCCTTTTCAAAGCACAAGCAATCTTGAAGAACACTCACCCTGATGTTGAACTGTTCCCCGACCGCGTTGAATGGACTTTCAATGATGCTCGCAATTTGCTTTCGGATGAAGACGCCATTAAATTGCTGGATGAGTATGGGGACGAGATTGTTGGTACCACAGTAGCAGAGTTGCGACAAATGCAAGACCATAGTCCAAGGCTAAGCGACGTTACATCATTATCTCAATTAATCGACGGTGTCAAAAAAACACATCAAGCATTCTGTGCTCTTCAAAATATCAAAAGATCTAGTTTTGCTCTCCGGGACTATCTCGAAGAACAACAAACCGAAATTAGTGATGCAATTAAATCAAAAGGGTAAGTAACAATTTCGATTTGACTAAAGCACATTTTACAATGCGTTAGGGAATGGCATTTCTACGCAATCAAAAACTTAGCGTACTGTTAGTTCACAAAACTTTGAAAGTAGGATTGATTGCTCGTTAAATGTTGACAAATGTTTTCATGCTTTCATGTGTTGCCAGTACTATGCCATTGGTTTTACCAATAACTAATATGGTATTCACTTAATTCATAAATTCTTCTAGAGAGAAGCCGGCCTTTCGAAATACACCTTCTCCTACTATTGATGGAAATACATCGGCTCGCATTATTGAGAAAAGTCTGCTTCAAGAAAAAGTTGATTCGCTTCAAGAAGAATTAAAAACCACTAAGAAAATTTTGCAACTTGTAAAAGAAGAGAACGAAAAGGTTATTTCTGAAAACCAGAAGAACTGTAACGTAAACACCTTACAAAAAGAGCTTGACATAATGCAAAACAACGAAAAAGTTCTCTTGGATAAACTCAATCAATCCCAGCAAGTTTGTGACAGTTTAGTGGCAAGAACAAGAACCCTGCAAGAGGAAAAATACGAGTTGATTAAGAACTGTACTGATGCTGCAAATGTAAAAGAATTGAAAGAAAAATTGAGCAAAGCTGAATGCCAAGTTGAAAGTTTTCAAAATGAGAATAGACTGCTTTCAGATAGCATAAAAGAAATGCAAAAAGTTTTCTCAAAAACTGAAGATGAGCTTAGAAAAGAAATAGAAGTTTTAAATCGGGACCTGGATAGAGTTACAAAGTCGGAAAATTCTTTGAGAATATGCTTGGACGAGACGCAAAAAGCTGGCGATGAATTGTTAAAAAGATTTCAAGAAGTAAAAGATGAAAACGAACAAGCTACAAACAGCTATCAATTGGATCTTAAACAGCTACAAAAAGATTTAAAAGAAAAGGTCCAATTGGAAACTCGTTTAGAAACAGAACTTGAGGAGCAGAAAGAAAAGCTCAAATCATCAAATTCAAATGTTAAAAGTCTACAGCAGCGACTGGTAAACACTAACGAAGTAAATATGGAAATAAAAATAAAGCTTACGCAAAAAGAAGTAGATTATGAAACTCTTCAAAATGAAAATGATGAACTGAAACTTAAACTCGACTTTCTTGAGCAAGAAAAAGAAAAAAATAGCCATGAAAGAAATGTAGAAATAGAAACTATAAAAGAAGAATTATACAAAGCTGAAAAACAAGTACAAGAACAAAATGAAAAGTTGGCAGAAAGAGACAGGTAACAAAAGATTGATAAAAATCGTATTTTTGTAAGCTCTAATGTCATTTTACTGTACACTCCGGAAATAAAAATCGATTAGCGATGAAATTATAAAATTGAAAAAGAGGAGGTATTAAGTTTTTTTAATGTTTGATGGCTGGAAGAATTTTGATGTTTCTGCTGATGATTTTGAAAAATATTGATCTTTTTAATCTAGAAGTTAAATTTTGTGATACTTTTATAGTTGGATATTATAAATACCTTGTAGTGTTGCGACAGCAACTCTACAAAAATATAATTATTTTTGAAGGTTTATGCCAAAATACAAGCTAAACTTCAAAATATGTGCCATGCCCACGATACGAACTTTAGTCTGAACGGAGAAAAAACGCGATATGTTTTAGATTAGAACTCAAGCATTCCATGAATACGTCTTTAACAACGTAGAAATTGTAGAATTCTGTCTCAATATTTGTTTAGAGATGTAATTTAACTACCAGCGTTGTTTGTTTTATTACGTTTTATCAACTTTGACAACTTCGCCGGTAACATGCTAATTCAACATCTGCTATGGCAACTAAAACTGTAACCAGATGAAAAGTGGCGTTTGGGGATTTTCACCTCATGTTATGCACATAAGTGAAAGTTCCCAGCCATTTGATTTTATTTTTCTTTGTTGGACAGTAAATTACACAATCACCATGATTTGGTCGATGTATTATATTTATATTTTAGGTCTGTCAATGAAAGCCTAGAGAACGAACTGCAGGAGCTTCAATACCGACTTGCACGAGTAACGCAACAGCGTGAAGAAATGGCCTCCCAAATTTCCGACCATGAAAAACGCAAAAACGACATGAGTGAAAAAAACAAAAACCACGAATCAATTATCGCAAAGCTCAAAGAAAACATTGAAACTAAAGTATATGAACTTGAAAAGGCTGAAGAGCTATATCTAGAAGAAAAGAAAAAGTTTGACTCTTTATCTCAAAATATGAATGAGCTTTTGGAAAAGAACTTAAAACTCTCGACTGAGCTTTCAGATAACAATGAAACTGTGATCGCGCTACGACAGCAAATAAACCGATTAGAGAGAAGGGCGCTTGTCAATACATCACCACAAAATGGCAATGATCAAGCCGAGAAAGGGCCAGTTTCGCAGCCTGACAACAGCACTGTGGCTGAAAGCACGGATCACAGAAATACGCATGAGCCTGCATCTACTTATGAATTGTGTGACAGCGAAGTTATGTCAAGTGAATTAGAGCACTTACGACTGAAGTGCTTGAATTTAGAACATGAGTTGAGTGCATTGAAAAGCGAAAAACAATTGATTGAGCTTGCCGTTGACGAAAGCCGAAATGAAGTTGCTTCGAGGCAAAATTATAACAAAATGGATGTAGAACGACAAAAGAACAAACGAAGACTACGAAAATTGTCATCAGAGGGAGAGATTTCAAGCAGCAGCCACAGTTTAGAATCTTGTACGAGTACCAGTGCGGAAGAGAGTGAAATCGAGACTGACAAGGGCCATATAAATTCAGCTGATCATCTCAAAAGTTCCAACGAAAATGTACCTGGCGATTATCGAAGCAAATCTCAACTTTATAAAGAAAATAAGTTGCTGCAAGAAAAGATAGAAGAGTTGGAAAACTATTTGCAAGACCGTGACAATTCGCAAAATGAGTCTTGGCTCTATCAGGAGAACCATCGACTCTTGGACTTACTGAAAGAAGCTGAAAAAGAAGTAGAAGACAATCAGGTATACAAGAGAGTGGCTTGCATCAAAAATCGCATTCAGCTGATAGACCAGTACATTGATTTCTTTAGCCAATTACACGGAAGTTTGACTCTACTTTTATTTAACAAACACTAATTGAGCGTGTTCAGTTTCAGTTTTCTGGAAAGTTTGCTTTTAAAGGTGTGATACTAATATTTTTGTTGTTCATTATCCTGGTGTGTTTTCAAATGAAATAACATTATTGTAGCATTAGCCATAAACTTGTAGATCATGTTCAGCTCTTTGATAAATATTGCACACAAGGGCAATAACTTTTGTTAACAAAATTTGAAACTAAACTAGTAAATTTGACCCTACTTGATAGCTTAGAAATGCCACCGATTTATTGATTACTTCACTTGAATATCAATATTTGTTTTGCTTTGCCATGGTTTAGCAACGTACTTCTATAACTTTACAAACATAAGTTCGTTACGTACTTAATAGATTGCAATACAATACGCCGGTTTCAACCAACCAGAAAGGAGAATATCTTTCTTCGTATAAATGGTGGTACTTCTTTGATGACAGAGATGTTGGCCTACAGCTTTTAGTAATATTTTGCTATCAATCAAACAACTAAAATTTTGCCTCAAATTGCTTTTTTCTGTGAGTGAGCTCTGGCTGATCAATCGTTATGACTACCGGAGTGTTCAAAAGATATTGGATACAATCGGTTTTCGTAGATGGCTAAAAAATCATCTTTGATCGAAAGCTGAATTCAGACACTGCATTCGGGGAGGGCAAGTGAGATGTGGGAGAGGGGCACAAATAGAAGGAAAGTTTCAAAAAACCACAAAGTCCAGGTTTCTGAAAAAATTGTATACGCGCTATTTATTATCGAGTCCAGAGGCTTAACCAGGGGTTAAAGAGTCGAAGCTCACGTTCTTATTCCTGTAATCATGCCACTTTGCTTCAAAAAAAGTGAAGATTCTTTTTTATAGACTGCTAAAATTTTGAGTGAATCCCCTCCTTTACAAAATATCGTGGTTGTGCATCTGATTGTGAGGACAACTCTCACTAAAAATACAGTACTTCAGAGGTTTGGGTTTGATCAGATAGTGAAATAAGGTTCGAGGACTGCTCAGGTTACTCCTCCAGTCCTTTTTTTAATTTGGGCTCATGCACAAATTTCTTATGCAGATGGAGAGACAAAAACTCGAAATGCTGGTCAACAGCATGCAGAGCAAATTAAGTGAGAATGAAGCATACAACCAACAAAGCGGAACTGAATCTGAACCAGAAGCAATTTATTACGAAAGAAAGAGAAAAGAAGAAATCGAAACAAGAAAAAAAATTGAGAATTTAAAAGTAAGGAGTGGTGTCTCTTTTATCACATTTTGCCACATTTCGTTGTTTTTTGTGAAGTTAAAGTGCCTAGCGTATATTGCTTTTTTATTGAGAAAAAATCTTTTTGCATCCATATTGCTATTGCTCACACTTCTCTTTTTGCAAGTTTATGGATATCAGGTAATCCTCGTGCAATACAGTCACTTTCTATCTTTTCGTGTGAAAAATAATGAGTGTTTTTTCTAAGCTCATTATCCTCCTCAAATACAACAAAAGCTGAATGATTGTCTATTATTATGAACAATATTGTTAGGCTACCCCAAGTAAGTGACCAACGAAAGCGCATTTTTCAATGTTTTTTTTGTTTCTCGAAAACCTTTGAGGTTATTTATAAGACTTTCGATTTGCATTGTAGCTACAATTAGAAGAAACCGAGTGTCTTGTTGTCGCTCACAAGAACAAATTGAGTTACGTTGAAAGTTTAAATGAAGATCTGCACTTGGCGAATACGAAACTAAAAAGCAAACTTACGGAACTAGAAAGCCGAACCAAATTTCACATGCATCCTGTCGTAGAGAAAATCTATGAAGAAATACGCGAAAGAAAGTAAGTTGGTTGCAACAACGATGGGCCATTGCACCAAAACATAGCCAATCTAGTTCGCTGCAGGCTCGAAATCGTGAAATTGTAAGTTCAGCACACGCATAGTTCATGCGTTACCCTATCTTTAGCAAATGCGCTATTGACCCTTCTAGGTTGCTTTATTTTTCATAGAAATGCACCGAACTAACACTAGCAGATAACTTCAAAACAGCAGTGAAAATAAATTGTTTTGGTGCAGGTGGAATCGATTTTCCTTAATTTAGCAACTTACGTTTGACTACCCGGTACCCAACATGATCGACAGAGTTAAAGTGGCAAAATTTATCGCTACTCCAACATCTACACTTCTTGAAAGTTATCGCGGAAACTCCTTATAGCCGAGGCTGATCAATTTGTTTTGCCCTTATCAAAAATTATTTTTTAGATTGTCGCAGAGCGCTCCAGCTATTCTGGAGCAAGATGAGAGTGTCACACCTAGGGGGTCCTGGGCTGAAAATGAGACAATACCTCTGGATCACGTAATGAAAGTTTTATGTGAAAAAGTAACTCAATCACAGAGCACTGCTGAAGAAAAAGAGGTGACATTCGGTAAAACACCGGTAAAGAAATCAATTTATTTTAATTTCTGCTTTATTCTTGTAGTTGGAAAATCAAAAACTTCAAATTGCGATTACACAAATGAACGAAAAACTTCAGAGTACTTTTGAAAGGAACGGATTTCTTGAAAAACAGGTGATAGTCACGCTGTTAAAGCTGTTGTAGATCACTTGTCCGACATAACACCGTGAATTTATAAGAAAGACGTACTTGCTTACTGAATTTTGTCTGAAACTATACAGTTCTCTAAACTCGGCACGGTAGTATTGGTAATTCTTGCTCACTATAAGTCAATATTTCCAACATATAGCACCAAAGTTTGGTACTCAGATGAAAGCGTTAATATCTAAGCGTATTTTTTTGAAGCACAAAAAATTCTTGCATGTTTTACGTTACTATTTTTCTTGAATTTGGTCTTAAACTTTGCATACTTTTATACATTTGTTTACAGAGCTTAGATTATTCCAACCAGCTTGAAGAATCTCGGCAAGAGCTAAATGGATGTCAAAGTGAAATCATGGAATTAGAAGAACTTCTAATGAGAAATAAAACTACAGCCAAAGAACGGTTGCAGAGGTAATTACTGGCAACATCTATAGTGACGCTAATTCCAATAGTCAGCTTCAATCCCAACAAAAAATAATTCAATTCCCAACTGCACGGCTTTAATTTTGAATACAGCAGTGCGTCGCCACTCTCTCATGCTGTGAAAGTACGCATGAAATGCGCGACCTCACAACCAGCGAAAAAATAAGTGGTATTTATTGCTATTTTCAACTAATGTGCAATGCAAAAACGCAAAAACAAATTTCCATGCGCCGCCGAAGAATCCAGCAATTAAACAATATCGTCTATCAAGTCCCCCACTCAAAGTATTTGCGAAATAACGACAAAGAATATTTAATACATAAAAAATATACAGTTATTACACTATCACAGTCATACTTTCACCAAGCCGTCAATCTTTAATTGCCAGATATGATCGACACAATATCATGCAACTAGTTTCGCAAAGCGAAGCCATAAAAGTAACCGTGGAAATGCAATGTGAGACATAATATTTCACTTGAAGGATGGTTCAATGTCAATTAAGTAAAGTTGCGTTAAGTAAATTGACGTCATATTGGCAAGTTTTTCAAATCTTTTTTCAGATGCGTGACTACACGCAGAGCTACGACAAATTAGAGAACAAAACTATAGGTCTTGAAATTGAACCTGACTCTTCAAATCCTTATGCAGTAAACACTATGCATTGATCAAAACGTAAAAACATGTTTTTACAATTTTAGCAAAGAAGAAGATATTGACAAATTGCAAGAACAGTTAATGTCTTTATCTGCTGAATTGCAAAGAAAAGATTCGCTTGTAACAGAAATGAAGAGGATCGAAGAAGAGCAAACTGAAAACTTTGAGAGAGAGCTGTGTAATCTAAAAAACCGGGTAATAACTACTTCGCAGGATTTGAAAGACAAGGTGGGTCTATCTAACTGCGATGTAATTTTAACTTTCTTGTTAGAAAATGCGTAATGTTGTAGTTCTATTAACAAAGGCAAATATTCGAAAACAACTAAATATTAAATGTAGTGATCAAACTCATGAAACCCTTTACCCGCAGGGGGAGGGAGCTTTGGCATCCTTCCTATTAAAGCATTATTTGATTTGATTTCAAAGTAGTACGTGATGGTAGCGGCTGGCCTAATTCGGCAGCTCTAATTTCCCCAACCTCTCCCCCTAGCTATCAGTTGCAGGGGTGTTTCGCCCTTGATTAAGTATCAGCTATCCTCTGGTTTATTTAATGATTGTTTGATAAGTTAAATTTTGAGAAGGATGCTGACCGTTTCATTTTCTTGTCACCAATTACATTTTTGCACCTATACTCAGCCAGGGGAGGCTGCTAACTGCAAAGACCGAGTACAACAAGTTTGTAACAAACTTTGTTTATCATATCTATGCTTTCTTTCGAGTATTGACCATTTGAGCAGCCTTTAAGAAAACATGAAAACATATTGGATTTACAGACTAACGAATCTGTCGATTTAATGGATAAAACTCGTCTTTTATCAAGTCAAAACGAAGTTATGCAGGCAGAAGTGGCAAAGAAAGAAACAGAAATTGAAAAATTAAAGATCAACATCGAACAATTAGAACAAGAAAATACGGAGAACGCTGAACGAGCCCGTCTTTCGGCGCTTGGTAAAAGCCATGTTTCTTTTGTAACAAAAATATCTTGAGATAATGTACAGAGTTATTATTATATAAAAACCCGTGTAGCACAGGACTGATTTACAAAATGTCGGTGTCACTGCGATTATTTTTAAAAATGAAGCTTTATCAACCGCTTAACAGACTTGATCTTTTGAGAGAAGAATTTACTTGAGTGCACCCCCAAATAATTCCCTATTGACGCGACAAGTGCGCAGTAAAATTTTGAAGGCGTGGTTTCATGTAAAACTATCTATCAGAAAACTCTTTATGAGATGCATATTATTGCAACGCTTTGAGGATATTTGTAAATGTTTTTAGCAAATCAACATCTAACAGTCAAACTCAACTCAACAATGAAGATGCATGATGAGACAATCGAACATCTGAAAACTGAAATCTGTTCTTTAGAAGAAAGCAGTAATCAGCTCAAAGATGCAATGGCCAACAAAGGTGGACTTTTTACCTCTCACAACATACCGATTTCAGCCCAATGATTTCTATTAAAATGTGAAAACACAGTCAACATAGTGTTTACGCTAATGTAGCTACAGGTGTATCCGTTGAGGTGTTCCTATCCATCGCACAATACAATTTTTTTCGTTGTTAACCAGAGGATCAAATCGCTGTCTATGGCGCCACCAAGCGTTTGCTCAAATCTCGCGATGGCTACGTTTTTTGTCCATGGAAAAAGTACATTGCGGCAATTTCCTCTGCTAGATTGCACTGTATTTGGCAAAAATGTGCACTGCTGGCAGTGCCGGTAACTCCGAAGCGGATCTGAACAGAAAAAGAACTAATATTCTAGCATAACTAAAAAAAAGGTTTTCCCATGATTGATGTATAAAAGTACAAAATTATCTTTCTCGCCTCCTATTTTCAGGCATAAAATGAACTAATTGATAAATGTTCCATCGTTTCTCTACCACTTCTATGTTTATTTTATGCTATAGGTTTTAGCTGGACAAAAAACGTCAGCTGTAAGCTATATCATTATTAGTTAATAAATTTTCGAAACAAAGTTTGTTAAACTTTAGATCAAAGCATAGCGAATTTAAATCTTGAACTGACTGGTAGAGAAGAGCAAATTGAAGTGCTTAGCGCTCGAGTCGGAGAGCTGATAGAAACAGAAGAAGCTCTTAAGAAGACGATGAACAGCGCTGATGACATGATTGCCGCGAGAGAAAGAGAGCATCTTGATGAAGTGCTTCAGCTAAAGGACGGTTTGAACAGGTATTAACTGACACTGTTCTCTACCAATACTCCCAAATTTGGCCCATGCACATCACAAATCGCTGCGTGAGTGTTTAGGAGACAAAAACTCGGCAATTTCTCTAATTACAATAGAAATACTTTACTCGATTTGAGCTACATGTATTTTCTTCAGGCAACAGTCTGGCTTGATTCCTCTAGTTTTGAATCTCATTTTTGTCATGTAATGCCGCTTTGTAAAATAAACTCTTCTTTTTAGAACCTTATCAGAAGCTCAGAGAGCTGAAATGACAAGTGAAGAACTGATTCAAGAAATCTCAGAGCTCGAAAAGACAAACAAAGGCCTCCTGGACGAAATAGAAGGAATGAAAGAAAAAAAAAATAACGTTGACCACCAAATTGAAGCAATAGAGGTGGGGGATTTTTAAACTTTCTTCTGTTTTAGCTTTTTGTTATCACTTGGCTTCGACATTTATTAGTAAGATTATTCCTACTGCGTACAAAAAGTTTATTGGCGAACATGGGAGGTAGGTTCACTTTGCGGTAATTTTTATTTTGCAAATCGGTTGAACTACAGGACCTGCTTAAAGTACATGAGTCACTCCAGTATCGTCAAGTGAATGGATGTACCGCAGAAAACGGGTAAATTACCTCTCAAGACTGATGAAATGATTAATAAGTCGTTGGTTGTTGCAGCCAGTCTTGTTGGCTGTTCTAATTGTGAAAGTTACCAATAGCCTGCATACCTGTTTCTCAATGCTTCCAAATGGCCTCTTTTTTGTCCTGGTTATCCGAAAATAAGTGAGTCTACTTTCTCCTAGCTAATAACGTTCTCAATCAGTTTATTCTTATGGTGCTATCGATCTATTTGTTTACTAGCTACCATTCCGCTTTTGACGACTTCAAGTACCTGGCCTCTACACATGGCTGGTCGCTAAAAAGCCTGATAACTTCATGAAACCAATTCTGTCAGGTTCTTTACTGGGAATCTTCCGTTTGCTACACAAAAGTTGGATGTTGTTGTGGCAACAACAGTGGCCATGTTCTCAAGCCTTTTAGGCCCATTACACTCCTTTTAATCATAACTGATCATAATCATAATAAGAGAGTGAGGATTTATGTAACTAAGTAGTCACACACGAACAATGAGGAGCCGCTGTGGAGTTACAGCATAGTGGATTCTATGTACTCCACAAGTAGCAAATCCAGGAAATTCGGTCACTCATTTTCATAAAAAGTAGCTTTAACATAAGAACATAAGCTACAGCGTCCAGCCAGGTGGTCGAGTGATACTTATTATAGATAGAAGATCTGTATCTTGAAGGTTTGGTTCCCTGCTGATTGGATACACGCCACTGAAGAGGCCCAATAATGGCGAAACCGGTCTGGTGCTTCCTTATTGTTCGTGTGTAACTACTTAATCGTAACTGAGTAAACTCAATCTCATGTTTCACTCTGCACATTACTCCTATTGCTGAGCGTCAAGCATGAGATCTGTAAAACCATTTTTTAAGTCTTTAGCATGACTTGATAAAGGGATTAAAATCACCTCTACCAACTGCGTAGCGAACGCACCGACCACTACACCCCATGAGGGTACCTAAAGAATTTGCAGCCGAACTGTGGTGGGGAATAGTACGTATTTTAAAAAGTCAGCATTTCAAAATATAGTCAGTGCTACAGCTTTTATTTTTTTAGATTGAAAAAGCTTTGCTTAATACCAGCCTTGAAAGCGAAAGAGAAGAGCGGGGTGAATTGATAGAACGAATAAAGCTTCTAAATGAAGAAAACAAGGAGTTAAGTGTCTTGATAGAAAGCCTGCATTCAACAATCAACAAACTTCAAGAGCAAATGGCTCAGTTGCAGAATGAATCTGATAGTCATGCTCATGAAACAAAAGTAAAAGATATAGAAATCTCGGAGCTGACCGACGAGGTATCGCGTCTTCAAGTTCTGCTACAAAATTCCAGTCAACTTAAACGCAATGGAAATAAGACTGACTGTGAAATAGGCAACAAAGACTATGCTTCGTGAGTATAAAGTCACACAGTTTTACTTTTTCATCGATTGAATTAAAGAAATGATTAAGTACAAGACACGCTACTACAATGCTACGTATTTGAACAGAAAACATCTCGTATAGGATTGAGTCGTGTGCTAATAAGAAAGATTCTCTCTAGTTTGCAGTAGCACAAAACGAGTGATCGCGTATTAATCCTAGAAAAAGTTGCTGTTAACCAGGAACAACTACTCATTATCTAGGTCAAATTTAACTCGTTTCTTAGGAGTTGCAAAACTTATATGCAAACGTGTTATCTAGAACATGTTTCTTTTTATATCGAAAAATTATTGAGACATAATGGAAATGATATGTTCTTGCCAGATTGGTAATGGAGTTGGATCAGGTGCGTGAAGAAAATTCGGCACTAAGTGATACGCTGGCTAAATTAAACTTTGAGAAAGATCAGCTTGGGAAAGAAGTACGAAGATTGCATCTTGATTATCCTCTGATGTCTTCGCCAATTCAATCAGAAAGAAAAGATGAAAGCGAGCAAACAAACCCTAGTGAATTTGTAAGTGATATCTCAATGCGAAGCATAAACGATGAAAACTACAATGAACTAGTTATGGAGCAAGTTTTGAACTCACGCTTGCAGGTAATCATTTAGTTTTATTTAGTTTTTGATGTTAATTATTTAGTTTTCGATGACTATAAATAAATGCTATTCCATGTTTCATCCAGTTTGACATAATGCAGCTGCTTAACCAGTATGTCGTAGGAGACTAGTTGTCATCATAAATAGCATCTACCTTTTTTGCTGCGGAACTATTACTCTTCGTTTATGGCTGGATCAAAAATGGCTGCCGCGTTTTTGTATCTAAGTGTCTTGTTTCTATTGGTGGTGTGAGGCTGTACCAATTCTCACTTTATTCAATTATGAGACAGAGTGCGAGTTATTGTCATTGCGATAAGTTAATGTTAGCTGAATGGTGTTGCATATCGGCCTTGATTTGAACCCAGAACTCTTTTGCTTTGACTTTAAACTGTCTTCGAATTATGTCATCAAATAAGCAGACCTCTACAGAGAATATTTTTTTAGGAAGAGTCTTCCTCATTGCGGTCGGAAAATGAAGCGCTAAGATCAAAAATCGCGTCGCTAGAAGGCAGTATTAGTGCGATGACCGAGCGTCTAGTTCCAAGACTGGAACTGGGGAGCATTGCGGACGAGAGTGAACCGAAGAGAGACCTTAACCATGATGATGACACTGGCCGGTATGTTGCAGAGATCGATACCACTCGAGAGACTGGAATTGGGAAGGTTGAAATATTGGAAGAAAAGCTGAGAATGTCGGAAGAAGCTGGAACAAAGCTTTTGATTCAGGTAAGATTTAAATTGCAAGGGTCCAACTGCTGGCACTCCTCCAAACAATTGCCACCTTTTTTGTGGTGAAGCACATTATATTTTCTATGAGTCTGAAAGTAAAGCTATCGAGAAGAGTTTGCTCTCTACAGGGTCACCCAGGGTCTCTTTGGTGTATGGTCCAAGGGGGAGACACAGAAGAATTACGATTATTTAGGAATATTGCGAATAAAAACTTGTAAAATCTTTGCTCACACTGCACCGGATATTGTCTGCGTATGGGCCTTAAACAAACACGCTCGTTTAAGAAGTAAACTGCGTTCTCTCTGTTCTTTCCATGAGCTATCCATTCTTGGAACTCCAACAATATGTTGATCACGTGCTTTGGGAGGCAAATCGGGACAGTTCAATGTCGAAGTACTTGTACTGTCGGAGTTTGTTTGCAAATTGCTGTCGAATTGTTCAAGTACGATTTTCACCATGATTCTATGCTATTTGCAATTTACCATATAACTGCGTGCAGTAAATATAGCAATGCAACAAACTAGTTTCAAATTCAGTGATCCCAGCTAGAAAAACTGACGGCATGTTTTTAAATCCACAGGCAGAGTTTAAGAGCGAATGTGAAAAGTTCGAAAACTCAAGGCAAGCTTTTAAATCCATATAAATAAAGCGTTATAGATACTACTTAAGGCATAGTTTTGTAAAAATACAAAATCAATTGACGAATAGAATTTGTTCTCGTAGCGTCCCATCTGCACATGATTTAATTACTTTCCAGCAAGTTTGTTTGCCTTGCAAATAACTCAACTAGTCTGAACACGAACTACGTAATTTCGTCATAAAATAAGTTACGCTTACTTTATGCTAAATTTACTACGATGGCTAACATTCTAACTGTAACAAACTATACTCTTTACTAGACAAACTTGCATTTATGACCAATATTACTGGCATTTTACAAGTATTGCAAGCGGCGGTAGATTGGTGGCTTTACTCTTTTGATGGTATTAATCTTTATTTGCTTTAATTCACACTTAAATTGAAATTTGCTAAAGAAATAGCATCACTAATCAAATAAAACGAATATCTATAGCTATAAAACGCTTGTATTCGTTTTGTTCACAAGCAGATCATGCAATTATGCAACAGATGGCCACAAAAGTCGAGAGGTTCTGAAATATTGTTTTATTTAAGTCAAAACAACGTGATTTGATTTTGGCAGAAGTTGTTTCTATATTGCTGTTGGGACTAACTGCAATCCACAGGTGCAAGAACTGGAAGAAGAGGCAGAAATGCTGAGAAGTAACCTTCAAAAATTAAGCGGCAGCAACAGCATTTTACAAAATGATTCATTCAGCGTTAAATCAGACAGTTCTCAAGTAAGTCCAGTGGTGTAACGGGGGTTTTGGCCGCCCTGTGGGGAAGCAAAAAAGGCCGCCATGTTTCCCATCAAGTAAACCATAAATGTCGATTTTAGAATTTTCTGTTTTGAGACAGCTAAAATTTTGTGTCTCTCAGTCAAAAATGGTATCCCTCTTCAAGAGGCCGCCCTGTACGTACCGTACATTCCTTCCTAAGCCACTGAATAAGCCTATTGTCTAGTCTTTAACAAGTAGAAGTATATATGAGAAAGGAAATAAGTTGTATTGATTACATGTAATGTCGTAAATCATAATCCGATTGACTGATCAAAAAGCTGAACTTTTCGCAGTATTTTAAAACTTTATTGATGTTGAGATTTTCATACAACTTGTGTAAAAAAGCTGCTCTGCCTGCCTATTTTGCTTTAAGATGACAATTAAAAGCCTTTAAGCTGTATTTTTTCTTTAACTAATCAATAATTGCACTTGTCAAACAAATATGATGCTTTTTAGACCGATGATCATACTTCTGAAGGAACACTGGATTACAAAGATGAAGAAATTAGCAGATTGAAAAATGAGTTGGCTCAAATATCATTAAAAGAAGAGCAATGGCATAACAGGTTAAACATATTATCTGGACCTAAAATGGTTCATAAACACTCTAGCATTGCATTCTAATGCATTCTATTTCCGCAAACCCTATCAAGTAACTTTGTGGACAATACAGCACTAAAACAACTCTTTGTAGCCTATTTCAATGCGATTTGAAACTTAAAGTTTTCCTGAAATGTGTTCCGAAGAAGAACACTGTGTAAAAGCTCTTTCGGCGGGATAGGGTTTGCAAATAGCAAAAGCAGTAACACGCCACTCAGGTCAAAGGCTTAGCTGCAATGAACTTGGAGGAGGGGAAAGAGAAAAATGGCAGTATGCTTTTAAGGTGATTTTTTGATAAGTGATTATTATTTTTGATTTTTCATATGCTTCAGAAATTCGAAAACCTGGGTGGCATAATCTCTTTACTTCACTTCCTTTGGCTACGCTTATACACAGGCAGCGGAAAGCTTAAATAAAGAGCATTGCTGATATAACCATTGGGCTACACGTTGAAAAACGCTAAACCTTTGTCACTTTAAATGTGAATGAATGAACGGTCGAATGATGATGCAAGTTTACAGTTAAATATATTACAGATACGAAGAAGTTCAAAGTAGTGCTGAAGAATTACATCAACGACTACAAAAGGCAGAAGTTGATAACCATGAACTGCAGCGTAAACTAATGGATCTTGATATGGAGTGCCGAAGTATATTGGTACAAAACCAGGTGGGATTAAGCGCAAAAGTTTTTAATGCTTCAATAACCTGCCCACTTTAAGGCACAGAGTAGCGTCGGAAGAGAAAATAAAGTCTTGGACTGTTTCTTTGAATTCATGCGTTAGTCGATAGTTACTGACTAGCATTTGATAACACCTTCCCAAAACTTTGCCTACTGCCAGTTTACTACAGAAGAAAAACGTAAATTTATTGTTGTACATTCAAATCTGCTTAATGTGCTTGAATGACCTCATTCAGAAATTGTTTTCATTGGTTGAAGAAAGTAACTCGATAAAAGAGAAAACACAAAGTATATACAGTTTTTTTGTTAAGTTGAACTCTTCTTCACTAGGGTTTGAAAACCGGGATCCGGTTTCGGAAATTGCTGGGATTTAGTGCTGTTTTGCATTTTGTATTTCCCGGTTTTACATGCAAAATTTCCGGTATTTCTCTGATAATATGCAACCATTGATTACCACATATTATATCACTAAGCCTAAAAACATTGCTAAAAACTTACTTTTAGCCTTCCTGTTCACTACCAATAAAGCTAGAAAGGCTAAATGTTACATTAAATACTGTGACGACAAAGCAATTTTTATATCAAGCAGTATTCTCTGACCGCACGAAAACCAAAATTATAGCTACTGTTAAGCCACAAATTTTTTTTGCTTTGATTTTTCTTCACAGTTACTATCATATGTGTAACACCTAGTTTTGTGTGAGTGTGTGTGTGAGAGGTGGAAGGGGCTGACGGCATATCTGTCTGCAGGAAAACGTCAAGAATTTTGTTTTGGCGATCAACTTTTTTGAACATGAGGCAGTTCCTATTTTAGAGTCAAAATAAAAGTGAAAACCTTTTTTTTTCTTGAGATTAATTTTTTCCAAGTGACTATTTTTGCTATTTTTTGGGAATTTGTGGGGGCGGAACCGGTTGGGGTTTGCAAAATTTAGGAAGGCAGTTAAAAACTGTTTGGGAGGACTACAGTTTACCCTACTTTTACGCCTATTTTATTTTTTTGTAAAAGTGAAAAAATTTAGTTTTATTGCATTTCAATCGTGTTGATTTTACATGTTTTGCATCTTGTATGTTACGTTTAAAATTATCATTTTTTTTGTCGAGATTGTGTTAGATTTTTTTCGGTTTACAAATCCCTTCTCTCGACGTCGGCCCTCAAAAAGTCGTGAACGACTATTGTCCTTAGTAGCAACTAAAGCTAGTGAATCTCTGAATGACCACTTAAATAAACGGTTAGACTTAAAGTAGTAAACAGTAAGTTTGAACTATATGATGGAAGACTGTGTTCCCGCAACGAATACTTGCCTATCGACATCATTTTCAAACTGTGTTTGCTATGGTTGGTTTAGTAAACAGCTGTGTGAAATTTCTATATTGTTTGGAATCGTATCAAAAGCATAAACTTTGTTATAGTTTTCAATTGAATGTAATTCAATTGAGGTATACCGGGGCGATACCTTTGGCTTTGCTTTGAAGATTGAAATGGCGTTATTGAACCTTATTGGTTCGTGATATTTGTTTTCATGTTTACCCTCCACACGACTGCTTTACTGCTGTATTGTCATAAAGCTATTGTGAATAATATCGTTGCTGAAGTTGGCGAGGTGCTTTCAACAAATATGATCACACGCTAACTGAGAACACCTTGTAATTAATACATGACACGCTTATAGGTCGTAGTAACACAGCGAATGTCAGTAAACATAGAGTTTATGCTTTAGTGACTTCCATTTACCTGTGAGCATATGGCAGTGATTAAGTTATATTTTGCTACTCTTAGCATCACACACTTTGAGAACAGATGACAGTTTGCTTATTCGGTAAAAGGAAAATTATTGAAAGGGTCAAGTGGCTTTAAATTTTTTTTAAGGTAAAGTAACCGATGCAGTGCATTTCTGTCACAAAAACTTCAACCATGCAAAGAAATTTCAGATAAATTGTCCTTTTCAGGGGCCTGTAACAGCACAGAAACGACGTAAGTAGTGAAGTCACGACTTTGTGGAGGCGAGTCAGCCACTTTAACGCGCTTTGTTTCGGAGCAAACAGAATTTTCTTTGCCGGAAAAATGCATTTGTCTAATTAATGTAGTAGTAATAAAACGATTGTTGTATTTCAATATTGCCCTGAGTTTTGGTGAAATGTAACTTGAACAATTTTTGTGGGACAGCAAAAATTATGCTAATGTTGTCAGAAGTTTATTAAGGTTATCGAAAAAAATTTTTGGTCTGTAGTTAGCAAGACTTGTTTGTTGGCAAGGTAAGTACCTAATTCCGTTTTTGTGTTTCAACTCCCAATCTCGTTTTTATGTTATAAATGATCCTACCAGCTGGTCAATTATGATTAGGCTGTTACGCTTGTAGTCGGTGATAACTTTGATAACGTCGCGTGAAACAACCTCCTCGTCTTATGTTGCGTTAAGTTTACGCTTATATTAAACGAGAAAAGCTCTAAATAAATGATAGGTCTTCCGTAACAGGTTCTCAAAAACTCATGTGAACCATGTCCCTTTTCTGGTGGGCAGCCAGTATTTTCGTAAAGGGGAGAGGGGATCATCCAAGACTATAATCGCCTTTTCTGAGACAAAGTTTTTGAGTGTCTTTAAAAATGTTTTTTACATTCTTTGAAGTGTCACGAATAAAGAGAGATATAGTCTCTCACCTCTCCTGGTAGTATCTCCTGTTAGCCACAGTATTTCTTTTTACGTTTGTCTCATCATTATTCTACGAAATGCAAAGAAAATAAGTTTGTCGTTGTTCACTACATATTCATCGCATACAACTTTTAACATATTCCCTGTTTCAAAACGATAGTCACTCTTAACTTAAAGTCACAACTTGTTTCATAAGCCACGCAAAAGTAAAACATCAATCTTTTAATAAAAACAAGAATTACTGGCCCTAATCCATCCCTCAGTTTATAAATGAGTAAGAAGTCATCAAATATTCATTTTGTGACACGCTGACGCCACGAGGACAAGTCTAAACACGATTTGCGCCTCTCATATCGTCCTTAGAAAGTTTCAATTGTCAGCAATGGTTTGCTCGAATCACTGAGAGTTTGAAAATAATTGCCTTGCCGATTCAAAACAGCGGTTCTTGTTTTTTTGTTCCGGCACGATGATGTAGTGGTTGGAATACCTGCTTTGCAATCTGAAGTCTTAGGGTTCAATTGTCTTTTTAAGTCAAAACAACGATTTTAAAAATGGTGTTATACTGTAAGCAAATTTCGCTGTGCGCTCAGTGTTAAAACTAATATAAATAAAACTGCTGAAATGTTTACTCTGTCGTATCAACATTGTCATGGAGGGAAAAACCCGCTGCAGTCACAAACCTAAGTATCGCATCATGTTTGGTTTATTGTTTTGTTTTTGATTGTAGGCTTCGCATGTATGCAATCATTTTCTAAAAGAAAGTATGGCTAACTTAAAAAAATATTACATTACAATAATAAACAGTGTAGTGGTAACAAGATGCGTTACTTGTTTACCAACAACGAAGAATAGATTCACACTGGCGTACTCTTAGTGGGTGATAAAATCGCTATAAGGCTGCAACTGCTTTGTTCTTTTATTCTGAGTAAAGCCTTACATCAACATAATTTTGTGTGTTTATTCACGGCACACATGACACTGTAACAAGGTTAAAAAGACGTTTAAAGGTACGGCTTTATTCACAAATGGGAGGCTTCCTTATACAATCCTTAGGTTTGTTTTCTTTAAGTCTGTGTAAAGATTTTATTAGCTGACCAAACAAAAAATACTTTGTCAAAAATGTTTTGTTTTCACAAGTTCTTGATTTTTTTATAGGATTCAAGATTAGCTGAAATGAAACAAGAAACATTGGACGCTGTTGTTCAAACGCTCACCGTGCGTGAACTGTTACAAGAGATAAAACAAGAACGAAAAGCAAAAGCAGAGCTACAAAATGGAGATGCAGCGAGCAACAAATATGAAGATACCGGTAAAAATTCAGTGCACTTTTTTTTGTAAAGTCAATGACGTTTTGCTGCCCTTAGGTTTGTTATGCATCAAGTCTAGCCTCAGTGTAGATCAGGAACTACTGTCATTAAAAAGCGATGATAAACCGCTTCGATGTGAATAATGCGCTGTCATATCAAGCTTTGTTTGCGACGTAATACAGACATCGAATCTATTTGCAGCCATATTTGCTGGCATAAGCTTTCAAACTAGTGCTTATAAAAGAAATGGCACTTTGCTACTAGCTAAATGCATGTTGAAATACTCGTTTTTAAGCCAGTTGATGCGATTGCTCTGCTACCTTCCTGTTAAGTGCAGTAAATTTATATACGAATTTGAACACTGCACGGTTATCTATTCAACCTACCTGTAGCTTACGTGTTCGGCTGTGCGGTAGGCCTACAATACAGCTACAATGCAACTTTCGTTTAAAATTGCTTAGATGACGATATTGCGGATCTGACCAGTTCAGCGTCTGAAAAGGAAATAACTGTTGCTTGTCTAAATCCACTTGGAAGTGCTACGCAGATTACCAACTTAGCAGACGATCAGCTTTTACAAGAAACCATACTTAAGGTGCAAAAAGAATCAGAAGAAGAAAGTTTCAGCCCAGGTGGTTATACATTTTGTAGACCAGCTGAATAGCCTAATTAGTTTTGTAAATCTTGCTATTTAATAGCTGGGACCCACTTCGCAAATACATATATTTTGTTAATTTTGATAGTGATTTAGCTCATTCAGCAAAAAATTAATTTCTATGGGCGATTTATTGTATGTAATGACCTAAAAGTGATTTTGTTTAAAAAAAAGAAAACTTGGTGTTAAATATCTTGTTTAAAATACTAGCTGCTTTGGCTTCACGTGTTGAAAAGCCGATATTTATGCGGCGCGCATACATTTGCTGTCAATCATATGACGTCACGCGTGTGAGGTGGAGCGTCTGCTTGACTTTAAATATGCTTTTTTTTCGTACAGTGATCGCTGGGCGTTGTGGCGTGCGTCTGTAATCCAGTTGCTTGGAGGCTTGAGTTAGTGGACGGCTTGAGCCTGGGAGCTCTGCGTCACTTCGACCTATGTCGATCGGGTGTCCGCGCTAAGTTCTGCGTCAATATGGTAACCTCCTGGTAACTAGAGGTAACCAGGTTGTCTAAGGAGGAATGTACCGGGCCAGGCCCGCAAGGGAGCAGCCAAAAGTTCCCACGTAGATCAGTAGCGGGATAGCGCCTGTGAATAGGCGGAGTGGCGTAGCCCGGGCAACACAGCCGAACCTAACTCTTTTGATTAATTTTGCTGTCGATTGAATTTCATTTGGCTCAGTTTTCATTACAGAACGCTAGAAAATACGTTTTATAATTATGAGTTCGATTCTCGTATAGAGTACAACAGTTTTTAGATTAGTTTGTCCTTTTTCAAATCATTTCAGCGTTCTGCTCAACTTTTAACTTTTGGTATAAAGTTTTTCAACCTCGATTATCTGGAAGGCTTACTTCTTTTTTTACTGCCCAGCTACTCGATTAGTCTTTGACATTCACTAATCACTGGCTGTATTGTTACTGCGGCAGAAATTTTTTGAATTTTTTATTGAATTGCCTTCAACAATTGTTTCAATGGTTGCATTATTTCAATGCCACTTTCTCCACAACAAAGTCGCACAAAACTGTGTGAATTTTGATCTTTTATGACAGAGCAGTTTGTAATTGTTCTGGTAGGGAAGAGATGACCCATGAGAATGGTGGTCATTAAGTTGCATAACGCAATATTTATTCTCTGTAAATTAACGAATAGTCTTTAATACAATGCTATCAATTTCTTTGGGGTTGTTCATGCAGATGTCGTTTAGGATAAAGAGTTGAGCAGCTTGACCGTCTAAGGTGAGCGTGCAACCAGAATTTTTGTAAGGGTGGGGGCTAATTATATAGGATCTTCAAACAAAAACATTTTCCACTATTACCACTATTCTCCGTGCTTCTCCGGTTAAAGAATAGTGAAGCTGTTTACCCAGCATGTCGTAAGAGGCGACTATTGGGTACCTACCAATTGCAGTCTGACTGTTAATGGTGGGGTTGCCAGCTTAATTGCTTGGTTGGATCACTCATGTCAGAAAACTGAGGTTGGGGGTAAGCAAGGGCATGCTCCCTGTAGAAGAATTTTGCTCCAACAAATCTCCATGACCATGGGGGTAAATCCGGCCATCTCTGTTAAAGGGACAACACCGGATAAAAACTGAATCACTACTCACTACTACTTTGAAGTGTCATTGAAAGTAAAATAAAGCGCTTTTTGCCCACTGTCAAGCCTTTGGTTATTGGTCTTAGCTCAGTTTGACATGTAAAAGGTCTAAAAAGTTAACTTTTAAACGCCTGCCTGCCTGCTGTTCTACACAAAACTTCACATAAACGTAGTGACACAATTAAACTGCCAACTTATTGCAAAATTGCTTTTGTTTTTCATTTTCCATTTATTTTAGCAATCAGAACTTTGAACGATCTCATCAAATTTCAACCATGAATTTCAACGGTTTTCTCAAAATAACAAGCATTTTAGAAACAAAACTAAGATGCAGTAAAAATCCTGTTTGATGACCAGTGATCCACCGAGGATTTGTATAAGGGCGAGGGCGAGTGCAGCGTCAGATTTTCTGTTTGTTTTAAAAATGATGACCTTCATTTTGGAGATCAACTTTTTTGTCCAGATTTAAAATTAATAATTTTTTTTCTTGCATACGATGTCTAATTGTAACGAGAACCTGAGCTTAGATGAAATTTTTTTTTTAACTTTGCTAAAATGTCATCCTAAACAGCCCACATCACTGTTAGTAACCATCTAATTATCCAACGGCGCCGGTTTCATGACTACTTTTGCTTTAATGCGGCCTCAAATGCGTGGTAAAGTGTTCACGCTCCACTTCAATGACCCAATCAACTCGATTTCCAAGCAGCGATCGAAGACTGCGGATAGCACGCGAACAGCGCAACCGCTATCCCCACAACTTGTTTCAAACCATAAATGCGCTACATCGCGACATAATAAAAATATCTACAGATAAACGCCTACATTATTTTGTTTGGAAATTATATGCCGAACATTGTTAGTTAAATTAAATATTGTAAAGAGAAGCAAATAAGAATATGAAAACAGTCAACTTCTGCAATTTTGCTCGTGATGCACACCAGCTATGTGGCAGTTTTCATGCCATAAAACGACCGCTTTGCTGCGGTTACTTGATTAGTCGCGTGGTCGGAGTGTTACTCCAAGTACCTTAAAATTTCAAGTTGGGTGGGTTCAACACTGGCAAATTTTGCTCTGGTTGACGTTTGCCTGGATGCCTGCCATCAGCTCCGAATCAACCTGTGTGAGCTGACGGGTTTACGCAGAGCTTAAGCTTTCGGGAAGACGACCACGAAGCATACATATTGAAACCTTTTTATTTACTAGACGACATACCAGAACCAATAACCGACTCGATCGTTGAACTTTCTCAAATCGAAGGCGAGCAATCAACTTCAAACCATACGGTCAAGTCGCTGCAAAACGAACTAGTCGGATATCAGCTTATGATAGGAAAACTAAAGCAAAGAAATCAGGTCGACAACTAAAGTATAACTATAGGAGTGGTTTTGAAAAAAATTTGCTTGCCAACAGCTTTCTCTTGATTCACTCATCAGCACTGTATCGGGCCAAATGGTAAAGAGTTGTGTGCCCCCCTGGCTTTATTTTCAATTCACGCGATGCCGCCACTGACGAGTGCCTCACGAAAAACTTTTTAAAGCTACTTAGGAGTTCGATATCACCGGCAAACTGATGCTCTTGCTTCAAGTTGTGGCTTATATAGCACAACGGTATAAGCCTGATGTACGTGGGCCTGCAAAAGTCAATAAAGTCAAATATTTTTACGAATTTTTCTACCGTTAATGTAACGGTAAAATTGATTTTAGCTTCTAGGAACTCATTCTCTGGAGTTTGCCAGATCAAATTTTTTTATTAAGTCAAGATTTACCGTTGATTCGAAATTTGTCATGTTTTTATTGTTTGGGAGAGATTTATTTGTAGTACATCAAAACTTCTTTTTGATCTCATTTTACGCTGTACTGCTGCTGATGAGTTGGAAACTTTAAAAATTTAACAGCAGTAGCGTTAACCTACAGAGTTTTATGTCACCCCTGGGCGAATTTGGAAAAAAGACTCGTCCTACACAAAAAGAATGATGTTTTTATGAACCACTAATAAACATGATTTGTTTAGGCAGACAAGTTACTTGTTTAGAATAAAAAAATAACAACTTTTGGTTGTGCAAAGGCAATTTATATTTTTACTCGAGGTCATCCCTCCAAAGTAGTATTTCCCAGAATAGACCTCCCTCCCCCCCCCTTGCACTGTTTATCAGTGTGGTGTAATAAGCAAGGATATTTAAGATTATTGTATTAGTGATTTGTTGTGTCATTGACCGAATTCTCTCTACTCAAATGGCTTTTTAAGAGCGGTGTTACAGGTCTAGAATAACCTCTCAATGTTGATGCGCCTATGGCAACGACTGCTTAGTTTTAAATTTATCAAAAGACTTTTATTTGGTGAAACATAGGTTATGTATAAGTTGCCGACAAAGCAGGAAAAAGATTTTGATTTATTTGAAAACAAAAGTAGTTCTTTGAAAAACTATTGAATAGATTTCGTAGTAAATTCCAGAACAAAAATGTCGTATTCAATGTCGCTTTTTCCATCGTAGTTTGCTCTTAATAACATAGAAAGCGACTCATTGTAAGCGTAGTTGCCAGTAGGCCAGACATTGTGAGCAGAAAACGCAAAAGATCTAGTCGTATGTTTAAAGAAAAGTTGAAATAACTTGTACAGTGTAAACCAGGTGTACTTGTCTTAAAATCTGATTCTTTGCCACTAAATATAGGTGGGCCCCTCTTTTTTTAGAGAACATCCTTGTGTCGTACGAATTCGCCTGAATAGAATCTTTTGCGGCTCTCATTGTACTCTTTTTTTGTGGATATTGTGTCAAAATGGCTCTTTGGTCGTAAACGGTTGCCGACCCTTGGTTTGAAGTAAAGTCAACGTAACTGTGCGTTATTCTGTCTCGGGCAATTGGGTCTGCAAGTGACAGCAGTGGAACACTACTCAATACTCTACGTTGATGATGCAGGAGCTTCTGGAAGGTTCTGGGGCAGCGATGTCTCAAGACCACAAAGAAGCTTTGGAACGTGAAATAAGTGCTCTTCGGGGGCAAGTCGCTTTGTTGGAAAGAAACAATAGGATTTTCTCCGATCGCGAAAGAAACGAATTGAAGCAGGTAGGAGAAAATGTCGCACGCCAGTTCTTGTTTTGTAATGAATTTTAAAATACCGAGAATTGGTGATACCGTAAATGCTAAATTTTAAGTAATTGTTTGCTAATTGAAAACTGCAATAGATTTTTTCAAACTCACATCTCCAAGCGCGCAGAAATTTAGGTCAAAACCATTAAAAAAAATTGAAAGAATTCAACTTTTTTACCAGCTTGAAATTTATAATGGTTATAAATCCTAGTGTTATTGTGGGCAGAGTTAGAAGTAGAGTTTGTGAAACCTCAGAATTTTTGTACAATGCAAGGGTAGTATGAAAAGGTCTATTATAATGCCTAATTCCAAAAAACTTATCAATTTTTGTTATGATTAAATTTCGATTAGCAGACTTGTATTTGTGAAGTTAAATACGCTGCTTTTTGGTAGTCAAATGCCATTACATTGCATTGGTTGTTGCTTGTAGGAGTGAAAGGCTAGAATAGAACTTGTTTAAAACTAAAAATATTGTTAATATTTTTATTATATTGTATTTCTATGCTTTTGCTTTTGAATAAACCAAAGCACCAAGTGGTGATAGATGCCTTTTGCAGTTTAAGCTTATTTCGCTCATTTTTTAACTCTCCTTGCTTGCTTGCTTGCACTAGGATTTAGAGCTGGCTAACAAACGATGTAACAGTCTACAATCTCAATTACACACTTTGAAGTCTAGTTTGGAATACGGAGAGATGGAAACGATGAAAAAACGACTGCAAGAATCCATCAAAGAAGTAAGCCTCGAATCTAACGACGACAACTCTTTCGAAGCCATTATGAGCAGAAAAAATTGGATGATTTGATTACTGATATATACAGTATCATAGATAAATTCACTACAAGACAATTGTTGGATTTGGTCGATCTTCGAGACACTGCCACAGCGCTTTTTCTGTCTGTTTCTAATCGTAATGCATTATACTGAATGTCGTTTTATACGTCTGGATTAATCACAGCCTGATTCAATTGACAGTAAAACTCGAAGCTGGTATTCACATAGCTCTTCATACAGTTAGTGATAAATCAGAAACTAACAGCCTAGCGCAAAAATGCATTTTTTGCGATACTAGAAGATGCTGTTTTCGTAGTTTGTCATTTCTATTTTGCTCGGCAAAACTATTCATGTAGAATTTATATAATAACCGTGCTTTTAAAGTTACAAGTAAATGCTACATTAATGGAAACGGTAGGAAGCCAATTAGTTGCCTCCGACCGCTTTTAAGATGGTGATTTCTGAAAGAATTAACTTTTTAAGGCTGCCGAGCTTCGAGAAAAAATAAAAAATTTCGAAACCTCTGAATCTGACGACGGCTCTTCATCTGTTGGGTCCACAATTCGACAAAATAAGTATGCACGATTATTAGAACTTGAAGAGGAAGCTGAAGAATTAAAAAATAAGTTGGAAGAAAAAGATGAAGATTTGAAAGGTACAAGAAGTTACGTTTGAAAGAGAGAGGGAAGGGGGTTGAGGAAACTGATTTTCCAGATGAGCAATTGGGAAGATTATGTGACGAACTGTGTTTAGGTAATAAGCAACAAAACTTCCAACATACAAAAAAATGGTTCATAAATGAAAAAACGCTGTTTTTGCAAAGCTTTGATGTTCTTTTTAGCTAATTTCTGAGTAAATTTTCTACAAAAATACACATTCTTTGCGCTAATTGCTTGAACTTTTGCCTTAAACCTCTTTTTCAAGGAATTTGCTGATTTATGCATTGTGTGAAAAATTTAGTTTATATTTTAGGAATAATTACACAATGTGTGCGGCATGATCAAAGGGTTTACAAGCACCAAGTGTGTTTTTTTTGCTTCCACTTTATGGTACTTCAAAACGTCTTGCACGATTTTAATATGTTATTGTGGTTGACAAAGTGCTTGACTTTCTAATATCTTGTGCTGTTTTACTTTTCACCTAAGATCGTGATGTCATGATCGAGGAATTACGTCATCGCATGTCAAATGTAAAGCGTCAGTACGAACAAGAAATTGAAGATCTGGAAAAGAAAAACAACAGAAAAGTGAAACAACTTGAAGAAGAAATTGCTGAGCTTCAGAGAGATGTTGCCGAAAAGAAAGATATAATTGAGGTGCTAATAAAAATTTTGAACTAAGTAAGCACGATGTTATAGAGTTGGTAGGCTATGCATATAGATTTTTCAGAAAGTGGTTTCTGAGTGTGAAATATTTTTTAAAAATGGCTAATATGCTATAGAGCAGAAATTCTTAACCTGGGGTAAATTTACCATTGGGAGCAAATTGGGGTTCATTTTTTTATTCTACTCCCTTCGATGATATCTTGATAATGATTTATCGATTACGATAAAAACGTATTTGCTGGTCATTAAATGCTTTGGCGGTAAATCTAGTATACTAAATCAGTAAAGGGGTGAACAGCTAAAAAAGGTTAAGAATGACTGCGTTAAAGCTGTGTCATGAAAACTTAAGCTTTTTTATTATCAACAGCTCAAACAAAATATTTTACGAAATAAAACGGATCGCCTTGATTCTGGTGAAATGGAAATTGAAAAATTGGAAGAAGAAGTTCACAAAAAAAACAAACTCATTCAACAGCTAAAATGGGAGATCGAGAGCTTACAAGTAAACAAAATATATGGCTTTGAGCGCATTACTTTTTTAAAATAAAACTTGTACGCGTATTTTTGCATAGCATATATTGTTAACCATTCCAGCATAGCTATTGTTCATGATGACTGCCGCTTCAACGTGATTGTACTTTTACAGAAAGAAAACTTTCAACTTCGCGAACGAATTGACCGCCTCAAGCACGCTCTTTCTTCCTCCAGCGACTCAGTTTTGATTGAGGCTGGAATGTCGCCCGTTGGGACCTACTACTCTCCTGTAGCGGGTTCTCCCCCGTCACGTATTCGCTCGAGAACGTCTACTCCCCGTTCTTCTTATTATGAACCTGAAGGAAAAAGTTATCGGAGCAGCGATTCCATTGGCCACTCATCTCCAGATGTTTCTCCTCATCGTAGCTCCTCTCGACCTCGAAGAGCTTATTCTTTTGAAATTGAAGATGACAGTCCGACTAGCGCTCTTCGAGAAGGTATACACGAGGCGAAAGAAGCTGTGCACCAAATGGGAGACGTATTGGACACTCCTAGGATGACACCCCGGAGAAGGAGTCCTGCACCATCCGGTGACTACGCATCAAAGACTAATTTAAAATTTCCAACAACACCTACTGATGCCAACAGTTTTAAAGATAAAGTTTCACCTAATCAATCCTCTAAGAAACGAGGACGACTGCTTAAAGATGAAAGTAAGAGAAAGCTGAGGTCTGATGATGCTGACACAGATGATAACGACTCAACATCCATGTCATCATTTTCTTCTCTTGATAACAAAAACAATGAAAAAGATCTTTTAAAAGAAGGCTTGCATAAAAATATCGACGAACCTGCTCAATTAACAATTCTAAGCGTTCCATCTGACTCCAACGCTCAAACAATGGAAGAAACAGGAACTTATGAGGTTTCAAAAGGATTGGAAAGTTTGGATGGTCCTGTGCCGAATGAAAACGGAACAAAATCAAAAACCAGTCAACATGTTGTCGATAAGACACACCCCCTTGTTGAAGAATTTTCGGTCTCAGCTACGAATGTTGACCTCAGCGAGGAACAGATTTTAATAAACGAACTGTTAGGTGTTCCAGTGTCTCATTCCACAACTGCTGAAAGAGGAGTAAGTGTTGATTACAATCCTTCGAAGAACTTAATTTCTTTTCCCGGTGTCACACAACCAGATAATTTCACTGCAAAAACAACTGAACTTCTGTCAAATAAACTTCCTGATGGAGGTCAGTCAAATGATTCTTCGCTGTATCCTGAAGTTAACTCGGAACGCACACAAATCTCGGGAAATAAAAGCTTTGAAAACCCAAATGATGCTGACAAGAATCAGCAATCACGTAATAATGATTCGTCTTTTAACGTCTCTCTCTTACCGGACGATAGACCAACACTTATTCAAGAAGTAGCAAAGGCAAGAGAAGAAGCAAGAAAATGGTTTACTGAAGTGACCGAATCTGATCGAGAAAGACGAGAGCTCAGCCGTCGCTTGAAAGAGCTCGAAAATGAACTAGCACGATTAAAAAACGTTGAAAATAAGTAAGAAAATATGACTAAAAATGCAATGTTCAAAAATACCACATATCATTTCTTATACAATCCTAAATCAAACTCCACAAACTTAAGCGTTGAATGACATGATATTTAGTTTTGAGTTTTTAGGCTTATCTGTACATTGAGCCCGTAGAAAAATAACAACACAATTTACGAAGTAGTTTTGACTCGAAGTATATAAAAAAGTATTTCTACGTTTGTAAATTTTTTCAGTTATGAATTGATGAAAAATCAGCAAGATAGTGCTAAGAGAGTTTCGGATGAGTTGGAACAAGTTCGCGCCCAATTCGAATTAGCCAATAGAAAAGCCGAAGAAGCTCGAGAAAAGAACGCTATTCTACGAGCTCATCTACTTGACAAAGAAGCTGAAAATGAAAATGCGATTCGGAAAAACGCTTCTGAAAAGAAAAGACCAAGAAACAAACACCACGTAAGACAAGCTTAATTGACTGGTTATTAAACAATCAAAAAATTTAAGACAGTGTAAGCGCTTTTCAAGAGTTGTAATTGTAGTATGGTTTTACATTTTGTGATCAGCCCTATTAAAAGCTAATTATTACTGTCAACTTCTATTTTAAATCGGATTAACATTTTCTGCTGGCCTCTGCGTTAGCTCATAGGTTGATCGTAAACTGCATAATTTTTTCGTTTTCAGAAAGACCCGAATACCTTTTTACCGCTGAGCGAATTGCAGGAACACATGACGAGTCCTGTGTCTGCCAAACCTTCGTTACCGAAATTGTCTCCTGAACACAAGAAAATGCCAACTGAAAACCAGCTGAGGGAAATTCAAAAAAGCTTTGAATATATTGCTGCAAACGTAAGATTTGATGTCAATTGGACTTTTATTTAAACGTGCAAAAGATTTGTTCACGTCAAATTTTTTAGCTTGGAACAGTGTACTAATGCTTTGTTGGTAGTGAATTGATGCATGTTCTAATGATGTCATACAACTGTTCTTGCAGTGTAGTATAACTGCTTCATATTTTGTCTTTTAAACTTTTTTTAATAACTTTTCATTGTGGTAATCTCATACTAACGTAATAACACCAATTTGTAACTTGTCAGTTTGCTGATCTGATACTAAAGAAGCATGACTCTGAAACACCTGCATCTCCAGAACAGGTAAAACGATTAATCTTCTTTGTAATGCATGGTTTTGTAAAGCATTGTTCAATTTTGTTTGTAAACCTTTCGTGCCATGTTGTCATAATAAGCTGCGTTTTAATGCAAGTTTAAAACAGTCTCTTTTAAGCTCTTTGTGTGGAGCAGTTAGTAATATAATCTAAATCCATAGGTGTGAAATCGCTGTTTTTGGTTTATAATTAAACAACTTTGAAACATTAGCTGTATCCAGGCTATGGAAAGCGTTCCTCCATCAGTAAATGAACCTGGAATGAGTAGGCAATCCAATCTGTATTCGGTAGTTGGGGCTGAATATTTGCAGTACTGGATTAAAGGGACGGGGCGCAAGGTGTACATGCATCAAAGCCAGTAGTAATAAAGGGATACGTAAAGGCAAGGGCTTTAATTTAAGAAACATCTCACAAATTTGGGACAATATTTTGGTTTTATCTACCAATATGGTCCTTTTTAAACCAGGTGCAGTTGAGCCTCAACCGGACACACTCTGTCTTCAGGTGTTAAATGCTTTTCTGGAATGTGTAAAAACCCTCTTCGCAAAGATTTGCATTTTTCTAACATCTGAAGACTTTATTTTAATGAAATCACCCTCTTTTTTTTTCATAACCTCAACAATACCAATGTCTAAATTCTGTCTTACAAGCGTAATCTAGGTTAGTTTTTAACTTTAATTGTTGAGGTGCTGATCTACTAAAGTTTTATTGAACACAAAATGTTAAGTTTATGCAACTTATATCGGTTGCAATTCCATTTCTTCCGACCAATTCTTAAAACTGACCTTCGCAACCGCTAGAGTTTGATCGAACCAACTGGAGAACCATTGATTTAGCTACTGCATTCCCGTTTAAGTAGCATTATGCTTTAATTCATTCAACTAGCGATTGCTTTGTGTTGACAGAGAAAAGTCTCCAAGTTAAAACGAAAATGTCTTGAAAGAGACCAACTTTTGGCAAAGCTTGTCTTGAAACTTCGTAAAAGAAAAGATGACCAAGAAAACGATTCCCATGATGACTCGCTGACTTCCTCCACTGGATTTGAGAGCATCCTAACTCAGGCGGATCGTATGATGCGATCTGATGTTATAGACAGTGACTCTTCCGCAATTGGTGATGATGTCGTATCAAAGAAGGGTACTCCTGCCGGTAAATAAAAAACATTATGGCCACACACTAGCCACACACCAGATCAGTTAGTTATTCATATATTTGGTAACTTTACAAAATGTACCGTACAATCTTTTCAAAATGTTAAAACTCTTCAAAGATTGCAGGATTGAATACCAATACTATTTTGAAAAATTGGAAAAATATATAAATAACTGACCTACTGAGAGACTGCCAGAATGAGCTCTGAGTCCAGCACTATAAGCTTTTTTATTTTACACTCACGTCACCCAAGTATAAAAAAGACAAATAATTTTTTTCAACCAGCAGTTGCAGATGAAGTCAAGCTATTGGTTTATGTGCTGCTCATACATTTAAATGTTTTACTACAACTACATTGATGCTTATTTCTCGTTAAAATGCTAGCGTAGACCCGCAGTAACTTTTTGGCGGTATATGGGCCTACCGTAATAATAGTACAAGAGCTATTTGATTATAATAATAGTATAATCACAGAAGAGTACATAACAATACAAGAGCTACTCAACCGCATTGAATTATTTGTGTTTGCCAAATAATGGCAAGCCATTAAAAAGCGATTTTCTTCAAAAAGTCTTACTCAATTTTCTATATTTTCAGATTCTTTGAGTCACCACTACTCTCCCATTTCCAGTTTAATGAAATCTCTGAGCTCCAAGTCTCCTAAATCTCCTCGAACTAGTCCAACTCATCGTATCTATGTCGCAAAGCATGATTACACTCCATCACAATCAAGCCTTCATGCAAGTGATCACCTCCCTGTTACACACTCTCTACTTCCTGATTTGCCTCTTTTTTCGGGAGACACGGTGGTAGCTATTGGTAACCCAGATGAGCGAGAAGACGGAAAGGCAGGTTATGTTCATCTCTATCGGAATGCCACTTCTCATTTTGCAAATGGCTACAATAACTGTTGCTTGCAATTTTGGGGTGAATCTAACAATTTATCTCAGAGAGTGATGGTTATGCCTGCTTTATCTAGTTAAAACCGTGAAACTATTCACCTAACGTGTTATATAATGCTACTTGGGTGACATGGCAGCCACCTCCTTGGTGATAGAACTACGAGTCTGAAATTTATATTCACCATCATAACTGCTTTGAATTACCTTTTTTCTGGCCTCATTTCACTTGCTTTTGTAGTTTGACTCCGTTTCGCTTTGCGCCTTCATCCTAGAGAAAAGGAGAGGTGAACAAAACACAGCGATGCAAAGGTTTGCAGAAGCAATGTTGTGATAAATTTGATTGTCAAAATTTGGTAGCAATAAAGCCCCTATCAAAATAGCTAAAGGAAAAATGCATTTAACTAAAATTAGTTGCTCAGCTTATTAAACTGCCTTATATTTAACAGCTCTATCAGATGGCTGAAGTTCACGGAAAAATAGGTTTCGTGCCTCTTTCCAATTTAGTAGCTGCTGAGCAGGTTGAAGGAATGCAAGCTTTTGTTCAAGAAAGAGGGAAGGGAGATCGAAGCAAGGTGCAGTATTGCATTATTGATTTGTGGTATAATTTGAGCATTTTCTGCTTTTTTAAGAAGAGGAATCGTCATGCTTATACAATTGGTGAAACGCAGTTGTGAAATTTACTCCACGAGCCCATCTTGCTTTCCTGACTATTTTCAATCGGAAGGCTTTGGAACTTGCGCACGCGATTAATTAGCATGACGTGATATCGCAAGGAAAAAGTTAAAGAGCTTTGGGTTTAGAGCGTTGTAATAGAACGTGATGATCTAGTTTGTGATTGTAAATGATATTTATCACAACAAGATTTACCAGGATTTTCTTTTCTTTTCAGAGTATCTCATCCAGTTCGGATAAAATTGTTGATTTGTACAAGAAATTGGAACAAGCACAAGCATTGGTAGCTGATAAAATTGATAGGTAAGCTGTCGAATTTTAAGTAGCTTGGTAATTACGTGTAATTTTTTAGTTAAATGTATCGTAAAATGTTTTTTTAACTATAAATAATCCAACGACAGTCCTATAAAATATATCAATAAACACCAGCTGTGCTATTTTCTTCATTTGTTGGTCTAATGCAACCAGAATTACTGCGGTTGTTTGTAGGTCTAATGCCATAGAAGTAATGCTGATTGCTTTGTTAAACAATTAACTCTTTAGGAACACCAAAAGCAAACATTCTCGACCCAAGAGAGAAAAAACTAAAGCCGAAAAAAGAGAAAAACTTCCGTTTCCTGCCAGCCAATCGACTCCAAGGGATTACGTTACTTCTCAATCTTCTACAGCTCGAACTAAAGAAGAAACGTCGGATGACATTTCAGTCACTTCTGAAACCAGCACAGTGAAGTCTTTCAATGCCTATCCGACCAAAATTAAACCGAAACCAAATAAAAAGTTGAATGGAAGTTTTCGCGAAGCTGGAAACAGATCATTTGATAGTGGCGCTGAAATCCCTTCCAGTCTAGTTTCTCACAACGTGTCCAGTGACGTCATCAGAACCAGCACTCCAGTGCCACGTCAGCACAGTCACAATTATCGTTCTTCTTCTCTCCCTCCAAGACGAGATTCTTCTTCACGATCTTCCAAGTCCGGATATTCTACTCCTGGCCACTTTGTGTCTTCTAAAAGTCCCCGAGACCATCGTCCAAGGAGAGGTCGGAGCTGCTCCTCGTCTCGATCTAAAAGCGAGCACCCACCCAGCGACAGCAGCTTTCGCAGTATCTCTCCGTCACGTGATCTCCCGGTAATGTCCCAGCCCGACCCCCCGACGTTTCTGGTCATTGAAAAGACCATGGGACAGAAAAGCATGATAATATGTTGGACACCTCCTCTTCTCGATATGGTAAATCGTAGGCGTATCAATTAAAATTTACTAAAGCAGGAGATTAACTACGATGTCAGATCACTTGCCAGAACAATAAGCCCATGGTACAGTAACAATTTTCTTCTTTTAATTGGACATATTTTATTAGATTTCAAGAAGCAATAATATTCCAGTGATTGGTTACGAAATCTCAGTTGACAAAATAAGAAAAGTACAAATATCTGGTGCCTATACGAATAAAGTAAGTCTACGTCAAAAATTCTCTTGACAAAATCTTGCTATTGGTCTTTTAAAGTCAAGTTAAACATTAGTTCAGAGACTAATTGCGAGTCAAATCAGTTTCGTTTAGAGAACAGTTGCGAGTGAATTTTCATTGACACATTTTGCTACACAGGCCATTTTGGGAGATCTTGACTTAACGAAACAATTACAAATAGAAGTCAAAACTGTGAGCTCCGTTGGATCCTTATCTGCTCCTTGTGAAGTTGTCTTCACTCCTAATCTGCAGACATCTTCCTCAACTGGAAAGGCTGCTTCAAGTGGCAAGAAATCATCTCCAAAAACAAAGGTAAAAATTTAAGGTTGAGTACGAGTTAAAAAAAGCTACCCTATTCGCTACTAAAATTGTTGCTTCAGCTATATTGGTAACTCCGAAATAAGTATGAATACTATTTGTTCTTAGTTTAAAGGTACTTTTATGACCAGAGATAAAAAGAATGATATTATGACTGAATTATATTGTACCCAGTTTCATCAGATTTGAAAATGTGCCTGATGAGCCCGTGGGCAAAACAGCTACGTCACATTGATTTGAGTGGTATTGATTTCTTGTGATTTTGCAAAATATCACAGTTAACTCTAACAACCTTGGCTGTAGGTCACTATACGATTTAATGAAAGCCTGAGTCTACAGATTTTGGGTTTTTTATGGTTTCGGCCAAACAACTTTGTTCATTTTCCTACTGAGAGTAAAAACATGGAATACTGTGCTGGCCAATTCACTATCATATTCTAATCAATGTTATGTCACAAAGCATTGTATTGTTTTAGCATCAAAGTAAAACTCCCGAAAGATCACGCTCCAAAAAAGCTCACCAGCATGTCACAGCGCTGTACAACTACGATCCCCCTGTTGACAGCCCCTACAAATCACATGACAAAGAAGTCCCTCTTCGACAGGGTGATAACGTCATAATTTTGGACTCTCCCCGTCCAGACGGATTCTGCGATGTCCAGGTATTTGATGCAATTTAAAACTGTTTCAGAATGCTTTAAAAATGCTGGAATTAAAAAAGCATTTTTGCTCAAACAATTAAAAGATGAAAAAATAATGCAGTCATAGATCTTTGCTAAGAAAACAAGACCTTTAACTACTAGTAACACTTTGAAAACAATACGGTATTGTCAACCCAATTCTCATTTAATATAGATTTATATTGAATAATGATTAAAAGCAGTATTATACTTAATGACCTAACCCGGTTGATTTCAACCAGGTAAGGGGTGGGGTGTAACTTTGTCTCTAAGGGTAAAGTAATCTCGACAAGACAATAAAGATTAAAATCTTTCTAACATAAACGTTTCATATAGTTGCAAGCGGTATGTAAGCTCATGTCTTCTCAATAAAACGTAGACTGGTTATACGAAATTAGCAATTGTGTCTTTTTCACAGCGAGGTACCACTTCAAGTATTGCAGGTTTGTTCATTTGCAGTGGTGTATTTTGTTGGTGTTTGGGAGTGAATTTGTGTAGTGAAAGCAAAAGTATTACTCTTACCGCACGATTTCCTATGTTTTATCATCAAGTTGTCAGCTTGATTGAATAGAATAGATGATTGAATAGATTATCACCCGTTTATCTGTCATCTATAAACGAGATTGGATCGAAATTGTTAAAAATATGTTTAACATTAGGCTTAGCTTGTTTATAGTTTTGCATAAAACTTCGTGATACCTTTTGCTGTCAAAAGTTATCAATTTTCAGTTTTGCTTATTTCGCGGCAAAATGACGTTATTTCAATTAAAAACAGTGATGTAGCCGTGTCTCGATTTTTACTTGAAATAGTTACGCGTGTAAACACCAATAGAATTTTTTTTAATGTATTTATGGGTTGAGGCGGTGGTTCTGTTTCTCCATCCCCAGTATTTAGCTACAAAATATTATCTTAAATTTTGTTTAAACGAACTTTTAAAATTCAATAACATCTTGAAAAGTTTTTGAACAATTATTTTCCCTCCAGTTTGTGTTTTCTAATACATGTTTTTTGGTCATGCAGACCTACTAAGGTCTCATAGCTATAGATTCGTAATAACTCCAGAGGGCTTGAAGTTGCGTTTAATGCAAGTGTGATTTGTATGAATTGCGACCAGCAGTAGTCTCAATCAAGTTCATTGTAAATCTAGCTGCATCAAACCTACCTATACTGAAGCAAACACTGTGCTGTTCAAGAAAATGATAAAAATTTTTTATCATTAGAACTTCAACTGTGGCTAATCTAATCTAAATTGCAAGCCTATCTAACACAGCTTATCTTTGATTGAAATTCTTATAGCATCACCACGCATATATGACGTCATAGCTTAACTTCTCTGACCTCACAGCAGTAATAAGCGAAGGATAAGTCATAAAGATGACAATGGAAATGCAGTGGCATCGGATATTTGGTTTGGCTGGTTAATGTTTATACATAGATCTCAAATTTCACTCACCAGCCTAGTTTCTAAATAGGCTAAGAGTGATATACGCATATGCTAGAAATTTTGTGTGCATTTGTTAATTAACTACATTTAAGTAGTATATTAGTAAACTAAGTCTACGACACCACACTTTAATCATGCTTTGCTATCAAAGCAACTCACGCTTGTATTTTGGTGAAGCCGGCGCAATACTAATGAAAGCTCTGAAGCCAACACCGGCCCAGTCGGCTAGTGGGCCCCTATGTGTATTATATTCATGAATTAAGCTGCTGAATTTGTTTAAATATTTCTGTTTTTTATAACTGAATGCAATGAATAAATAAATGTTGACTGCGATTTAGGTTGATGGAAAACGAGGGTTTGCTCCAATTGCGTTTCTAATCAGCAGTTGTGATGAAACAATTGCTTCTAGCGAAGACAATATGAAAATGAATAGCAAGAAAAAGTTAACAAATAAGAAAAAAACTAATCCTATACCAATGTGTTCATCGCCTAACTCAAGCTTTTGCAATTGAAATTACAGTATATATTAACACATTTACTTGCCTGCTTTACTTGTCACTTGTGAATTGTTGAATTAAATTAAGTTTGAGTTTCTGTAGGTAGAAATATTGTATCACTTTTGAACTAGAGTAGAATAAAGCTCTATGTTTGTACTGATTTTTTACGGTGAACTACCGGTATCGTACACAAATCTTTTTAAACTTGACTGTATTGTACAGTTTCCAACTGAATGCCTCATTATCAATCGTCTAATCACGAATCAGCGAACTTAAAAAACTTTTTTCTTGTCGGAGACTACATTTTTTGCGCAATAGCTGTTCATCTGTTCACTGTACCTTTATTATTGGCAATATTTCAGTAGTAAATAACTAATTTTTTCAACTGTGAAAGTTTGTTTTTGTAAAAATTGATTATTGTATAATTTTTGTTTAGAATCTAATAGTTTTAATTTTGTTGCACTATGTCATCTGTATTTGTGTGGGCATGAATGATTTAAACCTATTTTCATTAAAAGAAATCTATGTTTTGTTTTAAAGAATGGTTTAAAACAGGGGCGTCCAACCCGATTGCCACGTGTATCCTGCCAATTCTTTTACAGTCGCCCGTCAATAGTTTTGAAATTATAAAAAATCTGCAACTAGATCAAAAAATTTTTTAATTTCGTTAAATTTTGTGAGCAACTGATGTGTGGTTAGTTCATCATGCTCACGTGCTGACTTATTATTGTGGCACTATTAGTGTACCGTAACACACCACTTCCCAACCAGTGAGCTGGGGCCGACCGATAGACCGCTAAGATCAGTCAAGAGGATTGCAAAGCATTTCAATATGTTACAATTTTCTGAGAGTTAACTTAATATTTCCAAAAAATTTAGTAGATTTTTTATACTTTTTCATGAATTGGACCAAGTTTTCCCATAAACAAGAAACTGCATGAGAAACTAATTCCGAAAGGTCATATTGCAATATATTTTCCTGGGTTAGAGCGCATCCAATCATTCATTGCGCGACTATATGCTGTATTGAAAGGTTTGTAACAGCGTAAGAGCTCACATCCAACGGTTGAAGCTTGTGACTTGTTTTTGGCGGAATTGTTAATAATATCAATCCATTTTCTTTGGCCAAGCCAATAGCTGAGAGAGGGCATCCGTTTCGTGAGAGTTCGTAATCAACATCAATTTTTTTTTCTTGCTGCACCGAGTGTAGGCCATAAAATACTTCAAATAAATTACTAACAGAGTTTCATTAATCCATCCACTGGGATTGACTCCTCCGTCACAGCTTTAAGAGCCATCTTTGATAAACAATCTATTTTTTTCGTGGAAATATCAGCAGGTGTGGAAAAACACTTCCGGATGCACTTACTGCATACACAATTGTGACTAGGTGGCCTCTCAACCCACACGTTATTGATCCGGTTTATTTCACTCCCCGTTCGGCAACAATGTTTTCAGACTGTTTGACAGTCGCGCAACCTGTTTCATCTACACTGTATGTGGTTTGGCAATCGGCATTCAAATCTGTGCCAGTCAACAACAATTTCTAATTTGTCATAAAACTTGTTGGCAGCATGCCGGTTGCAAGCACTGCCTTTGCCAAGCGAGGCAGCTCGTAGTGTTCGAAGTAATAGGTAATTTCTTTCTTTAAATGAAATCGAAAAGTGTTTACCAGTCATGCCATTTTGGATCCAAAAAGCAGGAACTGTTTCGTTGTTTCTCAATGATTATTTTACTATTAAGACTTGGGATGTGTTGCGCGTGAGTGCGTAAAAGTGCTCGGCTAATATCTTTATGTGAGTCGATAACACATCTATGTCTAATGAAAACATTATATTTCTATCATGCAATTTTTGTATCCAAACATTTCGTTCTATCGGTCATTATACTCATTGCAGTTGTCGATATAGGGTATCGTTTGAATGCCATTTATGCTATATAAAACTCGTTAGTAGCAGCACAAATGCTAAATCCTTCTCTGACACGATCTTCTGCTCTTGTTAAATCTTTACCTTTAGCTCCACAATTATTCATTCTCGAGTATTTTCGAGGCATCTTCAAAATAGGTTATAAATTTTCAAATTTTAATTAGTAAAAAAAGATCTAATATTCAAACTTATGCAGAATTTTCTTTTAAAGCCATACACAGAAATAGTACTTGCAGGTATTAAGCTCAAAACCTTACCAACTCATCAACTTTCAAAGCTTTTTAATTATTTATTACTAAAGATAACGCGTCTGGAGAACTGAGCTGGCTGTAGAGTTCTCGGTTGAAGCTGTAAACAGCTACAACCCATTAACCTGGGTTTAAATATCTTCGCATAAGCTAATATACTCTCAAACGCTGATTACAATCTGTGGCCAACTGAGGCTGGTCGCGCATTCCAGAATAAAGAAACTTTAATCAGCTTGAATCGCAGCAGTAAACTTAGCACGGAAATTAACAAATGAAGTTTCGTGACTTCGCAGACGCGTTGACTGTAGAGCAGGGTTTTTTAACTTTTTTGATTGCGCCCCCCCTTGGCAATAATCAAAGAATGTCGCCTCCTCCTTCTCTTAAAGAGTTCTGAATCAATGTTAAAACGAATAAAGTTTTTTCAAGTTTTTATTATGCATAAATCAAAAGAAATAAGTAGAACACAATTCATTTTCACAAACGTTGATGCGAAGGATGTAGCTGCTTTTTCAAAACCAGCAGTTTAATTCTTGGCTTAGTGGAAGGTAATGCACATTGCATATCCGCTTCACAATCAAGTTTGTTCCAAGCTTTCGTCTTCCCAATTGCAAGTGCAGAATAGCCGCTTTTGCACATATTTGCGGCTAAAAATGGTGAATACGCATGTCAACATTGCCAATATTCCTGTACACAGGCACGTGTTTAGCCCAGAAATCATTGCGAGGCATTGTTTCAAAGTCATCTTTGGCAACAGAGTCACATTTTAAGCCCAAAAATTCTTCCTGTATTTTGTCTGGCAGAAGGCCCATCTCAACACAACAAGAATTTCTTGCCTGCTTCCATTCTAAAAGGTCAGTGTTAGCAAATCTGGAAAATAGCTCTCAAATTCTTGTTTTAACGATTGCAGATGGGCTTCTATTTCAGCTTTTGCTTCTGCATCCAGATCAACCTTGGTTTTTACAAGGACTGCAATTTAAGTTAGAGAAAGACGCAACGATTCTCCTTTGAACTCTTCAAAACCACAACTCTAATTTTTCTATAAACGCACGTGTGGAACCACAGTGATCTATGTGACTATTATTGCTGCCTTGCAAGTGTCGGTTGAAAAGGTTCGAAAATGTCAACTAGGTATGCCAACGCCAGTTGAAACCCAACTGCTGTAAGTAAACGCAGAAGATTTTTATTTCCTTGAGTTTCGAGGAATAGCTCCACTTCCTTCCTCAGCTCGTAAACTCGAACCAGCATATTACCTTTTAACAACCATCGAACAGCCGTGTGAAACAACAAAGTCTCATGATCAGCATTCATATTTTTACATAGAGCGATAAAGAGCCTCGATTTGACAGAACTTGTTTTGACAAAGTTCACAACACGAATGGCGATTGCCAGCTTGTCATTCGTTGTAAGAGGCAAAGTCCTTGAGGCAAGAGCATCGCGGTGGATAACGCAGTGAGTTACTACTTAGTTCAACCTTCTCTGCTTTATCCGGGCAACAAATCCACTTCGTGATCCAAGCATTTCAGGAGCGCCATCCGTGCAGACAACCACAAGGTTTTTCCGTTTAAATTTTGGTTGAAGTAAAAGGAAACAGCTTCGAACACATATTTTGCAAGGGTTTGCAAAATAGCATTTCTTTTCTAATTGAAGTCGATCCAGCGGATGTTAACCAGCAACTGAGACATTTGAGTAATGTCAGTTATCTCATCACATTGGATAGCAAAAGCACATGATCTGTTATTTTTTTGAGTACTTGAAGTTCAATATCCTCTGCGATTTCATCATGGGTGTTTTCGCTATGAAGTCAGAGAGATACATCTTCACCAGCTCTTTCTTTTTAGCTCACCCCAAAACAAGACTGGCTGCTTTTAACAGAGCAATTGCAAGAGCAATTAAGTAAGCAATTTCAAATAATGCTTCTACTGCTTCGGCATATGAATATTTTCGAAATACATCACTACTCACAATTTTCATTCTTTTAAACAACTCCTCTTTGGCTCTAAAAAATTCTAAGATCTTGTTTTGTAGGCCAGGATGTTTTTTTCGTAAATGGCGCTGTAAGCAACTTGGCCCTAAAGCATCGTTGCTCAAGTTTTCAGGCATAGAATACATTTTGGAACAGCCTGTCCTTTGTCTACGGCTTTGATGAAGCCGAACTAATGACAATCTTTGTCATATTTTTTTAACTCATCTTGTGGCAATCTAAATGGGTAAATTTTAATTTTATGGTAAATTTGTAAATGGTAAAGAACCAAACTTAGGCTTTTGAAAAAAACTTTGGTTTAAGTTCAGCACAGGTTTTACATGCTTGACAGACTTTTTTTACATCTTCTGTAGAAAACGGAAGATTCTTAGATCTTACAAAATGAGACAGTCTAGATACGCCAGGGTGACCAAGCTGTTGGTGGATTTTGGCAAGATCTAAATAGAAAGAGGCAATGGAAGGGACTCGTGATAGGGCATCAGCTACAACATTTAGTTTGCCTGGTCGGTGCTCGATCTGATAATCAAAATTGCCGAATTCGGCACGCCAGAGCTGTAGTTTGGTGTTTTTGATTTTGCCTAATCGTTTGGGGTCAAGCATGAAACTTACAGCTCGTTGATCAGTTACAAGGGTAAATCGATGTCCGTGGAGAAGGTGATTTCATTTTCTCACAGCATCCATTATAGCCGCAGCTTCTTTTTCAATGACAGAATAACGTTTTTCAGTGGCAGTAAAAGTGCGAGAATGAAAAGCGACAGGCGAACCATTTTGACTTAGCGTTGCCCCAAGACTGTGCTCCGAGGCGTGACATTCAACAGTAAGCGGAATTCCTTCTCTAATGCTAGCTAAGCATGCTGAGGTGAGTTGCGTTTACTCAAACTAGAAAAGTTCGATACCTTACCGGGAGATTCAGAATCAACGAAAATTTTAAATTACTGGCTTCGCACCTTCGAAGGATTTATAGCGACTGTAGCAGCTAACGCTGGTGAAAATGAAGAGATAAACAAACTTGCGCTGCTGACAAACTTCTTGACCCATAAAACCTATTCATTTATTGCGGAAGCTGCCACCTACGACGAAGCCAAGACCACTCTCATCAGGGCTTACCACAAGCAAAAGAATGTTGTTTTCGCCCGACATTTATTGATGACCAGGACTCAGCGTCCAGGCGAAAGCATCGCGGAATACGTCCACTCTCTTCGGGAGCTAGCCAAAGATTGCGATATTTGCTTCACTTCAGTCAAATCATTAAAACGGCTCATGTGCTTTTAATTATGACGGTTGGCTTCGCATCACCAACTTCTGTCTGAGCTAGATTATTCTTCTGTTTGAGCGTAACCGTATCATGATTTTCAGAATATTCAATGTTTACAATTTTATGTGTGTAAGAATAACATTTTAGTATTTTTTTCTACACTATTATCAACAAATTTTTGCAAACGCGAGGTAGTACGTTACCGTTTTTTCTGTTCATGACTTGCACAATACAGCACCATTGCAACATTCCATACCTTTCGCGCACCACTGGAGACTCTCGAGGCATCCCTCAGTTTAAGAATCTCGGAAGAGTTTTTGTCGAGCTGATCAAAATATATAGCGGCGAAAGTTTATTGCTCAAGAAGCCTTTTGACGATCGAGCCGAGCACAAGTAGTAAAATTACGACGTTGAAAAATTTTACCGTTGCAATAATAATTTGGGGGAGTTGAGACTCTGCTGCACTCTCTCGATCCTGGCCGCCCTTGGTCTCCCCATATGCCGTCATTTTGACTTTATGCAATTATTAAACTGTTAAGTTGCTCACGCGATTTTCATTTATAATCGCCGTGATGAAGAAACGCTACCGCTATACGTCATGATAGGAAAAAGTGAACTCACGCAGATTTCTACAAGAATAAAACTCCTACCTTCAAGTGCAACTTTAACTTTTTGGAACCAAAACTGAAAATTCTTGAAAACTACTAAATATCTGAAGTCAAGGAATGCTACCAATTGGTGGCAGTAATTCATTTTTGTGACGCATATATTTTGAGAAAATTGTGGTGTCCCTGTGGCCCAACTCTAATAACTTTTCCCTACCCCGGTCTCTTCAGTAATATACTTCGGAAGGTGGGAAAGGGGGTTAATTGAATATTAAGCGATAGAGAATTACAATAATTTGAAGGGCTTCAAACAAGTTTGTTTTGGAAATTGAAGTTTGATACGTTTCTTGCTCGTGTATCTTGATGGAGTTAACTTTGTTGAGTCATATAGACCAAAAGGGTGTTAGTACACGTTTGCATGGTAATTTAAAGCACTCATTTTTTTCCTCTCTGTGTTTTCTTTAAAAGATATTAACTTATCAACTTGCTTATATAAACGCTTATTTTCTTGACCTTCTACCCAATTTGAAAGCTGAGAACTTTATTGTCGATATATTTTTAACCACCTCCATGCTGCGAAAATCGCAAACGTATGAAATAGCTTGAAAAATATTGTTGAGTTTGAGTCAATTATATCAGATGTCTGCATATTTGTCTCAGTCAGGGTAGATGGCTGGAAATAATGATCGCATTGAGTAATACACCTTGGCGAGCTGGAATTAGTATATTTTTTAGAAGCCTTTCCAAGAAACGCAACTTATTGCTTATTGATAAAAAACGTGTAAGCATACCTGAATATCATTACTTGGGAAACAATCACATACATTCAGAAATGTAACCCAAAAATCTCGATTGCTCTGTGCTTTGAAAGTATAACAGTGTGGTTTGGAACCATCGGTTTGACGCCGTGTTTTATAAAAAATTGGATGAAAATTTCAATTTGCCTTTTTTCTTGTACACGTCGTGAAAAAACTCGACAGTTTACTTTGCAAGCGAAAGATTTTGGATCACATCGCAAAGCTTGTTCACACGCAGAGCAGCAAGGTAAAATTTTTTGCAAAGGTTATACAGTATATGAGCAAAAGTAATAGAAAAATATGAGTGGGTACGGTCACTTCAAAATTAAGTTAAACTAGTTAGTGATTGATAGAGTTGTTTTTCCAGGTGCCGAGTGACGTGAAAGCTTGCATTGAAGTTTTGTTTGGTAATGCCAAAGAATTTTGATCCGAAGCCCCATTTGCAAAAGCATGACGTTCGACCGTAATCAGAAACAAGCTTTGTTTGTTATACAATACGTCGAAGTATTCGCTCGCACGTAAAAGCTCGGAGCTGTTGCTACGGCATAATGAAACAAACAGAGATTATTTTGATTACGCCCGATCATCATGCTGTTGTGGCAACAAACATGATCTTGAAATGCTCGTGAAACAGCGTTATACTGATGCATATCTATAAACATCACGCAAGCACTGATGCAGTTGCCAGTACAGGGTTACAGCCAGCTCTTTCACAGGTTTGCCAAGCTTTTGTTCTGCAACAAAGGGTATGATCGATATATGCTGTTTTGAAATTCTGAGACAGTTTGAAACGATCGGCCATAAGCTACAGTTTCAAAAAGCATTACCGTTTCTTCTCGCTCGTCGGTCATCAACTGCGCTGACGAAGTCTAGTAGAGTGAATGTTTCAATAAAATGATTTTGCAGATTAATTCCGCGATTTTAAAAGACCTGCACAGTTGATCCAAACTTTCAAGCATGATTTTTGTACCTTTAATTATTGATTGGTGAAAGAATCAGCAGATTTATTTTCATTAGTGCTGGCTTGTTTTATTTGAAAGCAAAAGCCATTATCACTAATTCTGCCAAAACTTTTCATAAAACACGATTTAGCCTATGCTTTGCTCTGTCTCTTATTTTTTTCAAACGAGTATCTTTCTACGTAAAACCGTGGTACAAATGCCTCATGGAAGAGCTTAATTAATTTCTTGATGTTGCTGACAAATTAAAAACACGTGCAAAATATGATGTAACAAATTTTAGATATAATTTTCATGTTTCTAAATTTATTATCACTACTGCTATAAAGCTCTCTCTTTCTTGTAAGCTCACATAAACACAAAGTTTAAGCATATAATTTGAATTTTTTACCTCAATGTTGACAGCTATACAATTAAAATGCTTTAGCTTGAAGTCATATACAGTAGGTCTAAGTAAATTTTTGCTGAAGTCATTTTGGTTTTAACTCAGAAGTGGGCCTCTGTACTTTTGCATAAAACAGATTGTTAGCCGATAGCCCATTAGCCGCAAAAGTAAGCGAAGGTCATCAAGTATTTCATTAACCAAGAGGATACGAAAATTAGCTTATTTTTTATAAAGAATTTCAAGTAAAATACTTTATAGCATAAATATTAACACCTGCTTAAAAATGACCCCAAATCCAAGTGAAGATGTAGAAAAAATAAATATCAATGATTCCAAATCAAAATTATTGCAAACAACTTTGCATAAAGAGGATGAAAGCACTGTGAAGTTCAACGTACAAAACCGGAAAAAATTGTTTTCTTCTTGTCTTTCCATCCAAGCTTTTGTCGGATTTGCTGGCCTTGTTCTGTGCGCACAGATGGCTTTGACAATATACAATAAAAGCGTTTTGACGTCTGTTGAAAAACGATTTGGCCTTTCGAGCTCTTTGGCTGGGTTTTTCGTTGCCGCGTTCAACATTGGAAATCTTTTATTTGTGCTTGTGGTGAGTTTTTTTTATAGATGAAACTATTGAACTTTATGACATACCTAACCTGTAGTGACATGAGATAAAGTCGGGTGACGAAAGCGAAATGTCGACCCCTAAACTTTTTTGATGCAAGGCTTTGCAACTTAAGTTGTAGAAAGTATTGGTTAATGACAGAAAAATATGCCGCGGGAGAACTTTTTTTTGGAAAACATCCCTAAAAGTTTGAGAATGGTACATCTTTTCATAAGTTTTGAGTAAGCCTAGAACGAGTGCTACGAGCTATAGAGGCGCTACTGCTAAAGCCTGGTTTACATTGAAGTCAAGCGCGGTACTGTTTGCAACCGAGCCCAAATATAACATATAGGAGTAAGCCGCTTTTGACCTCACTGTAGACCAGGCTGAGATAAACAGGAAAATTGCTTAAAAGCAATCACCAACATCATACTGTAAAATAAAACAATCTATTACAACATGTCAATATCCCGCGATCAGTTTCGACTTCATTGGGTCTCATCAGGCGGATGTAAAATTACGCGACAATAACAATGCTAAGCCTAAATTATTACAGATTTGCCATTGCATGCAAAATAAAGCTGTACAATACAGCAATATACTTTGTATTGCGTCATTATTTTGCACACAGTGGCAAATCTCTAATAATTTAGGCTTAGCATTTTTATTGTTGTGTTACTTTTATAAACGCCTGATGAGAACCAATATGGTCGAAGCCGGTCGCGTGTTATTGACATGTAATAGATTGCTCTATTTTACGGTGTGATGTTGGTGATTGTTTTTATGCCATTTTTCTATTTATCTTATTGTAATGCTGAAAGCAGATCCATCTTAAATAGGAGATCGCCTGTAATTTACTACCTTACAACTAGCACTATCTATACTTTATAGACCAGGCTTAAGATTAATCTTTGATATTAAAGATTTTTGTCGCCAGCAGTTACCATAAATCGAAATTCTAGCTTTGTCCCCCCCTCCCTTTCCGCTAATTCAGACGACGAAAAATTTAGTATCAATAGTGTTTGATTACTTGATTTTATCAAAAACAGCCACAAAATTAAGCTTCTCGTTCAAAGACTTAGATTTTCAATTTTATATTTAAATTGATTCGACGGTCTTTGTTCCTCCTCCAAAAAAAAAGAAAAACGGAGCGAGGAAATTTGGATTTTAAAGAACACGCTGAAAACAGTTTCTGTTTTGCTAATACAATTAATTTCTGATGACATCAGAAACTGAAGATTTCGTCAACTTCAAGTTTGTTTTAGGTCAGCAAATACAGCAGCACTGGACATCGGCCTAGGATCATGGGAATTGGTTCATTAATCATTGCTCTCGGAGGCTTTGTCACGTTTATTCCTCACCTGGTTAACGAGCCATATCAACCATCGAGGTAAAAAGATTTTTTAATAATTGCAATGGTAACTGATTGGATGCAAAGCCATAATTTGAATCTGGTTTCTAGCGCAAATAGAAAAACTTCTTTAAAATTTGTTCTTTAAGCATATGGAAATGTTTTTATGTCAAAAACACAGTTTTTGCATTTTGAAGATATTAGATATATTCAGATATTTAACTAAAGACAGAGGTTGACAGACCAACCACTACAGTGGACCCAGTATTAGGTCCCACAAGCGTGACTGTCTAAACTATGCGTTATTAAAAGCCTTCTAGTTTCTCATTGGTCACCAACTGCACTGAAGAGACCTGATAGGTTGAAACAGTGTCACTGTCTGCAGTTTGCTAAGTGCATCGCTAGCCTCTTGCATTACTATACATGTAAGATATTAGATGTTATACTCTTTCCCCATTTCCTTAATGCGGCCGCGCTTGTGTCACGTTTCGATATTGTTTTGTATGGGATACCGTCTGGAAAAAAAATTACTTTCTTTGTGCGAGCATTTTTCGTGTACACATCATTAACCAGTCAATAAAATCAGCCGCAAAATATGTTGAAAATTTCCAATATATATCTGACAAAAAACAGTCGCAAAATATATCAGAAAAAATTTCCGATTTTTGTATCGCGCAAAACCTACCTTAAATAAGACAAAAAACAGCTGCAAAATATATTGGAAATTTGCGATATACACCATATGAGCTACATCGGAAATCTAGAACTAATGTCACGTGATTTCGTGATCATAACGCAACAGGTAAAGAACGAGAAAATGCTGGAAACTTCATCTACGCAGGCACTATTTTTGACAAATGAGGCGCAACGTGACATCACCATGGGAAAACTGATAGACATGAAGTTACGGTCGATTAAAATAAGCAATTACTTTACGAACGAAATACAAAACTGCCAAACACAGTGGGTTTCTGGGGGAACGTAGCGAATTGAATCCACAAAAACTCACAAAATATCGCTTCCAATTTGAAGCATCTAGAAACGACTTAATCTTGTAGCATATAACAATTTCTGTGGACCACGAGTATAAAACTTGAAAAGCAATGGTCTGAACTCTAGAGCTTTCGCGGGTGATTTTTAGCAACTGCCGGCTGGTGTTCACAATGCAATGCACAATGCCTTCTGCACAAAATGATGTCATAATTGCACCAAGGTCACGAAATTAGTTCTAGATTTTCAATATACCGGCAGCTCATATGATGTATATCAGAAGTTTCCGATATATTTTACAGTTGTTTTTGGTCTTATTTACGGTGGGTTTTGCCCGACACTTTTATCAGAAATTTCCAATTATATTTTTCAGCTGTTTTTGTCCGATATATTTTGTAGCTGATTTTTCAGACTAGATCACGATAAATGCGCAAAAAAACACTCGCACAAAGTAAGTAATTTTTTCCAAACGGCCGCCCACAGTTTTGTTTTGTTCAAGATTTGAAATGCCAAAACAGTTGAATCTTTTAGGCATTCTTACCGAGTTTTATCAAAGAAAGAAATGTTTTATTGTTTTTAGAAACACGTCATTTTCATCAACGACTCATTTAGCTCCCTCGTCAACAACTCAGCCTTATTTGTTTACCATTCTCACTTTTGGGGCAATATTACAGGTGCGTTCGTTCAATAGAGCGTGATATTGCTTGTCTTATAAATCATTATTGTCACCACACATGCTGCTCGAATAAAATTCGTTGGAAAGAGGTAGCCAACCTTTTTTGACTGGGATCGGTTAAAACTTTTCTTGATATAGAGGGAAACTATGGGGCCCATGCAGCCAAAGGAGCCGGCCAAATCCTCACCGGCTAGACCAGCGATCGTATAGAAAGAATGAATAGCCGAAGGGGGGCTTTAAAAACTCGATCTTCTCATCTGATTGAGTCGTGCAACTTTCAAAAATTTATTGAGTCAAATGAAAGTACAGTCGCCAAAAATGCTTCAGCGAAATTATTTCAAGTTTTAAGTTCACACACAACCACTTGAACCTGAACCGGTAATTACAGCAATCATTTAACCATTTTCCAGGTCAATAACTTTAAAATTAGTCCCTGTAACCAAAACGAGGATTTGTTCCATAGCAAGCCTATTTATCTATAACTAAGAAAGCTTTGATGAACCGTCGCAGAGTAATTTTACACACTTGTTGGCTAGTACTAAAACATGTAAACTTGACAGATATTTTCTACACCACAGTGTCTTTAAAACACGTCTCAACACAAGTTGTTTTACAGCATTTCGAAATATAACTGTAGCTGCCGTACAGTGATTGGAAGATGAAAACATGTTACGCTTTTATGCACTTTATGTCACGTTGCATGTATTTAGCGATCAAAATGTATGTATAGGATGGCCCAACGCGTAAATTTTAGATCAGTGGTTTCCAAGGTGGGCCCGAGCGCCCCCTTGGGGCTGGTGGATAGCCCACTATGGAGGGGCGGTGACGGCAAAGTGGGCCATTGGGAAGAGATGCAAACAAAGTAGGCGATAGCGGGGCTTCGAGAGAAAACAATTACTTGACAAACGAATGAAAACCAAAGTTTCTTATGTTCTTAAAAGATATAATTGAACCGAAGTAAAAGTCAGCGGTTTGTACGCTTGTTACGTTTATTCGTAGCATTTTTTGGATTAGCCTTTGTATCAACGTAGGCTAATTGTTTTATACTTGATTTTCGTTGGTCTCAGTTTAAGTAGGCAGACGTGGATTAAGGAAGAGGGCCGACGGAACTGAAGCCCAGGGTCATGTAAAATTTTCATTGGTGTGCGCTCCGAAGCGTAGTATTTGAAATATTGTAAAAAAAATGGAAAAGCTTGATAAATCATATTGTCGTGTACGTCATAACGTTAATTTTTTAAAGAAATAACTTGTGATAGAGATCACTCAATGACCTATTTTAATTTTGCTACAAGCAAACGACTCAACCAGTCTATTCTCATTTTCAATAATATGTCGGCAAGTGAATAGCTGTGCCATATGCTTGAGGGCTGCTGTGTAAAATCTTTAGGTTTAGAAGTTGAATAGTCACTTTGTACAGCTCAGATCAGTAGCATTTGTAGTGCAGAAGATCGTGCAGACGACAATGTTTTTAATAGATAAATTCATGTTTTAGTTAACATTGACCAACTATTACTGTATCTGCTGAATTAGGAATGCATTTAAGAGCATACTGCGACATTAAAAACTTTACTTAACTTTTTTTTTAGACTGATTTTTATCGGTACTTTTATTGTGCTAAATAGGGCTTTGCTACTGCACGAACCAGGGTTTTATCTGCTCTTAAGTCGTCTCAGCAAGTAGGTCAAGGCCAGCGGTTCTCATTCGGAGGGACTTGGCTCATTAGTGGACCACAAGTCCACAACCAATACCTCGGGTAGGCCACAGCTTGCTATATCAATTGCAACTAACAAGGAGAATATCACTGAAATTGGAAAAAAATATGACGTAAATGGGCCGCAGATCACTGTCTGATTTGAAAATTGGTCACATGTCTGAAAAGTTGAGAAATACTTCTCTTATTTAGTCTACTACTTGGTAGTTATTTTGTGATTTCCAAATGGAAAATGACAACATAATGAAATTTATTTTTCTCGTAAGCTGACTTAGTGTGAAACAAAATTATTGCAATGCAGTCTACGTTTCGCGAAAGCATTATCTGTTAAGCTTTTCTTCCCTAAACATATGAAAACCCGAGGTCAATTCCGTCACATTAATGTTTTGTTGAGCGATAAAAAACGACTGTTAAAACGCTTCGTCGAAGGATGTTTGTTAATTACCAAGTCTTTGAGGTGGCGGTTCAGGAAAATAGTTCATGAAACACCGATTTAGAAAATTTGACGCAGTGGTAACCCACATTCATTTCAGAGTGCTCTAATCAAAAAAAGTTAAAGTCTACGCTTCAGTTTGAATTTTTTTAGCAGAGAATAAACGTGGCGTTTTTGTATGTTAATACATGGGCTCAGGAGTACATAATTTTTTCAAAAGGGGGGGGGGGGGGGGGTGGATGCTGACGAAAATTGTGAAACTTGATTTTTCCCTAATTGATGGGAGACTGGTAAAAAAGATCTTTACATTTTATGTATGTAAAAAGGATAAGGACAATTGAAGGGGCTTCAACCTATCAACTCTTCCCGTTGATTGTACCCCTGCATAGGCTCCGAAAGGAAAGAACTGAACTTGTTAAAGTTTGAAAAAGTTTTGAAATGTGCAATGGCATCGCTAAAACATGAGCTCTTTGTAAAAACCACTCAGGTCCCTTCTATTCAAAGAGTTATCGAGACCCTTAAGCATCATCAACGATGCATGTAGTTGCCTTGTTTTGATCTGCGAACATTCTGGAAGGGGTTTCCACTTGGGTGATATGATGATCCCATTTTTTTACTTGTAGAAAAGTTTTTTATTTTTCCACTGGGTAAATTAGCGTTTCTTAAGAATTTCTTACAATCATGCTATCGCTTCAATATCTAAGCAATTTAATTTCAGAAGGAAAAATTCGAGCTTAATAATTGGCTTTAATTAGAAAGTAAAGCAAAAGGTCTACCAACAACATTGATAACCAAAAAGATTAGCTGCTAGTGTAAACGTTTATTTTTGTTATAATTCACCAAAGGCCAGAAAAACATTGAGGGAAAAATTTTTCCAAAATATTTCAATTTTTGCTTTTATATTTTTTTAGCCTAGATTTTACAAAGTGATATGGTGTGCAACATATATAATCTTGATTGATTGTAATCACCAACAGTAAAATAAAGCTATCAAAATTGGAAGAGAAGTCGCAAGAAAAAATAAGCTCATTGGTAATGCTTAGATACCAACTGAAAAGTAAACTCTATTTTTGTTTATAATGTTTGCTATTTTACTTCAAAACAGGTCAATGTGAAATCGGGGCTAAGATATTGGGGTTGGAAATCACCTACTGTATACTGCGACACGTATGCAGAATACTAGTTTAGCAATAGCTATAATTAAATAGTTAAACACCTTGTGTACGGTCACATCCTACATTTTCAACGTTATTTGCAGAAACGAGAGTTGTTCATGTGAGGAATTTTAACGTTACAGCATTTTTTCTCCAAAGACTGTTTATAATAAAAGTGTGAACCGACTCTCGCCAAACACTGAAGCAAACATTTTTTACAAGAGACAGTAGCTTTTTTTCCCCCATTTGTGAAGCAAAAGACAACTTCCCAAAAAATTTGGTGATCCTAGTGGATTGGCGATCCACAGTTTGAGGACCCAAGGTGTAACGTTTGCATAAATTAATTTGAAGTTTTGCTCAGGGCATCGGCGCTACAGTTTTAATTCCACTCAGTACATCATACGTCGACGATTTTTCTTCTAAAGAAAATTCGCCATTTTATTTGGGTGAGAATAAAATTGTATTTTGTAGAACTTATTTTAATATAATGCAAGAGGCTGGCGATATACTTAGCAAACTGCAAACAGTGACACTGTTTTGACCTATCAGGTTTCTTCAGTGCAATTGGTGACCTACAAGAAGCTAAAGGCTTTTAATAAAGCATAGCTTAGAGCGTCACGCTTGTGGGACCTATATTAGGTCCACTGTAGTGGATGGTCTGTCAGTAGTCTGCGAAGCTCTATCACTCATTATTCTAATGTATTTTTTAAAACTTATTCCAGAAAAGAAACTTGCTATGATATGGCAGCGCTATATAGGTGGCCTTGAAACTTAAGCATCGTTACGTTCTGCTTTGTTTTGTGTTTGTCAAAGAACAACCGGTGGCGAGCCCGCGAAAATTCACTATCTTTGCTGATGGCTGGCAAATATAACGAGGCGCGATTGTAGCCAATATTTAGGCTGTCGATTTCGTGTAAACTCCTCGCTTTTGGGATGAAAGAATTATAGAGGGCTCAATATTATGGGATCAAAACCTTTCTGTATCTTTCAAAGACAAGCTTGAAATGGTGTGAAACCGCATCTTTTTGATCTGCGGCCTTGCTGACTCCCTGTGTCATTCTCAGGAAATGCAATGGAGTTGAGAAACACAGGTTTACGTTACTGATGGTGACAACAGAAAGCAGCAACAGGCTAAACATTTGAGTTACAGATCGATAAGACTTTATGAAACAGCAGTTTATTCTATTTGATACGGCAAGTTGCAAAATAAAACGGCATATCAATCACATGCTCATAGTGAATAATGAAAAAAGTTTGCATTTTAGGCATTTTATTCGTTTTGCAAACCATCGGTCCCGGGTGCGGATATTTGATAGGTTCGTGGACTTCAGCCTTTTACGTGGACTTTGATCGCATACCAGGAGGTAAGTAATGTTCTCATCGAGCAGGTGAAAAAGTACAAAGGACATGGAAAGCCAGTCAATATTTTGGAAATCAAGTAATCACAATCAAATGCGTGGTTTGCCGCCCAAGGCATAACAAACTTCTAGTATAATTAAATTGACTACGCATCTAAATTGGTCATTATGTTTGCGAATATGACTGGTAGGTCAATCAAATTTACCTTTGTAGCAATAGTTGTGATAAGCTAAATAAAGCCTTAGCAACGTGCTGATTGTAGCAATATTTCCGATGTTTCCCTTGCATCACATTACCTATATAATAAAATTATTTGTCCTGACAACTGCTTACTTTATATTTTGTAATGAATAATATTCTTATTCTCCGATCACGGGGAAAAGTTTTATCGGTTGCGCTACCACAACTTTGTGCTCAGATTCGCTTCAGAGATACCAGTTCTGCTGGTATATTGCATTTATACAGCAATCAGTACAATCAAGCAAGGGAAAATTTAGGGGGTGCCAATCAATAAATCAATGCTGATAACACAAAGTTTGCAAAATTTGTTGCTATCTACTTCAAAAAAAGAGGGGCCAGTGCCCCGGTGGTCCCCCTGGCTACGCCACTGGAAGTAGCCGTAAAGTGTTTTCCAGTTGCACAACAATGTATGTGGTCATACTGAGGTTTAAATACACGATCACCATCTTATCAAATCATTAAATGTTTCGGTACTTTTGACAGATGAAATACCTGTGTCAAAAGATGACAAGGATATGTGGGTCGGAGCTTGGTGGTTGGGTTACCTGATTATATCTGCTTGGTTGATCACGGTTGCATTACCTCTGTTCTCTTTTCCCAAATCATATGTTTCCTCTAGCTCAGATGAAGAACAACAGCAAAATAATACAGAAGTAGACAATGAAGGAACTGGGCCTAAAGAAGAAATTCCATTAACTGACTTAAATAGAAAAACAATCAGAGACAAATTTATTCTGTTTTGCAAAGGTTGGAAATAGCAGTAGCTTGTGCATTTACGTTAATTAGTGGGCAAAACGATTTCACTTATAAAGACTAGTGTAAAAATGAGAAAGGAACTTTTATATTTTAACAGCGCCGATTCAAGTAAATTATCAAACGCGAATATTACCTCGTCTAAAAGCAAACAAAATTATGAGATAAACAGCAAAAAATGGTCTTCGGTTTAGTTGCAAACACATAAAATGGGTTTTGTCTATTTCATTAACAGCTTTGATTGACAGGTAAAACGCTAATTCAAATAAAAACAAACTGAGAACCGATTTTGATCTGCTTATTTCATAATTTCATTAAAAATTTCAGTTTCATCATCAAAACACTTTCCGGTTTCGGGTTCGATTCTCGTACTGACACTTTCAGCTAACCATATGTTTTGTAAAGGATTTTGCGGGGGTAGCATTGGAAATACAGAAATCAAAATAGGCCGAGTTGTTCCACTGATTTTCACTGCCTTTAACGTTTAGACAAAAATGTGCTTATCTAAATATTTTTCTCAAATGAACTTGATGAAAAAAAACTTCTGTCAAAGAATGAGTCGATAATTTTATTTAGCACTGACAACATGTTTGCCGAGGACAACAATGTCTTGATTTTTTACTTAGATTTTTGGACAACTGTCAAACGCCTGACTACAAATGCGACATACATGTCAGTGATACTAGGTTATTCCGGTCTGATGTTTGGTGTGGGGTCAACTACTGCTTTCATGCCAAAATTTCTCGAAGTTGCATTCAGCAAATCATCACAGTCCGCTAATCTTACTTTTGGTAAGAAACAGCTTTTTTATTATATTTTTGGTTGAAATTTTACAACCAAAACATAGCCAGAGAGGTGCCTGGATTAGAGATACCATTGCTCCCCAAATTTTAGACTTGCATCGACGTCATTGCAACCAGCGAAGGATCATCTCCCCATCTCTTTGTTGCGCGCCGATTAGCAACACGTTAGGTTTCTGCTTTGATGGTGACGACGCCCGGTGCCGAGTGCTTTTCAATTCAAAACTTACAGTGTCTGTATCATCGACTCCACATGAAAGTCGCTTCATGATGATTCCCTCTGCTTTGTGGATTCTGTCAGTTGGTAAATTATCTAAAATAACACCAAACAAATCATGCATAACGTATCAAACTTGAAATCTTTAAAGCAGTCTGATTTATGTTTACTGCTTAAGCGCCTTTTTTCCTGTCCTACGAGCCTGCACGACAACAATGCATTGCAACACCAATTTTGTCGGATTAGTTTTACACGAAATAAATCATGTAGATAGCCTATTATTGACTCTGCAGGGTGCACTAAGGTTGGGATTTCGAAACCTAATTAGAATCCCGACTTTTGATTTCAAAATTCCGTTTTGAGGTCAAATTTTTTGTAGCCTATACTCTAAACAAGTCATCTTTACTGATGTCAAAACACAAGAGTATCACTGTTATTTCAAAACAAAATATTTTTATTGGGACTCAAGTTGAGATTCTGTAGAACAGTACTTGTTAACAGCTGTATAGTAAACCAAAAAATGTAGGAGACTTTGGCTAGGGTGTACAAATATAATGGGGTGTACAGGGACGGACTAGTTTTTAAATGAAATACTTTTTTAGATATGGAAGAACGTAGCTTTGAAGTATAGACTCTTTTTTTGAGATATACCTTAAAACAATGGTTTTGATCCTGGGGTTTGCAGAAAGTTTTTAAAAGATCCGTAAGTGCTTTGATGAATTTCGATAAAGCTAAAATAACGGATTTACTTGATGGTTTGTTAAATTTTTCACCTCATTTTTATTAAGCAGCATTATTAACTATGAGGGTGGTGACCAAACTGATGGCTGATGGCCCTTCGCAGGGTCGCGTGCAGTTTCAAAAACCTTGATCTTCGAAAGAAAAGATCTATGTATTCGTCTGTCAAAGATAATTTGAAACTTTAAACGTTAAATAAATTGACAGGATCGAGAATATTTGCGCGCGTAAATGGCAACTTCCACACAAAATTTAGCAGGGATGGCAACATCAACAATTACTTTAAAGGAGCTCGTGACTACGGAAAAATTGAGAACCACTGCCTAAAAAGAACGAAACTTTTTAATAAAAACCTTTTTTTAGAATTTATGTTAAAAATGAGTAGCATCTATTTCATTAAATGCAATTCAAATGTTCTTTTTATGTGTCGATTTAATTTAAACATTATTACGGTGAACTGATTTTTTGGAAACGAAAAAAGGTTGCCACTACAATAATGATTAACCAGCACTGCTGTAGATACGCTTGGTCAAATTGTTACGACATCATTTTATCATCAAAATTCAGCAAGATTTTATAAAAATTCTCTCACTCATCGTTTTCTTCTTTTTTTAATTGAGATTACGTTCAAAACTCTGTGATATTTTGATATTTTATGGAAACTTTAATCCCAAAAAGTAAAATCCAGGTTCCTTGAAAACAAAATTTTGTTTGGATCCCAACAAAACTGTGTTAAGTCATATATTTATATTTTGCGATCACAAAGAGATCTTTTTTTCGATTAGACCGACACATTTTTACGTTAATACTCGTTTCCGAGTCACCGCGCATTTCTGCCAAGCAGGGCAATTGCTGTAACCTGCCTTTTCCAAGTGCGCAACGACACCGCCATCGCGGGGCTTGAACGCACGACCGCTGGTGCTTTGAAAGACGGTCCATCCCACATGATCACGTGGCCGGCGCAACACCTGGGTACTGGGAAGGCTACCGTTAGAAAAATAATTTCGTAGAAAAAAACAAAACGGTTTAAAGTAAAATAACCTTTTGGGGTCAATAGCCGATTTTTTGTCCAAAAATGGACATATTTGATAGACTTACAAGGTCATTGATCGCAATTCACACCACTGTTGCATTGAACATGGCCATAATTGACAATACACAAAGAATTGAATTATTTCTGATTACCTGTAGCAAGCCTATCCATCATGCATCACTGCGTTACTAAAAGATAACTGTCACATTGAAGCTGTAGGCTGCATATCAAAATTATTTCTGTATTCTTAATGATTTAACTAAATCAAGAATTGTAGTTCAAACATTTTTTTTTTTAAATAAATCTATTGAAAAATGCAAAATAGAATAATGTTAGCAGCTTATACTGCGATATAAATCACCATGGTTATCAAAACGACCTCTGTACTGAAACTATTTTTCCATATACCACATTTATTCGTTTTTGTCATCATTTTTATGATGTTCGATCAAGGCTGGCTTGGATTGATTTTAACGCGTCTATCTCAGAAATTTGACGTTTCCCGATAAATTTTTTGCATCAACAGAATGCACAGGCTTAGGTTAACAGCTCCACTGTATTTTCTGTTGATTCAATAAATTTTTTCGACGTTACGAAATTCAAACAATTGATGGCTGTCTGTTTTCATCGCGAATCAAAAAGATTTTATCAGTTTGTTCTAAACGTTCTTTTGTAACTGCTCTTGCATTCTCTGAAATTGATCTTTTAGAAAAAACGTGGAAGACTAATTTGAAACACAAAACATTTATTACTTTAGGGCCAGGATTAAATATTAGCCGGTGCAAAGGTGATGACATGCTATGTTTCTGCATGGTTGACCGAGACTGTTCTTAGGTAATGTCGTGCTGACAGATCAGTATTGGTTATGCATGTTTATGTTCGACTTTCTTTTTGCAGCCTTACTCTGATAGATAGAAAAAATGTTAACTAAAGTCAAGACGAAAAAGCAATAAACGACGATAACTTTCGACCCTACAATGCGATGAGTGATTACGTTCACTTATGGTAACATGTTATTGCCTTCAGTTTTGTATTTTGGCTCTAAAAACAAGTTTTGGCATTAGGCCAACTTACCGCGCTTGAGAAAATCTGTTTACAATAAAACTTATGCCGAGTCCACCAGCTCGCTGTAACATCAAAGCGTTAGTGATGAGCTATTACAGGGATGACACATGCATAATGATTCAGCCGAAAAAGAAGCTGCCATTATTCAATAAGTGCTTGAAATAATTAGATGGATTTAATGATAATAGCAGTTTGTGTTTAAGCCTCCTTAATGTCTTGTTTTTTACATTTTAGGCTTAGCTGTTCCTCCGACAATGTGCGTTGGCTTATTGTGTGGTGGGTTTTTCATCAAAAAGTTTAAGTGGCAGCGCACTGGTATTCTGCGATACCTCATTGGAACGGGAATTCTCGCTTTAATTCCCATCTTTTTGACTTTTTTCATCAGTTGTGAGACCGCAAATGAAGTAAGAATTTATCTTAAATAAACTTGTTTTTACTATCAACCTTTTGTTAATGTTAGCTATAAAAACAAGCTTGATCGTTTTAAAGCTTTTTTTCAAAAAACACATCTATTTCACCACAGCACGCTCATCAGCTAGAATGCTCATTTACAACCATTTTCAATTTAAATATACGATAAAAATCAACACTACCTTCCAACTATTTCAATTTACGTGGACAGTAAAGTTTTATTGCCAACGTTTTTAACCGATATTTTATCATGCCTTGAATATACATTATTTAATCATAGTCAAATGATTAAATTGCAACACCAGGTGTGTGATCGTTGGGACAAGAAGTTGAAGAGTAATATTTCCAATGCGACATTACAATCCGTGAGCGAAGTACAGAAATGCCGTGAATCTGAATGCCACGTTGCTTCCATAGTTTTTGTTATTCTCACTGCACTTGGAGCTGCGATTGGCGCTTCTTTGGTGACCCCGATTTACACTGTGATTTTAAGGTTCGAAATGTGATGATTTTGTTTAAAAAAATGATAAACGCTTATTAAACCTAGCGATTACAAGAAGAATAGAGAGTTTGGGAAGGGTCATTACGGGGTTGGTGTCAGCAGTTATTTATAAATGTTGTTGCAATCAACATCAGTCATAACTTAAACCCAAAGCGTAGGTTCAACTTCAAAGCAAATAACAGTAAATAACGGTTCATCATAAATTACTGCGGAAAAAATTCCGTACAAAACTGACGATCCACTTTTCTACATTCATTCTCATGATGGAGGAGAGTGACGATAAACGTTTGATGTGTAAAGTAGTTTGATTCCTTTCAAGCTTAATTGCTCGCGAGTTGAAGCGTGAAAAAGGCCAAACATCATCATGTAGGTGTCTGCAATAACTTGTAAGCTTTTTGCGCCTTCTTGCTAAAGCCTTTAAGTTAATTTGCCTAGAATTTTTCTTTGAACAGTAAAGCATGCAACACTCTACAGTACGATCAAGAGTTAGTTGTCATCTATCCTTGTTTTAGATCTGTACAAACGCCAGACAAATGCACAGCAATTGGTCTCATGTTCCTTGTGATACGAGTTTTAGGTAAGTCAAAGTTATTGTTAACATTGCTTGGCATTGACTTTCGGTAATTGTGTGTGACTGCGTATCTTGCATTTGTTGCAAGAAAAAATTCCTGAAAATACAATTCAGATAGGTCTGATCAAGATTTTGCCTATTGCTAGTGTTTTTTTTAGATTTACCTTCGGTAACCGTGAGTGGTGACAATTTTTCAGATTACATCTGCGAAAAAAGTTGTTTTTTGATGAAGTACAGTCAAAATAATTCATTTAATAACCAAAAATTTGGGCACATGCCCCCTGCCCACTTGGGATTTGCGTCTTTGATGAGTTTGTTTAAGCTATCATCACTTGCATAGCTGGAATGTATAAACTTCAAAATACACGTATTTCATCTACACCAGAGGTCGGCAACCATTAACGCTGAAAATTCAATTGATTTCTTTTAACTAAATTTAGAACCAGCTCGAAGCTGCTGAATCTATTTGATTTCTAAACTGAATGAAATATTCATTCGTTCAGGCACATGAGCTTGTTCCTGATTTTCTACTCTTTATTCAGACTAAGCCACAGCAAAAGTTAGGCTGCTCGGCCTCATCCTGCACCTATCTGTCGAGCAAAGGTAGAGGAGACCGTCTCCCTTGAATACACATTAAGTGAACTTGCCCCTTTTTTCCTCACTACGCTTATCCCAGCAGGGAAGCTGTACCAACTATTTTTGGTTGGTATGACCTAATCGAGTTTTGAATCAGTATCGACTGCATTTGAGGCAGACGCTCTAATGCGCCCACCAAGGCAGGTTCATGTATTGCAGAAGTGTCATTCATTTGTAGTTTCTTGCAACATATTATGCTTTGCACTCTTGTTCTAGAATCCACTCCCAAACCCAAACATCAGGTTTTCTGATTTTTCACGTTTGCAGCCAAAAAAACTTTAAAAACAATTAGTAATGGCGCAAAATCAAAGAATATCATCTGAAGTTTGAGATCGAAAGGCAAGTAACTAAAAGATAAAATTTGACAACTAAACCATGATACTCTTTTCCATCGGCATTAATTTTTTTATGAACATTTGCCATTCCAATTCGCAAAAAATGTCTTTGAACGCAAATTATGCAAGCTGCTAAGAAAATTATGTGAAGTTAAAGAAACTAAAAATATGAAGAAAAATCCTTGGAAAATGATATCCCCACCGACAAGCGTACTTGATCCGCGGAAAACTTTCGCTATTTTTACACAAAAAAAATGAGAAAGTCAAGGTCCCTGCACCTTCCCTCCTTTATGACTACGTCCACACAATAAATTATATCATGATTGTCGAAGAACTTTTTCGATGTTTTCAATTATTTTCTGTCGTTTTCTAGAATTTGAAATTGTTTTGACTACAAACGATACTTCTTGTAAAAAAATCTTTGTAAAACAAGCCTTATGCGGGATTAGTGAAAGATATGATCAAATAATTATTATGTAAACTTCACACAAATTTTAAGCTTTTTGCAGCATTAAAAAGTTGATCCAGCAAAAGTTTTTCAAAATATTCATAGCAAGCTTGGAGTCATGTCGCTCTCTTTTTACCAGCAATTGTATTTGATCAAACGCCATAACACAATCAACTTTTGAAAATTTAAACGAAAATTTTTTACCTTTAATTCAATAGGCTGCCGTGTTTCTGACCTTTGCAAGCAAAAATGGACATGCCAGCCATTTTTCGCTTTACTACATCCAAACTAAACCCAGATTAAACGCTATGTTCTACCAAGAAGTTTCTACAGATTAGCTTTAAGATTATTTAGTCCACTTAAAGCTTGTGCGCGCACTTGAATTTAAACAACGGGCAATATATTTGTCTTTTTCAATTTAATGTTGCTGTTTAACATCTCCATCTATCGCTTGAATTGAAGCCCAAACATTTCCAAGGACATGCATCATTTTTTGTTGGTTCTTAGTTTTGTTACAAAATTGTTGCAGAGATCAGATTTTGAAGACTTATAATGTTGATGTTTCACGAAAAAGCTTTCTTATATAGTGATAATGTTTCAAATTTGCTTTGATGATTTAGGCCGTTCTAACCGACCAGACGTTATTCTAAAGCAAGGGCCGCCAAACTACGGCCCGCGAAGCCTTTTTTTATTAATTGAAAAACAAATGTATAGTGCAGTGTTTTCTTGATAGAGCCACTTCCATCCAATCATTTTGGCAGCGAAAAGCATAATTTGCGACAGCGAGAGAGGTAATGACCTTTTTTTTTTGGAGATACCGTACTTATTTTCGGGCAATATTACACGATCTCCGACGATACTTTGGTCCACGGGTCTTTGACATATCGGCATTGTGGCCCTCCATCAAAAAAGTTTGGCGACCCTTGTTCTAAATAATGGCACTATCACAGGACCTGGAGTGATAATTACAACTCCCCGGTAGACAAAGTGCCAGAACTTAATTTTAAACTTTATGTGAGATACACACTAACAGTTTCGCGTCGATATGGAGAAGCTAAATCAGGGTTTATGATCTTTGAAAACATTTTGTTTTTGTGGTACCTACCGAAATTATGCAAAGAAAACCTTCTTCGTTTTTTCTTGTATTCTCTGCTGCATGCCGGAAGAGCTAGGGTGGTTATAAATAGTGAATACAACTGGCAGGCTGTGTATTCACCACAAACCTTATGCAAAGTGTCAAAACGTTTTGGCCGGTTTTGAAAATTTTGCCTAGTTTTAGCAAGGGGTATTTGTCAGTTGACTTTTTCCAGTTACCTCATAGGAGAAAGGGCTCAATGTTCAATTTCCTTATTAAAAAGTTGCAAAAACTTTTCTTTTATTCCGAAATTTGCTGCTACCTGGCAATTTAAATCCTTTTTTGGAAAAGCGTTTTCTAACTTTTGCCGACGCACTGAATGTTTTCTGATGGAGAACAATTTCTTTCGCATGGTTCTTTCCCTTGGGCCAAAACCAGTTTTTAAATACGTCCTTGGAGCAAGAGCTTAGCCAACGTTTTTTAAGGGGAGGAAATAACGTTTACTAGAATTTTTTAAGAATTGCAATTTCTTTCCTAATTTTCCAAGCGTTTTGATTCACAATCTGAATTATAAATTAATTTGGCATGAAAATTCTGGGGGGCATGTTGAACCACCTACTTCTCGAAGCCTTAATCTTGCAATGACGCAGGAGTCGGGTTTAGGCCTACATGGCCAAACCAATAGGAACGTGATAATTCTCAAGGATAAGAAGTAGCGTCTTGAAAATTCCACTGGGCAGGGCTAAACTTAAATATTTTTTTCAAAGGTTTTGTTCCAGCTCCTATTATCTGTGGAGCTGTGATTGATCAAACGTGCTCAACGTGGAATGAAATAGGAGGAGAGCGAAAAAATTGTTTACGTTATAATGAAAATCAATTTAGGTGAGAGCGTGTTACTTCAAAGTAAATCATACACGTCTTGGTAAATTGTTTTCATTACAAGCGCCTTTGAAAAGTTCTTTAACTTAAAATTAGTAACGTAACCTGTTGTTCGCATTACGTACTGTAATGCACTGTTACAAAACTTTCGTTGTTGGAACTGCTTGCCTAGTAGTCAAAGAATATTTCTCACCTTATTTTGCGGTCATGCCACCGCAACTGAGAGCAGAAAATAAACAATCAATCCTAATTATGTCTGAGTACCGTTGGAAAGTTCAATGCTTTAACTTTAAAACGAAATAAAAAGTTCATGACGTAACTACGATGACGTAACTAGTCGTGAAATTTGTGAGCTAAAAAAATTCCGGATTAACGCTACCGCATCCTACTTGGTTGCTTTTTTTGCATGACTTAGTTTTGGTGATAGTGTGCGGAACTTCAACTGGGCTTTGAAAAAGCTATTCACTCAGTAAAGTTTTGTACCAGCAAGAAACAATTCATCTCAATTTAACAGCTTTTTTCTTGCTGAAAGCCTTGTTTTCCGCCTGTATCATGTACAACCTAATAAAGATTGGGGGCTGAGGCGCAACCACAGGTAGGTCAAGGGGTTAAAGCCCTTAAGACTTACCTGGTCTCCTTAACAGTGCCAGCTACAACTAGTTAAAATGCATGGTTTCCCTCAACATAATTTTAGTTTGTAGACTAATTTCAATACTAGCATTGAGAAAACAAATGAATATCACCTCCCTACTGGTTCTCTTAGCAGTATTCCTTGTCAAACAAATTTTTGCAGTTATTACTAACTTTGCACTAACTTTAATTGCTTCTTATAATGTAGAAGTGGCCTAGGTCTCTCTTGGCTATCTTGGAATTGCGGTGGAAAAAAACTACGGCAGAAACATGGAACATGCATTGGCGTGACATAGCCTATTATTCGTTTTACTTTTTCTAGGTCCAGGTACTTGGTAATCAACTTCCTTGCGCTTCTCGTTTGCGTTTTTTGTAATGTTTTTGGCTTTTTTACGATCCGTCGGAGCAAATGGAAAAGAGACGAAAATTCTTCACGAAAGTTGTTGTCAACCATACACAGGCATTTCACGCCGCACCGTCGAGAGTCAAGCAACGAAACAAATCAAACTCCAATATAAATTTTGTTTACAGAGTTTAACTACTGCACTGTTCCGACTTTTTAAATGTGTTGTTTAATTTTATTTGTATCACAATTGCCTCAGGTTTACGTGCATCGTAGTCCTATATAGGTTTAACCAAGATTCTGGAATAACGCCATTTAATTAATTACTTTGGGAAACTATTGCTAATGTAATTACTTTTTGTGCGCATTAAGCTAGTTTGACCCACGTTGTAGTAAGCTCATTCATTGATTACTTGAGATAGTTTGAGCCTAGCTTTGTGGCGTAACTACGACCTAGAGTCTAAATCCATTTTCAGCCTAGTTGTAACTATAGGCCTTCCATAAATATTTGTGTCAAAATTGACCGACTTTTTTTGTTAAGCTGACTAAAAGTACTTCACAGAGTGCATCTTCTCGAATTAAACGTTCGCCGGGCAAAACTGTAACTTTGTGTTACTGCTTAGTTGTCGAAAATGCACTTGTTGTGTCATATTTTTATTAGCCCAGTGGTCGCTAGGTGGTACAAAGAGCAACTCATTCTTGCATCATCGCTCGTGACTACAAATTTGTTTTAAATTAAAGTTACCTCAATTATATTAAAATCAACTCGTCGTGAAGAAAAAAATTACAAAAACAGCTCATTGTCTGTGATGAATAGCCTCACCACGGTATTGAACTCCATACAAATAGATAAAAAACGGATGAACCATGCGCAAGCCAACCCACTGCATATACTGACCAAGCATCTTGTAACTACCAGAAATTGAACCTAAGCTTTGGTATAGGGTCTATGACTAGGGTCTTGTGTCTCAACTAAATCGGAGGCGGGGGGTGTTAAGAGTCTAAAAGACATTGCTTGCTTGGGAGTTAGTAAGGAGGAAGAATGATCTGCTGCAAGTGGTATTGTGAAAGCATGACTCCAGTAAAAGCGTAACTTTTGAATAAACTTGTAGTGGGGCCTCCAAAATTCCAAATCGCGTCCCCCCAAGCTTCTTTTCCCAAGTAGTCTCAATTAGTGCTCGGTAAACTTGTTAGTCCGCTCCGGTAGTCTCCGGTTATGATGACGCCACTATTTTTCATTTCAGTTTATTGTGAGCACAATTTTTTAAGGGGAACGTTGCTTATCTTCTTTCATCTACCTTAATGTAGGCATGTTACTCCATAGACCATACATAGGCCTAAGCTTAATGTCGTTTAGCAAAAAAAATATTTTATGAGAAAAACAGTGTTAGCATGAAAAGACAACTGCTTGTGGACAATCAATCTGTTAACGTCTTAAAAATGCAAGAACGAAATGCGGGAGTCAACTTTCAATGTTGTTAACGCCGTGAGATATTGCGCTGAGGTTTCTTAATTAGTTTTCAAAAATTCTTTAAGTTGCTTACGGGGAAAAGAGCTTTTGCCAAAAGAGAATTCTTGCCGGTACGCTTGAAAGAAACAGCATCATCGTTTAAGTGATGTTAATGGAAGATTTGTAAAGGTAAGATATACTAGGCTTGCTGATTCCTAAAATGGCTTGCTCCTATCCGAAGGGATAATTTATTTTATCTGACAGCGGATGGAGAGTAAAGTCAAAGAACATTTGATTAGCAAGCGACCGAAAAACTGAAGTAAATAAAACAAAAGATACAGCTCATTTGATGAGGGGACAGTGAAAAAACCGGTAATTAAGCATTCCCCTCCTCAACAGATTTCAATAAATGAAATCAAAAACAAAAAAGCAGTATACAGATTGCAAACGAAACTTCAAAACAAATTATAAAGGAAAGCAAAAATACTAGAGCTTATTCACAATAAAACCATGCGCGTCTTCAATTTTTGTAAATGCAATCCATTAAAGTTAAAAACAAAAATATTATGACGCCACAATATATTGATTAGCGTATGGTTGGAGTAAAAATTTTTTATATGCTGTTTTGAACTGGGTTTTCGTTTGATCCTTTGTAGCATTGGGCAACTTATACCATATTCGGGTTCCTGAAGATTTAGGACTGGATTTGCTCAAATTAGACTTGATAGAATAAATATAAAAATTTGATTTGGCTGATGATCTAGTGTTGTGATTGTGTCAATTTTTTACATGTAAGTTGGTCATCGAGCAAGCATTTACAATGTTATCACTAATCTTAAGCATTCTCATAGCGATTCGTAGTTTATGAATATCATCCAATGTGAGCAAATGTAGTTTTTTAAACAGTGGAGTGGGTGATGATTGAAAGTCACTATAAGTTATAAACCGAATAATCTTTTCTTGTAGATTAAAAAGTGGTTTTAAAGTTGTTTTTGGAGCACTGCCAAATGAAGAAATACAATTTTGCAGACGAGAGTGCGCTAAAGAATAATGTGACACGACTTGGGTTTTGCTATTTACATACTTCTTGAGTTTACAAATCGCCCATAATCCTTTAGATATTTTAGACATTAAATAGTTAACATGTAATTTTTATAATAGCTTCTATTGCCTATCATTACACCTAGATATTTGGTTTCACTGACTTGATCAATGGTATTTTGGCTGATTTTTTTTTAATTTTTATAATTTTTATTTTAAAAATACGATCAACATATTTTTTCGAGTTGGAATCATAAAGTTTGTTTTGGTATATTGATTGTAAGTTTGCTGATTGTCATCCAGTTTTTAATTTTTTGCAAATTAGGTGACGTTATTTTTGATTTTGACAAAATAAAATTCACGCAGTTTGAAAAAGTCATCGCACGAATTAAAACAGTTTGGTATCTTTGGCTTGTGTTGGCTTTTATGCTTTGACAAATTCCGATTATTTACATATTTAACTAATGCATTTATCAGAAAAAGTGTCTTCAGTATTTAAACTTGCCACAGCAAGCATGTAATCAATTCGAAATATTTGCTATTCAGTGAGGCAGTATAATTTTAACATAAAGCCTGTGTAAGTTGTTAAAAATTGGCGTCGAAAAATCGAAAACATTATTTAACCAAACGTCATACAAGAGGCCGGCGATGCTCTTTGAGCAAAATGCAGATAGTGATGCTATTTCAACCTATCAGGTCTCATCATGCAAGTGCACTTGATAGTCATCAACTGCACAGATGAGACCTCATAGCTCGAAACAATGTCACTGTCTGGTGTTCGCTCAAAATTATCTATTAAATTAATCTCCTCCGAAAATCACTTGTTCGATGAATACAGTGAACTCGTGCAAAAAATTTAATGCAAAATTTAAAGATACAAAGCTCACAAAAATATGCACAAATCTTGTTTTTTACTTTTTGCATCAGAAAAAGGAATTTGCTTTTTTAATCCCAATTAAACAGTTAAAGTTTTATTTTCAAACTTTTTGACTTTCGATATTTCAAATTAAATATTTTCTGGAAGTTTGGGCTTAATTGGAAAGTAGTAGCCACATTGTCAACCAACTATTCGAAAACGCTTCGTAGCAGTTTTCAAGCCTTTAGTTGAAGTTTTGCGCTTTTACAACTGTAACGTTAAAACTTGGGTTTTTGGAAATTATAATATAATTTCAGGCATCAAAAAAAGCGAAATTGCCTTGCAAACAAAAATCACCATTTGAGAAGAGGGTGCACGTGCATTAACTTAAACCCCTGGCATTTGACAAAAAACAAAGCAAATTTTTTAACTGACAGCTAAATCAACATGGGAATGGGAACGAAGAGCCAATTTTTAGACATTACAACAAAGACTAGAAATTGTTAAGATCAAAGTTTTCAACCGAATTGGGCTGGTGGTTTTATATTTAGATATCTTTTTATAGCTTAGCGCTAAACGCTCTAAATTCAGATTCTTTGGCATGATTGCTTAAAAAAGCTATGACGTTTTTAACAAAAACGAAATAGGAATTGGAATTAATTAACTTTTACAAATCATTTTCTTAGCAGATGCTTTTTTTGCAGTTGAAGCATAACAGCAGTAAGTTACAAAACTATTGCAAAGAACAAAGAAAACCAAAAAGGTAAAGAGTAATGAAAAGAAATTTACAAAGCAAATATATTCTTCAATATTATAATTGTATTTTATGATTTCTTACTGTTGGGATAAAATATTAGGCGAATTAGTAGAAGATATAAGGCTGTTGTCATTATGGTATGTTAAGAAAAGGAATAGAACGAAACAGTAATAACAGTGTTGGCCTACAGCTATAGTCTAAATATTTATCAGCGCATTTGAAATTTACCTTAATAAAAACTACACGGTTGGAGATTTACAATACAAACTATTAGTAAAAGTAGCAGATTAGCTTCTTGCAGTCATCAACAAACCAATAACATGAATTTTACTACACCACCAAATGAAGCATATATAAATACCACAGCTGTGATATTCAAGTAAACTTATCAAAAGTTCTACATTTCAGAGCCGCATGAAAAATGTCCGCGAACTTGATTGCAAGAGTCGCCATCATGGCACTGGTAAGCTGCTTGTCATTATTTCACTTTGCTTAAGGCCTGTATTTGACCTCAAAGGCGCTAGGGGGTGCTTTCGTATTTCTCGCGATTCGGTTTTCTGGAGGAGCGCGGCGTCAAGATGACGTTAAGAATATTTTGTACTGTTGCAGGTCCAAAAGGTAGAGGAGGTTGACAGCCCGTCTTGCCCCAATTCTGGTTACGTCACTGACTGCACCACTGCCCTTATTAGATACTCGCGCTGTTTTGATCGAAAGTCATATTTGCTTAAATCAGGTCTGCCTGAACTTTTCAGAGAGCAGAAAACATGTTTCCATTCTTGTGGTTCACTAGAGATCGCAGTAAGTTGGCAGTACCTGATGTCGGGATGGGCGGGTCGGAATCTTGGCGCCATAGAGTTCGAAGCAGTGCTTGCAAATGTTATCGATTGAAATAAATAGTTATTGTTATTCGTAGCATTAGCATTTATTCTGTGCATATGTAAAATGATAAATGGAGTGAAAGGAAGTCATTTAATGTGTGGTATGGTAGACTTAAATATTTTGTTCAATCAGAATAACAGCCAAACAAAGTTTATCGGTTGCATTGGATTGTAAGTTATTTTCAGTTGATTTTCTCGTGATTGACACTTCAGAAATCTCTGCCTTAATTTAAAAATTTGCATACTAACGACTTATTTCTAAAATTTTAAAGCTGACTTGTTGTTATTGAATACTTAAAATTTTGCCGGTGAATCGATGTTTAAATTCATTGCATGTGTCCCGAACTTGTGATCTAATTTCACTTTTAAAACTGAAAAAGCAGCTTTGTTTATGTATATTATATGATATCTATTCTGTAAGGCATTTCCCAAAGATAAAATTTTACCATGAGCCTGACGCAAAATTTGTTTGTCAGCTAGCCACGAATAAAAGATTTATGATACTTGTGGTTATACGTTTTAATGCTATTCCAGGCACCAGAAAAATATGAAATAATTTTACATTTTCAGTGCTTTCTTGGTGCCGTCAAAGGCCAAATTCAAATCGAAAAATTTTCAATGAGCAACGAAATGCCAGATCTTCCTCAGACAATTTCTCCTCACGACGGGAAAAATAGCGTTTGGGAGAAAAAATCACCCGAGACAACTGAAGATGAAGATGACATTGATTTGTTGAATAACGACAATGTTCCTGAAAATATTGGCCGAAAAAATATTGAAGTAAGCAAGAATTTTGCAAAAATCCGCATTGAAAATATTAAGTCAAAAAAAGGCTTACATCATTAGGCATATGCCCAACCACAACACGCAGCAGGCCAACAAACCCCTACGTATACGTAAGGACTGAGAAAAAGAAATCTTGTAAATATCACTTCAAACGTAAACTGCCAAAAACTCTATGTAAAAGTTGCCCATGCTATTTTTTTCCGTTGGCCATGCCATTGTCTACAGGCCACGCAACCTGCATTGAAAGAGCAATCCATTTTCTTTCTTAAACTGAACAATCTTTGCCATTGAGGCCGATATTTACCACTAGCACCACATTTGATTTTTCTCTATCAGTTTTAGAATTATGGAAAATTGAGAACCGTAAAAACCAAACATCAAAACTAAGTGCACACTGGTTGACAATAAGCTGCAAGATTTTCAATAAAGTTGTCTACGAACAACAGCAAAAAATCTTTCATCAGTTCATTAAAATGTAAAATCGATTTTGCCCAAAGAACACCATCAGTTTAACGATTCCGCAATTAAAAAGGGGGTTAATTATGCAGTTTGAAATGAACCTTAAACTTTGTATTTGTAGACGGTGCTGTGCAGATGAATTCAGGTAAAATATGGAGATTAATTAAACCGCAAATACTTAAGAGCTGGGAACGCTGTGCAATAAAATATCCTGTTTAGCACTCTTTAACTAACTGCTAATTAAAGTTTTCTTTTTTAATTTTTTTAAAATATATCATGAAAATAGCTTTCGCAATGTTTCTAGGCACTTAATGTTGCAGTGAGGAACCGCTATACTGGCCGTTTCACTGCTGCTTCTATTTGGGAGATCCTGTCTCTAATTGTCTTGCTCACCAGAGATCCTCGACGCACGAGCACACACCAACTTGCAGAACATGAAGACTGTATTAAAGGAGAACAGAAAATTTTGCTCACAAATTAGCTGCACCACACGCATCAATTGCGACACGCTAGACGTATCTGGCTCTAGTTGTTACAAGATATTAAAGACTACTGAGAGATCTCCTAAATACAATTCATGCAAATAAAGATATAAGCGAATGCGAAATAAGGGTATATTATCAATTAAGGCTAGCATTAGCTGACAATACAAGCAGATTATTGTTTCCCAATTGATTTAAGACACAGACAAGCGCTTTCAAAATACATAGACAACTTGCCACTAGCATTAGTTGGTGATGAAATATTAGGTTTTCTATTCGCTACCACCCCATACTAAACACTGCTAAAGTAGAGTGAGCTCATAAACAGTCAATAGGCCTATTTATATCCACAAATAAATATGAGATCAATCAACGAAATTGTCACATAACCATTAACAAGAAACGAGAATAACAGGCGTTAAGTAAAGAGAAAACAACTTACTGTATTAATTTATAAATGATTCACTGTGCCAAACTTACGGTTTTCCATTAAGGGTCGAACGTAATAGAAAACAATTTGGGAAATATAAAAAACAATTCATTAGTCATCACATACTACAAAACATCCCTATTCCTCACTTATTACAAATGTCAATCTATTAAATGAGGCGGCAAACACAACAGCTTAGAAGGCGAAAGCTTCCGAACAACTATGACATCAAGAATATTAACAGTTACTTTACTAAAAGGCACAAAACAACTAAACCAATGACAGGGCTCATAAATCACGTTAACATGGCCGGCCCAAAATTGTGGCTCCGAAGAACGAGACGTACGTAGGAAAGCAATTTTTAAGAATAAACGTGAATTATCGGGCTGCTCGGCGAAATTACTAAACAAATGCAATAACTAACATTTCAACAAAACTGGTACGCTATTAGCACAGCAAAGGATAATAACTAGCACTACACACGAAAATAATACCACACAGATACGGAAATCACACACTCACGTCACACTCGAGCACACAGAGCTTACGTATGTCCCGGACAAGTTCTTTTCCGTTAACAGTTCTCACCACAGCTCGACGACAAATTCCATCTCTGTCAGGAATCACAGACACAACTACGCCCTTAGGCCATGAATTTCGGGGAACGTCTTCTTCCTTCAACAAAACCAGTGAGTTCGGACGTATATTGTCGCGTGGAACTATCCATTTATGACGCTTCTGCAACATAGAAAGATACTCAAGGCGCCAGCGCTGCCAGAACAAGTCTGCCTGCATCTGTGATGCCCTATACGATGCACGTAATCCGTCAGAGTTTACGAACACGTCCGAGGGTAATTGCGGATCGATGCATCCATTCAAAAGAGTCATTGGTGACAAAGCACGAAAGTCTTCCGGATCAGAACTGACTCTGGTGAGCGGCCTGCAATTAAGCATGTATTCGATTTCCTTCAGCAAGGTCCATAAGCCTTCATCGCTCAACTTCCGGTAGTACTTATCAGTCAATACAGCGTCCATTGCCTTTCTGACAAGCCGTAGAATGGCTTCCCATACTCCTCCTTGGTGACTAGCCAGGGGGGGTGAATGTCGAAAAGCAATACCACGAGGGGACAACTCATTGCATATCTCTCGTCGACGTAAACGCTCAAGTCCACGTTTTAATTCTGACCGCGCACCAATAAAGTTTGTCCCATTATCACAATATATTGTTTTCGTAGATGAGCCTCGGGCAGCCAGGAATCGACGCAAAGCCATAAGAAATGAACCCGTGGTCAAGTCATAGGCAATTTCCAAATGCGTAGCACGGGAGGCTAGGCATGTAAAAATACAGCAGTAACGCTTTAGTGAATTCCGTTGACATTTAGTCAAAATTGGACCCATAAAGTCTGTGCCTACAACCGTAAACAAACGTTGACCCCCTTCAACCCTAGCTCGCGGCAAAGGACTCATAATTTGAGAAGATGGAGCCGCTCGACGATTCCGACAACCCATGCAGTAAGTCTTGATTAAATGTTTTACTGTCCTCTCTTGACCCACGATATAAAATCTCCGGCGAAGTTCATTTGTGACGTAAGCAGCAGCGTTATGCCCACTCTTGCGGTGCTTGATGCGGTTGGTTTCAAAAACAGGTCTGCGTTTGGAAGTGCTCTGCAGATAACTTAGAACCGTAGTAGAGTCTGACCAAAACACAGTTTTTTCCGGGGTAACGTCAAGCTCACGTGTGACGAATTTTGCCAAACGCACAGCAATACCAGCAGCACACAATTCTAAGCGAGGAATAGTTAATGGTTTAGCCGGTGCAACACGGGACTTGCCCATCATGAACGATACAAAACAATTATTAGCATTTGACACGCGCAAATAACATACAGCACCAATGCCTACCGAAGAAGCATCGGCAAATACGTGCAACTGAACATTTTCTAGAGAGGAAAAACCACCCAAACAACGAGGAATTGATATTTCCCCCAACTTAAGCAGATGCTTAGAGAACTTCCTCAAAGTCTGCTTCTCGGCTTTAGGCATGTCAGCATCATAACCAAACTTAACGAGGCGTTGAAGCAACAACTTTAATGGTAATAAGAAAGGCGAAAGAAAACCCAAAGGATCAAAAATGCTCATTACCAGTGACAGCAAACCTCTACGGGTAACCGGATAAGCCACTTCCGATACCTTTACCCCCAGTACATCCTCTTGAGGATACAACACTAAACCCAGCGTCTTTTGTTTTGGAATCTCTGGAGATAAATCAACTTGATTTAGCTCAGACGCTAAGCGCTTGGCCGGGAGTCCTTTGAGCACTTCTGGTAAGTTGCTCGAAAGCTTTGCAAGTTCAAAACCGCCACCTTGCAGCAATGCTTCGACATCATGCACAAGCTTAACTGCGCTATCAACATCAGGTGCCGAAGTCGACAAATCATCCACATAAATGTTTTTACGAATTACCTCTACCGCATCCTCCGACACGTTCGCCCGATCAACATAATCAAATTGACACGGACAAAGGGAATCCAAGGCAGGGGTAACTTGTGAATCAACCAATAGATTCACACTACACCGAGAATCCCTGCCATTGGTACCATCACGACCATGCAATACCCATCCCAATAGTGACTTACCTGCCCAAAGTTTAGAATTCCCATCCTGCCGAATCTCTGAGAATGTGTGCAAGGCTGGAGAATCGATTCCTAATATGAGCTGCACACAATCGGCCTCTACCTTTGGAATTTCAATTCCAGCTAGATACGGGCAACCATCAACATCTTCTGGAGAAGGTCTGCTACTACTCAGATCAGGCAAGCGCGGGACAACCCGTACGTTTTCTAAAACAAATTCATTATCCTCCAAAACTCCCCGGACTGTGCAGTCCGTAGAGAATGTTTCAAGAGATTCAATCCCGCCATTTGCCAATTGCATTTCCGAATGGATAGGTCTTCCAACAAGACCCCGTTTAGTGTACAAACCTTCGGAAATTAAATGACAATCTGCTCCGCTGTCCAAAAGTGCCAGAGTGTCCTTACACGTCCCAGTTATATTATTAATGACACAAATTGGCGGTACCTGTAAGCGAGTTTTAACCTGCGTGTTGGACGCGGCGCTTAAAGCCGAAGTCGACGCTTGATTAGAAGGTAGTCCTGGAGTGGTGTCTCCCTTAGATGCACGCAATGTCGTCTCCTCATCTCCAGTGACCTCCGACGGTTGATGCAGCAGCGAATGATGCTTCCTTGAACACCTGCGACTAACAAGCATCTTAGCAACATCACTCAAAGAATGAACTGACTCACCTGGTAATCCAAGATCAGTACCATACCTTCCCTGCGATCTTTCCCTTGTGATCGCCGGCCCATGAATCGGAGGTTCTACTACGTCGACCTTGGAAGTCACTCCATGACCGTTCACTGGATTCAGATTTTTAGGAGCAACACCCGGCCCATGAAACATCCCACTGGGAACAGGACCCAACGAAAACCTTGCTGGATCCATTGCATCAACTCCGAACGATGGCGAAACGATAGTCCCAGGTATGCAAGTTGGAGGGGGAAAACCAGGTGGATGTCTTGACGTAGAAGAAGTACGGACCGCAGGTTCAGCGTGGTGTCCTACTTCTGGCGAGAAGGTACACTTCGATTTTACCTTCGTACCATCTGGTGACCCCATCGTGAGCCGCTCCTCGTGTGGCACCAACTTCTGACCGTTAGAGTTGTTGGGCCCATCAACCTGATCTGAAAGGGACAAGTTCAACAAGAAAGCACCAACCATGTCACCAGCTTCCAGAGGAGGAGCAACGTCATCCAGCTCTCCATCACAACTTGAGGTTGCATCCGCAAGAATATTTGCTTCTGCTACTTCCTTTTCGGCCTGCAAAACAATCTGCTCCGACTCCAACTTTCTCAATTCTTGCGCGGCTGCCAGTGCCTTTAGCTTTAACTCTTCTTCCCGTCGAATGTGCTGCAAGGGCACCTCGGCTAACCTGGCGTCGACACGTCGCCTGGTCGACGATCTTAGAGATTGAGCGTTGACAACACTCAATGCATCTCTACCTAGTACATTAGGGTTAGCTTTCTGGGGATTAACTTTTAGCAAGCCCACTAGTCCTGGAAAGGAACGCGCAGCCACGGCAGGAGGTTTTACCACGGAGCCGGCCGAATCTAGACTATCATTTTCCATCGTGTCACTCTACAGTTTACCGGACAGTTTCGAGTAGTCTTTAACTTATGTTGCAGTGAGGAACCGCTATACTGGCCGTTTCACTGCTGCTTCTATTTGGGAGATCCTGTCTCTAATTGTCTTGCTCACCAGAGATCCTCGACGCACGAGCACACACCAACTTGCAGAACATGAAGACTGTATTAAAGGAGAACAGAAAATTTTGCTCACAAATTAGCTGCACCACACGCATCAATTGCGACACGCTAGACGTATCTGGCTCTAGTTGTTACAAGATATTAAAGACTACTGAGAGATCTCCTAAATACAATTCATGCAAATAAAGATATAAGCGAATGCGAAATAAGGGTATATTATCAATTAAGGCTAGCATTAGCTGACAATACAAGCAGATTATTGTTTCCCAATTGATTTAAGACACAAACAAGCGCTTTCAAAATACATAGACAACTTGCCACTAGCATTAGTTGGTGATGAAATATTAGGTTTTCTATTCGCTACCACCCCATACTAAACACTGCTAAAGTAGAGTGAGCTCATAAACAGTCAATAGGCCTATTTATATCCACAAATAAATATGAGATCAATCAACGTGGTTAAGTAAAGAGAAAACAACTTGCTGTATTAATTTATAAATGATTCACTGTGCCAAACTTACGGTTTTCCATTAAGGGTCGAACGTAATAGAAAACAATTTGGGAAATATAAAAAACAATTCATTAGTCATCACATACTACAAAACATCCCTATTCCTCACTTATTACAAATGTCAATCTATTAAATGAGGCGGCAAACACAACAGCTTAGAAGGCGAAAGCTTCCGAACAACTATGACATCAAGAATATTAACAGTCACTTTACTAAAAGGCACAAAACAACTAAACCAATGACAGGGCTCATAAATCACGTTAACACTTAATGTTAAACAGATCTGAACGCAAATAAAGTAATTGAATTTACTTGCGCGAATCTTCACAGAGTTGTTGCTCTCTAATGATTTAACAATTAAACAAAAAGTTTTCGAATCCTGAAAGAGCGAAAGAAGACGTCAATACAAAGCTTCTTAAAAACAAGTAAAGTAAACGCGGCTGCAAAAAAAGTTAAAGTTTTTAAAAACCAGAACCAAATTTACTCCAAGTTATTAATGTAGAGCCCCTGCAGAACGTTCGTTTTAGAATAAAACCTGTTTTATTGACGGCCTATGGAGTTTGAATGTAATCGAAAGCATGCCTGATGCTGCTGACTATCCCTGCATTTTACTTAGGCTGTGTTTCTCAACTCTTTTGGGAATGTGTTTGTTCCATTTTCAAAAAACAGAGATCTGTAGCTCCCTTACATTATTTTTCCAATTTCCAAGTTGTTTTCCTTATCGCATAAAAATTGAATCAGCAAATATTAGCGGAGCCAGAAGCAAAAAATATATTCCTCTCCTTTTTTGGGAAAGCTACATTTTTAGGCTTACTGTCACTCAATTTTAGATAATGAGCAGCTTTAGCTGCATTTTTGAAGATCCACGTTTAACGGTTGTCATGCTAGAAAATAACTTCTCATCTTGATCTGGTTCAAGATACTGGGGGCTATGCCAACCTCGTAGCTACGCCCATGGTGGCCTACCAGACACATACACTTTTGCCCATTGGTTGTAAGCATTTGTGCAAGAACAAAGGCACAAAGTGAAATTGCACATTCATGCACCCCACCGCAAACTCAATTAAGCAACTAGACTTACATACTGATTTGATTAAACTGAGAAAAGCAATGGCTTTTCAAGAGTGCAAGCAGAATTTTTGTAAGGTAGAGGCTAAAGTTTGTTGTGAGAAAAATTGTTTTGCTAAAAGGATGGCTAAAGTTTACTTTTGAGATGAGAACCAACTTTTTTTGGAAAAAACTAGTGCTAAAGGGGGATTCAGTTCCGTTGTCTTCCCCTTGGAGGCGCGCGTCTGTGTCCATTTCGAAACAGTTATCAATAATGAAATATACAGTAAAATGATTATGACCCCACGACTACCACCAGCAACAAGGCGAACCAGTATTAGTAGGTGTGTAATAGGCAGTAGTGGTATCTTACAATGAGCTGTGTGAGTAGCTTTACTATCTTAACCCGATGAAGCAGTTTTGTTTTACTGTGTTTTTTTTGCGGACTGGCCATTAGGTAAATAGAGCTTTAGATGGTTTTGAAAAATTGCAGCCCAACAAACTAATCAATAAATTCAAATGTGCTTAAAAATACTGGGTATTTTTTATTGATGTGGTCTAATCATCATTTGTCTTCACCACGGGTTCTCAAATAGTTCTCAAACTCTCAAAATCAAACAGTCGTCGCGAAATTTTGTGCATTGGGTGAGAACCTATTTTGAAGAGACGCAACTGGAGAAGATGGCATATTTTGTTGCCTAAAACCTGAAGACCTTTTCTTTTTTTTCTTTGGAAATCAACAACACATTGAAGAGTATTCCGTGAATTTGTGGGGGAATACTTTTCGTAAAGCTGAGCTTTGTAATGCTTGAGTTACGAGACTTCAGCAAAAAAGTATTTGAGAACCCTTGTTCTATACAAAAATTAAACTAGAGACAGAAAAGCGGGTTTAATAAAGGGTTCTAGGAAGAGCTACCATTATTTTTTCAAGTATAAGAAAAGCATTATAAATGTTTAGATGCTTGAAGAAGGAGGTGACAACTTTCAATCCGATCTAACGGAAGAAGAGTTACAGGTAGCCTACAGCTGCTAATAAAGTCTGATTCAATTTACCACGAATACAAATTGCTTTAGCCTTTGCCATATTTTTGATCATATAATTTTACTGCAATCAGAAACACAACGATTAGGCTATTCTGCCCCAGAAAATGTTTAGAAAATTAAAAGATTGTGTCTTTCTCAAATAAAAAAGTACCCCATAAAATAAAAAAGTACCCCTTAAAATAAAAAAGTACCCTTTAAAATAGTGTTTGCGGACTTACCACTCACCCTCTTCTCAGTGACCACACTGCTCGTAGCTTAAATATTTAATAGGTGTCAGCTGTGTGTCCTAAATGCTTCATTTTACAGGAGTCAGAGTTATTCAAGAAATTGCAATCAAACAGTACGAAATATCCCCAAAACAGTGATGCAAACCACCTTGATGAAAAAGGGGGCATTTTTACTGATGAGCTTTCGAAAAACGAAACTAAAAATTCTGAAGAAAAAATTGATACCTTAATTGAACAGCTTGTTGAAGCAATAAATGAAGAGGAGCTAGACTTTTCTGATGAAAATGAGTTTCCTGAAGAAATGAGTGATAAAGAACGAAGCACGGACAATTCAATTGATCTTAATCAACAATTGAATGACGAAGAACTGCAAGCACTGTTTAGCAATAATGACATAGACAACACTGATATTGATTACTCAAAAGTAGGTGTCAATAAAGAAACAAATTACCTATCTCTGCAACAGCCAAAAACTGAAAACCCAATTGTAAACAAAAATGAAGACAGTCTTGACCATAATAGAGTATCGACAGCGAGTCACGCTGCACGCCACGTTACAGTAGAAATTGATCCTAAAGATTCAAGCCTAAACAATCTTGATCTAGTGAATGAAGGAAATGACTATACACAAGATAAAGAGAGTAATGGTCTTTCTCAATCTGATGGAAATTTGAATTTTGACAATCCAGCTGAAACTCTAAACGGTTTGAGTGATTTTGAAAGCTATCTTCGAAACTCAATGCTGCAAAATCACGAAGATAGTATCTCAATGACTGCAGGAAAAACTTCTCATGCGGTTGCTTTAGGCAAAAGAGAAAACCAAGATACTGATCCCATCGATTACATTCAAATACGTGAGATAAGAAACTTGGAAAGAAAAGTCGAAACCCTTTTGGAAGAAATTGGCTCGATAGAAAATTTTCAGCATGCAGATTTACCAATTTCTAGTAATCAAGGACAAACTCATGAAGAAGACCGTTCAAATCCTAACATCAACATACAACCTAAAATATTATTAAATGTTGAAAAACATATTGAACCCCTAAAACTAGATTCACCGATTGAAAATTATTCGAATGAAAACGATACTAGAGAAATGAAAGCTACGATAGGTGATCTTGTACCTTCTGTAATAGAAATATTGAACAACTTTGATGATGACGAGGAGGAAGAGTTGAAAAGACAAAGTGCTAAAACTATCGAAGATTTCATAAGAAGCAAAAACGAACTAGATATCAAAAAAACTGCTAAAGTAGAAAACACTATCGATGTTGACACAGAAAAAAGTAAGGATCAAGAGTTTATTTCTCAAGCATTCGCTAAAAATAGGCTTATTCCTCTTAGAAATGATCAAACAAACACGGAGAGCGTGGTGGATGAAAGAAACCTAAAAACTGATGCAGTTTTTAAAGAATTGTTGAAAGAAGAAACAAAAGATCTAAACAATCAAAAATTTGCTAAAATTCAAGAGACGGTTTCTGATGATGCAAGCGGACGTGATTCTAACAATCTTGACAGCGTCAAACTTGAAAACATGGAAAGATTAAACTTATATGGAAAAGGAAGTGTTTATAATATAGCTAAAGAAATTGAACATGAAGAAGCACTCGACGAAGTAAAAAATCAAATGCATGACCTATTTATGTTTGAAAATAACTGGCCTAAAGCAAATGAAATGCAAAAAAGTGAGACTTTAAATGTGCCACAGGAACAAGATGAATCGGAAGAAGACTATGATGTTTTTTATCCTGAAGAAAAGAAAAGTATAAATATTCCCAATATAAAATCAATGTATTATTTTAATAAAACAAATGATATTGATAACAATAATTTTTTTGATATCGAATATTCAGCAGCTAATGGACTTCGATTGTCCCAAGCAATTGATGAAGCGTTTGGTGACACAAATTCCAATAATTTTGAACATCTGGCAGGCTTCAGTCGTAACATTAAAAAAAATTTGTTTGGTGATTATAACGATGGTGACAACAATGAAATATTTAGTTCTTATGTTCCAAAGCAAGTAAAATTTGCTAACGCAATCGACGAAACTTCAAACAAAGACGTTTTTGAAACCTCATTAAGCAAGAATAATGTCACAAATGATACTACTACTAACACATCCCTAGGTTCTGACTTAGATGACCTGAAAAATTCAGAAGTTGAAAACCTTTCTTCAGTCGATGATTTTCTTTTAAATATTTTTGAACCTTTTGATATGGCTAGTGCTAGCGACCACTTAGAAGCAAAAAAAGAACTTAGAAACAATGATACAGATGGTGTATCCGAGACTCAACTGTCTCATGAAGAAAACGGGGAGGTCAATGTAATTAATGATCTCGATCCTTTTTTGAGCGCTTTTCCCAACTTGAGAACATTTGAAGAGCTACATCGATATTATAATGACTTTACTAACAATGAAGATGTTCAACAAGAAGTTGCTAGAGACAATTCTGAAATCAATAACAACCATGCTGTTCTTGAAGAAAGCAACATAGATCCCTATAGCAGGGAAGACCATGTCATGCAAAGACAAAATATGAAACCAACACCAGTTCCAGATAAAAATATTCTTACTGACAGTGAGAACAATGCACCAAATGAAAACGTTGAAACCGACTTCAAACCATCAGTGACAGATTACAAAGAAAACAATCCCCATAATGAAGAAGGAGAAGATAATAACCCACTCTTCAGGCTTTTATTTTTCCCCCCCAATGTTCCCAACACGGAAGAGCTTTACGGCGTTGGAGCCATTGAAAACACAAAGCCAGCGCATTTTAAAACGGAACAAGGAAAAGTTACCAATGATGATTCAAACAGCGACACAAGTTATCCATTTTATGGCGATGCATTTAATCAGCCTAGTCGAGAATCAAATAATTTTCTTAATACGCCTTCAAGACTGCAAGGCAATCAGATGCACAACAGATTTCATGAAGTCAAAGATACAGAAAACAAAGACAGCATTGATGCTTTTGTTGATATTTTTTCCAACTCACAACACATTTTATCTCCGAGTTTCTATCGCTCTCACAGAGAACACAACAAATGGTGGTTGTGGTTTTGGAGCTATCTCAGCGATTTTGAATTTTCACGTACTCCTCATCACATTAACTACGATTCAGATTTTTCAGCCTCTTTTGACATTAACCCCCCTCATCACTCTGAATCAGAAAACGATAATCTACCGCTGATTCCAAATGAGAAAGATGAAGGAGAAAGTAACAAGGAAAGCTCTCTTGCGCGCATCGAAGAATTAGTCACCCGAAATATTTCTGAAGAAGAAAGCAACAAGACGTTGAGAGAGAGCACTACTGCAAGCAATTTCATTACTACAAACCAAAACCAAATTAAACCTAAGTTATCTGGAAGCAAGTTCTTCGCTAATATTCTTTCAGACATGAAAGGAAATCCTAAACACTCGCCTCAAAAACAGTTCAATGCATACAGCCATACAAATGTCAACAGAACAAGCAGTCATTATTATGTTTACGACTTCTTGCTTGCAGCTAGCATTGGTCTTGGTCTCTTGTTTTGCATTGCATTGTGGCTGCTTCTTGTTAACGCTAGAAGAGCAAAGAAGTTAATTAATCGGAAGAAAACTTCTTTTAAAGTGCCATTTGAAGATTGCTGTGATCACATCACTCACAAGAAACAACCACTTCCAGAAAAAGGTTCAAAAAACGCATATTTTATTGCAGTTTAACTATTTTTTGACACCCCCTAGAAGTTTTGTATTGTTGTGGCATACTCTTGGTATTAAAACTGATATGCTTTTGCAGTTCCAATGCCTATAGTTAAAAGCGTACTCATTTTTTTTGCGCCTACCATTTATAATTGCTAAATTTTTGTAATTATCTATTGTGAAGGTTAATGAGTCAAAAACCGTGTATTTTCTCAATACTTGAAAGTCTTTGTGCTAAAATTTCATCGTTGAATATACGCTACTCTCGCTGTAAAGTGAAGAAAATGCATTACAGTTATATAATCGGTGATAAACCAAAGCAGCAAAAGAGGTATCAGAAGTATTGTACAATAATAGCCTACAGTATTTTTTGAAAGGTGAAGGAAATATGTAGACGAAAGCAAAACGAGATCTATCTTTAAATGTCTCGGCAGTGCAACTCAGTTAGTTAAAGCGCTGGTTCGTAATCCCAAGATCGCTGGGTCAATGCCGGATAAGCATTGCTTCGTTGCGCTGTTGGGAAAGAGACTTCACTGAAGTTGCACCTGCTTGCTTGCAGGCTTGTGGTAAGAATGCGCTGTACCAGCAGCACTGGAAACTCCGAAGCGGATATGAACACAACGTTGTTCCATACATTACCGCAAAGGCTTTACCGTGACCGGAGGATAGAGAGATAAAGATGTCAGTCTCGATGCGGTCACACACAACAGGTTTACATCACCTGTGGAGGTTGGTGGAAATTTAATACAGAGAGCAGCAACACACGAACTTGATATTTTACTTGTTTGGTAACTCGATGTACTACCTAAATAATGTAGAGATTACCAAAGTGAAATCCGGTTGCAGAGACTGAAGCTCGATTCCTGCAACGGCCGACTTTGATGCAATGTTGTCAGTGGTTTGCTATCTCTGCGACAGTTTCACAAAAGCAGCTGTGCGCCCAAATGCCAAGCCACAAACAAGGGGTACCACTATGACTGATGACGCCCAGAAGGGTACTTCAAGCGAGTCTAATGAGAGGTTTGACTCGGAAATTTGATATTTCATTCTCCTGTGTCAGGTAAAAATGCTGTCGAAGTACCCGAGTTGCAGCCGTAATTTGCATGAAATTAAAAAGGGATATTTTTGTGTAGGCCTACCATTACCTATATAGAATTTTGAAAAAATACTGTAGCATTCATTCTATTTTTGAAAAACATGCCCTTCCAATGTAAGAAAAAACAATAGCCCTATAAGGACTCCAAAGAATGTTTAAATGCCCTCCATTTTGTAATTTATCGCATGTTTTAAAGTAAAGTCCACAAAATGGTTTTAAATTCAGACTTATGAAAGAAAATGGACAGCGTCCTTCTAAAACTAGATCTACAAATAAATTTCAATTTGGGTTAAAACAAGAAGAGGTTTTCGAAAAATCTTCAATTTGGAAAATCAAAACTGAAGAGGTCTGCACGAAAAAATTACGCTGAAAAGTTATTTTAGTTGTGCAACAAACGTAGCAGCGCTCGGGTTTTCATCCCAAAATGATGTCCTTCTTTTATAAGCAGAAAACGTGGTAGCCCTACTACTACTACTAGTGCAGTAAAAACTCCATCCCTGTCCTTCTCAATTGCTTTAACTACACCAGTGGTTCCTTAACTTTTTGGATCCGTTGCCCAAATATTTATTTTTAACAACGGTTCGTGGCTCACCGCCTGCTATAAAGTTTTATGAAAATTTTAGAACGGCTCTACAAACAAAAATGATCTTTGAAAAAATTAAAATATAACACAAAGAAAAAAAAGCCTTCTAAAAATACATTTTTTATGAAATTGATCTCGCTGTGCTTTGAATAAAGATTTGGAATTGTTGGCTCTGTTGATAACATAGCTCAGCAAATATCTCGCTCAACTTCAAGTCGATTGCAGTGCTTTGACTTCCTACATACAAGTGTTGATAAGGCAGATTTACATAACGGTTTAGAGCGAATGGCAATAATTTTTTAGAGAAGTTTTTCATATCTCCAGGTATGACCTTGCCACGCGTAACCAGAAATCTGTGACTGGTAAGGCTTTGAATAGATCTCGAAGGCTCGCGTCGTTTTTCAGGCTAATCAATTGATCCTGCAAATTTTTCTTTTCTCTCCAGCAGAACGTTAAAATAAATTTTCTTCAAGTGATAGGTCATGCTCACAAAATTCATGTTCACAAAAAACAATTCATATGGCTCATTAATCTAAGTCAGTAGACTTACCAAAATTTTGTGAACTCATGCTGCTATAACTCAACGGCGAACCGCAAGCTAGACCAACTCTCGTTCAACACTTACTATGTCAACTTTCTTTTTAGTTTTATTATCAAATTTCCTTGACCTCTTGTTTCTTAAATTAAACGCCATTAAAAAGTTTATACAAAACACCTTTCTCCTCTTTTAAGTTGGTCTAATAATTGCAATGTTCAAACAGCTCATCACCTGTTTGGTGTCAAGAAATAGCCTACTTTGAAAAATTTATATCTTTACTCTTACGCATATGTAACCAACACTTTCAAAGGACTGGTTCAAACCAACCAAATCTGGGCTGCAAAAACCTCGGCCTCAAATCGCTTCATTTTTTAATCAATTATGAACCGATCTTGGGAGCAGCAGTCCCTTCACCATCTTAGACGAGCCGTCTTTGTAAATCACCAACACAAGACAGCATTAGGAAATGAACGTTTGCGTCTGGTGAGATCAAATCCACATCCCTCCCCCCATACCAGTTACTCAAAGATAGAAAGTTGTGAACTCAGGCTTTTGATAACGGAACCTTCCGAACATCATCCTGCATACTCAGTCTTCCATTTATTCGTGCGTATGAGATCATGATCTGGTTGCAGGTTTTAGGTAAGTCTGGGCGACCGCGACGAATAGACTGCTGGGCCACACATGACCATCTGCTTGTTATGCAAAGGTGGAGAAGTGGCGTTAAGTGTCTGTCTTTAGGACAAAACAAGCAAACTTGACGGATTTTTCTCTTCATTATCTCTTTCTTTTCTCATTTCCAAGCAGAAAAACTGTAAATACCGTTTTTGAAAGGTCTTTGGTAATCATATTGAGGTTTATACAGGCGTCCAGCTGCCTTCGAAATTGATAATCTAACCATTCTAATTTACAGTTCATAGAGACTTCGATTACTGAGGCCCGCCGGTTCAACTTTGATGGTGAGAAATGCGCACTAATGCAATGGTTCTCTACCACTGTCTTGGTTTCTTTTCTAACAATTTTTTATTGGTGCGAAGCTAGGGTTGCCAACCGTCCCGGAATTTCCCGGAACAGTCCCGGAATTGACGTCTGGCGTCCCGTGTCCCGGGATATGTCACTTTTTTCCCGGAAGTTACTGACAGCTTTTTGTCTTAGCGAGCGTTCATTGATTACTATGTTTCCGTAAATCAAGATTGATATATCTTTGAAAATTAAATAGTCCTTAATCTGAGAGCTGTGAGTATAATTGTAAACTGTTTGTTGCGAAATTTAAGTATTTGTTTTGTTTTTTGTTGATAAGAAGGTATTTTTAAAACTAGGTAATCTATTGGTGTTCTAACCAGGAATGTGGAAGCGGTTATTTTTCAATCGCTTCCGCTTCCACACCTATCGCTTCCGCTTCCACCACTTCCGCTTCCACTAACAAAAAACGAAAAAACGATTGTTGACAATTTTTTTTTACTTTTGTGGGTCTGTACCCTGCCTTCTCCTACACTTCATCATTTTGAGAAAACAAAAACCTTCATTTATTGCTATTTGGTGCGGCAGCACCAGGTTTCAACTCTTTGATTCCCGCGCCAAGCGTACCGTCGTTGATTAGCACTGAACCAGTAGAGTTGCTTTGTAGAACTAGTGATATTAGCTCTACGGATCCTTTCTGCTTCGCCAAACAAAAACAGGAAACGGTTGAAGCTTTCTTGCAGTGTTTTATTCACAAATATGCGCAGCTCCTCCCAGCGTGCACAGGACGAAAATTCACGGCGATAAAGGCTACCACACAGCCTTAATAACAATTACACAGGGGGACCAACACTCAGGCCCAAACAGAAATCCGAAGCATAATCAGATCGAAACGAAAATTTACTACTCGTTTCGCCACGTTGACGTTTTGACAAGAATAGCGAAAATACACGTGGTCACTATATATATACGAGCAGATGCACCTGTTCTATATATGAGTCAAACATGTGGCCTTATTTAACCACAGGGAAAAGACCAAAGAAAGACAATACAACAAAGGAAGGCTTTTAGAAGTACCGGTAGTCCGTAGTAAGCCCGGTTATAACGTCTATTACTTCTCAGTAGGGGCTAATTGTTCGGTTCGCTGTAGGGGTCTAATTTGAAGCTATATTACTTAAACTCCTAACAAAACAACACGAGATCACTTAATTTACCACAATATCAATCAATTTTGTAAAAAATTGCTTATGAAGTCTTTGCGTCACGTTCTCAAGAGACTACGCTGTATGAAGTCGAATTGCTGTAAAGGCCACATGGCGATTGGCGGAACATAGCGGCCCCTAATTATGACGCAGCAATGTCATAATTACAACAACAAGTAAGCCAATCGATTTTTAGTTAAGACAGGTATCTGTGTTGCCTAATACATTTTGCTAGAGCAAATACGAACATGATACATAACAGCAACACAAACTTTAAGCATGCAAGCAAATCCAAAAAAAAAAAGCACAAGAAAAAGAAACATGGTTGATTATACAAACACAACACTTAATTGCGATCAATTTACTACACATTTTTGTATTAGCGGGGAAGCTAGCCACAGCTGTCGTTTGGACGCGCTCAAGGTATGCTACTGGTTACGCATTCTCCACGGGAGCTAAACGAGAGACATCCCGTAACACATACTCAATTATGACCTCCCCCGTTGTTTCATTCTTTTTAGTTACGGCCACCTTGGCCCGTCTCACTATGGGTTTCCCATTTCTAATTTGAGGAATCACCTCCTCTATCCTTCCAAGCTTGTACCTTCCACGTTTGGATATGTCCTCTAACGAGCCCATAACCACCAGTTGCCCAGGTTTCAAATTTTCAGATACCTTCAGCCACTTTTTCCGCCCCTGCAGCCAAGGTAAATAGAAGGCTATCCACTTTTCCCAGAATTGCTGTGAGAGAGATAAATTAAAGCGATAATCTCTTCTAAGCATGCCTCGGTCATGCGGTTGTCCAACTGCTACATGTGGGTCCAAGTAAGGGGTTAAAAGTGAAGCTGGAGTAATAGCAGTAAAATCCCTAGGATCGTCACTTAGTGGTACCAAGGGCCTTTCATTTACAATCCTAACTGCACTCCCAACGTACGTCAACAACTCAACAAACTTTGGCTTATGCACCGCGGTGTCCAAAATGTGAGAAAGAACAATCTTGAACTGTTTCACCATTGTCTCCCAAGCACCACCTTGCGCTGGAGCATACGGAGGTATAAATTCCCAATTTATACCTTTTCTTCTAAGGGAAATGTGAAAGTCCTTGGTTTCAATCAAGTCCGGAAGCTTTTTTGACCCGGCCTGGAACGTGCTTGCATTATCTGAGGAGATCGTATTGACCTGTCCACGCAGGTCTGTAAATCGAGTAAAGGCCAGTAAAAAATCATCCAGCGACAAAGATGTTACCAACTCAACATGAATAGCCCGAGATGCCATGCATGTAAACAGGAGCCCCCATGCCTTCTTGTTGCTTCTTCCCTCTGCATAATTTAGAGGGCCAAGGTAATCCACCCCGGAATAGAAAAAGGGCTTTTTATGAGCTGCAAGGCGTGCCAGCGGTAAGTCAGACATGAGTTGTCTAATGGGCGTTGCCCTTTCAATAGCACACACACCACAATCACGCACATATCGTCTTACAGCAGCATTACCATTCGCAATCCAAAACTTCCGTCGTGTAGACATCAGCGTATGTTGCACACCACAATGGCAGTCTCGGTAGTGATAGAACAATACCACTAACCTAGTCAGGGGGTGTTTAGACGGAAGGAGGAGGGGGTGCTTTGCTTCCCATGATATATCTGGGGATTTGCTTAAGCGTCCTTCTATACGTAGCCTTCCCTCCTCGTCTACACAAGGCCTATACTTCTTTAGCGATCGCAACTCTTTCAAGCAATCTTTCTGGCTTGGCGAAGCGGTAACATTACACTGTTTGATCACTTCGTCAAGTGCATCAGCAGATTTACCCTGCATCGAACAAATCACATTGCCATACACCTTGTTCTGAACCAACTTCACTATGATCAGTAGAGCCGTTTCTAAGTAAGCAGCATCGAGCACCGGCTTTATAAATTTATTTTTTCTTACTTTACAGCATTGGAACCAATCGACGAAGGCAATCAAATAAGCTACTCTTTTTTGCAGAGTGTATAAATTAGGTGCTTTCTCAATCAGTTTATCAATGCCGTCGATACGACTACGCTCTGACAAATTTATTCTATGCGCTCCAACTTGAACTACATTCTCTACCAATGGCTCTGCTGCATATTGTTGCAACAGTGACGGGCCATTTATCCACAAATCACGTGCTTCTGCTTTACGCATGAGATCCGGTCGCGAACCCACGTCAGCCGCATTCAACTTACTAGGACAAAAGCGCCATTCAGTCTCACTAGACAACATCAAGATGTGGTTTACTCTTCGCGTAATGAACTTATTCAAACGTAAGTCAGGGTTCTTAAGCCATTGTAGCACCGTACGGGAATCGCACCAAAAAAAATTATTGCAATTAGGTATTTCCAATGCGTCAGAGGCTTGTTTCAATAGCTTCGCTGTGTTCAAAGCTGCGACGAGCTCCTTCCTAGCAATGGGCCACGAAGACTGATTAGCCAAGACAATGTTACATTTACCAAAAACGAACGACACGGCTGGTATACCATTCACTAATCTGCGTAAGTAGATGACAGAAGAAAATGCTAGATTCGAAGCGTCACTAAATCCATGCAACTGGAACTCAACGTTGTCATCAGGGCTGCTCAAATCAGCATTCAAAAAGTACCATCTTGGCAGCGAAAAATCTTTTAACATTTCTAACGAGTGAAGCCACGCTTCCCACTCTTTCACGACACTTTCGGGCACCTCTTCGTCCCAGTCAAACTTCTCTATAGCTAACTGTTGCAAGATCAGACGCGCTTTCAGAAAAAACGGCGAGCCAAATCCTAAAGGATCAAAGTTTTGTCCAAGTTGGCTAAGCATGCTTCTACGAGTATACTTTGTCAGAGGCTTTAGCGAGCACTGGATGCGCAGTTCGTCAGACTCCGTTACCCACACACAGCCTAAAGTTTTAGCTGACGGCATAGCGACACTATTCGTCTCCAAATCTACTTCGCGAATGGATGGCGCTAGCAATTCGCTATCCATTCCTACCAACACATTCACAGATTCTTTGTTTGCACTCCATTTTACCAATTCGAACCCGCGGCTACGAAACAAAGCAATCGCCTCATTGGCAATTAGTTGCGCATCATCAAAGCTATCCGCAGAAAAAATAAAATCATCAACATACATGTTTTTTGACACAGTACCAAGCGTCAAATCACTGGCTTTGCTAGGGTTTTGTTCCACCATCTTTTTAATGGCTAAGCAAGCAATATACGGGCTACTTTTTATACCCCAAGGATGCACGCAAAAACGAAAAGGAACTAACTTACCCTTATGGACATCATCGTTTTCAAACCACAATAAGCGACATAAATCCCTTTGTGCAACAGGCAATTTAATTTGAAAAAAGCATTTTGTGATGTCAGCCATCAAAGCGTATTTACCTTTGCGGAACCTAGCCAACACGTGAACAAGCGGGTTTAACAAGTCAGGACCGGTCATAATGACGTCATTAACGCAGACCCCTTTGTATTCGGACTTTCCGTCATAAACAATGCGTTTCTTGGCCTGCGACGTCACAAAATATGGCAAATACCACTCATGCTTACTATCATAAACAGACTCATTAGCCTTTTCAATGTAGCCATTAGATTTCAAATTTTGCATAGTTTCCACAAGAAATTCGCAGAGATCGTGTTGCTTTAAAGCCTTTTTTCTCAAAGCGATAGCTCTGTCTCTAGCAAGCGCTAAATTATTGGGCAGCTCAATATCAGCTTTCAATGGCAGTGGAATTTCAAAATGATCATCGCACAGCTTAACATTTGGTTCTACCAAACCTTTGGCAATTTCGTCAGTACGAGATAAATCCAAAGCTTCGTTCTGCACAACCAAGTCCCTAAGCTGACCCTTCAATGCAGCAATTTCCCTATCACGGGCTTCCAGGTCAAGCTTACACTGCGACAGATCGTCATTAGCCACACAAGTTTGCACTCTAAGAACCTTAGTGGCCCTGGCATATAAGAGCGATCTTCCTCCAGAAGCCATCCAACCCAGGGGGGTGAATATAGCATGAGGCTCACCTCGACTTTCTCCCATGCGCTCTTCCTTCGCACACATTAAAAATGCATTGTCATTGCCGATAATAATGTCGACAGTATCACAATTGTCGAGAGTAACAAGTTTTACACCGTCAAAATGTTGCAAATTGCTCAAATCCTGCTTATGCGGCAAGGTTTCAACGTCATCTACCCAAGGGGGGATAACGGCCGCAGTCACGTCACCAAACAGCTCTTCAGTATCTATAGACTGAATATTAAACTTAACCAAATTAGCCAAAGTATTTTTGTCGCCAACCAAAGTATCCAACTTAAAGGACGCGGTGTCAAACGGCTCTAGTCCTAAATCCTCTACTAAGCTACTGGCGATAAATGTCAGCTGAGACCCCGGATCATGTTGGCAGTACACTAACTTTGAGTGGCCAGTCGCGGGGTTCATCACGCGTGCGGCAGTCACACGATTATACGCCGCTTTCACGCTCTCAATTTTGACACTGCGCACAGTTACTGCGGGTTCAGCACTTGTTTCAGGCAGCCTATGCCCGGAATCAACAAAGTAATCGTGTAGGAGAAAATAGTGCTTTTTATCACAAGCATTACCGCACCTACGGCAATTATTATCACGCGTGCAATCTTTCACAAAATGATCGCGCAAGCAATTCAAGCACTTCCCAGATTTCATCACGACATCCCTGCGGTCTTTGGGATTTAACTGCAAAAAGTCTCTACAGTTTGACAACCAGTGGTATTGATCCTTACCATTTAAAGAACAATAAATGCACAACGGTGCATTTCTTGTGCCACCACCTGTCGGGCTCCGGCTGTCACCTGCGCGGTAAACAGGAGCACTATCCGATGATTTTGTCAAGGGGTGCGACTCGTTTGATTTCGCCGTGGTCTGCCTTACTCTGCACGTGGCTTTATTTTTATCAAATTTTTTGTTTTCTTGATGGCTCTGTGGCTCACCCAACAACATTATTCCAAAATCAGTGGATTTGCACAATTCTTCACGTTTTACAAAATCGACCAAACTTTGATAAGTGGGCTCACTTGTGCTACCGCATTTATCGAGAAGAAATTCTAAATACCTTTGCTTAGCTTCAAAGGGAAGCCTTTTAGCCAAATCCAAAACAAAACTACCTTCTAATTTTTCACGCTGATTATACGCTCTAGCATACAGAAGACATTGATCTAATTGATCTTTAAACTCTTTCATAATATTCGCGGACGAAGAGACCAATTTATTACCATAGCGATACTTCCTAATTTCAGGTTCCGAGAGAAACCCGCCACGGACACCAAATCGCTGTGACAATCTTTCTAAAGACATTTCTATTCTGTCTTTTTCCGACAAGCCAGGCGTGTCAGATGTCAAATTAGCGATTGTTTGTGCAGCTGTTCTAACACAAGCTGCTTGAAGCAGAGTGAGACGAACCCCCTCAAAGGGACAACTATCCATTAACGCATAAATACGATTTTTAAAGAATATGAAGGGCATGTTAGCGCCATCATAGCCAATCAACGCCGCTTTATCCATAAAGGTTTTACAATTCTGATATTCAAAAAAGCAGTTTTGCTGATCTGCGCTCGAATTACCAGATGAAGGCGAGAAACCGATATTTCTGCCATTGCTAGCATTCCTAGTCAATTCGTTTTGATAGCCGTCATGTAATTCTGCCGAGGTTTGACGATTTTTCTCCGGTGGTGGATATCGGCTTAAAGCGCACTCTCTGACGTCACCACGCTGCGGAAACCGACTCACAACAACATCATTCATATCCCGCACACGTTCAGATACATGACAATCGGCCCTACGTGGTGGTAATACTTTACTCGGCCTTGAATCCTGAACGAAGCCACACTCGAATCCTGGTGGCACCTTTGCTCGGGGCGGCCCCGAACATTTACCGGCTCCACTAGCAGACAAACCATCTCATCCAAGAACAGGAGGGTGCTTTTGTGTAAAAGGGTTAGTCGCAGCTGAAGGCACTACACAATTTTCTGTTTGAGCAGCTGGGTTAGAAAAATCATTTAAAATGGCATTAGAGCCCCAAGGTTCAGACAACGCGGTTTCCCTACAGGCAATCCCACGCAAGGGCTTAACTAAGTGTGACGCGTCACCAGCGGCCCCGAGACCCAAATCAGTCTCTCCAGTTCGAGGGGCTACAACCTGATTGTCCACCTTCTTGTTACGTCCAAGAATGGCGGCCACATCGGGTCCCCTGCCTGAGTAGGACTTCCTACTGGAAAGTCTACTTTTGTGGCTGATCCGGGAGCCCTCTCTAAAACTGCTCGTAGCCAAAATTTCTTGCCTGCGCTGTTCCGCCCTGAGTTTAGCATCCCTCAGTTCAAATTCGGCTTGCTTGGCTTGCATTTGTGCTTGAGCCTTTTTAGCCTCGATTTGAAGTTCCTCTCGCTGGAGTTCCAAATCGATTTGAATCAAAGCATTAGCAGAACTTCTAGAAAGGGCCGTGCCTACATTGGACACGCTATCCTCTGGCTGCACCTCGGAATGGGGCTGCTCTAATATTTGGTTCATCTTATCCCGACATTTTAGCTTTAAACTTTCAAACGTGAGCCCCACCTTGTCCTGCACATCAGCAGACGCAGCAGTGTCTCCATTATCATTTAACAATTGATGAAATTTGCTCACGTCTTCGCCCAAATTTTCGAGCTTATCCCAGCAAAGCAAAACTTCTCGCCTATTGGTACACAATGAAAGCTCTTGACCAAGTTCCCCAATGCGGGTAATAAGATACCTTTTTTGACAACGCACCTCACGTTCAAATTTGCCTCCCTCAGTGGAAGCGACGCTACCACCGGGTAACTGATACTGCTCCCCAGATGCCCTAGTCAAGCCCGGGAGAACCGATCCCTCGGTCACACACCCCGATGCACCCCCAACCGCTGCGGCATGCTTTAGCCCGCCACTTACTAGCGACATCACTCACAAAAAAATTCACTTCAAAACACGGAATATATCTAACAAACGTGAAATGCACAGAAAGCCAAATACTTTCAATTTAGGGAGCAGCAAAGAAACAATTTAAATTTTTCGGCTAAACACGCGTTAAGCCGTCTCGAGCAGTCTGAGATTATACAAATACAACAAATATCAATACCTTCGTTGTAGGGGTGTAGCTTCGCCCCTTCTGGCGTCTTCTAGCGTACGTTCACTTCACTTCACAAATTTCAAAAATGTAGAAGATGCCTTGATCTCTTGCTGGTTGATACAACTTCAATCTTCGATCGAGCAGTCTACGTTCTCTTGCTGGTTGATACAACTTCAATCTTCGATCGAGCAGTTTACGTTTCGATTTTATGGTGCGGCAGCACCAGGTTTCAACTCTTTGATTCCCGCGCCAAGCGTACCGTCGTTGATTAGCACTGAACCAGTAGAGTTGCTTTGTAGAACTAGTGATATTAGCTCTACGGATCCTTTCTGCTTCGCCAAACAAAAACAGGAAACGGTTGAAGCTTTCTTGCAGTGTTTTATTCACAAATATGCGCAGCTCCTCCCAGCGTGCACAGGACGAAAATTCACGGCGATAAAGGCTACCACACAGCCTTAATAACAATTACACAGGGGGACCAACACTCAGGCCCAAACAGAAATCCGAAGCATAATCAGATCGAAACGAAAATTTACTACTCGTTTCGCCACGTTGACGTTTTGACAAGAATAGCGAAAATACACGTGGTCACTATATATATACGAGCAGATGCACCTGTTCTATATATGAGTCAAACATGTGGCCTTATTTAACCACAGGGAAAAGACCAAAGAAAGACAATACAACAAAGGAAGGCTTTTAGAAGTACCGGTAGTCCGTAGTAAGCCCGGTTATAACGTCTATTACTTCTCAGTAGGGGCTAATTGTTCGGTTCGCTGTAGGGGTCTAATTTGAAGCTATATTACTTAAACTCCTAACAAAACAACACGAGATCACTTAATTTACCACAATATCAATCAATTTTGTAAAAAATTGCTTATGAAGTCTTTGCGTCACGTTCTCAAGAGACTACGCTGTATGAAGTCGAATTGCTGTAAAGGCCACATGGCGATTGGCGGAACACTATTACTTTATTTACTTCGCTTGAGCTTATTGTTCCAAACTACTCTGTGTTTCTTTTTCTTAGATATTAGAACTCGTGTTGAATGTAGAACAGTGCTTTTCAATCTTTTTGTTATCGCGGAATTCCAAATGTACTTTCGCGTTTGTCACAGAATCCCCACTAACAAAAACTTAAAAATCACGAATTGCTTCAAGAAAATCAAATATTTCGTTACTACAATTCAGAAAATATTTAAACACTTCAACAAATAGACAGTTATTACAAGTTCCTTCACTGCTTACAACTACTTTTACAACGGTTACCTTAATACTTCTCAGATCTAAACCGTATGACCACATATTACAGCTCTCGACAATAACCTGTCGTCACAACAACGAATTACACCGTATATCGCTGATTTTCCCTCTCTATCCTCAACTAACTCTGACTTTGAGTTAACTTTAACTCTAACCATTATTACGGACCTTCTGTCTGTCCCCAAAACACGTATTGACTTCGATCTTTTTGGATAGTGAAGTGCGAAATTTCTGTCGTCTATATAGTATATACATGTAAAGCGAGTAAAATTGAACTGCACCAATCAACAGCCGCCACAACGTGGTGATGCAGTCCCAACCCCGTTTGGTTTGGGTTAAAATGGCTGTTGGCCTTTCCGAGGGTCCCAGTTACCCCGGGCACTCCCCTCAAACTAACCATTTTTTGCCGTGCAGCCCCCTGAACGACCACAGAAGGGTAGCACGCAGTCTCTTTAAAATCGGCCTGTCTTCTTTCTTCTCCTGCCTTTCTCTTGCCCGTCTTCTCATTCTTCTCCTTCTCCTGATGAGCGACAACGTTCATCCTAACCCTTGTCCCGTCTTTCCCTGTTCAGTGTGCGCTGGAAATGTGACCTGGCGGGTTGGTCAGTGCAATGCTGCACATGCTATAATTGGGTTCATTTCAAATGTTCACTACTCTCCTTTGCTAGATTCAGAACTCTTGGCAGATCTCACTCCTGGAGCTTCCCTCCCTGCTGCATTCCTGTTTTTTTGGAGATTCCACACCTACCAGCACTGTGCCTTCCTCCTCGGACTCCTCCAGCTGGTATACCTCCATTGCTCAATCTGACCCTCTTCTGCCAATGCAGCACTCGCACTTCACCCTCGCCTTCAAACCTCTTATCCTTTTTCCGTCCACTTTGTATCTCCTCCCTGTGTACCCTTACCACCTCCTCATGCTCCTGGCTGTTTCTATTTACCTCCTGCTTCCTCTTCCTCTCCCTAACTCCCTCAGGGTTCTGCAATGGAATCCTGGGGGTCTCCGAGACAGGAGCACTGAACTGCTACACTTTATTTCATCTCATCCCGTTGACCTCATTTGTACCCAGGAATCTAACCTTAATTTATCTTTCTCTTTCCGGATCCCCGGATTCTCTGCTCTGCGATTCGATGGCACCCACTCCCGATCTGGTATTTTTTCTACTATTGTCACAGACGCTAGCGGCGGCGTCATCATTTTCGTCAGGTAGGGCTTATCCTTCTCTGAGCTTTCTACCTCCTCTCTTTTTTTGTTTGACCCCTAATCTGATTATGTAGGGGTCAACATCTCTCTAAACTACTCTTCCTCGCTCTCATTTCTTAATGTGTACGCTCCCTCTATTCGCTCTTCTCCGAAGGATAGCAGAACCATTTTTTTTCTCCCTCGATTCTTCCCTCCTATGTGGAAGCGGAAGCGGTGAAATTTTCGCGCTTCCGCTTCCACAGAAAAAGGACCGCTTCCACCACTTCCACTTCCAGCTTCCGCTTCCACATGCCTGGCTCTAACGTCACTTTAAATAGATTTCTAGTGAGTGGTGGTTCTAACCGTTCACCTCGAACACATTCAAAGTACAATACAAAAGTATAACAAAAGAAATACATACAAGTTGCACATTTTCCCTATTTTAGTAACTTTTTGCATTTATAGATTTACCGTTTCACAAGTTTCTTCTATTATGATAAAATTAATTAGGGCCTTAGAGGTTGTTAGGATAGCGCTGCACAATCATCACTCTACGACGCGCAGCACGCGCTGTTGCTTTTGATGTCTATCGTGTTTCGTAAGCTTCTGTTGCATCAATCTTGGAATTTTTAGTATCAAGGTGTCCCGGAATGGCAAAACAGAAAGTTGGTAACCCTATGTAAAGCAGTGGCTAACTGCTTGATTGTATGCCCCCTTCCAAACTGACAAGTACTCAAGAATGTGACAAAAACAGACATTTGAAATACGTAAAAGCTAGTGTTGAGAAAATAAATTTCAAAAAATTAAACCAAAATATTTCAAAGAGTATTTTTTGTTTTAATGTGTTAATTAAAGGCTAATGCATACATTTATAAGAAAAATTTCTTTGGTGAAGGGTATGCATTGAGGAACAAGACATTGCGTTTATGCATGCAAATAACTATCAAATAGGCTCACCAAAATGATCGATTGAATATATATGTGAAACTTCGTGAGGCATAACAGGAGACAGAGTTGCTTGTTTTTTTCTATTAAAATTAGTATCTGAAATCGCAAATGTACAAGTGCAACCATGTAGTTTGATGCCTTACTGGCTCGCTGCACTTAATATTTTGTGAGCTATAACACGATAATAAAAATGCTTTAAGGACATTGTTTAGTAAAAGCAGACGAAGAAGGAACTTTTTTCATTAAACTAGAACATGTGATGATGTAAACAAATCAATTAGACACTTACACTTCACAATTTCTCTTTCCCGTGTGAGGTCTCCTATCGGAAAATATTTGAACTACCTCATTTTTCACACCTGCTGAAGGAATTTTCTTTCGATGCTGATTAAAGCCAAACTTGTTAGGCGTTCCTGTAGCATAGATGATCTTACACACGTTTTTATCAATTTCAACTTTGAAACGATCTCTCACAGCTTGTAATTGAAAATCCTTCTTCCTTGATAAAGTTTCAAGAGAACTGCTCTTTTGAAAATAAGAAACATACAAAACAATAACATGCTTGCCGATATGGAGAGTACAACAACCATTTTCTCGCCGCAATTTCTCCATTTGTAGAAACTTTTTCAAACCACTGCTGGGATAAAGATCTCCCATCCTTTTCAGCAAATGGACAACTTTTATTTTGATATCTTTCTGGCCCAAATTGCATCATTGCTATTTTCAAGTTATTCGAAACTGGTTTCTTCAAATACTCTAAATCGTTTCTTTGCAAAAAAGTGCTGAAATCTCCTTTTGCTTCTCCGCTGGAATCATCATCTTGACATGGAGACGGGAAAGAAATAGTACTATTATTGTGTTCAGACTCCATACTAGTATCTGAAGTATACTTCGCTGCCTCATTATTTCCTGTTTCTTCTACCTCCACTCTACTTCTTTTTATTTATGTTCAGTTCTCCACTCGGTTGCACTTTCTTGATCAGGGTTATAACGTTATAAGAAAATTTAATTATTAATTTAATATCATTTTATGGGCCTACAGGACCAGCATACTAAAGAAAGAACAAAAAATCAACAGAGAGCTGACAAGCTTGTCACAACCAAAAAAAAGCATGGAGACAGGTAACATATTGTAAATTTTTTAACCTCAAAAAGGTTGTCAATACTCTGTAACTACAACTTTGGATCAAGTTTTGCAAAGCAGCTGTCAACTCATGGTCAGCAATATCTTGACAGCGATAACAAGCTCATGACACCACTTACCACTTGATATCCAATAACCCGGGCAATATTTTCCACTAAAACTCTAACCTTGGCTTCACAAATGTTGTCTTTTAGAAAAATGCTAACCTGACAGAATTGTTAAACAACCACTGTTACAGACAGAATCCTTGCATAAAAATTTTAGTTAAAACTGTTTCTTGCCCTGGTAAAACTGCAAAACCTCTTTCTATATCAACCACTTATAGCTGCTGGAAACCTGCTGTTATAATTCGTGTCTTTTGTGCTGTAAGCAATGCTAAGAAATAATATCTAGGACAGCCATCTCTATGAAGTTTTCATTGTCTACTTCCACGTGCTAGCGTGAGAATTTCGTAAATTTGCTGCACTATAAAACCGCGGCACCCTAGTCATTTGGCATTTTTCTCAAAATCAAAATACGGATGAAGTGTAATCTCTGCTATAAAGTTGAATCGTTTCGGAAAGTCGTACACAGTCAGTAAGTGTATATAGGCCTATTATAAGTATTGCAATTTATCGTATAATAGGCTACCGAATGTATTGTTTACAATGAGTGCTTCTCATAATTCTCTTATAATTATTATTATTTATCGTCGTACTGTTAATGCTATTGCTATTTGCTATTTGATTTTTCTATTCTTCTATGTTTTGTAACCAAATTAAGTGTGAGGATTGGCTATTTGCTTATAATTGTTTAATTATTCTAGAAAACCTGTCGCAGTATCGACGCCATTCGTACATGATAGATCGGATTTTTTCGTCTCCATGTTACATTTGTTTCAATCATCAAGAGTACCTTTTGATACCGCGATTGAGTTTACGCTGTGCGCTTAGACCTTCCCCCAAACCGTGTGACTGGGATAGCAGCAGTCACAACCACCATATTCTTTCTACTTATGAAAGTGCAGGTCATCTAGCCCTAGGATAGCAGTTTGCAAATCCATGAAAATAACTTATCAATTACGTTACGACGAGTAAGCAAGCTTGTGCTAGACTACAGTACCAGAAATTTCTCCGTCACTCCAACAAAATAAGTTTAGACTGAACTCACATACAGATCTGGTCAGGGTATCTGTAGCCAGTAGTGAAGCTTAGCTTGAGTAGAATGTATTAAACATATGGTGAGCAAGGTCATCTGATTCGTTACAATGACCATTGTGTACAAACTATGGTCAGTTTAAGCGTTCTGAAAATTACTGAAACTGTAGTTTTCCAAATCACGCACTGAAATAAATTGGTGATGCAGCCTCCAATTCAATAAAATTATTTCTTAAAATTCATATCTGTGAGCATGTGGATGCTTTTTAGTGGGAAAGTCAAGTATCTAAGCAGCTAACACTTGCGTGACACCCCTGGTTCTCACAGGCAGCTTCCCAGCTCGCAAAGCACAGGCTGCTTCGGGCCCAATCGCTACAAAAAGCAAAGGCAATTAATTAAGCTTCGCTTCCTTCGCGTGGAAGAGATAAACAAGTAAAGCTTTTCTCGTGCGAAAATTGCGACGTACTTGCGACCTTAGAAAGAATCAGAATCACAGAAAATAAAAAGCATCTATGCGTTGTAAATAAAGGCAATTATATGTTTGGTTTTTGTGCAGTACATAGCAAATTCATTGAAATTTTGTAAATAATAATTTCAGTACAAAAACTGACACTGCAGAAGATTTTCTACGAAGCATAATCACACCATGCCCCCCAAGCAAGATCCTATCAGATCCATGCAGCATGTGTTAGTAGACTTTCGATACCAAAAAGCATATATTTTTAACAATTTAATAAAATGTAATTATTGTAATTTCACTCTTTTGATGCCCCCTACCTTGGATGCCCGTGACCGTCACCCCGTTTGCCCCCCTTCTCCTATGCACGCCACTGGTGTGAAGCCAGTCTAACTTCAACAACTAGTGTTATAACACGTGCTTGTTTGTGACATACGAAACTGCAGATAAGTACGAAAAGAAACTTAACGCAGCAGCGCTTTGTATGCCACCTTGAAAACATTGGCTTTAATTAAGAATCCCTTGGCTTGCTATTTTCATGCTTTATTTTGTTGGATAAATAGCGCCCTCAAGTTGTAATAAACAGCTTGCGCTCACACAACCAATTAGTACTAGCGGTCAAGGCATGGGATGGAATGGAATGAAAAATGGAATTGAATAAAAAACACATTTTGCTATGGAAGATAGAAGATGCCGAGGATGGAAAGGAATATAAGATTTGGTGGAAACAATTAGGATAATGGATTCGAAGACGGTCTCCTATTATTTCATTTCAATTCTATAATATAGCTAGCTTTTTACTACGGCATACAAACTTTGTGAAATCAAATCACATGAAAGTCTCATGTACTTTCTTTGCTTGAACTGAAACAATACATTTACTTTTGTTTTGAACCAAAGCGTTTGCCGACTGTTGTTCGTTGTTGACAACAGACTGTTGTCCATTGATAATTTCACTGCAGTTCAGTCATTTAACCTGCGCTGCATCACCACGAATATTTTGGCCAGTGTGAAGACACTGAAGAATCTGAGAAACACCATGATTACGTCTTGAAATAGAAACGGAAACTTCTGGACTTTGTCTTTGGAAGACAAACGAGTGAAAAGCATCTCTGGCTACAAAGTTTGCTTGGCAATCGAAAATTTTTAATTTGAGTCCATTACATCTGTTACCATATTGCTTGCTACTTACCATAAGATGTTGAAGTTTTTCTTAACCCTTTGAGGACCTTTGGCACACATATGTGCCATGATTGTTGATTGTTATATTATTATAACGTGATAACCAATTATCTGAAATTCATTATATTTCCGTTGTTACCAAACAATTGCGGCATTGTTTCAAATTTTATGAATTAAATTCTATAACGTCTTTTATTAGTAGAACCGAAATCGTTTTTAGATTTGTCTCGTGAAGTTACGTCACTCTTAAGTGTAAACAAACTGGAAAGCAGAGATCGATAGCATAGACAGCCTATAGAAGCTGGTATAGGAAATGCAAAGATGATCCTGTTTGCATATGATCCTGTTATGGTATTTGGCAATCCTATTTCCTGTGCGATTTCGTTTCTGTTTACTGACTCACGTGAGAGTGTGGCAGTTCGGTGAGTTGGACAGTTTGGTAAGCAAGAGGTATTCGTTTTGTTTTTAATATTTTATTCATTTCCTAGTAAACAGTTTGTTTATTGAGAGTTTTTACGATAGTGCCTGCTTTTCAGCCGACTTTAGGTAGGGTGAGAAGGCCGTGCATTACAGCTGGTAATGCGCAAATTGAAAAAAATGGAAATACATTTTAAGCTAATATGACCAGAACTTCTGAAATAGATATCATAAATATAAACATGGAAGTTGGAAAAGAATTTTGGGATGGCATGGAAGAAAATGCCCGAATGGAAGATGGAAAAACGTCTTCCAATCGATTTTATCCTATGCTTTGCTTGCACTGAAGGATTTCTGATCATAGATACAGGAAATACTAAAAAAAATGAGATCTATATCTGATTTGGGATGTGAATTTCAATAAAGCCTTACCATTAGAAAGGCATTTTGTTGGCAATTTATTCTTTGAAACTTCTGATGTATTCTGCAGTGTGTGTGCGTTAGTTTACTAATTTAAGATTTATTAAAACTTCAGCTTTTTTGTTTTTCTTATCTTTTCTTTTTGTAGAAAATCCTGTCCAGCGCAAAACGATTGGTAATTCATTAGTTTTAAGTTAATAAAAGTGGTGAATCATGACATACTGACTGGGTCTTTTGCTATTATATATGCACATGTTACACAAGAATTATCTTCCTTCCCAAGGTGTATTCTACTGAATTCATTGACAAAACTTTAGGCCATTCGCTTGTATGTTTGGTAAATTTTTACAATCAACAAGAACCCGGCCATTCTAGCTTAAACTATTTTAATTGCATTTCCAGACTAGCAAAACAACGACAATGATGCTCTACGTAAAACAATTGTCACATTCGCTTTGAAGCTTTCAATTGCTTGGTGATGTTCTTGTTGCGACGCCAACTGTGACTACGTGCTCAGACTATTGCACTGGTTCTCATCGCGACTGGGCCTCCCTCCACATTAGGCTGGTCCTATTACAACCTTCCTGTTGATTTGCTTGCTATTACTTTCAATAATTTTTCAGTTGTTGCAATGGGTCAAGCAGAGAAAACCATCGCAAAACGCCTTTTCGTGGTCCTGCCTTGATGACATGGAACATCTGTAAAGATGACAGGATTGAATCTTCAAATCTAATTTCGATAACACGTCGCAAAACAAAACCAATTGTATTGTTTACAAACCGTTTGTAGAAGGAAAAACGAATAAAAGTTTTCACCAAATGTGAAAAAAAACGCATTGAAAAAAATCACTTTGAGTATTTTTCACGGCATTTCAAACTTCTACAAGACACAAAACACTATCAAAGATAAATAAAGCGAAAACCTATCAAAAAACAAAACCACCTATATTTCACCAAGATCATATTTCGAATATAGTTGAAAGCTGGCTTCATGCAAGGGAGCTTTCTTGTTTGTGTTTTTTTCCAGTATTAAAAGCATTGTTTTCCATACAAAAAAAGAGAGATAAACAAATACAAATTTAAGAAATTGAAGTCTCTATTACCCTAAACATAGTTACGAATTTCAGTTGATTTCAAGCTACAACCAATTAACAGCTTAACTTGTATTGCAGATAATAAAGTAAGCTTATGGCAAAACCTCAATGTAAAAGTAATTGCTGACATTTTGGCTGTCTTATCTTTATTGATAATTAAAAAAAGATAATACAAAATCAAAAAACTTTAAAGTCATAGCTTGTAAGCAGGTACAAGCAGAGAAGCATTTGCTTGCTGCTTTCCAAGACCTTGTCCTTGCATATCGCTGCCGAACGATCGAATTTTTTTCAGTCCACTGATAAGTCTGTGACTGGGAGATCTTGATCGAGGCCGTGAACGTTGAAGCGATCGAAATCGACAAAGAAAAAGGAAAGGCTCCGAGCTTGAAAAGTCCTGTTGAGACGAGAAAGAAGCAGAAAGTTCTGACAAACATGGCGAACTCTGTGTTTGTAAATTAGTTTCTGGCAGAGAAAAAGCACAACTTTCACAGCTTCCAATACTGCTAGCACTGCCCGATCTACTTCGACAGCTACTATTTCCACTTGTGCTGGTGCTTGGTCGGTTTTGTTCTGACATTTCAATTTCATTTTCACTAACAGTTGGCGAAGGCGCAAATGAAAGTCTATCTTTTGATGATTTTCTGCTCTTTTTATTGTTATTATTGTCATCTTGTCCATTTGTTCTCTGTTGATTTTCGTCACTTTTTTTGGGTTTGCTCGATCGCCTTCGCAATCGAGGTGAAAGCCTTTCTAAAATTGTACCACCTGAATGCTTCCTTCCTTTGTAGGGAGTCAAAAAATTAAACTTTTTTGGGTCGTCTGTTTCTTCTTCACTGAAAACTGGTGATGGGGGACAAGAATTAAGCCTGGAAAAAGTATTTGACACATTTATTTGCGGAACTAAATTAATCTTGATTCCTGGCTTTGGAACATCAAGTGACAAGGATCTTCCTTGGCGTCTAGCCTGCTTTGACATCGCAGCACCGGACCAGCGCGACAATCGCGCTTCGTCTGATAATACAACGTTGTTTTCTCCAATGTCGCATAAACTGGGCGATTTTTTTTGCTTTGAAGTGCTTATAGAACGACACACCGGGCTGCTTGGACCGCTGTGGAACGGAACAGGTGATGGCGTTCGCAAGTTTAAATTATCTGAGTCACAAGGTGGTGACAAAGGTCCAAAAGATAATCTCGAGATTGGAAAATGCTTTGACCATCCTTCACGAGCAGAAGCTTCAAAAAAATCGCATTTAAGTTTTTCGGCCAATTCCAGACCGTCTTGAGAAGATACTTTGCGGGCAAATTGCAAATCTCCTTTGTTCCCGACCAGCACGAGTGGTGGAATACATCTAAAAATAATGTCACAAAGTTTGAACAGTAAGTAAAAAACATGGTTTATTTCATTGTAAATAGTCGGCTTCTCAACTTTACAGCTATAACAGAGTCGCTTGTTTTATCCAAGGGTAAGATACTAAACGGGATAATGCCATCTGTATTTGGCAGACAGAAGATGGGGGACAAGCAGGTATTCGTAGGGGTAGCTCAGTCCAACAAATGACTCGCAAATGGAGCTTGAGCTCACACGCGTGAACAACAGAGTTAGAGTTTAACGACTACTGACGCAATTATAAATCATGGCGAACTGGTTAAGTACTTAAATTGATCAGTTTGCTTTAAGTTAAAATAATTCACGAAAACTAAGGTATGCATTTCACCGATAATCTTAAACGCAAACTTACCTCTGTTCTTTCTCTTTCAAATCAGCAGTTTTTTCTATTATTTTATTAGCAGTATTTTTCAGTTGGTTAAAGCCATCAGCATCAGTTATGGAATAAATCATCATCATTGCATCGGCCCAACGCAGGTAGTGCTCAACTGATGCGAGCGTCATTCCCTGGAAATGGTCATCACGTCGGTTAAAATTATTTAAGTGTGTTTAATACCAAAAACGGAACTCTTATTAACAAATTCAAAAACCAGGACAAAATACAATTTTCGAGAATATGTTTTGTATATGCCAAGCTGATTAACAATGATTTAAGCAAAGAAAAGCCTTTATAGCTAGCTACCTTTTATTCACTTGGTACTAGTTGTCGCCAAAGATTTCACTTATCTATTAGACTTGACTGCAATACGATTTAAGTTTAACCTTAACAAGCTTGGATATGGGTTTCTGAAGTTGAGAAAACGCTGTTTATTCACTTTAAAACGCAAAAATTAATCTTTTTAGCATCTACTCTACAAATTTGTCATCTTGATCAAAAACAAATTGCTTGATAGGCTAGTTTTTACCTTATCTGATGTATCTTGAATATGCACTTTTAACGGTTCCCCGTCCACCATTGTTTCACGTTGGCAAGGCATATCTAAAAACATTAATTGCTACATATCTGTGATTATCGTTGAAAGCCAATACGATATATTGCACAAGGTACGTCAAACCAGAAAGTAGAATGCACCAAAACTGCATAATCCAAATGCTTTAATCGTGCTGCTATAGAATTAAACATATTGGCGATACATGAACACGGTATAGTTAAGAAAAAACCAACAGCTTAAATGCAAACGGTACCGTTTTTGACTCAAGTTGGCTCGTCAGAAAGATTGACAAAGTCTTGACATGGCGTAGTTTTTGGTTAAACCAAGTAAAAAAACTTGGTGTAACATTTATGCAAAAAACTTTTTTTGCCTATTTAGCTTTGAAAATGGCACGTCGGAAAGTCACAACTTTTGCATAAATGTTATACCAAGTTTTTTTACTGCTGTTGGTTGTATTTTAGTTGGTTTTTGGTTTTTAAATTTTTTGAAATGCAACAGTTGACAGAGAAACGCGGGAAATCAAGAGGTTTATAGTCGAGAAAATCTTTTTCAAGCAATAGTCGAGGAAATCTTTATTAAGTAACACTGTGGTTGCCCTTTATATAGAAGAAAATAGCAAAGTGCTCCGACTTGAAATACTTTTACCCCCATGCTCGCAGCTCAGCGACTGAGATGGTATGACATCGACGAGTGCATCGGATTTTCAGCATTCCACTTGACTTGCTTGGTTTTACTTTTGATAGATCTACTGCTTTTTTCGAATCAGCTAAGCAGAGAAAATCATCACAAAGTGCCTTTCCCAAGAGCACAACAACGCAGTTGTCGTGAGATATGAACTGGCGATCGTTTGATCATGCCACTGCGCTTTAATCCACTCCACTACGCCAGCAACATCCTGAATATTTTACCAGCAAATAATGCAGGCAATGCATGAGTGCACTTTCAACTCGCAGAAAAAGGGTCTGCAGAGTGGTGGACGAAACAGCAGCCTCCAATAAAAACATTTACAAGTCTATTAAAATCTATTTTCATTTTTTGTTTGAAAAGGCATTAAAAGCCTACACTTTTGACTAAAAGCGATAACCTTGCTTCCAGGATTAGTGCAAAACAATATCCCATTGGCAATTTCTCAGCCACTTCATGAACCTTTGTTATCACAAATTAACGCGATTAGCTTAAATTAGTTTGACATTGAGTAATTAAATTGACTTTTTGTTTTTGCTCAGACGCCCACGAAGATCTCATTTTACTACAAAACATCCCAATATTTTTAATCATTTAATTAAGCTCAATTGCACAGGATCTTTCGTCATACTAAAAAATTTGACATTTGAATTTCCACTAAAAACGGTTAGAACTGAAAGATTCCAAATTCAGAGTATTACCACAGCAGTGGATAGATACTTTCCTAAGTCTACATTTGACGCAATGGTAAGTGCTATACAATTCAAAACTCTTCACAGTTAAATAACATACAGTGCACATAGAGATATTTTTTCGTGTTCCTTCATCCACCGTCATGTTCTCCATAGAGAAAAATGACCGATGATCTTGTGCTACCAGCTGGTTTTCCTGCTAGCACAGTGGTCGGCAAACTTTTTCTATCGCGGCCCAAATCACTCTTTCAATAGCTATTGGAAGCCCATTACGTTTGAAACCAATACGAACAACTGCAATTGTTAAACAAAAACATCGATCGCTTGTGTAACGCAAGAGTTGCTACTAACATTGTGAAAAGCGACAGGCAAAAAATTGCTTCTTTTAATTGCAATTTCAGGTCAAACAGCAACAACACAAAAATAACGACAACAAAAAGAAAAAAAAACTAAAAATCGTAATTGCAGCTTCCTCAGTAGTGGCAAAGTAAACCGATTCATGGAAGTAACATGATATTGACGAAATACTGATGTTACTCGCCAACACCATTGCTAGTAATCGCCAGGCCAACCACAGCACGCTGCTTACTAGCGCGCAAAAGAACGCAATGTTTGGCGTGTAGGTAGCTTTTGGTAGTCGAACATTCTAAGAAAGTACCAGTATTTTCTTTATTTCATCAATCAATGCGATGTGTGAAATTGCTTGCACTCATTTGCAAGAAAATCTGGAAGAAAGTTTGTTGTTGTCGCAACGAGCAAGTTCTTTATGCTTGGATTCAGGAAGCGGTTTCTGCTAGCTGATTTTATTTGTTTCATTACTGAAAAAGGCTGCTCGCACATATACGTAGTGCTGAACATGGATATAATTCGGTTAGCTTCTTTTTTCAAATATGGAAATTGCTCGTGATGAAGCTCCTGCCAAAACTGCAAGAGAGATGTACTATAATTCATCCCTTTTGGAGGCTTTGCTCCGCAGATCCGTGGCACATTGAAGTCGCAATAATTCCAGTTGAAATTTAGCTCTTCTTTGTCTTCTTTTTGTCTGAAGTCGTTGGTTTCAATATCAAATAGATTACGAAGTAGTTTCTCAGAACACTGAGATCAGTAAATTCAGAAAATCGATTTTCCATTTCTTCATAAACATGATGAAGATTTTGTGCAAATGCTTTCATTTCTTTTTTACAAAACTTTGCATTTTCATCAGTTACACGCAAGCTTGGAAAATGAGTGGTATTTCCGTTTTGCAACTGTTCTTTGAAGAAAATCAACTTCCTTTTCATTAAATTAATTTAATTCATGATGTCGCGTAACAAAAGGTCTTTGCCTTGCAAAGCCAAATTCAATTCGTTAAATTTCGACGTGATATCTGTCAGGTAACCCAGTCTCTATTTAAAGATAGGCAGGTTATTCAATGCAGGAAATTCTTTCTTTTTTTCGAACAGAAAGATCAGTATTTGAGGCAAACACTCACTGAATCGTTTTAATAACCCCTGGATAACCATCGAACCTCAGTATGCAACAGAAGATCACCATACTGATGTTGTATTCATCAAGCAAAAGACGAAACTCGTGTCGGTGAAATGGCTGTGCACGAATATAATGATCGCCTTAAAAGCACCCAAGCAAATAACAATACATGTACCAGACTTAACAGTTGAACTGTAATGCAACAATAAGCCAAAACTAGAACTCTTTGGCACACCAACTTTTAAACTACAATGTGTGTAAGCCGCGGGTTTCGTGCGGTCCACAACTACTTTATAAAACTGAAGTAATAGTGTTAATAGATGGCCCGCGGCTCAACCAAAATCGCTCAGAGGCCCACATTTAGGCCGCGGCCAACAGTTTGCCGACCACTGTGCTAGCATAATAACCGACCTTGTACTATACGTGTAAACAACTACGGTGGTGCTAAATTAGAAGTACTCAATTTACAGCCAAAAACCATATTGTGCTAAAAGCAAGAAAAAGCCCTACTTGATTAGTAGTTTTGTTAATTTTAGTCTTCGACTACGTATTTACGAGAACAACTACGTATTTACGAGAACTCGTATCGGACAAAAGATTAGTTATTTATCTTTATATATTTCTAAATTTAAAGAGGAAAGTTGTTACAATGGAGCAAGTGTGCAACATTTCAATTTTGGCTCCTGATAAAGAAACTAGGAACTTTAGCATAGAAGGATGGCGAAAAGTGGTTTTGGCTTCTATGTATAAATACGAGTAGTTGTGTTATCTTTGCATTCAGAGAATAGTGTTGTGATATAAATATAAGCATGAAAAACACGCTATTACAATAATTCGGAAGAAGTCGTTGTCCATTCGAACTAAGCTACTGAAAACACTCAAAAAACCGATGCATGGTTTTGAGTGCTTTCAGGAAACACTTACGCATCTTACATCTATTGGCATTCACAGATCAAACGACCGATGCTCAACAATGAAGTCAGGCCAAATGTAGAGAACAAAACATAAAACCGAGCAAAATTCACCCGGTCATGATTTATAGCGTCTTCCTGTTAACAAAAACTGCTGCAGTTTAAAAAGCGTCATAAACGCATTCTGTTTCCTTTCATTTACTAAACTTTACTGATTTGACCGAAAGCATTAGTTTCTGGCGCATCAAACCATGCATGAGCAGCTGTCATCTCAACAGTCACGATCTCATAGTTTGCATGTTTTGATTTCCACTAACACCGATGTAGGCGTGCAATTGTTTTTTGATCCTGTCTGTTGAATTTGAGTTGTACCGAGGACCAGGGGCTGCAACCTTTTCAGTCGATGGACCAGTTTCTGACTTCTTGAATATTTAGTAGGCCCGTCAAAATTTGTGTTCACCGAAAGTGGTGGTAAGGATCTTTTTATTGTTTTTTGTTTTTGGAGATCAGTACTTTCAAAGCAACATAACAATACTTTTAAACCGATTTTTATAACCCAATCTGCTTCCGCACGCAAAATTAGAAAAAATTGGTATGAATGTTGCTTTGAAGGTACTGATCTTCAGAAAAAAGTTTTCACCGACACATTTGCAATTCTTTCCGCGGGCCACTACATTTCACGTTGCGAGCTGCATACCTATTCGTCATCACTCTTTGCAAAAAAGTAATGACGTGTTGTTTCAAAAGACATAAGATAATCTGACAAAGTGTCACTTGATCGAATGAAAACTTTGTGTCTTTGGCCAAAAAAATAATAGCAGACGTTTTGATTATCACTCTCAAGCGAAAACTTTTTCTCTCACAAAGCTTGATGCCGAGGATTTACGTAAAATCATCACTAATTGCTGCGTTAAATGAACGGTGGTAGATTTAGGGCAGTGGTTCTCAAACTTTCATGATCCGCGCCCCCCTTCCAAAGACTCTCATCATTTGTGGCCCCCTGCTCTTCAATAAAAACACCTAGGTTTGTTTTTAACGGGTTTCGATCAGTTATTTTATTTGTCACTGCCTCTGCAAAGCTATCTAGCAAAGGCCTTTGCACGTGGTCCCCATTTAAGAAACCCTGATTTAGGGTAAGGCAAGTGAAGGAGTTGCCGCTGGCCCCCTTTTCCAGACAAGTCCGATAAACTGTTTTCAGGTCCTCAAAAATAGATTCAATTTCCAAAAAAAGGGTCTTCAGTGAAAACTTTTGGGCCGTAACAGCAACTGAGAATAAATTTTACTATTACAGCCCCTCGAAATACTGGTGTTGCCCCAAAAAACGTTATCCAAAAAAACAAAAGTCTCCGCCGAGAACTTGGGCAGTTAAGGGGCCCCTCATGAATTCTTGCCTTAGGCCACTAAAGTCCAGAATTCACCACTGTAAGTGAAGCTGTCACTATTGACAGTAATGAATGCTTAACTAAAGCGATTATTTACGTCATAATTTTGATGAGTTGAACGAAGAAACAAGCTTTGCAACATGCCAATTTCACGAAAACCACTTCAGGTTTGTATTCTTAACACGTTTGCTCTTTTATCAAAATGCCAATGATAATTATTTCTTTTATTTCATTTTTGTGATTTGAAAGTCCTGAAATCAATTTTCACCGCAACTGGTCAATATTTTTAACCAGTTTTTCGTTAGAAGTTCTGCGTAATATCATTTTACTTTTTATCAATGCGCAGTGATTAATATAAGCTTAACTAGAAATGCGGAAGGATGATATTACCCAGTTTTAGCCCTCTTTCGAATAATAAAGGCGCTATAGGATCAGCAGCTCAAACAAAATTAATAAAAAATATCATCTTGTACGATTAAAACAACACGAAAAAGGTCATGGCCTGATGCAGTGAAGGCAGGTTATCACCGGTTTCTAAAGTAATGGTAATGCAAGCTAATTAAATTTACCCTTTAAATATAATTTAGCATTTGTTTTAATTTACATTTTATGCAGGTCTATACACGACCTGAATTACCTGATCGCAAATTTTGCCGTGACAAATCAATGCGCAGAAAACATTATTTTTGTGCAACGCTTGTCACTCGATTTTGTCATGCAGTTGCGTGAAATAGTTTAAGATAAAGGTTGGCACGAGGTATTTGACAACTATGCGCAGCACAAATGTTAACAAAACATACAAATAAAGCATGAACCAGAAATGGTCTATGTTCTCTTATTAATATACATCTATTTGTAACTAATTAACATACCGTTCAATGAAGTAATAATATGTGTCCATTATGTTTTTTGAACAAAATGTATTGCTAATGGCAAAAGATGTTGAGCAAAATGACCTTGCTCTGTGGCCACATGAAGCATTACACTACCTTGCAATGTATTTGCCAATAACACTCGTGATATAGCTTTATCAGATAAAGAAAATTGTTAGGACCATTTACACAACAATGCATTGTGCTGGCACGCCTGGTAAACGAAGAGAAATAGCATTCGTGTAATCACGCGAGAAGGCTAAATGAGTAGAAAGTACAATTTTTACCTTCTATTTTTACTACAAGGTTGTTTCTAGAATTTGATCATGAAACAACATTTCCAAACCAATAAATGTAAAATTGATTCCACTTTCTAAATTATTCTAACAATTTCTAAAATGAGTTAAACGATTTATGCCAAAACGTCAATAAAATGGTCAGAACAATATGGACTTTCGGTATTATTCTGAAACAATTTAATTGTTTGGAATATCATGCTCCAAAGATCCCATCATTACTTCGAATACTTTGTGTAGAACAATATATTGGTACTTGGTCTTAACATTTAGCCGCTTTATCATTATTATGACAAATATCGAAAACAAAACACTACGTGACGTTTTTTGCACACTCTCAATTACGGGTCATTAAAGCTGAGTGCAAAAAAGGCAATAAATATTAAGTAATTTTGATAATGATGTGATTCAAATTTGAAAGTCAGGATTGCGCAATAGATGCGTATTAAAATGCAATGATTGCCATCTTTGGACAAAGGAAATATTAAAGAGATCCAACCGTAAATACTCGATTATATAAAGTAAAAATGATTGTAATATTTTGTTGTGTCGTGTGAAGTGACATGCAGTTAGAACTTTTCAAAAAATGAATTTGCTAGTGGAGGCGTTCATAAGAAGATGCGAATGTAAAGTCAAGAGCTCTTTGAGGACCTCTTGCAACAAGCAAGCGGGGATCTGCAACAGAACTGTAGTGCTTTTGGCTTTATCACCTATAGGTTGTCATTTCTGCTTAAACTTATGATGTGGGCTCAAAACATTAAATTTACAGGTACAGTTCAGTGTCTGACCCAACCATTTGCAAATTCTTTCTATAAGTTCTAATTACAACTATAATGCCGGAGGCTTAAAAGTTAAGTTCCAACATTGGCTTTGAAAATTTAAAATATTCGTTGGCTTGATTATTTTTGATATATAACATGAGCGCTTCAATCGATTAAATTAAGGTTGAGTAGATAATAAAGCACTTTTTAGTTTCCCTAATTTGTTGTGAACAGCCAAAAAATCAGTAACTCTTACTTTAGCTTTGAAACATGACGATTTGCTTATTGTAGTAATAAATAGTTGCTGCCAAATCAAAGCTTTACAATATTTATCGCGTGATTTTCAAGTTTACATAGAAACCGCGTAAATACATAAATAAATTTTTGTTTTAGTACTGCTTAGTACTGCTAAAAATTTTTTGTTACTGTTTCAATCTTTAAAGCTTTACACACGCCATTAATCGTGCAGCCAACCAAAGGTTTCAAGAAGAGTTATTGACATATTAAATTTTCGCACTTGCCAGCCATGGTCAATAAACGTTTTCGTTGGCAGTTGAAAGAAATGGAATAGTCGTGATGTTCATGCGAGATTTTATTCGCCGAAAATTATTCAGACAAAAGCAAAATTAACTCTAAAAGAACCATTGACATCATCATACCGCGCTTCTTGGTAATAAGTGGTAGTGTTCACGTCATAATTGTTGCAAATTACACTAAATGCCAACTGTTTGGAAATTTCTGCTGAACCTTAAACGTGAAGTTGCATCCTTGAATCACGTAAACACAACGCAAAAAACATGTTGAGAAACAACAAAATGTTTCAAGCTAGTTTTAAGTAACTTAATCGCCAAAAATCTTTAATTGAAAGTATGAAAACCACAAAAAAAGTCCATACTAAAATGTTTTTTCAATTTGTCTGAAACCTATTGAGCACTCTTTGCTTCGCTGATGACACCACGAAGACAGAAATGACAGCTCTTAGAAATATAATTTATGATGCACAACTTTAGCAGAATATCTAGATACCTACAACGTGAGAATGAATCATATATGATATCATTTTGATCACATATTTGATAGCTCTCAGTATTAGATGGTATTCACAATGACAACAAAAACGTGGAAACGTGAAAAACTGCACGAAATTACGAGACCATTTATCTGCAATTTGAAATTGCTTTAAATAAAACAAGTTATCGAGACCTAATAAGCAATTGATGAACTAATTGGATACTACAACACTATCACAAGTAGACCAGCAATTTTAAAACGAGTTCACAATAAATAATCTATTTTTTGAGCAATTAGTTAGTGACGTATGCTTATTTCCTTGCAATTTCCTACCTACGTCAATTTGTGTAGGTAGGCTGGCGAAAATTGCTTACCTCACAATTAGAGTAATACTAACAGGTGAGAATTGAAAGCAAAAATAATGCAGAGATTTTTGCATGCTTTTATCGCAGGAATTTACGACATTCAAAATACAAAATGCTACAAGTGACTGTTGACAATATTTCGATAAGCTCTACTTGGTAAAAGCATAAAAGCCACTTTGATAAGAAAAAAGAAAATCATTGCATTCCGTTTGCAGAAATAATAAAAAATTTAACAGCAGCAAAGAACAGAGAGAGGTCTGCAATGTGATAGAAAAAATTTTGGTTACTTCGAAGCGGTGGGACCAAACCGCTAAACAAGCGCAAGAGCGCGCTCACTCCGCGCATAAAACTAAATCAAGAAACAAAGAATTTTTCACGCTGCGCCTGCAATCTACGTCTAATGGAAACCAGCCTTGAGGTTTGAAAGATAGATATTCTCTATTCGGTTTCTTTATTAAAAAGAATAGTTTAACAGTATATTCAAAATTTTGATAGTAGCCCGGGATTAACTAGTTCAAACCAACGTCATATTTAGAAGTGAGTTTCCTGGGTTAGAGGGGGATATCAGAAAGATTGGAATTTTCGAAGTACAGTTACGTAAGATTTTACCTCACTTATTGGAGATTGATTGCCCAAATATTACCTCAAACATGACAGTTAAAACAAACGGCATGACATTAAGCTACACTAAACAGTGCTTTAGCCATACTAATGTAATCAAATTGTAGTGAAGAGCATATGGCAGACATCAGTTCCATAAATCGTCATCACTCCTTGTATAAACAGCCGGTGCGTTTGCAAACAACGGAAAGGCGGTTATATCACGCAATATAAGACTAAAATATGACGTTCGAGACGACAATGATTATTATTTTTGTGTACTTTGTTACCACTAAGTTTGAAAATATCTGCTGTTTGGTGTGCATTGACTTTTTGCTATGCGCCACCATTCTATACAAATCAGGCGACACTGAGTTCTTTACAGTTGCACTTCCCGACATTTTGTCGATCACGACCCAATTTTTCTCGAAAAAAGGTTTGCAAGCCTTTGCACAGGAATAAAGCCCCAACAGATCTTCGCTTTCCAAAAGAAAATAGTGATCAATCATCATTTAGGGACAAAGCCAAAATAATGGGCCTCCAAACTAATGTGTTTCAGCTGCTAGTTCGTCAATTACCTCGAAACTGTAACGCTTTGAAAGGCTTGACCCTCCGCTTGTAAAATCGTAACGGTCCACTAGTTGAGAAGAACTTCTTGACGGTCACTTCAAGCTTGTAACGTAAACTCAAACGTGAAATTATTGATTAGAGTTTAGCGTCTGGCCCAACAGTTTGAAAATATAAATGTGATGTGCAATGGTTTTTCGTTACCTTTTTTAGAGGATAAATCATGAGCCATGCAAAAACTGCGCTGTTCTTCACAAATATGGGCAAAAACACTAAAACAATCAGGAGAAATCCTGACCTAACTTCAAGAAGACTTTTCCTAGCCAACAATAATTGCAACTCATCCATTAGGTCACTTTTTGATTGATAGCGTACATTATTGACGAACCAAATTATTTTTTGCGAAAAAAAGTGAAGAAAATAAAAAAGTTTTTGTGCTCTCTAGCTTGTTTTTCTAAACACTTCTGGCTGAGAAAATTTTACTGATGATATCAGGCAGTGTTGACAAGCAATCTCATCAGTAACTTTAACATTTTATGCAAAAATAGATACTCTGCAGAATGACGTGAAAAACAAGCAAGCATTACTGGAAAATTGACCTGCGAAAACAGCTTTACTTAAAAGCCAACACGAAGCAGCAAAGCATAAACCAAGATTTCGTAAAACATCGTCTCTGCTGCAAAATAGCGTGGACAACCGTTTTTGTTTTCTGTTTTTGTACAACTGATTCAAAAACATTTTTTCTTTTGCCATTTTTATCCTCCAATTGCGAGAAAGCGAATGACAATATTCTTATTGACAATATTCAAAATATTCTCTAGCCGTCGCCATCTGAGACTGAAGGAGACATAAACAAAAGCGGTAGCAATAAACAAAATAATTCATTGGAATGTCTTGTTTGAAGTGTCAGGTGGTGTAACTTCAAGCGCATGAATGAAAAATGGCAACTGCCCAGTCTAATAAGCAAGTCATCTCCTAGAACTGTCTTTTTATATTTTTGTTAAAAGCACTTGAAATTGAAGTCACATTCTGAACTTCTCAGGATGTACAGTATGTTCGTCACATTTGACCAATAAGCGCCGCCAGTTATTTCTCTTATTAGTTTACACGCCCAACTCTTCAGGCTAGCTGACATTACCTCTACACCTGCCCAAATACCATAACCCAATAACATTATAAATAAACAGAATAGATTTGCGTTTACAATTGCTTTTGTTAGAACAATTAAAAAGTTTAACTTTTGCATGACGTCCGTTAATTAAGAATAAAACAAAAAACGTGCCGCAAAACATAATTAACATTTCTACCGCTCACAAGCTTACTGTTATCAAGCCGGGGATATATAACGTTATATGTTATGTCCTAGTTTGATATTAACAATCTTGCAAAACCGGTGAGATGGCGTAGTGGTTAGAGCGTCTGTTTCGCAGTCAGTAGACCTGGGGTTCATTTCCCCAAGTCGAGTCATACCAAAAGACTTTAAAAAATAGTATTCACAGCTTCCCTGCTTGGCGCTCAGCATAAAAAGAGACGGCGTGAAGAACAAGCAGGCAAGCTTGCTTATTGTATCCTTGGGCAAGACACTTAACGAGATGCCTCCGTCTTTACGTGGCTGATAGGCCCGAGCAGTCTACCCGTCGTAGTGGCCCAGTCTAACTGAAGACTCGCAAACAGAGCATGAGCGCTCACGCAGTGTGAGTACATCTTCCTGCATAATGCTCAGCACATAGCTCAAACGACAATGATGACGACGATCTTGCGAAGCAATTGCGTGCAATGTCAACTACACAAAGAGCTTGGTCCTGTTCAACTGATTGGTGTGCTACAAACAAAAACACGACTGCTGCCAAAAAGTCTAGCAGCATTTATGATTCAGGAATGAATAAGCTGCTGCATGTAACGATAACAGTAGTAGTTAGATGTAGTTGGACGGCGCTGCTCTGACGTCAAACAATATTTAGTTTAGATGAAATACATCGTCATAGAAACAACTTAACGACAATGTAAAACAGAAAATAATAGCAACTGCGATGCTAACCACATTATGATTTTGGTTTCAAGACCTCCAGTAAAGAAAAAGCTTTTCAAGACTTTGAGTGAAGAAAAAACTTGTGTTCCTACGCGCTACATAAATAGATTTGAGTCGACACAAAAAGAGTGAAACAGCATGGGACTTTTAAAACTTTGACAGATCTCATTTTAATGTCATCAGTTTCTTACTTTTGTTGACATATTGTTAAAACAGTTTGTTGATAAATAAATTCTTTGTGTTTTCATCAAAACAATCCCCCAAACACTATAGCGCGTAACTTTTAACTGAACTACAATTAAAAATCCCACATATAAGTGAAAGTTCATATTTATCAACTGCTGCACTTATTTCCAAAATCACTTCAGGTGAATAAAGATTACAAAACGAGTAAGTCTCACTACTAATACTGCAAAAAGTTCATTTCTTTGTTAGTACTGTGGGTGAGAATGACAGGCTGTGTAAAAACAGAAACACAATTTATTAAAAGTCAAGTGCGTTATTGGTAGGCAAACTGTCACTTATGTATACTAGAGGGAAGATTTATGGGATTAAATGTGGCAAAAAACAACTTAAACCGGATCTTGAAGTGTAATTCAGAGAAAAAAAAGCGTTCGAACGCGAGCAGGAAAATTAAAGGTAGATTTGAAGGTAGATAAAGTTTGAATGTACATTACACACTTTCTTACCTGTGTTTTCTACGTATTCAAATATAAATCGCTTCGTCAAAAATCGAACAACCAATGCTGAAAAGACAAAACACTGTAACAATTCTTTGAGCACATGCAGTAAAAGCAAAATCAAACTTGTTTTACATCATTGTTTGGTATGCCATACGGAGTTGTGCGTTTTTTATTTGTATCACTAAGCAGTAATAACCTCATTTTACATCACGATTTAGCTAGAAAAGATTTTACTTAATTTCTAAATTGTGGCAGCATAAACAATGAAGCAAATACAAGTTGAAAGGAAGGTGTGGGAAACACCGGCATGCCTAAACTGTATTGAAGTGATTGCAGTTGATACCAAATACAGATTGACGCCAAGCATATGCTTGAAAGCACTCTACGTATTTGCACGGCCATGTCGCACGCAAAGAAAAACTATTGAGTAGGAAAGCCTTACGCTTTCGACCGCGATTGAAGCCCAACTTATCATGCCACGCAGCCCGCTTTCATATTTTCTGGCAGTTGCTTCTTCCGCTGTTACTTCGCACTGTAGCTTTAGTATCGATTCCGTTTATGAAATCATTGCAAATCACAATGTATCACAATTCGCTGATCAAATCAAAAAACCTAGTGCTAAATCATGGCATTGTTTATGTAACTGAACAATAGTTGATTAACGATTATAATTAATTCACGCTAAAACTCAAAATGCAATGTTGCTACTTTGGCAAAAATAAAATTTTGTGGCGGTGGTAATGATAGTAAATTTCACCAATTAACGTCAAATATTTCATTTATAAATACAAACCACATCGAATATTGCCAAATAACGTCGGGATCTACAAAGAAGCAAATCACAGCAATCTGCATATTTGGTGCATTTAAAAGTATTACGTCAGGCCTCGTGAGTGTTTTGTTAGCAAAATACCCCGTTGTTAGAAGTAATTATAAAAGTTATAAAAGATTGAAGAGCTTTTGAAATGTAAAAGTTGTTTAAAATTGCCTTGCAAAATAACATATGCTTATGCATGCTGCACATTGAAAACAATGTTTGGCTCTACGTTCACAATTTACAATAAACTTGCCGGATGATGTAAGGCAAGAAAAATAATGTCACCTCTTATCACGACAGATAATCAAAAACTTCGAAATACGTTCCATAAATGCGAATTGAGACTGTGTTTAATTATGCCAAAGTCAACTTAATCCGTTTAATTGTTAGGGTGAGCCCAACCCATTTCATCAACATTTTTTATCGAAGATCAGCTGCTTGTTTTGGTTAAGCTTTCTGCATATTTTCCAATTGCATTCCAACGTGTCGTACATGCCTTTAAGCAAAAACTGCGATATTAACTTTTGGTTTCTATTTGTTTCAAAGATAAGTGAAATAAAATTTCATTAAACTGGTGCTTACAGAAAAATACTTGTATAATTTTGCAAGTTACTAATTTCAGCTCAACCTTCACTGATTTTCAAACACATTTGTTGTATTATTTTTTTGGAGAAAAGAAAGTTTAGAAAAAGATTTTCAGTGTTTTTAATTTATTTTTGTTTTGGTTAGTGTATTATCGTCTTTGTTTATGTCTATAATACGTTACGTCTGAAATAAATATAATATGTCAAAGTGAAAGCAACTAATATATTCTGTTAAAGTAAAAGTAATTATTACCTGATTTCCCAACTTTTCTCGGTCCGACGACCACGATTTTGTGTTCTTTTGCAGTAAAAAGCATTTTTCAAAGTTGAAACCACGCTTCGAGCTTCTGCACCTCCACAGTCTTTTCTTAATGCAACAATTTAACTTAATTTAGTGATAAAGTACCTTACACCTTTAATAATGACCAGTTTAATAATCCGTATCATATTTTGGCTTTCATAAGACCAACGTTACGTTGATTCTACATTGTGTTGCTCCAAAATACTTTTCAATAGGCTTAGCTTGGGTGTTGGGAGCATCATTACAAAAGCGTAATTCATGCGTCGTGCGTCAAACCGTTGTTCGATTAACGTCGGGGAACATAAATAACCATCCAAGTCAAAATACAAAGCAAACTTCGATTCAGAACAGCATTGGACTCAAAAGCGAAGATGAAAGCATTACCGAACCTGCGCTACCGACGGTTGACAAGTTTTAAATTCCTCGTTTTTCAGCTTTAAATCTCACCCATGATTTTATTACTGTGTAAATATGAAGAACAACTTCCTGATTCTCTGTACTACTCACCGCATAACTTGAAAAAGGCTACTTTACGCTAATCTCAGAGTATGCGCTCAATTGAAATAACATGCATGTTTTGGCGCTTTCAAAACGGTAAGCACCAGGGCTGCTTTAAACATGACCACGTAAATTCGGTTTCACCTTTTGTTTAGATTAATTCTATTGCCAAGCGCCAAGCGGAAAGCCTGTGAGAACCCGTTTTATATTTTGTTGTTATGATAAGTATCAAGCACTCACTATTGACCATGATTTTCCTAACGCTATTTTTGGCGTTCTTAAATTTCTTAAATAGTAGAGAGCCTTCAGTCTTTATCTACAAACATTGCTACAGCAGAATTAAGAAATCTAATCTTAAATATGTTAACACTTACAAAAATAACAACATTTGCGGGCAACCCTTTATAAATAGCATCGCTAAACTGACCTTTTTTCTGATTTAAGTAATCAGCCTATTGAACATTTAAAGAGCAGTAAGTCAACCTTTGTCGCTCAGCATAACTGACAAAATTTTTTACTATAGCTATGGGCGACAACTGTAGATTTTCCTTTAAAAAGTTGTGCGCAGGTCACCAAGAGACGCGTGAAATGAACTGAGAGTTAACTTTATGACCGGATCAGCAAGTAGCAAAGCTACATGAAATAGGCTAGCGAAACTTCCTTTACAATATACAGCATTGACTTAGCGCCATTAGCATACTTAAGAAACAAATTTTGGGAAAAGGGTGCAAAGCATTTTGTAAAGTTGAAGACCTCTTTTTGGAGATCAACTTCTTCGCTCAATTCGGTCTCTAACGAGATGTAAAGGCCTTTTTTCGTCCGTTTTGGTCTTCCAACAAAAGTAAAGATTTTCTCTTTTCACATTTTCTGCTACTGTCAGACTGTTTGGGAGGAGCCATTGCCTTGGATTTTACCCTAAATATGCCACTCTTAGTGCATTGCGCACATTCATAGATTTTGATTTAGTTTTGCCACTCCTCATTGTTCAAGCCGTTCTTCTATCAAGCAGCGAATAACAATACGTGCAATTTTGTACAGTCAACTTCGGATATAAGAGATCCGCCGGGACCAGCTTAATCAGTCTCTTTTAACCGAATTCTCTTATAACCGACTTATTAGTTTATATTGAAAATCATTTGGGACCTTTTGCGTAGTCCCTTATAAGCAAAAATCCCTTATATCTGAATCTCTTATATCCGAAGTTGACTGTATTACCTCATTTCTCCTTACAAAAACCACCTTAACATTTCAAAATTAGATTAAACCATTTGTCTAAAGTCATATCTCTATATTCGGCCGAAAATAAAATTGATTTTCTTACACGTTTAAGTCAACAAGGAAACAGTATATTGTCTCAGCTCCAAATATCTATGTAGTCTAAAAAAGCTGACTGTTACCGGGAAGAAATTCCAAAGAGAAAATCGTAGTTAATGAACATAAATGGAGAAATGTAACAAATTAAAAAAACAAAACATAATAGCACAATTTTAATATTTGATTGAATTCAATGGCTATATAGCAAGCTCTGATCCCAAATGGAGTTAACAAATTTTCGGCGGATAGATATTGCGCAGAGCATTGACACATCTATTTGATCTTTCATCATATCAAAAGTCGTGTATTGATACTTGCTTGCAACATTTGTTCATTGTGATTGAAATCAAATTTACATTGCCGTTAGCAGTAGAGTCATAATTTAATCATTATTCAAGAAATTTCTGCTTTGACAAAAGATTGAAATAGAAGTTAAACAGTAACTTTTGAAAAATACTTGACACTGCACTCCAAAGGATGGAAGCGATTTATGGCATCGAGCGCACTTCAAATAGTAATAGAACGCGTCAGTATGGATTTTTGAAGCGGATTTGTGCAAACAAAGCCTTCTCGTACAGTTATTGTGATCAAATCAGAAAAACTGAATGTGCTCTCCTGATACTTCACGAACTATTCACACTCTTAAATGTCGCGAAAATGTCGTAGCAACACATCTAAATGTTCTACTCCAAACCATTGAATGCAAGAGGATTGGAGAAAAGTAAATCTTTAACCTTGTTCTATTAAGCACCACCCAACAGCCACCGAGGTTGGTAGCCACATTAACAGTTGCTAGTTCTGTGGCCACAGAAAACGTTGAAATGAGCAAAAAAAAATCTAGATCACCAACCATTAAGTTGCACTCGCCAAAAATGTTAATCGACTTTTACTTGATTGATATTAATGTTGAGGTAATTCCTCGGAAATGACGTCGTAACAATATAACCTACAGTTGAACCTATTGCCAAGTCATTTGAATTATTTGGATCAAAAAAATTATAAAATAAATAATCTTAAAATAGCTCAGATGCCAATTTTTCTCAATGTCAAACGACAACTAAATGACGTTATAGTAATAGAGCTACAGATAAGAATAAACTTCAGCAGATACAAAAGCTGACAACTACAAATCCGTGATTTAATTTTTCTGCGATAAGCTGTGGTATCAAATTGCTGCTTATTTAATTATTTAATGAAGCCACAACTACATTTACCTAAATTATGGTGGATTCAAATTTCACTAAGCGACATCGGTTGACAAAGCACTCAGTACAATTGCAATGCAACAAATATTCTAAGGTCCAGCTTATTTTCATCTCTCGCTTAATAGCTTGTTGATCCGAAACCTATTGTAACATTTTAATATTGTCAGAGCTAAGCTACCATCAAACTTCTGATTTATGCGCAGGCTTCATAGGTTTGGAATCAAAAGTAAGGATGACTGGGAAAAATTTTTTTTTTGTTATTTTTTAGGGTCGGTCTGAATTTTTTGTTAATCATGAGCATGTATGTATGCATATTGAGTAAAACATTCTTTTTCAGGGTTTTCAAAATAGGTTGTGCCAATCCTCAAAACAGCCAGCCAGACTTACTGGCCAAAATCTAATCGTAAATCTTAAATTTTGGATGAGATTTAAAAAAAGTTTGCATTGAAAGAGACTCAAATAGTTGCATATAGCTGAAATCAAGGCAACATAGGGACGTTTTGTCAAAAATAAAGACATTTTTAGAAATCAAGACAACAACAAGTCTGTGACGAAGTTCCTCAAAACAGGGACAAACCTTAGCGATATAGACGGCGTAGAAGCTCTCTTTATGCGGTTTCCAATAAGAATCACTTCCCAAAACAATAGCGTCATAGCAGAGGGAAGGTGGTGGTCCATCCTGCATAACACTATTTTTTAGAGAACACTTCCGAAATGAGGATAACTTCCTTTTTTGAAGATTACTTCCTGATAATTTTGGAATTCGCCCCGGGAATTAAACTCAGGCGACACCATAGTCTCCACAAGATTCGAAGCGGAAAAGCCTGATAATCATTGCAACTTTCGCATCTGCTGCTTCTGCGTTCGTGTGAACCACCCTAATACCTTGGCAATTCATACCCTTACAGATACGCCTTTATTATTCCTTTTTTATTGTTTAATTTCAAGTATATTGCACATTTTTGAAGTTGATGTAACGGAAAATTTGTGAGCAATGGTGGATCATAGAAATTGTCGAAAACTGGTTTGAAAACCATTCTAAGCTTTAAATCGTTCTGCAGTAAAAGTCTGATTTTAATCTAATATGCTTCTTGGTTTGGATTCGTATCATAATGCTATTTATTTTAGGTTCTTCATCTTAAAACCATGCACTTTGTTCGGGTTTTATATCGTTTACAAAGGATGGATATAGTTGATATGCTGCTCAAGGAAATAAATTGTCATGGTAATATCTGTAATCGACTTTCAAATACTACAGAAGATGCAATTTAAGCCTGGACGCCAATTTTAAAAAAGGAAAGACTGCAGCATAACGAGTAAGCAAACTTCAATAAGATAGATTTACTTAATTCCAAATCTAAACGTTTTGCACAACTGCTGTTGGTTACTTATTACTTATCGATGGGATAGCATTAACTTTTAATTTAAAAAATATATAAACAGAAGCATGGGAAAACATCTTTTCAGCAATTTAACGCACCTTTCTCATTGCTCTCTATCAAAGTCGTTTCGCAAAAGTAAATATCAGGGATCATAATCATAACTCAGAGTCACATTAGGGACAATTACGCTATCTAATAGTGACTACATCATCATTTCAACAAGAAAATGACTTACAAATAGGTGATCTTTTGATATGGGTTGAATTACCAAACTCTATTCCGCATTGTATAAAATATTTGATCGTTTCATCGTAAGACATATCTTGATATTTCACGGTAAGCTTAAATTCTGTTAGTACATGAAGGAAAATAACGACTTTTATTCAATAAAATCAGATCTTCAATAAATTACTGTTTTACGGGCTCAACAATGCAGTGATCAAATTAATTGAACATATTACTGGAAGAACTGACTTGTACAATTAAAAAAAGGTTTCTGCACTCAAAACCATTTCCTACGATCTAGTTTAGGCTAATATTAAATACGTAATCATGCTACAATAGATATTGGCACCGCTAGGAGATTGCGAAAAATTTCTTCAATTGTTGTTACGGTGTGTTTCTAGGTCATGTGTGGACGAGTTTTTCGACGCACAAATAACAAATGTCGCTCCTGCAAAAGGTTTGGCAAAATACAACTGTATTAAAAGATAGTAGCTATTTAGAGGTGAATGCTTAGAGTGCCATCGCAAAAACTCATAGCTTGTCTATGATACCAATAAATGGTGTCCGTACATGAGAATCGACGCTGTAGGCTATGATGTCAAACAATTCTGCCCAGATCCAGCAATATGTAATGTCGTAGGCGGATTTGAGTCACAAACGAAACCATTAAAGATGAATTCTACTGTACTATCTTGACACAACGGCAATTTAACGCGCAATTGCGAATAGTTGTTCATAATCGCGCATTACTGCTTGAACCGCCGCATCCCCAGTTTGTTTTGATAATGTGAAAAAACTGGATCGTTCACTCGTTTTTACTTTTTTTTTTTATCATTAAACCTTAATCTCCGTTTTTCTTATCTGCAACTGGCTACTGATTCTTTTTTGTCTTCAACAACTTCTCCTGAAATCATACGTAGCTATTCCAAACCTGTTTCCAGCTTTTTGCGCAAATGCCTTTAATTTTTCTGATACAAACTACTGTATGTTGATCGAAAAGAGATTACAAATCAAGCCTGCATAGGAACTTAAAACCTCATTTATTTATTCAAAAGTTTCTATTGCTCATTGCTAATAGTATGTAAAAGAAATGGAGATATGCTATCTAAGCAAATATGTTCTAAACAGAAAGTAAACAAAACATTGGTTTAATGAAACGCCTCTTTCCTAAAGCAAACTTCCTAATAGTTCTTTCGAGCAAAAGACAACTTTCTCTATGAGTGGAGACTTGAAAGCCAGGTTTGAGAAAAAGGCAAATATGACGTAACCTTATCTCGCAAAAACTAATATTTAAACGTGACGAAACAAAAAGAAAAGATTTGAGCAGAAAAGGCAAAGCATGCGTTCAGTAATCAACAAAGTCGATGCTATATTAATAACATCCATAATCACGATTTTACAACCTGTGGTAAATGTTGGCAAAGGTAGTCCCATACACGATTTTGAGCTCTGGGAATGTGAACGCTAAGACTTCCGGTTTTCTGATTCCACGCGTTGACGAGAGTATGCAGTTCCTTTCCCTCGGGCGCCTATCTTTTGACATGTGCGAATGTCTATCCGTGTTGTTTACACCCTGGGTACGAATGGCGACCTGTATTTCCAAATTGTGACCTAGCCTGGATTTGAAATCGTTGGCAGATACGCAATTTTAATTTGAAATACAGTCTAACCAATGTAAAGCATGGTCTAGTTTGTCAGTTTTCTCAATGTTTGGTTTTTCCATCTTTATTTTTTTGGAGGGGGATGAAGATAGGGGGAAACAAAATCATTAAAATTAAACTTGTAGAACGGAAACCTTGATAAGCGTTTATTTCTGTGGGCTTTAATTTTTAATTTCTTATCTTCTCCCGAGTAAGTCTTAGACTTAACATCATTTTCATAACCCTTAATCGACTATTGCGTAGAATTCAAAATAACCTTAATATTATTTACCAAAATTTCATAAACGTATCTCAATGATTACGTACATTTTTGGCTTTGTGCTTGCGAAATATGAATGTCTAAAAATGCAACTTAAATGCAAATAATCCCTAAATGCAACCAAATAATAAGTTATTAATCAGAATGCTGTCCATAATTTCTGAGTTTGAAAATGTTAACAATTTAAAAACTATTTTTAGATCATTAATTTTAAATTCATTAACTCATGTAACAATTCAAGGACATTGAAAATCATTGGAGATTACTTTTGGCTGGGAATGCTAGCAATTTATGTGGCAGCAAACATATCACGTGTATTCGAACCAGACGAAGAAAAACAAAAAGAATTGTAGGGCAAGGGCGTAAACAGGGGAAGAAAGGGTGGGGCGTGACTCGTCCCACGAATTTCAAACAAGGATATGCAGCTTGAGGTCAGTGAGGTAAAGTAGGTGTAAAGTATACCAATGCGATGTTCGAAAAATCGATTTCCAAAAAAGGTCTTGATGTAAAAATTGAATCAGAAATAGGTAAAATCTCGCTTCGAAAATGCTGATTCCCTAAAAAAAGATTTTCACTTGCATTACAAATTAATAATGCAACCATCCAGTGCATCAAAACTTACTTTTGTGTAAAAAAGGTGGCATTCAAGCTCTGACTGGCCCGAAAAATTTTAACTAGCCTAGATTCTTATGCCCCATTTCTCCCCAAAAACTTTTTGCCGACGCCCTAGTTGTAAAGTTGTCATTCATTCTTTTAAAATTTTCAAAACGGCGAGATTTAAAACTCTTAAATGGTGCCAGAACCAAATTTACGAAGAAAAGCAGGGTTTAGATCCGAAATAGGTAAAACTGCTACCACATCTCACTGTTTTAAAAACGAGAATTTGGAATGTGCAAAGTAGGGAAAAGTTATGAGGATGTATCCCGCAGTAGCAATTGCCATCACTTCCAATGCAAACAACGTCATTTCAGTGACAGAATAAGGACCAAAGAAGTTACTGCTGACGGCCTTGTTTTGGGGACAACCCTAAAATTTTACTTGACTGCCTTGTTTAGTTTTAGTATTTTAGAGCACAGCCATAAAAATGCGAACAAAATTCTTATACGATTTTTTATATCATCGAAATGCTTTCTTTTTTGTCTATATTAATGCAGGTCGGGTACCTTCCTATCTGGCTACACCATTGACACCCTCTCCCTAGTGAAACTTTTTTACTTCGCGTACGCTGAACATTTTTTAACTTTTCCTGCAATCGGCTCAAATTAGTACTGGACTAAGGGGACACAACTTTACGCACTTTTTCAACAAAATTCTTTACGAATCGGGAGAAATTGTAAAATTTCGCTCACAAATACGGTTTTTTAATGCAGGTACGCTAGGGCAGTACAATGAGCTAAATCCAGCTATAGTTTAATTTATCCCCTTAAAAAGTACCTAAATACTGCTTTTGGTATGGAGAAGGACTTCACTTGTAACCAAATGTTTGAAAAGTCAACAAATTTTATTTTTGCGAATTGTTTTCACTCAAAAGGCGTCAAAGTTAGCAAAGCTCGCTTTGTTGTAACGCTAAATTAACTTGTCAGTCATGCTTGGTAAACACCACCCAGCACTTGATTGAAAGCAGTAATTCTTTCAGCTAGCCTAATTTGTTAAACTTTTTACGTAACTTGTTAGCGTGACGCCTTATAGGCATTGCGATTAAGGAAGTGCTGGCCAGGCAATTGTTTAAAACGACATTTTTAACGGCAATTGCTACTTTTACTTGTTTTTTGTCTTCATGTTCACCAATTGTCAACTGCTGTAGAAGAAATTTCTTCCACATATTACAACACAATGTTCTCCATAAAAAAACTTATTAAATAAGTAGTTACCTCAGGCTAGGCTAAGACAGATACTGCATTGAAAGTCAACCGTTGTACAGCTATTCAATGTCGTATCTGTCCTAGCCTAGCCTTTGGTAACTATTTATTTAAGATATTAATTTAATTAATTGATATTAAGGCATATAGGCTAACTGCAATCAGCTGAATAAAATACCACTTCCACGACCGGTTTCGTTCCTATTAGAACTCGTCAGGTGCAGTCCCGTAGCACTCCAACTTCGGGCCCCCCCCAAAGTAAGCGCAAGAGCCCCTGCGCACAGGTCATATCACTTTAGAGGTGTAAAATTGAAAAGCTGCATTAAGAAAATACACCAAAATTTGTACATAAGTAAACAGGCTAATGTCAGAATAAAGCATGCCGATACCGAAGGTGCAAGTCATAAAAAATGCGGCACCGATGCCAGAGTTCAGTAGGACATTTATGCAGACACTGCAAAACGAAAGCAATGACACTGAAAAACATGAAAAAGTTATAAAAACACAGTATCATTTAAATAGTCTGGAGCGAACCTTTTTGTTCGCAAATGCTGTTATGACATTGTCATAATCAAGAGATCGGGCGCAGTCATTTTCGATTGACAACATGGCTAATGAAGATAGTCTACTGTCTGTCATAGACGTTCTATTAAAAGTTTTGATCAGTTTCAATTTGCTGAAGCTTCTTTCAGCGCTGGCAACAGTCACGGGGCAAGTTAGTAAGATTCGAAGTGCGATGTACACATTCGGATACAATTCAAATAAATGAGTCTTTAGAAGATAGTTCAGAAAGTCTTGAGCCGTTTTGAGATTGCGTTTTTTTTGTAAAATTAAAACAAACCGCTGTAGCTCAGCGCTCATTTCATCAGAATCAATGTCACCGAACTTTTTTTGGAACTCTTTACAGCAAGTAAGAAGAGCATTTTCTTGTTGCACAAGCAAAAGTTTGTCTCGTGTGTACAAAAACGAAAAGGCGGAAGAAACCTCACGTAACAAATTAAAGCGCTCCTTTATTGACATAATAGCCTGGTCTACTAATGGATAGAAAAAGTTGCTTTTAAATTTCAGTTCAGGAGTAGCTCGTTGTTCCTCTTCACCTTGGTAATCAAACAATGTTCTTTTCTTTCCACTTCTTGACGGAGGAAAAGAAGGATCAATATCCAATTCCTGTGCTATTTCAACAGCAGATGTTGCGGCACTGTCATAACCCGTTGTGCGATAGTTTTGCAAAAACTTTTCAGTTGCCTGGATTTCCGTTTCCATTGTATGAAGGGAGACTCCATACGATTGAAGAATCTTGCTTGCTTTATTGACTTGGAATAGGATATCATACCAAATAAACACCGACAAAAGAAAACTCCATTTTGATAAATGAGCTATCAACGATTTTGTTTCTGAGGCAGCTCTTCCATCTTTTCTTTCTATGGAAATGGCTTCCAAGTCTTTCAGTGCCAGCAACACCTCTTTTAAATTGTATCGAAGAGGTTTGATGCATTTCATTCTGCTTTCCCAACGAGTATCACATTGTGACTTTATGGACAGCTCCACATGTTTCTTCAAAATTTCCCAACGCTGAGCAGAGGAAGAAAACAGCACATACAACCTTGTAAGTACTCCAAAAAATGTCAATGCTTCCGTCGATCAATTAGCACTGTCAACAACAACTAAGTTAAGGGTATGGTTTGCACAGGGCACGTAAACAGCTTTGGGATTGATGTCTAGCATTCTTGCTTGGACCCCAGAATGTTTTCCTTTCATGTTAGCACCATTATCATATGACTGACCTCGACAATCAGACAATTCGAGTTGCAGTTCGGTCGCTTTTTCTAAGAAAGCGTCCAACAAGCCTTTCCCAGTACTGTCACTCATTCTCAAGTAGCCAAAAAATGTTTCTTTAACAACAGCAGCTTCTTCATTACATAGTACATAACGGAGAATGACAGACATTTGTTCATGATGTGACATATCTGGAGTGCAATCGAAAATTATAGAAAAATATTTTGCCAATTTCAATTGCTGTAAATTTTCTTTTTCAACTTCTGTCGCTAGCAATTCAATTAGTTCATTTTGTATGGTAGGACTCAAATAGTGATCTTTAGTGTTTTTATTCTTGATTCTGTCTTGAAGCTCTTTTAGGATCGGATCTCTTCTTGCCAAAAGCTCAAATATACCCAGAAAATTTCCATTGTGAGGAGATCCTAAGACTTCTTCAAATCCTCTAAAAGCAAGATTCCTTTCCGATAGAAACAAGGCAATGTCGATAAGTGTCTCTAAAACATTTCTCCAAAAACGTCTTTCATTGAAAAAAATATTCATCTCGCGTTTGTCGATAGTGGATGAATTTCTTATCCCTTCAGCTAGCAACATCCATTGACTGCAGCATTCTTGGTGGGAAATGCCGTTTTCATGGTCTTTCAGTTTTTTCGAAAAACCCTCCCATGTATTTATACCACTACAAAAGGGGCTTAGTGTTTTTCCAAATAGCTTACAACAAAAGCAAAAAACTTGATCTGATTCCCCAGAATAAACTAGCCACGACCGTGAAACACTTTCATCATTAGGTAACACACGTTTATAATGGTTGGAGGAAAAACGTCGCCTTGGAGTTGTGTTATTATATGGAAAATTCATTATTAGTTGATGTGGTCCACGCTTTACTATATCACATCGTTGAGCATCAGAAATACTTTCAGGCCATTTACATGGGTCATCAGGGATAGGGGTAAATTGAGATTCAGTTATTTTTGATATTGAAGGTTGCGTATTGGCAGGTAAATCACAACTTACATTTTCTGGAAATTCACAATCACTTTGATGCTGATCGTCATAGTCTTCTTTTTCTTGTACACTACAGTTTTCTTCATCCCTCTCGGTACTAGTGCCAGGTCTACTCTGCTCAGTAATCTTGAAAAAATCTGTCATCTTGGGCAATTTCGCTACAGCATCTCGAGCAGTGGCTGCTTCTTTTCTCTTTTGAGCACCACTTTTTGAACGTTTCATTCTATACAATGTCAATAAAATACTTTATCTGCACTCTGCAGTGTATATATATTGTCCCGGTATTTATAGCCAAACAGAATTCCAGATCATTCTATGATTGTTGCGTAACAACGGCATTGTTACGTCAATCGAATATTCAAGATTCTACCAGAAAATCAATCGAAATATTCTAGATTCTGCGAGATAAAATGACATTGCATTCACTTATGATGTCACAAGCCAATTTCTTCCTACAGTTTAAATCGGTTGTAAACAAGTCTGCTGAACTGAAAATAGTCACGTAGCCAAAAAGCAATTTCAGACTAACTTGGGCCCCCAAAGTTGGCCTGGCCCCCCCCCAATTGGGGGGTTTGGGGGGCGGCTGCTACGTCTCTGGTCAGGTGGATTCAGGTATTTCACCGACGATCACTTGAATTGCTTCATGCGGTTTATGCCACTCCGCCATCGGCCCTTTTAACTGATGCTGTTAATTTTAAGCTTATATATGGTGCACGCTCACTACAGTGAGCTTGATGCGATATATGCTTTTAATTCCCAGCCAAGCCAGTGCCTTTATTACGTTATAATACGAATTATAGGAGCTGGTGTTAGCCTGTTTAAGAGATTAATTTAATTAATTGATATTAAGGCATACAGGCTAGCTGCAATCAGCTGAATAAAATACCACTTCCACGACCGGTTTCGTTCCTATTAGAACTAATTAGAACTAACAAATTAGAACTCCTATAATTCGTATTGTAACGTAATAAAGGCACTGGCTTGGCTGGGAATTAAAAGCATATATCGCATCAAGCTCACTGTAGTGAGCGTGCACCATATATAAGCTTAAAATTAACAGCATCAGTTGAAAGGACCGATGGCGGAGTGGCATAAACCGCATGAAGCAATTCATGTGATCGTCGGTGTAATACCTGAGTCCACCTGACGAGTTCTAATAGGAACGAAACCGGTCGTGGAAGTGGTATTTTATTCAGCTGATTGCAGTTAGCCTATATGCCTTAATATCAATTAATTAAATTAATATCTTAAACAGGCTAACACCAGCTCCTATAATTCGTATTTATTTAAGGGCGATATTTGTAGTCCAAAAGGTCATCAAGATCAGGAACTGTTGATGAGTGTCACCAATAACAATTTTTAGCAGCTTTGAAAACTGTTATTCTAATGTCATGTAACTTGATTTTGTGTTTGGCTCAACTTGCTTACCACATTTTACTTGCAAGATTGAGAATGCGACTTAACATTGGCCCGGTAGAGGAATTGCGCAAATTTTCAATCAAAGCTTCTTCATTATAATTGTTGATTTATTGATTTCTCTTTGTTACGATTTTCCTTAATTGTAACAAATTTCTCAACCATTCAACGAAATAATGAAGTAGCTAAACACTCAAAAACTCTCATATTGCTACTCACAAACATGATGGCTGGTTTAGCATCTTTTCCATGAAGTTATATTCTAGAGCAGAGGTGGGCAAACTTTTTAGTTGGAGGGTCCCATTGAACATTCAAGAGTGGCCGAGGGAAAGTGCTTAAAATCTTGCAATCTGTGTACAACGAAAAAGCTTGCAATAGTTTAAAATCTTGCGATAACCTCCTGCAATGTCGTACTACATGGCTTTGAAAATGATGGTTGCCAAAAAATCAAGAAAGGTCACCACTCTCTATTTGGACAGAAAATGCGTCAATTCAAACTAGGATTTGCGTAGCAGCTCTTTCAAAGACTTCTAACGCTTTTGGCTCTTAGTACCGCAACTGTGGCTACCCCTGTCGTATTAAATTAGATAGGTGGAAGTTTCTACAAGTGTCGGCGGGAAGTAATTTGCCCACCCCTGTTTCAAGGGCATTGGACGATTATTGCCTGTTTACCACCGGTTTATTTGATAGTTCACTATTTTTAACGGGCTGCTAACTGCAACATCAACAGTGTACTTTACACAGATTAAATTCTGACAATTACAAACGATAACCTTGGTATTGCATAAGCACTGAAAATGCAATTTAAGCTGCGGTTAACCGATCATGAGCCTTAACCCTTTGTATATTTACACCTGTCACCAATGTGTTTGCTTCGAGCGCGTATTATTGAGCTTTTAAATCTGCAAAAATCTGGCTTTAAGAAACAGCTTTCAGCCATTTTATAATTAACCAATCATCATCACCAAGCTATGTTGTACACATCTACAGGATCGTTTTGTTCTCGTCGCCATCAATCAACTTAAAAATGGGTTTGGCCTATAACTTTAAATATATATTACTAAACGAAATACAATTTCACATATGAATTTTCTTTTATCAAAAAATTATTTAACATTTATCGGCCCTGAAATTTCTTTGAAGAACCTGAATGAACAACAGTAAGCAACAGCCATTTCAATTTCCAAGTTAATCAGAAGCTTTCCATCCATAGACACTCTGCTGCCATAGTTTGATCAATACCAAAACGCAAACGTAATTAAAAATCATTGAAAACTTTGTGAAATCACGAAGAGAGCTATCTACATGTCTTTAAGCAAACGAATTCATTCGACTTAGAACTCTTTGTACATTCCAGCATTGATTTTTCTAAACAAACACATTTCTACTCAACAATCCTACCTTCATTTGTTAGGTTTCAGTATGCAATAAACAGTTAATATAAGTTTCTAGTTTTAAAAATATTGACCGTAACTATACCAACTAAGTAGCGGAGCTGAGAAATAAGACCGAAGTCGAAAAAGGCTCCATGCAGTAAGCAAAGGGGAAAGCCTTCACGCCGCTTCTTCCTCGAAATTTTTCTGCGCTCGCGTTTCGTAATTCAGAGTTCTTAAAATTTGGGAAAGATTTTGCACGTTTTTTGTCGCAGTTTTTGTCGCTTCCAAATCAAAATCGTGGTTACGTTTCTGCTTTTTAATCATGGGGAGGATTTCATTCTAGTCGAGAACTTTCCATTTATTTGATAAAATCCCCTCCTTACAGAAAAAAGCTTTAAGCATGGTCATCACCCGTACCCACGGTCATTGTAACGATGTTGCTGGTCAAAATAGGTACACTAGTTTATCACTAAATAAAATCCAAACATTATCTGCTGTTGTTGTTCTAGATTCTAGAACTGAACTCGCAGTTGACAAAGCTACCGAAAACTCCAGTTGGCATATCAACAACAAGCTTACTGATGTTATAAAATTTCAATGTTTTTTGGCTTTGAAAAGTGTTTTGTTGTACGAAGTGCTCTGCAATCGACTCGTTTGACATTGCTTTTTCTTCGACAGAATTGAAGACGTAAAAAGGCAAAGAAAAAAGTGGAGCTCAAAGATCGTTAAACTTTTTAATAATCATGGAACATACAAACATTCTAACAAGTTATGAACCGACATGGGAAGAAGCAAATAAATCGCTCTAATTCAAACTTGTCCGATAAAAACTAAAGTAAAAGGTTTTCTTGATTGGATTTAGTTTTACGAGCTCATAATGGCAAGGAATGAACCTTAGTTTTAAGAACCATTGGACTTGCACACTGGTTCTCAACAGGGAGCCACTTGGCTATCCAAGGGAAGAATATGTTTTCAGAGAAGGATATTTCGTCTAGCAAGGAATTGGTGAGGAAAAGTTGGGGTTTTTGGGAGGAAAAATTTTTTTGTGTAATTTACATATACACCAAAAAGTTTCTAAATGTGTTTGTATGTGAACTTTTTAAACATAAAAAAAGGTGCAAGGAATACAGAAAAAGATCTTCGAAATTATTTTGTAGCAATAGTTCTTTACGTTAAGCATTGAAAATATCGATTTTTAAAAAAAGTCCTTATCTAAAAATTTGTTTTAGGAAGGAAAGATTGAATCTAAGATCTACTAGGGAGGAACACAAAAAACGTTGAAACCCAATGGTCTAGCTCTTTACTACTCAAAGCAATATCCCCTCTGTCTTAAATAAGCCAACGTGGGAAGAAACTTATTAAACAGTTTTAGTAAAAAGTATTTTAAACCTATGAAATAGGTTCCTTGAAAGTAGTGGTATTTTGCTGCCGTATAATGGCAATAGCAAGTTTCATTTATAATTTTTAATATAAATCAGTTCTTCGTGTCAAACCGTTTTTCTTCACTCAATTTGCGTTGTGGGTAATTTGCGTTCAGTTTCAGGCGCAATTTGTTTCAAACCTCGTGTATTTTCGCAAACCTTACTAACCGACAGTCAAACAGAGTTTCATTTAAAAAGGCAGTAGCAAGTACGGACTATAGTGTGATCGGATCTATGTAATGAAGTATTATATTTTTTTCATTGTTTGGAATCTTAAAATTTATCAACTTTGTGCCAATGCAATTAACTCTGAAACAAATGAAGTGTCACCATTGCCAGTAAGTTCGAAGTTTTTGTTAATTTATGATTAGTTGTTTATTGTTTGTTTATTCGTAGATAACGGTCTTTTCAAGATATCTTGGACACAACCAAACTATTTTGAGGTCAGTGTTCAGGCTCTGAGACTTCGGCCAACGTCCATGTGACAGCCAGAAACTCCAATCGCTGTCACAAGTATATTGGCATCAGGCCCAATATGCTTACACAACGTTTGCGGCAGTGCATACGAATAGATTTCGAGGGCTTTCAACATAAATAAACAGCAGCAAAGAGATCTTTCTGCAGTGACATTTTGATTGATATTAATCCGGATACACGCTTATGGTTAAAAGGACTAAATTACCCATACACAACACAATAAAAAAATAAACTCTACGGTTCCTCACACTGCAATTAAGCTACTTACATCTTCATTTTTTAAAAAGGTTAACCCATAGAAGTAATTATTTCACGCTAGGAGTGCAAAAAGAGTTCACGCCATAGAGCACATTTCATTGATATGAAACCTGGACGGGCCTTATAAAAAGGTAAATATTTTTGTATCATAAAGTTTCTAAAATAACCAAACTTAATCATAATATAATTTTACATCATATTACCAGCGCAAATACATCTTATTATATTAAATCTTATTCTAATAGTTAAGGAGCTGAGCTAAATGTAGTTTTATCGCAACATAAATATACATTCTTTCACTCCAAAATGTGCAAGGACTAGTAGCAGCTAACTGTTTCCTGCAGCTATTTAATTCCTTTATCTCTATTCGTGATAGATTTAGTAGCCTAAATACCATCAACAATACGAGACAACCGAAAGCCGCAAAAACTCTTTTGAACTCTTGAGCACCCCTATTCTACGTCCCAGCCAAGCAGTATGGCACAGCCACTGCGTCGCCTTGTCGCCGAACTCGGTGAATCACCTGTCCGGTACCGCAATGACAGATCGATGAAGATTCCGCAACTGGAAAATTCGCTCGGTAGAGTTCAACGGCCACCTTCTAAGGTCTATCCTTCGGGCCAAGAACTTACGCTCGAGAAGCTAAACTACCAGCCCACAACACCAACTCTTGATACATTTGTTTGTTACACACCAATAGTTACCGGTCACCGATACTACTTATTTTTGCTTCCACAGCGAATAGTCCCCCTCCCTTATTCTCGTCCTGGTCCTTGCCTTCTAGCTCTCCACTTTTCTCGCTTGTCACTTCTGTCATCTCTTCACCTCCCTCCTTCTCTTCCTTTGTTTTTGCCCATAATCCACTAGTATAGTCTATATACTCTTCATGTGTCAGGTAAAGAAATAATTCCCGAATATTTTCAGAGTTTAACCAGTAAAAATTGCTGAAAACTAAAATTAATCGGAAGAGGGTTGTAGACAAGGAAATACCGGAAGCAATTACCCAAATAAACATACAATAAAATCGCTTAGAAAATAAACCAGGAAGGGTTTTTCTATTGGGGCAATACTGGAAACGACTACCAATCTAACCAATGAAAATCGCATAAGAAATAAAATAAATAACAAAGGATTTACATATGGGGAAATAACGGAAATAACTGCCAAAAAAAACAAACAACGCTGAAACGGGATAATGGCTTTACTAATCCCAAGGATACTATTGCCACACTCCTCTTTTTGGACTTCCAACTTTATGGACATGGCAATTTCTGGTCCTAATGCAGTATGTGTTTCTAGAAAAAAGTAAGCTTTGCATCGTTTTTACTGTTTGCCAAAAGCTTTTATGTAACAATTTTCAATTGGGTTTCGTTCGATAAAATATTAACTTATTTACAGGCTTTTAACCATAGCAAATAGCCACTAATAAACACAGCAAATAAAAAAGATAAATTTTTGCCTTTTTACCCCAAACTGTTTTATGGCAATGCGCCCTCGCTCAAGTTGGCAGATATACATAAAAAGCCTGTGACCGAATTTCGTCTCGTGTTTGCATTGAAACAAATCTACACATACTAAGAAGCACCATTCTGTTAAGTGTGTGTGTGCTTCAACTCCTCCAAAAGTACATAGCATATAAACATGAAACACGGGGTGAGTGTCATAAGGGAGTTGGTGAAGTCACGATGACGTCATAATTGCAAATACATTTGTTTTAGATTAACATTTGTTGACGAAGAAAAGCGGTTTTTTGCCTAAAGAACAGCCAGCGCCAGACTTACTAACTTTCGAGAAATTTCATCTATTTAGATGGTAGATAACGAAATAATTAAGACTGATGGCAAAATTTGTTTTCCTCCCCCTTCTAAAAAAGCACTGACTGGAGAAACGTGATAGAAAGCTTTTTCGGGAAATATTAACGAATAACAAGGTGTTTCTAATAAAAATAATTCTTTAACAATACAAGCTATATCGACAATGCAACAACCGATTAAGCATTTAGGCCATTTTGTAAGGATGTCACTTCTTCCTCAACGCTTCAACAAAGTACTGTTTCGTCATAATGTTGTATGGTACCACTTCAATGAAAACAGCACCAACCAGCAGCTGCTCTTCAATCCATTCTCAGTTTAGAAGCAAATGTAGAGTAACGCTTATTACTGAGCCTTTGCCTGTTGAAGTATTATGATATATTACTGCACTAACGTACCCGGTTTTAATATGCTTTTTGAATAACACGATGTCAATTACAATAGAATAACACAATGTCACTTTTAACTTCTAAGACATTTTTCACACGTGTAGGGAAGTGAAATAAAGCGCCGAGTTGTATTGCGAAATTTTGTAGGATTTAGAATAATTAACTTCATCTTTAGCACAAAAAGTTGGTCGTCAGGCTATTACTTCAGGCGTAACCGAACTTATGATAAGAGCTCAACTGCAGATGTTAGACTCTGTATCCCGGGTTCATTTGCCTTCCCACTGGCTGCGTTCATACCGGCAGCAAGTTACATGCGCAGAGCCACAAGCTTTCAGCCAGTGGCTTTCAGCGCGCAGCCGCTGGTGGCAATTACGAAAAGGTTGAAAGCAGTGAGCTGATTACTTCATAGCTTAATTCCGGTAAATGCATCAATCACTTCAGCGACCTGTCACAACATTGAAGTTATACCTCTATGCACTTTGTCAAATGAACGCGTGAAAGTTTGTAAAATTATTTCTCATCGTAAGTAAGCACGGTCATAATTCATTGGTAGGAAGGTAGGTATCATGGGCATATATACTATAAACCGCAATTCTGTGGGTGTTTGTGTGTGCCTGTGTGTTTCAACTCCTCCGAAACTACTCAACGCTAGAGCATCAAACTTGGCACGATCGATCAGCACTCCGGGGTGAGTGTCATAAGGAGGTTGGTAACGTTATGATGACGTCACAATCAAAGATAATTTTTGAAAATTTGCATTTCTCGACAGAGCAAAACTGTTTTGTGTTCAAACAAGACCTAGCACCAAACCTATTACGTTACAAAAAATTCCATCCTTTTGTGGTCTAAAATGGCTACAATCAACGCTTGATTGTGCAATTTCTTTGCTGTATTTTCTCAAAAACTACTGCTCGTAGAAAAGCGATTAAACGCATTTTTAAAAGACTTCAATAGGGGGATTTCGATGAAATCAATTCTACACCAATTTATGCTTATTTGACGATGCAAAGAGCAATTCTTTCTTTAAGCATTTTAACCCTTCTAAGCATGCTTTTTTTTTCTCTCTCACGCTTACAATTCGATCTAGGATGTCATAATGCCGTCTGGTACCATTAGCACAGCCTTTCGCCAACAGACATCATAATACGAGTTTTTCAAATATTGAAACATTTTTACAAAATCAGTTTACTTAAAAATTGATTTATGATCTCATTTCTCAACCTATTTTCAAACTTTTTTTACCAAAATAATAATGATGCAAGACAATTCCGCTAACTTGTGTTTTTAGTATTGCATTTTATACAAAAAACACTGGACGTTATTACCGGTGATGTAGCTTAACTTTTTACCCCTGCCAAAAATTGTTAAGCTCAATAAAAACAGGCAAGTTTGATAAACAAAAGTTATATTAAGGTACTAACAATTACTGTCTTTTGAAAGCTTAAGAAATTTTCTTTTCAGCAATATTTGACTCTAATTAGTTAGGGCTAATGATTAGTTTATAATGGCTGATCAAAAACTAGTTGCGATATATCATGTTCTATTTTTAGTTAAACAATTGTCCTTCTTGACCTAATCAACTTGCAATTGTTAGACAAAGTTAGTTCTGTGGTATATTTTGACTACTTTTCCTCACAAGCATAGTTCTTTGGCATTATCTGTATACATTTTCAAAAACATTCATAAAAAATGATGTCTCTAAACATTTATGAAATTTAGTCTACCGGTTGAAAACACTCAAAATTTTGGTGCCTGCACTTCACAAATTAGCAATTTCTAGAAAACTAAGCATTTTGTTGTATTTTGTCAATACATTCTCAATGGAACGTTGGAATTATTCATCAAAATATTGAAAAAGATTTATCTAAAAATAAAGTTTCTAGAAGCTTCAATATGTTGCCAACTCCAAGCAAAACACTTGGTGATCCCCCCAAAAAAGAGGAGAGAAAAAATGGTGGTCCTGTTTCATTTTTTGCAATAACATGTTGCTGTCGAGCTACATATCATCTAAATGTTAAAGCAATTTCTTTTGCAATTGAGTGAGGCTCGTGCAGCCAGCTGATTCGATTTTCTTAACCTCGACATTATTGATAGAGGCTCTGCTATTGTAATACTTTTTTCTTCGGTCTTGATTCCTTTTTCAAAGCAGTGTCCCGTCATAATTTTACATGACATCACAAAGCATGCCACTGTATATTGAGAATAGCAGCAGGCGGAAAAATCATCCACTATCATTTTGACAGCAGACATGAACAGTAAAGCCCATTACTAATATTTGTATTGATAGGCTCTTTGTATCGATACGAAACACTGAGCTGTATTTAAAAGTAGGAAGGTCTGGATTAGAGGCAAACTTAAATGTAATAAAATGCCAAGTTTTAGAAAAGATCAAAATAAAACAACAACGGCATCAATTTGAAAAACTGCGTTTGGAGGGAACATTTTTGCTTGAAAAGAGCTTAATAGCTGCCTATTGCAGTAGGTTGAATGACTTTGGGGAAAGGCATGGCCCCTTTGCGTGCTATGGCCGAATTAAAGCAAACAGCGCCGGCAAAAAACTTAATATCACAAATGGAAATACGTAAGGGGCTCTCCGAATTGTCAAACGGGCCTACCGCTACATTCCTTATTTCTTTATTTGCCAAAACGACCACCATTTGAGCGCCACCATCATTTTTGACTATGCTTCACCCTGTTCCCCATAGCTTTAAAAAGTACGAATGATAGTTTGTAACATGATTCTTTTATTTTGAGTGCTACCAGTCTTTACTAATAGCCAACATGATCACTATTACGTGTACAGAAGCGATGGCCTATATTTTCTACAACTATTTGCTGCTGCTCTCTCAAATATTTGTACGGTGATGCCGGTGCAACTGCCTTAATTGATACGTTTTGAGTCGGCACAAGTGATGATGGTATGATGCGCCGTGGTAAAATCGTACTATACTTGGAGAAAACATTTTTACTATTTTACTTGATAATAGTTTTACAAAGTTATTGGGACCAAAGCTAAAAATTTGGGGAAAAGTAAGGACTCTTTTAATTCCTTTGAGCACACCTAAGCCAGGAAAAACGAACATGCAACATAGTGCGTAGCCAGCAGGGACTTTAAAAAGTTCGAGGGAAATCAAAGGAAAGCAAAGTCACTGTGTGAAATCGCATCTCATGGAAAATTGGTATTTTGCTTTATAATAGCTTTGTAGAGCTATCGGGATCAAAGCTAAAAATTTAAGGAAAAGCAAGGACTCTTTTAACTCCCCTGGGCACTCAAAGCAGGGAGAAAAGAACATGCTACCTAATGCATAGCCAGCAAGTACTTGAGAAAATTTGAGGAGAAATCAAAAGAAAACAAAACTGTGTAAAATCGCACCATATTTAAGACATTTCTGATATTTTGATTCAAAATAGCTTAATATTAGAAATGTATTTCCTACTTCCAAACTAACGTAAACCCAAGATCTCCTTGTGTTCACGTAAGCAATGAACAGAGCACAACTAAGGCCTAGCCAGGATCTTGAAATCAGAAATTCTATTACAAAAAGAGAGCACCAAGTCTCGAAAATCTTATGTACAAAAAAAACATAAAAGAATTTTGTTACTGTTCACTCAAGTGGTCGACAAGTGAAGCAGGCTTGGCTGCCTGAACCGACATTCTCGATCTAGACGTTTTTGATGGGGGCCATGCGGGCGACGCCAACATATACTATAAAGCAAGGAATTTTTCTTTTGCTGATATGCTGTCTGCTTAGTTACCTGTGGCTATACTTAAAAAGTTTAAAGCAATGCAATAAAATTCCAAGTTAAGAAAAAATCAAAATAAAACCGTAAACCTAACAATTTGCAAAAATTGAATTTAGAGGAAATATTTTGTTTGAAGATAACCTGGCCTGATGGGCTCCCGCTAAAATATCGTGAATGACTTTGGGGAAGGCATAGTTGCTTTTGTCACCACATCGGAAACAAGGCAAATAGCGCAACCAAAGAACTTTATACCGCAAACATAAATAGGAAAGGGTCCCCACCAATTCGCAAAATAGGCTTACCATTAAATAGTTTATTTCTGTTATTGTGAAATTATCTACCGCTGAGCCGCTATCATCATTTTTGACTGTGCTTCAATCCCTACTTTTTAAAAGTTTTAATGGTAGTTTGTGGCAAGGTTCTTTGCTTGTGAGCATTAACAGTCTTGACTAAAAGACAAAGATTATCACCATTACGAGTAAAGGAATGATGGATGTGCATAAAAAACACAATTTTTTGGTTTCTGTTCACACAGGCGTACGATGGGTGAAGCCAGCTTGGTCGGCTGAACCGATTTTTGAAGTCCCGGCTTTACTGATGGGGACCCCGCGGCAGGCGCCAGCTAGTGTTGTATAAATTAGTCGAGCGTTTTCTTTTCAAAAGAATCATTGCACCTAGCTGTCACGTGCGCATAAAATATTTTATCGCTTGGTTACATATTTACGAAATTATACACAATTCCCTTAAACAAAAAACGATACGGTAACACTAGCGACGAAAGACAGGATTGTCCGGTAGAAGTAGTCCCATCCTTTTTGCAAAATTTTTATCTACACAAACCAACATCCTAACCTACTACATTTGAAAGCGCGATTAATTTCTAAGCCTAGTAAACTTTTCCAACGTATTGTTGGTCTACACACAAGCTTCTTTTCGTAACTTTAAACACAGGCTACCAATTCAAAATTGCCTGACTTTGCTTTTGACGGAGCGAAAAGAATTACCAAACTGATAAAAATGTTTCACTCCAATATCCTGCCTCCTTTAAACAAAGGTGTCCAAACTACAGTCTCCGAGAAGATGTGACTTGTGGCCAGCGACCACACATTGATCAAAAAACCAACTGAGATAGCCATTTTTTCGAAAAAGGTTTCAGAAGTAACATTCTCTTTTGAACAGGTCGTTATTAGAGCAAATTATCTTGGCTCTTGTCAAAAATAACGTGATGGTTTTTTGATCATTCTTTGAAAAAAGTTGATGATAGGAATAAAAGTTCTCAACGTTTATGCTGTTTTCCTATCTTGCTTACCTCAGGCACAGTAACGGTTGGTAATGGTGGAACCCGTGTTGTGTTACCAGAAAAAGTGGTCATCTCCAAAAAAAGTCTATGTCCATGAAACCACTGATGGCTTGCAGGGAAATGTGGTGATCTTTAAAAAAAAGGGTCGCCTCCTTTCTTCCTGTAACTTGTAACGCCAATTCACCTATTTGGAGTAAAGGTTTATGATTATGAAGAGAATTCCGCATTAAAAACCTCGGCGGGCCGTGGCTTGGAGGCCCCTGAACTAGATTAAAGGGCCAAATTCAAAGCCTTTAAAAAATTTATGGCCAGTTGTGTTCCCACGCTTAATGTTTTACCATTACAATCCTACCTGTTGGATACTACTGTAGAGTTGGATTCTAACAGACTCGTCACTGAAATATCAAGTAGCTTCCTTGAATCGACAGATGGTAAAAGCAACCGTTTTTAAATACAACAGTTGGTAAGAGCAATCATTTTTAGATTTTTAATAATAGGCTACTATTTGAGTTTTAGGGTGACACGTATTCAAGGACCCCAATCACTTTATGCAAATACAATACTTTAAAATATAAATTAACCTTTCACAAAACATAACATAAAACCTTAAATTAAAGGTTTTTCTTTTAGAAGATTCGTGTCAGCCATATTCCATTGCCGTCCCAATTAAAGGCACAGCAGTTTCTAAATTTGGTTAGAGCAGTTGTCTAAAAATTAAAAAAGTTATCAGGGATTAGGGCTTTTGTAAATCACATTAGAGGCTGCAAGAAAAAATTTTAAATGTTTGCGAAGAAAATATTGTTCACAATTGAAAACGCAAAAATTTTCGAGGAAGATTAGAATTTGATAACAAGCAAGGCCAAATTATACAGGGTGGGGCAGAGAAATCTCCTACATTTTATATTCCGAAAAATAGACAAGAAATTTTTGTAACATACTTACGCTATATAATAGCCATTCTTTGTGAATTGTTTTGAAAATAACTTCAAGATGACGCCCTTGAGCGGCGATACACTGCTGTAAGCGATTGCTAGTTTTCTATCACCCTTCAAGTAATTTCTTGCGGAATTTAGTTTACAGTTGGGTGCATAGCAGCTTTTAGTCTTTTAATGATTGTTGGTCGGTGCTTATTGAAACCTTGCCGACTTTTCTCCACATAACCGGTTTGTCATTTGTGCTGAACAACAAGTAGAAAGCAGTACTGTGTCTAAGTCTAGTTTACTCGATTAGGGAATTGAACCCAGTGGCGTTTTTAAAGCTTTTTGTTGCAGGCTTTTCCAGATCTACATTATTATACAGGTCAAAGAAGTGCTAAATGAACACAAGTTTCCAAGAGCACAATTTTATGGTTTTTCACGAGTTTTGGAAAAGTTAAAATTTACTTTCCTTACAAATAAGATCTTTTGAGGGTAGTAACGTTTTCCCCATTGAAAGAAATGAATCACCGCCTATGAAAACAGAACTAAACAAACCTGGAACTAAAAGCATTTGTGGCGATCATTCCAGTCCAGATGCAATACAAATTTCTGTATTCACAACTTTCTTGCTTTTGTGTAATAATGAAGTGACGCTACAACTTTCAACCGTATAGTCGTCTAGCAAAGCTCCTTGTTTTCTGATAAAATGGTCAGCACAAACACTGCCAACAAAAAATTTGCAAAAAAACTAGATCCAATACTTGTCTAAATTCATTTGACAACACAAATACGCCTCAATCAAATGTAAATGGTACAATAGGCGCATGGATGGATGACAAAACATCGTGACAGTGTTTGCAATAGACCAGTGATTTCCAAGCTTTTTAAACTGATGGACGTCCTTTTCTTGTTTGAACCTATGAAGAACATCCGTCAATATCTCTCTTTTTTTGAGAGTAACTTGCGATAGAAGCTCCAAACGGTAGTTTGTAACTTAAAACTTACGATTATGCGGACCCCCTGAAATTCTTTCACGGGCCCATTTGTGAACTACTGCAATTGATGCCTTCAGTTAGTCAGTACTATTTCATTTTTATCATGGATGCCTGCATTTCACTTCCTGATTTTGTGCATGCACTGTAGGGTATAGCGGTTTCTTGTAACTTTGCTACTCGCTTTGAAATATGAGATTTCGTACTTTATTACCAGTGAAAGGCATAGCCGGGAGGCCACAACGCCCATGGCCAGCCACAAACTTTTTGAACCCGATCAAAAAATGACATTTTTGGGACGAAAATATGAAGAGTGACTTTCAATTAGTCGATCTCCAAACACTCACATTTCACCTGTCGGAACCACTTACTTGGATTGTTTGCTTGTTAATAATTTATCGGATGTTTTGTTTAAATTCATTCATGCGTTAATTTTGTATTTTACCTTTAAGTTGCGTCACATCACCTCATTTTAATTTACCTTTCTGATTATTTTGCCTTTTTAATCACTTCGCAGTTTTTGTGCACCGTCAGCAAATTAGTAGGTGATGTAGTTTAGTTTTGCATTTTTTTAATCAATTGGAGATTTGCGTCTTTTGAGCTTTTGAAACTTTTCTGGACATTCGGTTGTTTTAAAAAAGAGTTTGTAGCTGGCAAAGAGTTAATAAAATATTGTTCCAAAACTATTTTTGTGGTTTATTATCTACTCGGAGATATAAGATAGTGAACTAACCCGCTACACACTCATTTCTCCCCTAAAAGAATTTGGTTCTGGCTATGCAACTGATACCGGGGTATATATTATTTTGAGATTGCCGATTAAGTCGTGTTTGCCCGGGTCGGGGCTCTTGGTTTTTGCAATCTCTTATTACTGAACAAATGTAATAATCACGACTTTGACTCAATAATCATCACAATAAATTAAACTCTTATTATATAGCTTTTGCCTTATTCAAATGGAATCATAAACCGATAATACATGTAATATATAACGCGCAATTCTGTCTGTCTGTTTTAACTCCTCTGAAACTGCTACAGGTACAAGCATCAAACTTGGCACGATTGATCACCACCCCGTGGTGAGTGTCATAAGGGTATTGGAGACGTCATAAACAAAATACCATTTAGAATTTGCATTACTTGACAAAGGACAACTGCTTTTTGCTCAAACGAAAACCAGTTTCCGATTTACCACATTTCAAAAACTTTCATTTGCTTGGGTTCTAAAATGACATCACAATCAACGATTCATTGAACTATTTGTTTTTTGTTCTTTTTCAAAAAAGTACTCCTCGCAGAAACGCGATTAAGCGTTCTTTTAGAAGATATTAATAAGCTGCTTGTGATAAAAACAACTTTACATTTCTTGTTTATTTCATCATGTTAGGAGCACTTCAAGCCATCTAAGCATGTTTTTCTATTTCGCTTGCACGCTTAAACTGGGTCGATGACGTCGTACGATCAACACAAATGTTCGCTACCGCAGATCATAATATGAAGATGTTGTTAAAAATTGCAACCTTTTTGCAAAATCAGTTTATATATAAACTCATTTGTGACCTCATTTTTCAACTAATTTTCAAACTTTCTTCAACAAATTAAAGGTTATTTCAAGGCAAGTCCGATAGTGTATAATATGTACAATTAATATTTGTTGTTATAATGAAAAAACTGAACTTCAAGGTAAGTCCGGTAGTGTACAATTAATATTAGTTGTTATAATGAAAAAACTAAACTTTAAGACCTGGGGTGTAACTTTTTACCCCTTCCGAAAGTAGTGAGTTCAGTAAAAATCAGTGATTTCAATACAAAAACGTTATAATAAAGTATTAACAATTACTGTCTTTTGAAAGCTTAGGAAATTTGCTTTCCTGTGACTCCAATTACTGAGGGCGAACGATTAGTTTATAATGGCTGATCAAAAATTGGTTGTCATACATAATTTTTCCTTTTTGGTCGAACAATTATCCTACTTGCAATTGTTAGCTCTTTGACTACTTTTCCTCACAAGCATGATTCTTGCTTTCAAAAACATCCATCAAAAACTGAAGTCTCCAAACGTTTATGAAATGTAGTCTATCGGATAAAAGCACACACAATTTTAATTCCTGCATTTTACAAAATTGCAATTTCTAGAAAGAGTAAGTCCTTTGGTACATTTTGGGTGTTTTTTCTCGATAGCGTGGATCTTTGGCATTATCAATCAAATTATTCAAAAAGATTCATCGAAAAATGAAGTCTACAAACTTTAATATGTAGCCTACTCCAAGCAAAACACTTGGTGATCACCCAAGAAAAAGACGATAGAGTAAAGATGGCCTTTTCTTATGGTTTGCATGTGTCGAGCAACATCTGATTTAAATGTTGAAGCAATTTCCTTTGCAATTGGGCGAGGCTGCCACAGCAGCCAGCTGATTTGATGTTCTTAACCTCGGCATTATCAATTGGGCCTACCGCTACTGCTACAACTCAACTGTGAGTGCTTCATTTCGGGTTAGTTTGCTCTTTGCATGGCGGCGCTTATGCCAGGGCCAAGGAATATGCACGCAAGTCAGAGACGTTATCTCATATTAATCCGCCCACAGTGACGAAAAAGTGGTAAGTAGCGATCCTAATAATAATAGCTCAAAACGCATTGTGAGGTCATAATGTTAAATGACATCGCAATGCTTGCTACTACCTAATAAAAACAGCAGTAGGCGGAAAAATTAATCGGTATCATTTTGATAGCGAACATAGATGGTAAAGCCCATTACTGATATTTGTAACTGAAAGAATAGGCTTATCGGTACTAAACACTAATCTTCATTTAAAAGTAGGGAGGTCTGAATTAGGGGCAAAGTTAAATGTAATAGTCTTAAATTTAAGAAAAGATCAAAATTAAACAATAATAGCATCAATCGGTAACACTAAATTAAGAGGGAATGTTTTTGTTGGAAAAGAGCGTAATAGGCACCTATTGAAAAGGGTTATATCACTTAAAGGAAAGCCATAGTCCCTTTTCATGCTATGGCCGAATTAAAGCAAATAGCGCAGGCAAAAATCTTAATGTCGCAAACATTAATCCAAAAAAGGGAATCTTACTAAATCATTTCGTTGTTGCTCTCATAAATGTTTGTACTGCGAAGCTGGCGCAGTTTCATTAATTGATACCTTTTAAATCGGCACGGGTGATAATGTGCTCTGCCGAGGTAAAATCGCATCCTACTTAGAAGAAAAATGTTCTATACTTTGCTTGGCAATAGCTTTATATAGCTACCGGAATCAAACCCAAAATTTTGGGAAAAGCAAGGACTTCTATGAGCATAACTACGCAAGGAAAAACAAATATGAATCGTAATGCGTAGCTAGCAGGGACTTGAAAAAGTTTGAGGCGAAATTAAAATTAACCGTTACTGTGTTAAATCGCACCACATGGAAGATATTATTGGTATTTTGTTTTGTAATAGCTTTATAGAGCTACTGGTCAAACCAAACTTTGGGGAAAAGCAAGGACTTATTTAACCCCTCAGGGCACGTCAAGCAGGGAGAAAAGAACATGCTACATAACGCGTAGCCAGCGACTGTGTGAAATCGCACTACACAAAAGAAATCTTTATTTTGCTTTAGAATAGCTTAGTATCATAAATGTGATCCCTACTTCCAAACTACGAAAAACGCATGGTTTCCTTGGGTTCGTGTCAGCAATGAACAGAGCTCATAGACCACAGCCATAGCCAAGATCTTGAAACGAAATATTCTATTACAAGGAGCACAAAAAGTCGTAAAAATCTGATGTGCCGAAAACATAAACTTTTGGTAACTTCACACAAGAGCCTGATAGGAGCCGGCTTGGCCGGCTGAACCGACACTCTAAATCCGATGTTACTGATGGGGGCTCTTCGGGCGACGCCGTTGTATATACTATAAAGCAAGGATTTTTTCTTTTGCTGATATGACACGTGTTAAGGTATTTACGTCATTTTTGTCCTTACTTAACAGCATTGTAATAAAATCCCAAGTTTAAGAAGTCAACATAAAACCATAACCATAACAATTTCTAAAGCTGAATATAGAGCGAGCAAGAGCCGCTTTTGTCGCTATGCCAGAAATAAGTCAAATAGCGTAGCCAAATTAGAAACTTAATACCACAAATATAAATAGGAAAGCAGCAGCACCACCACATCGAAAAATAGGCTTACCAATCAATAGCTTTTTCTTTAATTGTGAAAGCAAACACCATTGTGTCGCTACAATCAGTTTTAATATGTACAATTCCTTCTCTCTCACAAGTATTACAGTAGAATTCGCTTAAGTCGTCACCTCTAGGGGAAAGTGAAAAGTGACGATTTAGGCAAAATGACGACTTAGGCAAACTGGTACAAATCATGTGAAAATCACTGTAAAAGACATAAAAACAACAAGACTGTACACATACTATAGAAATGATCTCATCGGAACTGGCACAAACGGAGTTTAAGGTTGTTATTTTAATCCCCACATCTTCAGCAAACCTTGTTTTGTTTTTAATCTCACCATTGTTGAGTTTTTGATAATTTCGTAGTTCTCTTTTAACGACAGAGTCTTCATTTTTGCACAAAATTATTCCTGAGAAAATTATTGTAGGCAACATGTAGTTTTACTGCAGAAAATACTCTAAATTCTGTAGTACTGAGCCTGTCTACTGTACACTGTTGTGTTGTAATCAGGAGTTGTTGCGTCATAAATAGCTTTGAAATTGATTGTGCATGGTAATTATGCGCTTGAACTGACTGACAACTGCAGAACTGACTAAAACATCCGTTTGAATTGGCTGATAATTGACGAAGTAAACAAAACTTTCTTTCAAGGCGGAGCAAATGTGGTGTCGAGTTATGCAAAATGACGAGTTAGCCGATGACGACTTAAGCAACTTGATTTGTATACAAGACCATAGCAGTTTTGTTCGGGACTTCGAAAAATTGACGAGTTACGCAAAATGACGAGTTAGCCGAAGACGACTTAAGCGAATTCTACTGTAATATTAACAACAATTTAAGGCAAGATTCTCTGTGAGCATTGCCAGTCATGATTAAGAGAATATGATGATCGCAATTTTGTGTGTAAGAATTTTGAAATGCATAAAAATCGTTTCACTTTTCGCTACTGCTCACACAAAAGCCCCATGCGTGAAGCCGGCGCATCCGGTTGAATCGAAGTGCTATCATTAGCGAAGGAGGGCCCCTGCCGGGAGACGCCGGATAGTAAAGCCACAAAAGTTACCGACAGTCTTACGATCAAATACAAATCTAATGCAATTATTAGTTATGGTAGTTCTTTAACATGTTGTAGTCTCTAGGTCGCAGAGATAACGGTTATCATGGCTTCACACTGATACAAATCATGAAAGTTTGATGTGGTTTGAGAAAACGCCAGCCCACAATGACAACTCGCTTTAGAATACAGAAAATAAGGCTCAATCCAAAAATGAAATTAAGATCACGCTACATTGAACATCATGTGAAGCGCTAGAGAAGCAGGAGCAGGGATGCATTTTGTTTCATGCTACAATCATCATCATCATCACCATTTTGCTCAAGAGTGAAGATTCATCTTCTTCTTCCTCCTGGTGCCTGACAGGTTCGATCGTATGCGATTTCGTGCATCCATCCTCTGTAGTGCTCTGGCAGTCATGTCTCGCTTTATCACCTATTTCCGTCTCTTCTCCGATCTAGCTTCTTTTTGAGCCGTGTGATTTAAAGGGCAGTACCTGCACTGGTCCCTTTTCTTCGTCCATCCTCTTCGCATGTTTCAGCCACGGCAGTATCTGTTGTCGCAAACTCCTCGATGCTCTCCACATCCGCAATTTTACTGATCTTGTCATTGCTTACTTTATCCTTTAGGGTTTTGCCACATAACATATGCAACATTCTCACTTCTGCCATCTTCAGTTTTTTTTATCTTCCCCCTCATCGCCCAACATTCAGCAGCATAATTCAGTGCTTCACACATAGCTTTTGCATAGGATTACCTTGATCCTCAGTGACACGTCCTTCATAAATCCTGGAGACGTTCTTGAACTTTTTCAAGCAGATCTTATCCTTGAGACGACAGCTTCTCGTACACCTCTTTCAGTGGTAAGAACATTTCAGAGGAAAGAAAACGTTTCCACTGTTTCTATGTCATACTCATCTAATGTTATTCCATCGTCCACATTTTTGTCCAACAGACCATGGCATCTCTTGTGCACCCAGTTTGCACATTTTGTGCACTTTATAGAATTCCTTCCCACTTCTTTTCCATACAATAATAAAATTTAATTATTAAAATAATAGCTTAACATACATAGGAGCATAAATCAACAATTATGACATTAAAAGCGACTTGTTGAACGCTCTTTCAGTCTAAAATGTCATAAAGCCAAAAGTTCATTCGCGAGTACGCTCCAAACCAAAACAAGCTATAAACAAACCGATTAAAAATAAACTGGCACTTTGTTTCCAACCGAGCACAATAATTCTGATTACCTGTTTTCACACTGAACAATTTATAAAATACTTGTAGTTTATTCAATAACAATGCCTCATAATGTCAGAAACAGCATTTTCTAAATAAGAAAAAACTACTTTTGACAATTTTGAGAAATTTAAGAGCAAAAAAAACGGAGAACACAAACGTACGGAACAAAAACAGAAAGGAAAAATACTAACTAAATTACGAAAATGGTTGACAAAAAAAAATTCATAGAAATGCTTAATCTATCTCAATACAGTCATCAAATTTCACCCAATTTGATGGTTATATTCAGAGTTTTTACCGACTTTAATGAATTTTTGCAATTCTTCGATTTCCGTACTGCTGTAGTTGGTGATGACTCAGTATTTTCATAATTCAGAAATTTCTTTTCTAGATTGGATTTTCGTATTTCTGCAATTCCACGTTATTGCAAGAGCTTGCGCAATTCAGTAATCTCATACTTCAAAATTAGTTTTTGTATTTCTGTAAATCTGCATTTCCGTATTTCATGGTTGCCCACGAAAAACTTATAAAAAACTATACCAAATGATTTCTGTTAAGTAGGAACAGAAGTAAAAATTCTTAAGCCATGCATTTTTGAAACTTCATCTTTTAGTGCATCAGTCACTAGTTTATGCTGTTGAACAGTGCGTTTACCAACAAAGTCAGATGACTCAATATGTACTTCATACATGCTTCCACAGCCACCAGAAATATCTTGTACTTGAATATTAGTAGCAGTAGGAAATGAATTCTTTAAAATTGCTTGTATGTGAACTTCGCCATTAGTTTGCTTTTTTTCAATACTGTAATTTTGCTGGATCAAGCAGCTAATTAGGCGGACTCGTCTGGGCACTAAAAACTTTGTTAATTGCAAACTTAATAACTTTGTCAAGCTCATACTGGCTGCAAAATAAAAACGTGGAATTAGCCTTGCCTTATTTTCCAATTTTTAACTGTGTAGAGCAGCAAAATTTCAATGACATGGCATCTTTGGTACACAGCAGATGGTCTGTTAATGCCACAGCTCAATAAACTTAATATTAATTTTGTACATAGTTGAAAGACTGCAAGTTTAATTCTCTGAATCATAGGGCAGATTTTTTATTTTTGTAAGTGTTTAACTTGAAAACATACTCAAAAATCTTTCAAACTGATGGAAAAAACTGAAAGAATATTGAAGAATCTTTGAGTTATACATGTAGACTCAAAATCCCTGGCTTGTACTATTTGCAAATAAAAAAATGTTTCAGGGCCAGACTCGGTGTATGCCCAAAAATTTTGGCTATGAGCAGACGATAAGAAATACCACACTTTTACACCTCGTAAACTTACCAGAAAAAATAACAATGCCAGAGTCAGAAAAACATTTATTCTTGTTTACCAACGCCTTGAAAATCATACTTTCTAGTTTAAAAAAAGCACCTGTTGTTGTTTTATTGGCATGTGCCTAATTATACTGCCAATTCCCCAAAAAAGTTGGCTTATGGAAAACTATGTTAAAAGGTCTACTTTGCACTGTAATTAAGTCTTCTTACCTTGCTCTTTTTTGTGATAATGATCCCTTTTTATTTTACAGTACTAGCCAAAAACAATTAGCAATTCAGAGGCAAGCTTGAGATTGCTGCAGCTTTTCTGAATGTCAAGGCAAAGCCTGATCCTATCCACATCTACATGATAAAATGCAATTCCTTTGGTCTGTCTGAATGCTTTAACTCCATCAAAATTACAGGACGTGTGAGCATGAAACTTAGCACAACTTATCACCAGCACAGGGCGAGTGGCATAAGGGAGTTTGTGATATCATAACCAAAAATAATTTTTTAAATTTGGATTTCTTGACAGAAGAAAATAGTTTTATGCTCAAATAAAAGCCAGCTCTCAACATCAAAAATACTTTGCCTGCTTGGGGTCTAAAATGACATCATATCTAGCACTTAATTGCACAATCTCTTCAGTGCATTTTCTCAAAAAGTGCTCATCATAGAAACATGATCAAAAACTTTTGTGGGAGATATCAACAAAGTGCCTTTGCTAAAAAAATACAATGCTTGAAGCTGAATTGGCAAAGCAACAACAGATTCCTTTTTCAAACATTTTAAGCCTTTTAAGCATGCTGTGTGCTACGATTAACACTTTGGCTGCCAGAGTTTATCACATGATCATTTTTGAAAAAATTGCACCATTTTTACAAAATTAGTTTATTTTAAAACTGATTTGCAACCTCATTTCTCAACCTATTTTCAAAATTATTTTCACAAATTGAAGGTTATTTCAAGACAATTGTGATAATATATGACAGTGGTTCTCAAACTTTTTTTGATGCGACGCATTTAAAAAACCTTGCCAGACTTTGCTACGCACCAGACAGCATCCTAAGATTTAGTTTGCCGTACTGCGAGATATACGTGACCCATAATCTACACATATAATTGTCCTTATGCTCCGGAGATTTTGGATTGGTCTGTCATCTTCAATTGTAAAATTGCGCTCTTCTAAGTTTATAACTCATCCTTCTTGTTTTTGTCAAACATACAACTGAATGCTTTATTCTTTATATATTTCTCGCCAATTAAGCTAAATTTCTGCAATTTGATTCTTGAATAAACAAGTTAACAATAACAACAGTGTATTAAAAACACTATTGTAAAAATACAATGGATTACAAATGTCAGAAGAAAATATACAAGGAATCTACCATCAAAGTTCTTTTGACGCAATGAAGCTAGACTTATGGCCACAAAACCAAATTATCCTGCGACACACTTGGAAAACTGAAATGATGCACCGGGGCGTCGTGACGCACAGTTTGAGAACCACTGATATATGACATGTATATTTACTGCTTGCTTTCATACTACAAAAATTAAAGACATGCACTGTAACTTTTTACCCCCTTAAACAAACCGGTAAGTCATGTGAAAACAGACAAGTTTATTACATAAAGGTTATGATATTTTTAATAAATGTTTACTTCTGTTATCCTTAACGTCTTGGCAATTTGCAATTATCTTTTTCCCTATCATCACTGTTACTATGACCTACCTATGCATCTTGACTTGGTGCTAAGGAAGCAAAAAAAGCTGAACAGAGATAAATCCTCACGAGATTTATCATAAATGAAAACACGCATAAAGCTAAAAAAATAAACTGATATACAAACACAAACAAAGAAAAAATCAGCATTATAGAAAGCACACATACAATACAATAAACCAATAACTAAATTTTGTAATTTTGAAAGAACTTAATTTATATTCTTTGCTATTTGAAAACCTACAAAATGTACAGCAGCATGACAGAACAGAATCCTTACTCACAAATTCCCCCTTTTAAAACATATTGTATTGATTGTAACAAAAAAATATGTGAAGGTGCTGTGCTACTTCAGTGTCTGCCATATCAAATCTGCAAAGTATTTTGTTTACAGTTGTTTCAATGAGCCTGGACTCTTTACAATGGCTAAAGATGTATAAAGAAATTAAATATTGGGGGAACAAGCTAACCCTTTAACCATTTATGGATAATAAAACACAATCTTCAGATGTTATCAGATTGAAGGCCTTTCATACATCCAATTAGTGTTTACAAATCATAATAATGGGAATTAACACAGGAGTTGCTAGTTAGCAATTTTCAAGGTGATCTGACTTGTTGTCAATGTCATGTGTGTGTGTCCTTGAATGTGACCCCCATGATATAGGTATTGCTGTATCATATTGCTTTGTATTGCATTTTTTTTGGCACCCAATGGCAAATTAATTTTTTTAGCTTGTTTATTGTTGAGTGTTTTCTACACCTGCCTGATGAGACCCAATGAGGTCGAAACCTGTCGCGGGTTATTGATATGATGTAATAGATTGCTGTATGGTACCATATGATGCTGGTGATCATTTTTGAGCAAATTTTTCTAATGGGAGTTAAACTTGATGTTATCTGGTTTTAGTTGTCAATTTTGTAAATCAAAATGGACTTGTCTATATACAAATTGTACAATAAGTGTGGACCTCAGAAGAATGCTTAAGGACTTGGCAATATGTTTTGTCAACACTGTAGTGCAATTGACCAAGAATAACCTAGTCAATGAAAGACTGGGAGTTGAGAGCTAAAATGGCAATGCAGCGAAAGTAAAAGGTACCATACCAAAACTTCAATAAAAGCTCACATTATGACTAATAACTAGTTAGTGATGACAATAAGATCTATTGTTGACTGCTGGTTGGACAACAGTAAGAGCAAACTAGTAAGAACATAATGTAGTCTCCCAAACTTTATGTTTCACTTGTGTTTACTAAATTTACATCATTTAATCATTTCTGCTTGCACTGATCGTTTTAAAATTTAAACATATGCAAAGTACTGATGGTTTTACTTCTACTGAATTATCTTTTTCAATGGGCAATCATTTAAACTATCACATAATGAAAGCTTACTGCACTTACCAACCCAAAATTATTGAGTTAAGACTATCTATCAATAAGCATTTATTTGGCACCCAATCACATTTGCAAGCTGTAATGACACATTGCACTAGTTAGACAGTAATTTGCCAGCATTATTTATCAGTTTATGCCAATCAATCACTACGAAAATTTGATAGGCGTCATTCTACCAAAAAAATTTAACAACTAGCAGTACTAAATGCCAACAATGTCCCAAAAATATTTTGCGGTTATGGTCTAACAGCTATGACAACAAAGCTGAGCATCTAATGCATAGTTACAGTATCCTGTAACTCTCAGTGGTTGCGTAAATGCAGAATGTGTGGCAGTGCTTACCCTCACCTAGAGTAGATCTGGGTAGAACCACAATACTACAACATAAAATCAAAATCTAAAAAATCAAGTTCTATCGTAACTCTAACAACAGCAGCAGCATTGGCAACTACCGTAGATGGCGAAGAGTCAAGATGCCAAATTGTCATAAACGGATTAGCGGAAACTTGTGAATTGTTGAAACCTGAAAGGAGAACTTTTTGCGGAGGTGAAAAGCAAAAATGCCTTTTTTATATTTCTTATCCATAAGTGTTAGAATCCACACTGTTGATATAGCAAGTAACTTTAATAAATTAAAAGTCATTTTAATTCGTATAACATCTTAAATTCGAACGCTTTCGACTTTCATAAAGCCCTTTTCAAGAATTAAATCTGTAAATGTGACTTAATAAATTAAAATAATCAACGATAATTTCAAATAATACACATTATGAAAATATAGTACTTCTAACGGCTGTAAAAACGTAGCCAACGTTAAAATAAATAACAGCTGGGAGAGATCGGATGCAAAAACTTTTAAGCTCATCGAAACCAGGATTAAAGTCTTCCAGAAAAGGCAAGATTCCCGAAATTATGCGAAAATCCAATATAGAATGTCATGTTACGATTACGTGCAGTAAGTAAAGTTGTTGTAAAATTCTCCTAATATATGTTTAGCAAAAAAGAAGCTCCACTTGCATAGTATTGTTTATTAAGGCTAGGGCTATGACGTTTTATAAGCAAAGCTTCATGAATTTTTGCTTCATAATCTGAATTACATTTTTTCAATATGGTGAAAGAATTAATATTATATTGTAGATTAGAGCAGGTGGGGCATGACAGAATGTGGTCCTTAATTGCGCTTTTTCTTAAATCTGCTAAATTCAGATGCTCCTTCACTCTGGTGATCAAATGTCGGGAAGACATACCAATGTATGTCAAGTTCGTATCACACGAACAAGTAAATTTATAAACGGCATTTGAGCATAGAGGCAAAGGTGTCTCTGATTTTAATTGAAAATACTGTCCTATTTTATTTGTGCGATAGAGAGAAAGTAGCTTTATATCGAAATATTTTAAACATAATCGAGAGAGAGCTTTCACAAAACGGATTGACGCTTCACCAACATACGGAACAAAAATATAACATAATTCCACGTTATTTACTACACTTATTTCATCAACAGGTATATCGTTAAGTTTGGCTTTAAATTTGTTGCAAATTTTATCAAAAAACCAAGTCGGATAGTTATTCTCATAAAATAAGCGCTTCAACTTTTCAATCTCGACTTCAAATAAATGCTGGCTGGAACAAATAGATTTACCTCGATTAAGTAGGCACAGTACAAGGCTCGATTTCCAAACATTTGGACATATTGCATTAAAGTTCAATAAAATGCCAGTATTAGTCTCTTTTCGCCACACACTTAAATCTAATTCATTTTCTCGAATTTGAACATGAACATCCAGAAACGGGAGTGCCTGCATTGATTTTTCCATGGTAAACTGCATGCTTGAATGTTGTTTATTTAACAGATTCAAAAATTTTTTTATCGATAGATTGTCATCGAAAATTGCAAAAACATCATCCACATATCGTAAATATAATTTAGGGTAAAAGCCATTTGTTTCATTGAGAAGCTTATTTTCTAAATTTGCTAAGAAAAAGTTTGCTAATGTCGGTCCAAGAGGTGATCCCATTGCTACTCCGTCGATCTGTTTAAATAGTTCACCATTGTATAGAAACATTCCCTGAGTTGCCAATTTCATAAGCTTGATGAAAGCATGCTTTTCCATTGGTGGTGTGTTCGGATTGTCTTTGTCAAATAGATAGTTTGCTATAATTTGAGCGGTTTCTTCTAGTGGTGCGTTGGTAAAAAGTGAGACTACATCAAAGCTAACCAAAATTTGATGTGATTGAACTTTTACCTGTTTTAATTTTTCAATAAAGTGATTGGTTAATGACAACATGTATTTATCAGGGATGGAGGGTTTAATAACGGAATTCAAAAATTTTGCAAGTTTATATTCAGGTGTTTCGATCATGCTCACTACGGGCCGTGCTGGATTATTTATTTTATGGACTTTGATTAACTCATACAATTTTCCCGGTTTACTACCTGTGGGCATAAGGCTTTGCATAATGTCCTTGTCGACGTTCTTTAAGTACTTTCGAATAAAATATTCAATTGATTTTTCTTTTGATATCACTGGATGAAGCTTATTGGGTTTTATCATCACCTTAGAAAATTTTGTTCTATCTGAAATGATTTGCTTTAGCTTTGAATCATAATCGTCACTGTTTAGAATAGCGATTCCGTTTCCTTTGTCATGCTTGCAAACTCTGAGGCTTTTATCCTTTGAAAGGGAGTTCAAACAGCGGTACAAAGCAATATTGTTTCTAGAGGAACATGTTCGCTTGGCACTGTCAGTAAATTTTGCGCATATAAATTTCAAATTGTCTTTGAAGTCATCATCAATCCCAATAGATTTCTTTCTTTTGATGCTATTCATACACTTTTCAATACCAACTTTAAATTCATCTATCTTAAATTTTTTTGGCAAAATGTGATAATTCAAACCAAATCGTAAAGCCTCTTTCTGTTTTTTTGTGTGATACGAACTTTTACTTGTTCGTGTGATACGAACTTGACATACATTGGTATGTCTTCCCGACATTTGATCACCAGAGTGAAGGAGCATCTGAATTTAGCAGATTTAAGAAAAAGCGCAATTAAGGACCACATTCTGTCATGCCCCACCTGCTCTAATCTACAATATAATATTAATTCTTTCACCATATTGAAAAAATGTAATTCAGATTATGAAGCAAAAATTCATGAAGCTTTGCTTATAAAACGTCATAGCCCTAGCCTTAATAAACAATACTATGCAAGTGGAGCTTCTTTTTTGCTAAATATATATTAGGAGAATTTTACAACAACTTTACTTACTGCACGTAATCGTAACATGACATTCCATATTGGATTTTCGCATAATTTCGGGAATCTTGCCTTTTCTGGAAGACTTTAATCCTGGTTTCGATGAGCTTAAAAGTTTTTGCATCCGATCTCTCCCAGCTGTTATTTATTTTAACGTTGGCTACGTTTTTACAGCCGTTAGAAGTACTATATTTTCATAATGTGTATTATTTGAAATTATCGTTGATTATTTTAATTTATTACGTCACATTTACAGATTTAATTCTTGAAAAGGGCTTTATGAAAGTCGAAAGCGTTCGAATTTAAGATGTTATACGAATTAAAATGACTTTTAATTTATTAAAGTTACTTGCTATATCAACAGTGTGGATTTTAAAATGCTTTACCTCTCTGCCAAAGTTGTATCGATAAGTGTTAGATCGGAAAATTGGTTTAAAATAGTTTAGTCCCACAAATTTCGAAAAAAACAGAATATTTGTTTTTTTGCTAGTTGCCAAGTGAAGAACAAAAGTTTGAAAGTCTAGCTGGGGAAAAATTATCTACTGGTTGAAGTGAAACAAAATCTGAAATTACTTTGGCATCTGTGGTAGAGTAAAAAACGTAACGTTTCTTACTTTAAAATTCTAGCTTGGAAAAAGTTATTCGTTGGTAATAGAGGAACAAAACTATCACTTACCTTTAGCTACTTTAGCATTGGTGGTATAAAAAGAATCATACAATAAATATCCTATAATCATTAAAATTGCACTGTAGCACTACCAGCTTTTGTAAAGCAGCCTATTGTAAAATAGCAGCCTGTCATTCATTCGTTCATTCATTTCTTTTTTAATTCTTGCCACAACATAAATACACTAAAATAATGCAGTGGAGACCGAGAAAAGGAAGATGTAACACAACGTTAATTGTTAAGACATAAAGAAAATATTTAAAATATTTCTGTGCATGATTACGACAATTTAAATGAATATGCAAGAGATCTATAAAAAAAAGAATTAACACCTGTTGGTACGGCATTTTACCATCTTGCATAAGGTATTTAATACAAGCACATAATTTTAAAAAACATAATTTTTCTTTGCAAGAAGGTTGAAAAAGAGTCTGTTATTAATAAACAATAATAAGTTAAAATCAGATTAGACATTTATTTGCTATAAGAAAAATTAATTTCGCTTACGCATCTTCTGTTTCTGCAAAAAAAATAAATAAAAATTGCACAGAAAGTATTAAAATACTTTTCTGACAAATACAGATAACTTACTAGTGGTAAAAATATATGTCTGGAAACAGCATAGACCCTCAATTTTTTTTAATTTAAGGTAAAATAACTGCAAAGAGCAGAAACAAAAAAAATTTTTTAAAAGAGAACCAGAAAAACCTACCGTAAGCATAAAACACCACAAAAAATAAATACTGGCAACAATAAGAAACAAACTACAACGGCAAGACCCAAAGAAAGTATTTAATTTGGGAGAAAACGAGAAAATAATGGGGTAGTCTTAATCCAAGACTACTAATAAAACAATCACTGTAAAAAATGTATATATACCAGGCAAAAACATCACAGGATTAAAAAAATAAAATATCTAACAGCAACAAACAAAAATGGACGTCAAACATCGTTGTCAAGAATAAACCCGGATTTACCCCAGTTTGTAGAAAAACTACAAGTAAAAAGTACTTACGTGAATAAACTCAAATAAGTCTAATCATAAAACTTCAGGCCCAACTGAAAAAACGCTGACACAACTCAAAAACTCGAACTATAGGAGATATGGCTGTAATAAGATATTAAAAACCTCGAAACTTTACTAGAAGCAAAAATATTTATCTGCACGGGGTCTGCAATATACAGCTATCAAAGCTGCAGACCATAAAACTAATACCGACTCCTTTCAAATTACATTCAAACTAATATGATTGGTAAAGTTATATAGAAATAGGTATGAAATAAATATAGAGGTTGATAGTTGCTAGGTAGCAATTTTCAAGACGATCTCCTATTAAGAGGGATCTGCCTCCAGCATCACTGTAAGATAAAAAAAAATTTGGCTGAAAAATGATCACCAACGTCATACGGTACCATACAGCAATCTATTGCATTATGTCAATAACTCGCGACCGGTTTCAACCTGTTTGGGTCTCATCAGGTGGATGTAAAAAAACACTCAATAATAAAAATGCTGAAGAAAAACAAATTTGCCATTGGGTGTAAAAAAATATGCAATACTAAACAATACGATACAGTAATACATATATCTCAGGGGCCCCATTTAAGGACACACACACACATGACATGGACAACAAATGACATCGGCAAGCCCCAATAAGAGTGTAGGGTCATTGTCAAGACGTCATCATTTGATTGAGTTGAGCTTACTGTTTCTTGAGTTCAATTGTTATTTTTTGTATATTTTTGTAAAATAGTAAAATAAGTGGTTTGCTTTAAATACATTTTATAGATAGTCAGTTTATTACCAGTAATGTTGGATAATAGAGGTATTACTCTTAACTATTTTTAACATTCCGAATTTTACGTAGAGTGTTGGTGTAATTGAATTCAGATGCATCAGTAAGTTGCAACCGGATGCAACTGCACCAACGTACGATCACCAGTTTGGTAAACTGGTGATCGGACGTTAAATTCATGAATCAGTTACTTGCTCGATGCTGATTCTCCACGAGGAAAAATATCGAACAAAAATATAGATTGATTTTATTACTTAAACTGAATTGAACAGAAATTTAATGAACTGAACCAAACAGAACTGAACTAAATAAAACGAATTTGAATTGAAAAACTGAACTTGGTTAAAGCAAAGACAACTAATTTAACTAACGCGCAAAATGCTCACGGCAAAACTAGTAACTTCAAATATGCTCTTACTTTACGGGACACTACAAATTAAAGGAATCAAGTTATTTATACAAAAACCTTGCGCTGTTGGATGTAGAGATTGAAATAAAACACACAGTAGCACAAAAGCCGGCTTCAGAACCGCTACAAAGCTGTCCCCAAAGGTTTGACATAAAAGCTTCAAAAATATATTGCTTCGAGTAATCTTTAAATTTTGTACCCCAAACCAACTTTTCTAGTATAATACACTGTCTCACAAAAAATCTTACTAGTAGATTATCTTATCTTTGTAAATATCAATGCTATTGCCAAGTGCAAAAATAATTGCAATTGCCGTGAAAACATAGGTTTATTGGGGGTCATTTTTTAAAATATACTGTATTTACTCCAATTAAAACTCTCTATTTTATAAACAAATAATGCAGTCATTTTACCAAAGCACTTTCTTATCAATGTGGTCAAAGCTTGCTAGATGTGGCAGAGTGTCATTTGTAGATTGTAACTTTTATACATAACAAAGTTGTGCTCTCCTACATTCAGAAACGAATATCTTAAAATTTCTACGTGCTTTACAAACTTACTTAACCAAGAATATTTTTATTTTACGTGCTTTAGAACATAGAAATGGCTTTTTTTTAATCTTTTTTTTTAACTTTTATATATGTTATTGTAGGCTGTATCACTTAAGAATCTTAATGGTTAGCATTACTATGTGATACAAGTTACAACATATCACAATATTGCCTATAATCATTGCTTATGTTCTATATTTTATAAGATCGCTAATCACTAACATTCTTGTGTGATATTGGAATGTCACTTTACCATTTTTTGTGTTCTTTATCTCGTAGAAATCTCAAGATAGAATATTTTTACTCAAGTGATTTCATTATCAGGGGGTCGACTCGAATTCGAGTTACTCGCGTCTCGACTCGAGTTTGAATCATGGTAGCTGAGCCTCGAGTCATTATGTCGAGCCACTATGTCGCGTCTGTATTCGAGTCGCTTCATTTCATGCAGATAAGTTGAGAGTCTTGTTTACAGTGACTCTAGTCGAGTCTTCCAACACGCAAATTAATGTAGATGCTTTTAATCTTTTTGGAGTCTAGAAACCCTATGTCTAGTTTTGCAGATGTTGTAGAACCCTATTTGATGGACATTAAAAAGTTGAGCGAAAGCAGGAAAAAAACATGCATTTTGTCATCACGTAAACTCAATTTTTGCACATATGTAAAAATCATTGCTGTCTGTAATACATGTATTTAAATCAAAACTCAAGGAACCTCTCTGGAGTCCTTAAAGCTTACTTGACTCTCTCATTGTTTCGCTGGTCTTTATGGTTTCGCGAAACCCCGGTTAAAGAGCTCTGGTATAGATCTCTCACTAACTACTTAATAATAATATTTCGCTCAGTTAAACTCAGGCCACAAAAAATTTTTTTATAGCCAAGAGCTAAGAATTGCTCAAGTGTAGCGAAGTAAAATAAAATGTCGAGTTTTGAGATAGAAGTTTGCTGGATTCAATAAAAATAATCGCTTCTTTGGTGAGCTACAGAAATCAGGTCGGTGGATTATTCACTCAAGCCATAACCTATTGCAATAACTGAACTTTACATGCTGGATTCCGGTTTAAACTATCTATTGATATTTTTTCCAGACCATACTGATTGAGGAGGCAGTGCTCCCTTCGCCCTTCTCTGGATGCGACTACATCGGGAATAGAAAGCATTTGCATGGCCACAGACTCAAGGTCACAAAAGCAGTAAAGAAAAAGTCGTGAGTCGGCTTAATAGCTCATTCCGGTAATGGTATCAATCACCTCAGCGCATATCCCTACTTTGAATATGTTTCCCCTCCAAATTTTGTGAATAAAAAGGATAAAAAAATTGTTTAACGGCACGCTTTTTACGAGCTAGACAAGTCTTGATTAAAATTCAAGGCACTTTGACCCCCACCCCTAACTTTGAAATTGTTTTCTTTCCCGTACTTAGAAAAGAAGCGGATAAATATTTACGAAATCTTCGGTTGTTTTGTAAGTAAGACCACTTTTGATCAAAGAGTGAGAAGGGATGAGGAGCACAACTTATGAAATTCAAAGTTTGAGCGGAAATAAAAAAATAAAAACTGTTTGGTCAAAGACAATCGGCCTCCATTTTATGGTTAAAAAGTAGTTTAATAAGTGCAACTGAATATGGGAGAAAATATTTGGGGATAGATAGGGCTCCTCTCTTTCTATGCTAGAAAGAATAGTCGCAGCTATTGTGGTTGATATCAGTTGTGAAGCCATTAGGCTGACCACTAAATAGTTTTTTCTGCAGTCGTAAAAACGACCGCCATTTTTGGGTTTCCCCCCAACTTTTGCTGAATGTTCCCCATTCTTTTCCTACGTAGTAAAAGAAACAGAAAAAATTTGTGAAATGACTGGCTGTTGGTGAGTTAGGCCAGTGTTGATTTAAAGTAGGATTATCTGGATTAAGAATGTTACTGCAGTAAAGGGGCTATGCTCAGTGTCCACCTAACATAATAATTTTTGTTAATGCTTTTATAAAAATTCCCAAAATAAACCAAAATTTTTATTCCGTCGTATGTGAAGGCGTAGCTCAATATATTACTTCATTAATGGTACACGAGATTTTGCGTCGGTGTTTTCACCACCTAAAAAAGTTATAGCGATACGATTGTTAATCTATTGCTCCGGAAAGTTTGATTGGCTACGCCAGATGCGTTGCCAAAAATTTTGGGGAATTGGCTTTTCGCTATTCTTGATAATGTTATTAATATTTGGTAGGCTAAAAGTGCAAAATTTTTGTGCCATCGGGGGAACAACTTTTGCCCTCGTCGGGCTCTAACCTTTGCTGTTGTTTGGTCCATGAGCAGTACTATGCATGGTTAATATTTTCCCACTTGGATCAGCAAATTTTCTTCCAGCACAAAACTTCTCACTGGTTAAGAACCACTAATTCACACAGAGAAGGAACACAACAGCTTCTAAAATGCAATGCAAGATCACTACAGTTGATACTTTCCCAGCAATATCTGCAGGATGCTCCGAATAGGGATACTTCGATTTCATGCACATACATTCAGATGTGCAACCAAATTATTTTTCAACTGGAAGAGGTTTTGGTTTTACCCAAAAAATGTTCACGTTACCCATACGTGACTGAGTATGACAAAACTTTTTTTAACTTTAGTTTTTATTTTGTAGTCTACACATCAAGTCTAGGCTAATATTTGAAAATGTAGGAACTATTTCGTACTATATGCAATCTGAATATGCACGGGGCTGTTCGTGCTTGCAAACGTAGATCTTTTGAAAGAAGGTCGCTTAAAATAAAGTTACCGTTTTTTTAGGGTACGGCAATTTGGTATGATTTCCTTTGGAAGGCAGATTCAAACAACCCACCGGTAAATTGACCAAACGTGGTAGACTTATCCAGCAGTTATGCAAAACAGATGGAAAACTTGGAAACAGGTCTGGGCAACTTGGCTGTGCTTAACGCTATTGTTGCTGTCATTATGGTCTGGCGCACAAATTCAAGGCAAAATGCTGATAGTGAAGAATTGCGATTTGGCTACCAGTTTAACAAATAAACGGTGTTTTCAGGTCTTTCGCGTAGACCTCAACCACAAACACAAAGCAACCGCTGTGTTTTCAGTTAGTCTTTCTTTTGACCTTGTCAATAATAACATCCTATATGAATATGACGGTAGCTTCGAAGTCGACAACATTGAAAGTTATTTTTAACAATGAAGGACCCGCGACACAGTTCAACGCTCTCTTGTACTTGTCGTATCCAATTACTGAAAACTTTTAAATGGCCTCCTATGCTAAAAAGACATTTGAACCATCAGCTAACAAATTTAACGACTTTTACGAGCAGTTCGTTCTTTAAATAGTTTCATTGCAAGTACAATAAAATAAACGACCGAAAGCAAATTCAATTAGCCTTACTGTATAAAAAATGATCAATTAAACGTGACATTGAAGATAACATCAAAATAAAAACAAAGTACTGTTTAAAAATTATGCTAAGTAATTCTTACAGTATTCGGCAAAATCCTGCTAATTAATGTAGCTACACAAAAACCAGTGGTTTCCAAACTTTTAAAACTGGCGAACACCTTTTGCTTGTTTGAATTAATAGAGGATCCCATCAGCGCCCATTTGCTCCTCTTTCTGTGGTAATAATTATTATTTTAATGTAATCTGCGGTGGGGGTCCTAAAAGCGAGTCTAAAGCTCGACAGCTTAAGATTGATGTGGGCTTCTTAAAAATTCTACAAGGACCTCAGTTTGAGAACCACGCTCTAAACTACTGTATAATTGACATTTCTGCAACATTACGGCCACATACTTAATGGCAATGACAATGTAAATAGCATAACTTACAATATAAATGTCAGCAAATGTTTACCTACTAGTATTTACTAGTAGGCTACAACAAGCTCAACGGCTGTGGAACGCGTCCGATATTCAATTTACAAATATCCCCCGCCCAGTTTTGTCCTGTGAACAATAAATTACATTAATTACATAAAATAAATTTGATCAATGTATGAAAATGAAATCCAATATCTTGGCGGCCCAATTAAACGAATCCTATTTTCTTTTGTGTATGCTTTCTATCATTTTGATTGCTTTTTGTGTCCAATTTATAAATCCTTGAAGCTTAATCTTGATTCGATCAATTTCGAACTAAATGTGAATGTACTTCTTGAGATCTAAACTTGACCAAGTTAGTTGGAGGGATGCCAGTGAGCCTTTTCTTGTTATCCGTCGCTCTTGAGAAGTAGTATCCACAGGTAGGTTTGCCGAGAGAGGCGAAAGGGGCAAGAGAGTTTTTGTTCGTCATCCACATTGCAGCTTTGATGTTGTCCGTAGTAACTGGACGCTTCTTGGGTGGCAATACAAATTCGTCAGAGCTTTCCTTGCGATTTTCCATGAAGAAACTCGCATCAAGGTCTAAGGATTTTCTGCAATTATCCCTTTTACCATTTTTGCTCTGCAAATGCCTAGAATAATGCAGATACATGATGTCTTGAACTTCATCTAAAACTATTCGATTGCTAGCGTTGACTGGTAACCATACCGTTGCAAACGGACTGGGCTTGGGTGTTCTTGCATAGTAATTTAATTTCAACTGAGGCAAACTTCGTAACCCAACTAGTCCAGTCTTGGTTAAAGGTTCATCTTTAGTAACTAATTCTAAAGCCGAAGGCATAATCACAATTATGTTTCTCAAAATTTTTCCAGAAAGATTTGGCTAATAATTGCAAGCCGGCAAATATACAGCCTAACTAGCTAGGCCTATTCTTAGCAGTGTCACAACTCACAACAAACAAACTTTCACATAACGCGTACAGCTCAACGCGTCGAACCGCAATTAAATCAAACTAAGGAAACAGTTACATTTCAATGTTTCAGTGTTCTAGCTGCTCAGCCAATCAAATGCTTATGCTTACTTTTTCATTCAATTGTGACGTCATTAAAATTGAACAATGGCGCTAGTGGGTCAATATTTTATCGTTTTCAATTTTGCTTGTGGCCAACAGTAAGCTACAAAATACAATGAGAGCGAAAGATCTCGATCATCGAATTCAACAAGAACAAAGGTAGAGCAGTTATAATCATTTGCTTGTGAAATAGTGTTGCTTTCATTTATCGTATGTCTTTCTTTGTTTATTTTTAAAAAATGGCTTATCATTTTTAGTGGCCATTTCCTTTACCTTATAATGTCACCGAAAGGCTAATTTTTCCAAAAATAGCTTCGATAATTAGAGTAATCAAAATTAAAATGTAGCTACAACTATCTGCATTAACTGATATGCTATTGCGTTAATCGTATATTAATTAAAGCTAAATGCAATTTACCATTCCATAACATAACAAGTTTTGGGTCGGTCTATTAAAAGACCAATAAGCTTTTAGGATGGATTTCCGGAACTCTTATCGAGGCAAAGATGAAGCTGAGTGGTGCAAATACTATGTATCTCCCACGTTTTTTAGTTCAGACTTAGTAATTCCGATGGAATCCCCTTTTCAGTGCCCTTTGCCCAATGATCAGTAAGTATTAGGCTCATACGTAACCGACTATATAATGTGTTATGAGCATTAGGCAACCCATTTTCAGTTTGCCGTAGCTACTGTACTTATCCAAAAATTGCAAAGCTGCGGTCGGCCGCGCAGCTAGTTTTTTTTGTAAATGGAGAAGGGTGGTTGGCCCAGAAACATTCTTCCATCTCGAAAAAGATCTTTACACTGTTCAGAGGCATATTTTGTTAAACGCCTTTTGAAATAAGGTAGAGTGGCATAAATGGGCAGCAGCCTAACTAGACACTCTTAGTTACTGTCACCAATTACTTTTGTAATAACTGTAACTTTGCCACTCTTATGTAAAAGTAGCAAATCGGTTAACTAGTATCAATTTAGCTGTTGTTAAAAGTTATCACTTACAGTTACTTTTTTTCATCCTACTCGAAAGAGCAAAAAAGCCAGAAATTGACCGTGTACTAACGGATTTTCAGCCTAGGAAAAGACATTTCAAAACCAAAATGATGCGGTCTAGACGACCACAATTTTAAAATGCTTGTTTTTTTAAAAGCAAGTGAATATTGTAGCGTAATTTTATTCTCACCTGGTTGAAAAATTATCGTCAGTAGGTGCCTCCCACTTTCGCTAGTTCGGCAGAAAAAATAAGGCCGCAATAACCTTTATTATGAAAATGTATCTCCTAAAATCCAGGCCATTTAGTTTCTGTCTTGAAGAGGGTTGAGCTCAAATAAGCTACTCAGGCTTGGTTTAAGTAAGTAATTAACTTTTAGATATCTCCTACGTATGTACTTTTCCGATTACTCGTTGTTATCAGGGCACAGTATTTTGTCTGCGTAAAGAATTTAGATGTATGTCTGTGTGGTTCAGAGGTGTATGACTATTTAAGCGTGGAATAAACGAGAATGCCCGCCCCCTCACACAATATGACAAAAACACACAAATACTTTTAAAAAGTTGATCTCCGAAAAAAGGTCAGAAACAACGTTTTCCGCACGAGGTCTATGGCAACATTGCAAAATCAGAGGCCTTACGTTATCAAAATGGGCAAAAACATGATTTTTCAAAACAAGCTTTTCAAGATAAGTCGGGGCTAAAACATCGGTCTCAACACGTGATCTATAGAAAAATTTGTAGCCATTGCATTATCCCGAATTTGCATATATCACCCACTTGATGATAACGTTTTGTTAAGTTAAAGCTTGGGCCCTCCAAAAAATTTCTTCCACATGCCTCTGGTGTAATGCGTGTTCTAAATGTCACTATTATTGAGTGCACCATGCATGTCACGATTGCCAGTTTGATGTCTTGTGTAAAGTTGGGTGAAAAATAAATGCACATTACCCATTGTGACGTTATTTATTGCTAGCCGGTTCTGCCGACGTCGTTTTACATTTAAATGTCGTTTTTTCTAATCATTTGAATGTGCTTTTATCTAATTTAATACGTCTGGGGTGGCCACACTTGCCGTACTAAAGAGCCCACAACAATAGAAGCCATCATTGAAGGAGCCGCTACGCAGACGTATTTTCCGTCCAAGTAGAGGATGATAATCTTTTTTTTGGAGATCATCATTTTCAAAGTCCGAAATTAGACACTTGCAGCTTTCCACCGGACAAAATTTTAAGCACGGGCCTCCGGCCAACTCTTGAATAGTTAATGCGGCCCTTCGGCTAAAAAGTATGCCCACCCATCACTTAAGTCACTTAAATGGATTTGGAGGTTACATATGCAATCTGTAAAAATTACTTGCTCCTTAAACATAATTTTTTACTTGAAATTCAACCCCATAAGCTACCTATTACAAGAATAACTATCTCAACTTATGTTTAACAAAAACAACGTCGCAGGGCAGCTATTACTAAGTTTGTGGCAAGGTCTTTGTCCTGATGCTAAGGGTGTACTGTACCTTGTACGGAGTACACACTACTGCTGAATTACCGGTTTTAATTTTTGTGATTCTTACTGTACTTTCGAACCCACATTTAAGAGAGTTTAGAGTTTTAAATTGACATGAGAAAAAATAAAAACTCATTGGCCATAGATCTGTTAGCAATTTTTTGCACAAATATTTATTTGTGGTAGGTAACTGTAATTATTTAAATTATTAGCTGTAACTTAGTTATTTTTTTGCAAGGTAACTGTAACCGCAACACAGTTGCTTTCAACAAGAAACTTGCCCACCTACGCAGAGTTTCTGGTCTTGTAGCTTTTTGTATGAGAGGGAAAAAGGGGCTTCAGTTTTAAAGACGCCCGTAGCTGCAGGCGACGTTTGAACAAAGCAGTTAACAAAAGCGTGAATCGCGCACAGATACAGTAGACGAAAGTAAGCAGCTTTTTGAAACAACCTGCTCGCAGTTTGACCGATTTTACACTGCTTTTTTTTATCTGAGATTGAATAATACTTTGCTTTGTGTTAAGAGGCTGTGTAGTCAAGCAAGCAGGATACACAAACCCTGTGACGAGAATGCAGCGTAAAAAGCAAGTAATACCCCCGAACTTTGATCAGGTGCCTCCAGCCACCGTTTATCCATGCTGTGCTTATGCGATGTAAGTTCTTGTTATATTTACACACTTATCTTATCTGGACTCTAGTTATTTTTGAAGCGCAACCAAAGCCTCCCAACGGCAATAAAGCAATTCAATGACACTTTTTGGTTCTGATCTTCAAAAAGGTCTCAATGCCGCGGAGTTATACGAGCAACTAAGTACTTTCAACCCTGGTTTGACCCTGGCCACCTTCAACAAAATCCAAGTTTATTATCAAAAGCATTGAAGTTACTTCCCGATCTCAACAGTACGGTGTTTGAGGGTGATGGCGAAGTACGAGATTTGCTCTCGTATGTTTTGGCGGCGTTATTTTGCCGAAACACGCTCTCAGCGCGTGTTTTGTCACGGACACATTGCACGCGTGTTTTTATCATAATGATGCAAACAATGCATGCTTCCCGTAGTTCTTTAATAGCATACCGATGAAAGCGGTTCTTTACCAAATAGCTCAGACCATTTCAACGTCGGTTACCTTCTCAACTTTGATAAGATATTATAAGTCTGAGGTTTAGGTCTGCACATTGATATCTGTTCTAGAAGGAACTCATTTTTTGACCTTCATTAATGAACCAACATTTCCTCCCAAAAAAAGAGCCCTATACTTGGTCATCACATTCAAGTGAGGTTGAGTTCTTTGGAAAATGAGATTTGGTCCGAGCAATTAGGAACTGATTCCTAAAAAAATGGACCAGAAAAGAATTCGAATTTTTTCGAGAAGGCTAAGACTCTCTGCCCTCCCCCTCCCCCCGACCTAGGTCTGGATTTACAAAATGTTTCTTTCGATTTTGTATCGTCAAGCACTTTATATTCCAACAAATTGATTTGTAAAAAGCATTTGTTTATCCAGACATCCGTCATACCAATCTCGGAAAGAAGGCACTCTCTTGTATGACAAACAACGTCTTACTGATGAACTAATTCCTGACCCCAACAAATGCACAAAAGCTGCAGAGTAAGTTTACATTGAAATATGGAGTTATTGCTATTTCGTTATTTATCTTCCATCCCACAAAAACTTGTCTAAAGATTTAAAAAACTTAGGTTGCCAAGACTATTGATAAATTTAGGTCTACAAAAGGACGTGGCCAATTGCAATTCAATGGTTGCGGTAGCTAGCTTCCTTCAAAAAGAAGGGCAAAGGTGAAGAGTGTAAGTACTTATGTAGAAAATCAGATTTATAAGCTTACAATTTTCAAAAGAATTAAAGAATTTAACTGGCTAAAATATTTTTAACAGGCTTTTGCTCGTGTCTTTGCCACAGCTTAAGCAATACTTGGCTTGTTTGCATAAAAAATATTATGTTCAATTTTGAATCGCAGTATTATGAAAGGAGCAAACAAAGCTTATCTAGATCAAACGAGTGTTTCCAAAAAAGCAATGTTTCCAAAAGGAAGAGCAGAATGCCAAGGTATATTAGGTTTTTGGAGATAAATTTACCACAGAAACACTGACTTACTACTATTAATATACACCATAAAAAAGATACCTGAGTATTTTATCTTATTTGGGTGGAGAGAGAGGAAGCCAATAAAGGAGCTGTTTCCGACCTAAGTGTCAGTGAAAGTCGCTTTTACACGTGTAAGCCTTTTGTGCAAAAGTAGGGTTACCTCAAAGATATCTGGGATCAAACCATAACTTAGTTCGATCGAAAATGTTCAATACGAAGAAAGACCTGCTTCCAGTAGAAGTAAGATAAAGGTTGGTAAAACATATACGGATTTTTGTTGCTTTGAAAAGTTCTCTTTAAATTTTCAATAAAGTCAAAAAAATGTGTAAAACAAATAATTCTTGCTTTTTTAGCTCCTCCGCTTCCGGATGAAGTTCGCTCGACTGCTCCTCTGAATGAAGCTACGCGACGAGCTTTAGCTGAGACAACAAATCGCCAGTATAACATGACCACGTACATGCATGACTACAGCAAGCATTGGCTAAACGCTGATGGCAAGTCAATCATTTAGTTGATATCCCATTATGCAATTAAAGTAAACTGATGGTAATGTTCAAGAAATGACAATAAAATAACCTTTTATCTCTGAAAAGTTGATACCTTGTCTGGCGGGAAGCTGGTTGAGTTAGAATAGGAGTTAACCATATACCATTTATATACTTTGGGAAAAGCAAGATCTAAAGCAATCTATTTGCAATTCGTGTCCCAAGTGCTATATGCCCCTTTTTTCAGCCTAGTCCAGGGTGGCCATTACATGGTTTTCCTACACTTTATAACATCTTTTAAGCGTTGCTATACGATGTTCATATTCCTAATCATTATTTGGTTCGCTAGCGATAATTGTAACTTGTTATTCAAACTCTGCTATGGGATGTTGTTTACGTTTTATCGAATAACGCACGAAAATGGCCAATTGCGAATATACAGGTATTTTATGCAATTTTTGGAATAACTGACGAATTCGTTAGGCTCGCGGTATATCGGGGGATAAACTGGTAACCTTATTGCGAAAACAACTCGTTAAAAACATTACTTACTGCTGCGAACCTTTCGGCCCTGAAATGATGCCATTTTCAAGCAAAAGAAGCACGTTGAAAAGGTTGCCTTGCATGTTGATGCTAAAAAAGAACTAGACAACAAGAAGCGATAATCACGAGACATACTAACGGTGAAGAAAAGATTTAGTCTTAATTTTCCTGTAGATGAGGTTTCATTTGTGCAATATAAATAAGGTTCCAGAATGAGCAAATAGGATTTGTCTAAAAAACTCTTAAGAATCTGTGAAGTGTTGAATGTGGTTTCGACGGAATTGCAAGTGACTGGAATTCGATGGAATTGCAAACGCACTTTCAAGTCAAGGCTGGCTTGGTTCGTCATCAAGGTGTTCGGCTAGATTGTGGAGGATTGGATATACAAAGGAGAAACCGCGAGAACAATTTAACCTGTACATAGTATATGCTGTAGATACGTAACTTTTTAAAAAGTGATTTTGAAATCTTTAAAATGGAATTACAGTTTGAGGTTGTTCGTGACATGAAACATCTAAATATGGTTTGTAGTAAGTACTTGCTAATAAATTGTTTGTTCTTTCTCAGTGTGGTGAGAGATGTTAATTAGGTGAGGTAGTTTGAATAGAAAGCATTTGGAAGGTTTGTTTTGAACTTGGGGGAGTCCGAGCAGCGAACTTTTTTTTAGGAATTTTTTATGCATTTGACCTCTGGCTTTGTCGATAAGAGTTTGATCATTGCAAAAATAAATCATGTTCTTTTTCTTTGCTTGTAGATCCAGTTGAGTTAGAGAAAGCAAAGAAGTTTCACCGTGAAAGAATAGAAAATGGACGATCAATGCATTACAAGCCCGAAGAGAAACTTCATGAAAACGCACTCAGAGGTATAGTACATATTTAGTGCTGTACCGTGAGGACAAGAGGAACCGGGCCTCGGAATTTTACATCTGCTACAGCTTTAAATATTAATAACGTTATCACACTAAACCAAGAGCTAGATTTTGCCACCAAGCGAAGTAAACTACGTTTCCGGCTTTGCCGACCGAGCCGATGTACATGTAGTTGCTGACCTTTGTTCTTACAACTTTAACCAAATTGTCTGAACATGAAACCGATAAATTTGGAAGTGAAAAGATTTCATTTTTATTATTACAAACCGAATCTAGTCATCTAGAAGCATTAAAAGTCAAATTCACCTCTTTAAGGAAGAATGCCAAGCTGGCCGGTATCAAACAACCACACTATAAACCGGGAAACTGGCAAGATAGTAAACAAATCTGATGTGTCGTCATATGAAGATAAAACTGATTATAGAATTCAAAAGTTAACACCTGCCGAGTATGTATAAATTATGTAAAATACGTGGTATCTTTGCTGTGGACTAGCATATCTCTTGAAAAGTCCAGATATGCAAAAAAGTTAAGGTTGAAAAGCATAAAAACAAAAAAAAGTAATACCTGTATTGTTGTACATGCAGCGATTAGAAGCAGCCAATTTTCTATGAAGCCTTTGGTAATTTGTTAAAGGGTCAGACCGAAACCGCACTTACCAAGTAATGTTACCGCAGCTTCTAGGAAGACGAAAAGTCAACTTTTAATGAAAAAATATTTGCAAGCTTTTATTTGTAGACCAGTATTGTTGCTTCAGAAAAGTACAGTAAAATGTTGCCTTCTTCAATCAAATAAAATGCCTTCTTAAAACAAGAATGACCATTTTGTATTTTCGTAAACAGAATCCCTTACATTCTAGGCAAAGGAAATGTATTTTTCATGAAGCAAGTCAATCGTGCTTCACCAATTTAGAACAGCAAAGTCTCAGTCATGTAAAGCGACTCGTTATTGCTTCCCGACAATATCAGTCCGCTTTGTTTGTTGTCGAGCAAGCAGTCCATACTCATGACTGCTTCGAAATAGCTGCCCCCTTTCCATAACCCCATCACAATCATGTACTTACTTGCTAAAGTAAGTTTAAGCGCGAGGCGTTCCAGTGTCTTTGGTTTCAAAACGTGCCTTGATCTTGAGGAAGAGGATGAAACAATCATTTCCGTTCTTCATTTTACGAAAATATATTTCTAATAGTGGTCAAATCTATGACGTCTTAAGCAAAAAAAAAGTCATTTCTTTATTATTTAACCTAATGCCCTTTGATATATTTCTAGAACCAGTACAAAAACAGTTCGATTCAAGGACGCAGGGGACCCTAGCAAGGTTCCTTTCAGTGCAAGACCTGATATCGTATTCATGAAAGGTTTTGATTTGTGCCGAAGTGCACCTTACATGCTTGGTGTCGGAAACACCCGCAAGGAACTTGCAACGACCGATTATTATGAAAAAGCTAGAAAAGCCGCTGTTACAAAAAACACAAGGTATTGCAAATTAACAAGATGGCGTCCTTAGAAATACCCAATATTTTTGTGCAGACCGCATGCCGATGTTTTTGCTTTCACTGGAGTGTAATGAGGATGAACATACTGGAATATCGGATATTTAGGACTCAAATCCTGTCATATTTGAATCAAAAAATTTTTTTTTTTCAAATACTTGAATTTGAATCAAAAGTGGTTTGCTCTAAGATAATAAACTCAAAGAAATTTTACCGAAGTGCGGTAAAACTTTCGCTTTTTCACTCTTAGTCATTTTGGTAATCACGTGTTTTCGTTTACGTCAGTATTAGTTGCATGACACAATGTAGCGCTTCACAGGCGACAATACCTGTTGTCTTTACCTCACACATCCTGCCAAGTCAACTCGAGTGCATTGCGCAATTACAGTAGATTTTTTTTATACCACTGGTTATGATATACTACACATGTTCCACAAAGATGTGATACAGTGCTCATTTCACTTAAAAAATTGTGTTGTAGTTTCTTGTTCCGGAATAGGATTTGATATTCCAAATTTAGAAATAATGGTTCTAGATTATTCTGGAAAAGTGAATAGTCACAGTGTGTAATTTTCTAGACGATGCAAAACCAACTAAATCTAACCTTATACACGGCTTTGAAAAACACTAATTATGTTATTGCTCTCAACTATAGATCTGTAAGCAAAATCATCACTGTAATGCCAGCGTCAACGTTTGGTTTAAATATGATTTTTGAAGTATAACATTTTTTCAAATCATCTGGCGCAACAAAGGCTTTCGGGGGCCGCATGCTGCCCGAGGGTAGAACGTTGTGCATACCACTATAAAGTCCTGACTCTTTCCGAGATGCTACAGCAACTACGAACCCTTCATTCTACATAAATTTTGCAATACCGTTCGAATTTAATTTGACGTCTTGTTTGTTTGAATGACTGAACTTTTTCTTTGTCATTCAATTCTTGCATCGTCCTCGTTTATTTCATTGGCACCTTCGTTTGCTTTCAATGATTCCAGCGGCGCCACAAGATAGTTTAAGTCTCTCAGGTAAATTTTAAGGGTTTTACAAAACAATTTGTCTTTGACAAGTAATAGTAACCTTAAAGTTTTTATGGTTGTGTTTACATTGGTTACAGAGAACCAATTACTGCTTGGGCTGCAGAACCCACAACTCCAGGTGGATATCGAATGCATAATAGGACAATGTCTGATAACGACACTCTTCGTTTCGATCATCAGCGATTCCAGCAACATCCAACAGATCTTCCTGAAAAGTTTGTCCTCTTTCAAAACAATCTTTCGCAAAATTGGAATAATAAATTGGTATGATATTAAGGCAATTTGTGCAATCAAAGGGTGGTTTTTTATTAGGTACCACAAGCATAGTCTACCAGAAGGGTGCATTAGGGCATTACTATTGAGAACGCTTTGACAGCAAGCTCAAGTGGTGAGCGTATTCAAAACAAAATTGGCTATATACGAGGTTACACGGACAATAAAAAATCTGGCGCAACTTGGGTTTTGGCCACCCTAAGCTGACCGCGCGCCCCTGGCTAGGCCAATGCGTGCGCTGTTGAAAAGTGCTTACAAGTTAAAACTGTTTTTTTTTCTTGTTATTTAATGCAATGGCTTTAAAACTTTTTGAGGCACGCCCCACACAGCAATGTCAACAAAAATCGGTTAGTAAGTAAAAGCCTTTTTTTGATCAAATTTTTCAAAGTGGTTATCATTTGCTTGTCTAAACAACGTGAAGATCTTTTTGTTTGGAGATAAAAATCTTTATAAGGCTAATTTGACAAATTTTCTCAATCTTTTTGAAGACCACGGCACGGTGGTCCTGCACCCACCATCAGTAAACCTTCCACGCCCTTGATCTAGAGGGCTTCACAATTTATTTACATTTAGCGGTGACGTAACTACAATTTGAATTGGTAGAAAAACAAATTAGGTTTAGAAGAAAAGAAGAATAATAACGGTAAGTACCAAGCAGGGGCAAATTGTGGGGCCGTAACACGACCTCTGCCTCATGAGTGTGTGAGGGAGCCACCTTCTCGATCTATATTGAAACACAATCTGAAAGAGTTTTAGGGTTGAGCTTGAATGCTTCTTAGAGCTTTGGAGTCGTAAATCAGGAGCCCAAAGCTGCATGTGGTTAGTGTTTGAGAAAAGGAGTAGCACTCCAAGTGTCTAAAACCTGTTTTGTAATCGAAGTTTTAAAAGAGTGCAAACGAGAAATCTTACATTTTTCTGCTTTTTTTATATAAAGCAATATAAATATAGGTCTACTACAAAATATTTTTCAAAGTCAAGGCTTCTATGCTTTACAGCAAAGAAACCATATGACAAGATATTTTAACAGAGTCAGAGCAACGCCTTTGATGATGTGCCATTAGCGCACGAAACAGGGGAACCAACCACAAGCAAAAGAGGAGACGATCTTACAGTGAGTTTGATTTTTATAAGCAGTGAAGTTAAAAGGCATACCCGGGATTGATATCAAAATATTTTGTAGCCAGAACAATGATTGTTTTTAAACATACCCAAATTTTACCCAAAAGAGTTTTTTGGAATAAATTAAGTTGAAGACTTTATATCGACAAATTGCGGTTTCCTAAAAATTCCGGGTAAGTAAATTGTCCCTGGACTTTCACCTTAACGCTACCTTTTACAACAGTATTTTTGGGGCTACTTTTGTTGTCCCATTTAGACTTTATATCGATTTGATTTTTTAATTTTATGATGTTGGAGGTATATAAATTTTAGGTTTACTTGCTGCACTCCAAAAAACTGAAGGAGATATTTTTCACTTCACGACGAGTGTCAGCAAGTCGAGAAAACTATAATTGTTGGCAGTAGCATTGAAGGCTTTAAAATTTGCCAGATTTTTGCTGACTGTGAGCTATTGAATTGAATTTTGCTTCATATTTGATATTGCTTTGTTTTAAAACAAACTTTTGTTAACTAATTAGCGTAATTGCAGACAGCCGACGCTGTTTCGACCTATCAGGTCTCATTAGTACAATTAGTGACTGACGATTGGCTGGAGGTTTTAAATAATAATGCACAGCCTACAACTTCACACTCATGGGATTTAGACTAGATCCACCGTAATGTAAGTTCTATCAGCATTGGCATCAGCATCTGCCAGCTCTGTTAGTCCAATGCTGATGCTAACAAAGTTCAATCAGCATCAGTATCGGCAAAGCTGAATCGCTTATGAGTGGCGTCTTGCATACTGCTAGCTAAAACAACACTGCTGTCACAGCCTAGCAGCCACAATCTCATAAATTTATGCAAGAGATTAGTATAGGGATCTGATAGGTTGAAACAGTGTGAACTGTCTGCAGTTACTCCCTTAAGCGCATTCCTGGCCTGTGGTATGAATTAAAAAGATTTAAGAGCTGAATAATTTACTTACAACTCGCCAGCTGGAGGTTGTACGCACACGGTTCTGCATCAAAAATTACGTGATATACATTAATATTTGATCAGATACAAAATATAGAAGAAGAAAGTCATCCTGATGGAAAAAGAACGTCCAGCAATTTCCTCAAAAAGAATCTAACGCATTCATCTCAACAGCAAGGTATTGGCATATAAATCATACATATGAGTTAGATTTTATTTAAACAACTTGTTCAGGTGCAAAGATTTTGTTGTTATCAACGATTTTTCTCTCAAATGATAATTTTGCTTATCAGACATAGGTTCCTTTGCAAACAGTTGTCTTTCGTCTTAATTAATAAAGAGATAGGCTTAATATGCATTCATTAAAGTTTATGGTTTTGCCATCATTTCCTTTTCTTCCGCTATTGTTTTATTGTTTTTTCGTTTCGTGCTGTTATGGGCGAAAATAAAACACCGCAAATACGTGCACTGCACATGCATATTTTTTGCTTCCGTACAGAGTTACCACAAGACATGTCAACATTAAGAAAAGAATTTCCGGAAGGATTTATGTTTGGTGCGAGGGCAATTGATTTTGATTACATTAAAGGTAATAAAAATACAACTATACGGTATTTCCGTGCAAACCTTTAAAATCGGTGAGAGTTAGTAAGCTATTTGTTTCCCCTCTTACTCAGCGAACGAGGTAGGTGTGATTCGTAGGGGTACAAATGTAACAAAGCTAGCAAACGAAAAAACCTGAAGACAGTTGCAAAACTTTGTTTTCCTTTAAAATTGCTTCTTCCAAACGCATGGAGATGGACCATCCACGTTTGTCGGATGGTCAATTAGTAGTAAATCATAATCAAGAATTTATTCAACAGAATTTTCAATAGTTGGTTGTCATGACCGCTAACCGACTTGGTATGCAAACCATCTACTCAGAAAAAATTATAAGTGTTTCTGAATTATGTTTTACTATATTTAAAGTAAAACACGGCAGTCACAGTTTTTGCTGTATACGTTTTCAGCTTCTGAAAAAGTTGCAGATCCATCTAGCTGGCCATTGGACTTCAAAAGAAACGAAGAAAAACTTTCAGAGATTTTAAAAGCAGCAGCACCTTTTGACAAAAAGCAGAAAGAAATACTAGAGATAATAAAAGCTCGTCGTGCTGTTGCGGCAGCTAAAATAGAAAATTATGCTAAGGTAGGTCTGCTACAAAAATTGGTCGTAATTGGTGTAGATAAATTGCTTGGAAAAACTGTTTCAACTTTAAGTTTTGTTCCAAAACCTATAAAATATATTTTTGATCCCAAATATGATGCATAAAATCATAAAGAGTGTTTCATTTTTGAAAAACGTAATCATAATCTATGGGCATTGCCAAGAGTGAGGGTTGAGCAAAATGAGCCATTCTCAAATTCGACGGATCTAATTCAGTTATCAAGCTATTTACAAAGTAAAATGGCAAGCATATTTACTTCGAGAAATGTTTGTTATTTTACTTAAGATTTTTTGTAATCTTTTCTGAAAGCTTGAATTTCATTAATTTTTCTAAATTTGTTACCATCAAAAAATGGAATGACTTTTAATTTGTGTGAAATCAATTGCAAACAAAAATAATTTCATGAAAATTTGAATGGGAAATTTTTCTAAATAACTAAAGAAAGTGAAATCAAAAGTTTCTGAAGAAATGTGTCCTCCTCCAAAAAGATTTTTAGCTATACCCTTGGCTCTGGCCTAGCTTGCTGCTCTGGTATCGTGTTTGATGAAGAGGCTGCTGGCATCTAAAGTATTAGAGCTTTTGTGCCTAGCATTGTTGGTCTTTGGATCATTATTACAACTTTTTTTCATGATCGTATTACGCTGTAGATTTTAAAGCAACTTGTAAAAGCAGTTTGAATGTCCAATAGTCGTTAGCTCGAAGTTGTAATCTAATTGTTCAAATACTTTTGTATTTTGTGTAGGAAAAAGAGAAATACTTGGTGACCAGTAATCAAAAGAGCCAATATTACACTCCTCGGATAAAGCTGCCTCCTACTCATTTATGGGAGGCAATTGATTATGAAAATATCGGGTAAAAATGTTTTACATGTAGGTAGTTGTGGGAAAGATTGCCCTAAAAGAAGATCGATGTAGCATTTAGTTGAATTTTGCCGGGAAACTAACTTAAACTACAGAAGCCAGTGTAGGTGGCAAGGATAAGGTAGGCTTTAGCTTGTGGGAAAACAAGCTTTTGAGCTGCTGGATTGGAACCTAGCCTATCAGGTTTATGTCATAACATTATAAGAGATTCTCTAATTTTTTGAAAGCTATCAAAACTCTTCTTGTGCTTTGCACGAAAATTTAAGTCCAAGTAGGGATCTTAAAATGAAAGTGTGCCAACCCTGTCAAAAAAGTTTTTTTTTCAAACTGACAAGAACTTAAAGTTGCACCTGGGGATGAGGATCTCTTGGCTCTATTTGAATGCAGGTCTGCTGCCTACCAGCGAATCTGGATGACTAATGTGCATTGAAATAGAACAGCTAAATTCACTATAGAACAGAATTGAAATAGAACAGAATTGAAATAGAACAGCCTAATTTTCTACTTGAATTATTTACAGACCTTTCCAACGATTGGCTATGCCTTACAAGACAATTGCGTCAAAGCGTTATCACGTGACTCATCCTGAACCCGTTCCAGATTTAAGAGAATTCGGAACAAAATCACGAAAAGAAATATTCCTCGGATATCATTCGTCAGCGTTCCGATAATTTTAACTTGAGCTGCTATTAAGATATTTTAACCAGCTAAAATAATTTGGTGACTAGTTATAGGCCGATATTTCCTTTAAGTATATCTAATTACAACTAGAAATGCAATTGTTTAGAAGCTGGTTTGTGGTACAAAATTTTAAGATTTGGACTTGAATATTCCCAAAGCTTGCTGTCTGACTACTCTTCAGGAGAAATCGTCAAAAAGGAAATGATCTTAGTGGACTGCGTTTTACTAAAGGGATAAAGCCGTGGGAATTGACAAGAGATATAGATGACTTGAATTAATCCAAAAAAGCTGGCTAATTACAGAAGAGTAATGTATAAATCTGTCATGTCCTTCGAAACAATTGCTGACGAAGAGTAGTTACAGAAAAAGCTTCCTAAATTAGCTACTTTGCGCGATCTTTATTGATAAAACATGCTATCTGTGTGTGCCTAGGTTATTTTGAGAACGTCACAGGGCTGACTCGGCATCAAAAATTTTTTGGGGGCTGAACAATAACTGTATTTTCTAGATGACGTACAAGTCTTTGTCAAAAAGTGATAGAATGGTGTTTGGAAGAAAAAAGACCTGTTTAAAAATCACAAAATTTTTTTCCCGACTCTATTTTCCAATATTCAAGCCCCTTAGATTTTTGCTGACTTGCAGAAAACCACTATCAACGCAACTAGTTATAAGCACTTGGCTCGAATTCGCTTTAGTGTAGATGGTTTCTATGTGATAGGCTTCGCATACATAGTATGAAATTGGCAATAAAAATGCCTCAAGTATGTGTGTACTCGGTAACTTTTTTTTTTAATTTTTATCAAATTAACAGAGGGCAATGTGGAAATGTTACAAGCAATTATTTTTTTGTAGTAAAAGACTACTTTGTTGACTGTTTTTCTTTCCTTTTTGCTATATTGCTTTGGCATTGGACTAAATTTGTCTTAATTTGTTGCGCGGTCAAATAAAAAACGCAAAGCAAAAGTATTGACATTAAATATCGATTTTGCTGTAGGCTTAAAAGAAATTCCGTATCTGCACTTATCTTTCAATTTACGGCCGATGCCGGTATCAATGCTAAAGAAGTAATTCAATGCAAAAATGATTTAGCACTTTTTTAGTTTTATTTCTATGACTATGATGTAAGCTAACCAGCCGCACCTTTTTAAACGGGACTGTTATTTGCAGCGGCTTGGCTCACTGAATCCTATAAGGCTCGCACCCACAGTCTTCAACGCCTCACTGGTACAAAACAACCTCACCTGCAAATATGATTTCGTGTATTGTGCACTCTCTCGTAGATGTTTTTTTGTGACGGTTTCTAAACAAACAAACAAGACTAATAAGAATCGGCTCGCAACTACCCTAGGAACAAGAAAAAACAAAACGTACCAAAACTGTTTGGCCAAGCTGTAGGTGACCTCTAACACATGCACAATCATGTACCAAATTTCTGTTTGTTATAAAACAATTAGTCAATATATAAATTTATATAACAATACAAAGTTCTAGGATACTAACTCATCAACTTAATATCTTGTAAACTCTTAACCAAACGAATTCACACTCTGGTTGTCAATGCAGATGCGAGCCACGCATTATCAGCTCAAAACAAAGAAATGCAATTACGCAATCTAGCATCTTGCATGAGCAGAGTTGCCAACTAAAACTGAAGTCACGTGAGAAAAAAATTATCCAACAGGGACTGTCCAGTTGTGTTTGTATTTTTCGGCCGTTCGTCGTTTTGATTTATATCTTAATGTTGTCCCATTTTTTAGCATAAAACATATCATTACAAGGAAAGAATGGAATCATCGTTTTTTGCAATAAGTTGCGCCTTTTGTTTTCAACCGGTTAATTGACTGATAGCACACACGTTTTCTATCGTGATAAAGGCTCATATGAAATGAAATGAATAAATCCGTAGATAAAACCGTTATGCTATTACTCTATAACGACAATTTTCAGAAAGTCAGTATTTAATGACTCAGCAGGCAGTTAGTGTACTGCTTAATGATGCCTCTGAGAGAGTGATTTTCTAAATTTAGTAAAGAGTTGATTTGTGGTACAGATTTTGAAAATTGCAGAAAGTAGAGTATTCATTCTCGAAGCTTTCCGTCTGACACTTTTCAAGAGAATCCGTCAGAAATAGAGTGAAAAGGTGAAGTGAGTCACTTATATAGAGACACAGTGACGAAAAAGAAAAAAAGGGAAAAAAAAAATTTAGTAAACGCAATGTCCCGTTTTTGTCACCAAAAAATAAGGTCAGCCTACTATGATTGCAAGGAATGCAATAACCATCGACATAGCCTATAGGTTTAATCTTGTTGGCCATTAGTTATAAAATCCCACTATCTGCTAAAAGGAGTTCTTGGTAGTTCTCAATCGCTAGCCAGTGACTTTCACGCCGGTCCACAAAATTTTATTATTTGTTCAACCGAGTATTCTTGCCGAGGGTGTGCAATGTTTTTGGAATTGACCCGCCAATTCCAAACTACTTGAAAGTTCTGCGTGCCAGCCGGAGTAGGTGATTCAAGCTATTTGTACGCACAAATAAGCTTCGAAGTAACTGGTAGCCTTTATTTATTAGAAAAGACTTTTTTTTTGGAGACCAATACTTTCAAAGCGAGCTTTTTTCCAAGTATAATGTTGAAGGATCATTTTTTGGACATCGGCTTTTGCGACATCGAATCGATAGCTGTCACACCCACTTCGTATCCCATAATCCTTCCGCGAGCCAGAAAATTTCATGTCGCGAACCGCAGATTGCACACCCCTGGTCTAACCTAAAAGAATTTTTGTGGGTGCGGGCTTACGCCAAATTTCGTAAGCCCTATTGCATTCAACGAAAAACGAAAGAAGTTAAATTATTTTGATTCTCCAGTGTGTTTTCTGCCGTCACTTGTTAAGTAAAGAGTAACTTCAATTATTATAGCTCCACAAGAATAAAAAAGTTGAAAATTTCTGATTTAATGGACAAAGTACTTCAGGTAGTCAGTATTTCATGTAGGTTTATCTTTGGTAAAATATCAAAACAAAGGAAAAAAACTGCCGGCAAAAGTTTTGGTTTTAGTTTGACCTAATAGGTTTGAAACCTCTCATCACATCAACGTGATATTTGGTTTAGTGCGTTTCATAATTTTACGACAAGGCCGAACAATTTTGACGTTATTGACCTTTGGTAACCCTACTTATTCGTGATCGACCGTGCTGGGTGGCCGAGTACTTCCAGGATGTGCTGTTGATATTTGTGTCGAAAACTGTTGACCAACTTTTCTAGTTGTGGTTCGAAACGAATGATATGGTTCTACTTCAGTGAAATACGTAAGTAGGTTTTTCTGTAACGAGCTACTTAGGCTACTTGAGTGGTTTAGATCAGTGTTTGTCAACTAGGTGTATAGTACACTCCGGATTGCTCCGGAATTTTGCAGGGGTGTGCAAGCGTGGTGGGGTGTTCAAGGGTGTGACAGTTTTCAAAAAAAGAAGACCTTTTGAGGAGAAAAATCTAAAAATATAGTAGTTTTTCAGTAGAACATTTTTTTAACGATCAACTTTGAAATGAGCAACAGTGATTACATAAAATGTTCAAACTTTATCTTACGTTATATTTATTGCAACACTAGAAGCCCCGACCGGTCATTTTTGACCGGTTTTTTGCTTTGCCTTACTTCGTGCCTTTTTCTAACTTTTCAAAAGTTTTAGTAGCTGTAAGAAATCTTCTACCACGTTTGTAAATCGAGATTTTACACACGCACGTACAAGCACCAACCGTTCAAAAATGACTGGCGCTTGATAACAGAATTATGCGTATAGTGGTGAATAAAGGTGTGAAAAGTCTTTTTTTAACTAGCAATGAAGAAGTGGAGGATAAACTTGTGAAAAAATTTTTTTGCACCAGCAATACCTTCACGCAACAGTGAAGTAACAACTGATCTGATAATCTACAGATTTGTGAAAAGTGGGAGCTGGAATAATTTAGCAGTCTTGCAGGTTTGACCGGTAGAGAGTCAACTTTGTTTGCTATATCACGCTGCTATTGATTGCTAGTTGATAGTCTTTGTGTATTTCTTACTTGCTCAGAATTTAGGGGTTGTGTATGTAGCTGGAATAAGTGGTTTATTGCAGAGTATTGACATGCTTTTAAAATTTTGCGCTTCATCTTCCCAAGTCCAGTTTTTGCACGTGATCCAAAACTTCTTTGATTTTCGTTGTTTATACATTCGAAGACTAGCTTTTGCCATATGAATTTGTTTAAAATATTTTGTTATCAATTTTGAGTAACTGTTTTTTTCTTGTCATGGCTTGCAGCAACAGTTATAGCCAACCGTCCAACAAGTATTTCAGCGGTTTCAAACCAATCACTTTCATGACTATATGATGTGGATGAAGACACTGAACTGCAAGACGAGAAATTTGTTCCTACTTGCAATGCTGGAGTTGAAAGTTCTGACAGCGATACAGACAGCAGTAAAAGTGAGCAAGACTCAGCTGATGCTATTGAACCTATTCCTTCTGGAAGTGATAATTTTTCATCTCAAAACACTGGTGGGCAGTAGATAGCACTAAACAAAATTGCGTAAAAAACATAGCGGTTGCTCAAGAGGTGGTAAGATTGTCTTCAGGCAATTTGTTTTTGCAACGATCTGGCCCATGGTCTTATTGTCGCAGAGCTGCAGCTCAAGGTAGCCCATACAATGCATTTTAATGTTAGTCGATGAACGTTTGTGTGTTCACAAGCACGCCAGCAACCACTAAAAGGACGATGAAAATTTCGATTTAATTTTCAATGAGCAGCAAAGTTTCATAAGCTTCTAATTACTCAAGGAGCAATAGTTAGAAAGAATACGCCGGTAAAGCGACATTGAAGCAAGGAATGAGGATATCCAATTTTTGGCAATACCATGGGCGTAATAGGTATCAGAAAATCTTAAAACGTCAGCAATGCAATTACTTTCTTGGTCGCAGAAAAAGGTAAAAACCGACAACTTTTATTGATTTTCGAGGGGTGGGATTGTTTTACAGAAAATGGCAAGGAATGCTAGTTACCACGGTTTGATTTTATTATTGATGAACTATTTTTCTCAGGCAAAACCAGGTGACCTTTCGCTAAATATATGGTTAACATGGCAGAAAAATGGGGAATAACGTTCTGGCTTTTTGTGGATTCTCAGTCAAAATACCTGTGCAACAGTAAACTCTACTAGGAAAAAGATCTCATTGAAAGCAGATGCATTAATCTTTTGGTTGATATGTGCATGGCCCTTTCGCATTCTTATTCAAAAAAGGGTTACAATATCAAAACCGATTGCTATTTTGCCGGCCTCAAGCTAGCAGAAGAAATCAAGCGGCAAAAAACGAAAATTCTTAACACTACACGAAAACGACGGTAAAAGCACACACTAATCTGGTAATGATAGACAAGCCATTTCATACTTCTAAAATCTGCTGTTCACCATCCGATTGCAGTCACAAAGCTGAGAAAAAGAAAATTGTATGCATCCTAAGTTTAACGCACAGTAACGTCAATATTGATAGGCCACAAAAAGAATCTGCCACGGACAGAATGGTATTACTACAAATTCAAGGTGGGCGTGAACGTGCTGGACCTGATAGCTACATACCAAGACTGCCAGAGTTTCAGTGGACGGTGCAGGGGCTGTGTTTTTCAACATCCTCGGCTGCGCCTGCACAAATGCTTGTAGTTCACTGCAGTAGGCTACAACGAAATGAAAGTTGTCGGGGAGGTATTTTCTGCTCTAGATTATAAGAGAGCAATGCGAGCAAAAAATGGAGTGGGCTTTGTAATTCATTTCCCAGGAGTGATTCAAGCATTTAGCAATGCCGACGCGATGGCGTAGTGGTTAGAGCGTTCGCTTCGCAGTCGGTAGACCTGAGGTTCAATCCTCTTGTCGAGTCATACCAAAAGACTTTAAAAATGGTATTCACAGCTTCCCTGCTTAGCGCTCAGCATTTAGTGGAGGTTGTGGAGAACAAGCCGGCAAGTTCGCTTGTTGTGTCCTTGGGCAAGGCACTTAACGGGACGCCCCGTCTTTATGTGGAAGACGGGTGGCCCAGGCATCTCGGAAATGGCAACTCCCAAGCGAGTGCGGACGTCCTGTCCAAAATATAGCGATGCAATTCGCTTTCTCGTGAATGGAGGATAAATATGGCAAATAAAAAAAAAATGCTTTGCCTGCAAAAAGCTTTGACCCATACCCAGTTCGAAAAAGGAAGAAGTGCCAGTTTGTGTCACCTAAAAACAAATCCAGCTCTTTCTGTCAGAACTGCGGTGAAGTCTTCTGGCAAACACAGATCCAAAAAAGTAACAATTGTGACATGCAAATACTGGGCTGATTAAGCGTCAATAAACTTTGCATTTGTCAGTCACATAACAAGTGCGAAAATGGGCACTTTTGTCGCTATAGGTAGCGATGTATTTTGAAGCTTCTAGTGTTATAATGAACGAGTATTATTTTGTAAGTCTACTTCATGTTTCTTGCATTCATTACAGCTTCACAATCTTGTTGCCTCCGTTTTTCGTTTTGTGAAGACAAACAATGAAAGGCTGTGCAGTGTGCACAGAATTGGGAGGCGGTGTAAACTGAAAAATGTGGTCCCTGTTGGCAATATGTGTGTAAATATTGTTGCAATATTTGGCAACATCTATCGCTTTAAATCTATAGTTTTCGCGTAGCCAATCTGTGATTCGAACCCGCGTTGTGTCGTTGTTTTGTGTGTTTCACTCAAGTTATCTTTTTTTATTGATTAGTCGTTGGTTTGGCAAGGTTGACCCTCAAGCGACGCAGTAGTAACTGTCTTGTTAACACACCTTTACATTATTCTCAAGTAGACACGTTGCAAGAAGGATTACGCTGTTTGCAAAACCTGCACGTTTGAGTACAAGTCAAAAGACTATCAAAGAAAGCTCGTAGATTCCAACGTAAAGAAAAGTTGGTTGAGCTGTTTCTTTGTCGATTGTTATTGTGTTGGAGCTGTAGTAAAGAAGAAGGTACTTGGGGGTCAAAATAGTTTGAAACCGCTACAACGCTACGTCACTACAACGCTACATCGCTACACCGCTAACAACGCCAACGTCGCCGAAGCCAACGACGCTACACCAATCCATCTGTTTTTTCCTATCTGCTTATCACTTTCATTATTTCCATTTTCAGTTTGCGTATTATCAATAAAAATTTATCAAAGGATTTATTCAAGAAAGTCAGACAATAACAGCGTGACGAGAGGAAAGCGTGTTTCATCTATTTACAACTTGGGCTTCACGGCAATCTGTCTCTGGTTCGGAGACTACCCCAAGGGTCTCTGCTCCACGAACCCGTTACAATGTGTAAAGTAACCAACGTCAATACACCAAATTTCTCCAAGGTTTTAGATGTATCGAGGTATTCAAAAGAATCTCCCGTTCAAACCAGAGCTGTAGTGTCTCGAGACATGTCTCTGCATAGACGTAGCCAGGGGGGACCAAAGGGGCCATGGCCGCCCGGAATTTTAAATCAAATTACAAAACAGTATCAAAAAAATAAAAACATAAATTTTTTTGCGCCTCTGCAGGTACATTAGAGTTTATTGTTGACTTTTAGCAAGGGGGTGGGGCGTGACTTTTTAAGTTTTTTAACTTTCAAACGCTATCAAACAAAATGTGTACGTTTTATCCACTAAATATCGCCGAAGTTTTTCTTCTATGTCGCAGTCGAGTGATGAATTGATATTCCAAGTTGTGGTAATTGCAAGAAATAAGCGTCTCGCTGAGCGCTTTCTTGTTTTGTTGCGATGCGGACTACTACAAAGACGTGGCTTCTTTTATCAGAACGTTCAACCTACCAATGGGAGTGGTTTCCTTGAAATTCGTTAAATAGTGCATTATACATCACAATTGAAGTTGAACTATTAAAGCCGTTCCTGATAAAACTACATTAGATCAGTGAAATCGCATTCGCACTTTCTTAGTTTTGTACAGCAATTTTTATATTAGCGACGAGTGCAGGTCACGAAAAGCAAAATGCTGTTATAAGTAAATGACGTCACATTAAAAATTGCAAAATTTGGCCCCCTCTCAATTTTTTTCTAGCTATGCCCTTGTGTCTCGGCCTTGAGACACTATTTTTCAAAGCCTCATTCTTGAATGTCTTAAGTCTCGGTCTTGTCTCGGCATCTTGAAGTCTCGGAAAATGGGTATGTTTTGTCCAAGGGCGTAGCCAGAAAAAAATTGGGAGGGGGCCAAATTTTGCAACTTTTAATGTGACGTTATTTAGTTATAACGGCATCTTGCCTTTCGTGAACTACGCTCGTCGCTAATATAAAAATTGCTGTACAAAACTAAGAAAGTGCGAATGCGATTTCACTGATCTAATGTAGTTTTATCAAGAACCGCTTTAATAGTTCAACTTCAATTGTGATGTATAATGCACTATTTAACGAATTTCAAGGAAACCACTCCAACTGGTAGGATGTACGTTCTGATAAAAGAAGCCACGTCTTTGTAGTAGTCCGCATCGCAATAAAACAAAAAAGCGCTCAGCGAAACCCTTATTTCTTGCAATTACCACAACTTGGATTCAGGGATGTGGAAGCGGAAGCGGAAGCTGGAAGCGGTCTTTTTTCTGTGGAAGCAAAAGCGCGAAAAATCCACCGCTTCCGCTTCCACATAGGAGGAAAGAATGGAGAGAGAAAAAAATTGATTCTGCTATCCTTCGTAGAAGAACGAATAGGGGGAGCATAAACATTAAGAAATGAGAGCGAGGAGAAGTTGTTTAGAGAGATGTTGACCTTTACACAATCAGAGTAGGGGTCAAGCGAAGAAAGAGAGGAGGTAAAAAGCTCAGAGAAGGATAAGCCCTGCTTGACGAAAATGATGACGCCGCCGCTAGCATTCGCGACATCAGTAGAAAAAATACCAGATCGGGAGTGAGTGCCATGGGATCGCAGAGCAGAAAATCCAGGGATCTGAAAAGAGAAAAATAAATTAAGGTTAGATTCCTGGATATATATAAAGTCAACGGGATGAGACGAAATAAAGTGTAGTAGTTTAGTGCTCCTGGCTTGAAGACCCCCAGCATTCCATTGAAAAACCCTGAGAGAATTAGGGAGGGGAAGAGAAAGCAGGAGGTAAAGAGAAACAGCCAGGAGCATGAGGAGGTGGTGAGGATGCAGAGGGAGAAGATACAAAGTGGGCCGAAAAAGGACAAGAGGTTTGAAGATGAGGGTGGGGTGCAAGCGCTGCATTAGCAGAAGGGGGCCAGATTGAGCAATGAAGGTATACCAGATGGAGGAGTCCGAGGAGAAAGGCACAGTGCTGGTAGGTGTAGAATCTCAAAAAAAAAGCAGGGAGGGCAGCTCCAGGAGTGAGAGCTTCCAAGAGTTCTGAATCTAGCAAAAGAGAGTAGTGAGCACTTTAAATGAACTTAATTTGAGCATGTGCAGCATTGCACTGACCTACCCCGCCAGGTCACATTTCCAGCGCACACTAAACAGGGAAAGACAGGGCAAGGGTTAGGATGAACGTTGCCGCTGATCAGGACAAGGAGAAGAATGAGAAGACGGGCAAGAGAAAGGCAGGAGTAGAAAGAAGACAGGCCAATTTTAAAGAGACTGGGTGCTACCCTTCTGCGGTTGTTCAGAGGGCTGCACGGCGAAAAAATGGTTTGTGTGAGGGGAGTGCTCGGGATATCTGGGACCCTCGGGAAAGCCAACAATCATTTTGACCCAACCCAAACGGGTCGGGGACCGCACCACCACGTTGAGGCGGCTGTTGATTGCTACAGTTCAATTTTGCTCGCTTTACATTTACATACTACATATACGACAGAAATTTCGCACTTCACTATCCAAAAAGATTAGAGTCAATACGTGTTTTGAGGACGGACAGAAGGTTCGTAATGATGATTAGAGTTAAAGTTAACTCAAAGTCAGAGTTAGTTGAGAATAGAGAGGGAAAATCAACGCTATACGGTGTCTTTTGTTGTTGTGACGACAAGTTATTGTCGAGAGCTGTAATATGGAATCATACGGTTTAGATCTGAGAAGCATTAAGTTAACTGCTGTAAAAATAGTTGTAAGTAGTGAACGAACTTGTAATAACTGTCTATTTGTTGAAGTGTTTAATTATTTTTTGAATTGTAGTAACGAAATATTTGATTTTCTTGCAAACAGCTTGTGATTTCTAAATTTTTGTTAGTGGGAGTTCTGTGACAAACGCGAAAGTACATTAGGGGTTCCGCGATGACAAAAAAGATTGAAAAGCACTGTTCTACATTCAACACGAGTTTTGATATCTAAGAAAAACAAACACAGAGTAATTCGAAACAATAAGCTCAAGCGAAGTAGGTAAAGTAATAGCAGTAAATGAAGGTTTTTGTTTTCTTAAAAAGATGAAGTGTAGGAGAGGCAGGCTACAAAGCCACAAAAGTTAAAAAAATTGTCAACGGTCGTTTTTTCGTTTTTTGTTGGTGGAAGCGGAAGCGGTGGAAGCGGAAGCGTTTGAAAAATAACCGCTTCCACATCCCTGCTTGGATTATCAATTCATCACTCGACTGCGACATAGAAAAAAACTTCGGCGATATTTAGTGTGTAAAGCGTACAATCTTGTTTGATAACATTTGAAAGTTCAAAAAACTTAAAAAGTCACGCCAGGCCCACCCCCTTACTAAAAGTCAACAATTAACTATAATGTACCTGCAGAGGCGCAAAAAAATTTGTGATTTTATTTTTTTGATACTGTTTTGTAATTTGATTTAAAATTCAGGGGGGGAGGTTACGGCCCCTGTGGCCCCCCCCCTGGCTACGCCTATGTTCGTACTAGTGGTACAATTGCAATTTTTCTGCGTTTCTACAAGACGGCTGCTGTTGGTGACCGTTTTTACTCTTTGTCTTATTCTGCATCCGGCAGAATGCGGATTTTATCTTTTTGCATGAATTTCGAGAAAAAGCAATAAGGTAGAGATAGGCTGCGCCGTGCGCAACTGCATTCTACACACGAAATATCAGGCAATCAGTAAAAGTGGCTTGACATTTGAATTTTGTTGGTTGCTTCTAAAAATCACATGGCGATTTTCAAATTAACAAATATAAACTAAACGCGAAGATAAAGGTGGTAGGAAGAAGCTTGCGCTTGTTCCTTATTTAATAGCTCATGGCCTGGTATATTGCAAGGTGTTCGGAAATTCATCGCAATGTCCAAAATGTGGTGTTGAAAATATTCGCGACATTTTGTAAACGTTTGGTTTCAAGTCTCGTGTCTTGTCTCGGTCTCTGCACGTTCAAGTAGCGGTCTCGTCTACGCTTTTTCCTAAAAGTCTTGTCTCGGCACGTTCAAGTCTTGGTCTCGGTCTCGACTTTTTGCTGAAAGTTTCGGTCTCGCAACGTCAATGTCTCGTCTTATCTCGGTCTCGAAGACTTTGGCCGAGACTCCAGCTCTGATTCGAACAATACAAAATTCTTCAAAGTCTACATGTGTTCTTCCCTCTCCTCGAAAATGCTTAATTCTTACTTTCAAAAATAAAGAATTTTCCCAAATTAAGAAACCTTAGTTCAAATTGGCTATCGGCTACCTTCGTTTCCCAAAACAACAAATTTTGCTAAATGCAGTCGTGAACATGCCGTTTTTCTCCAATTTTTATTATTGCACTTGAAAATGGGCTTCCATTGTTTCAAAATTGTCGCCCAAGCGTCCAAATTACTGGTGAATCTGAAACCATATGACCTCCCCTGTCTACGTACATGACAATTTATTTGCGAAAGTTTATCACAATATTGTTGCCCAACAGCGGATAAACACGTATTTGCATGACCGATCAAAAACAACCGCAATAATCCTTCTAAGTAGCGCCATTTTTTGGCGCTTCTAGTGTTGAAGAATGATTGGGGTGTACAGATTTTTCGTAAACCAAAACGGAGTAGACCACTGCAAAAAGATTGACTACTACTTGTTTGAATAACTGTTTTTTTCTTGTTTTGCTTGAATAAATTAAATTGTAACTGTACTTGAGCAGTTACAACTTTTACTTGATTGTAATTACTCAAGAAACCTAATATCTGTAGAATTGCAATGCACTATGCCAGTGCGACATACAGCTTTAAATTCTATGTTTTTGCAAAGTTTTTAATTTCTGAAAATTGTTACCAAAATGAGCTATATTTGGTTGATATTTCAAAAAACAACTGGTGCTTTCGGTCAAGGATAATATGGTAAGGTGCGGTGAGTTGTTTTCAGTGGACTGTATAGTCACAAATTCTTTTAATTTTGGAAGATTTCAGAGCCAGAAGTAATTTAAATGTTCTCCAGTGCGTAACATTTTTGCTGCATGTTTTATTCTTCAGAGCACACAATACTTTATTAGCAAACCAGCTGTTGATAGAAGGCAGTTGCACCCACGGAAAACTTGTAAATTTTTATTTTTAGCTGAATTCTTTAGTTTTCTTCCAGGAAATTTATTATATAAATTAAATCCCAGTAAAAATCTCTAAAATTTGGTTTATATCCCTAATTTTTACCAAAATTCAACGGCGTATGGAAAAATAATAAAAATGATAACTCCAAAAATGTGATCCAGATTAAAACATTTAGCCGTCTACTAAAAGCTTTAGCTGGCTAGATTAAAATATTTAGCCATCTACTAAAAGCTTTAACTGAACTGTTTCTGAAAAAAGATCGTCACGTTGTTTTGAAATAAGATATGCGCATAATGGTTTAAGTAAAATGTTCACACCTGCTCTATGTGCGCTTTGTTAACGTGATTTATGTGCCCTGTCATTGGTTTAGTTGTTTTTGTGCGTTTAGTAAAGTGACTGTTAATGTTCTTGATGTCATAGTTGTTCGGAAGCTTTCGCCTTCAAAGCTGTTGTGTTTGCCGTCTCATTCAATAGATTGTCATTTGTAATAAGTGAGGAATAGGGATGTTTTTGTAGTATGTGATGACTAATGAATTGTTTATTATATTTCCCAAATTGTTTTCTATTACGTTCGACCCTTAATGGAAAAACCGTAAATTTGGTACAGCGAATCATTTATAAATTAATACGGCAAGTTGTTTTCTCTTTACTTAACGCCTGTTATTCTGTTTGTTTGTTTGTTTGTGATTACCTCTCCTCTTCCTCGGGACGGAGGTATGACAGGAACGGTAATTCAGGTTCATGCCGTCAACCTAATTAAAATTAGGCTAGGGGAAAGATTGCAGCCCATTTCGAACCAGTCTTGAGTGGCTGGCAGCCCCACCACCAACAAGGCGGACTGCATTGGCGGGTACCCAAGAGTCGCCTCTTGACATGCTGGGTTAGCAACTTCACAATTGTAATCCGGTGAAGTACGGGAGGGCCACCTGTCTGCCACATAAAGGTGGAGGCGTCCCGTTAAGTGCCTTGCCCAAGAACACAACAAGCAAGCTTGCCGGCTTGTTCTCCACACTATCTCTGTTTTATACTGAGCGCCAAGCAGGGAAGATGTGAATACCATTTTTTAAAGTCTTTTGATATGACTTGACTAAGGGAATAAACCCCAGGTCTACCGACTGCGAGGCGGACGCTCTAACCACTACACCAACGCGTCGGTCCTGTTATTCTCGTTTCTTGTTACTGGTTATGTGACAATTTCGTTGATTGATCTCATATTTATTTGTGGATATAAATAGACCTATTGACTGTTTATGAGCTCACTCTACTTTGGCAGTGTTTAGTATGGGGTGGTAGCGAATAGAAAACCTAATATTTTATCACCAGCTAATGCTGGTGGCAAGTTGTTTATGTATTTTGAAGCGCTTGTCTGTGTCATAAATCAACTGGGAAAAAATAAACTGCTTGTATTGTCAGCTAATGCTCGCTTTAATTTGATAATATACTCTTATTTCGCATTCGCTTATATCTTTATTTGCATGGATTGTGTTTAGGAGATCTCTCATTAGTCTTTAATATCTTGTAACAACTTGAGCCAGACACGCCTAGCGCGTCGCAATTGATGCATGTGGTGTAGCTAATTTGTGAACAAATCTTCTGTTCTCCTTTAATACAGTCTTCATGTTCTGCAAGTTGGTGTGTGATCGTGCGTCGAGGACCTCTAGTGAGCAAGAGAATTAGAGACAGCATCTCCCGAATAGAAACAGCAGTGAAACGGCCAGTATAGCGATTCCTCACTGCAACACGCTTGCTTCGGTGAAATCGTTTCTTCGTTTGGATCGATTTTACTTTTACAAGATCTTTTTTTATCATTCTTTAAACCTTTCAATCACTAGAGCTAGATACCCTTGGAGCGTTGTTTTTGATGCTTGTGGCATAGCCAGCATTCTGGCTCCTGTTCAATGCAGTGGCCATGTTCTGCAAGGTGGCGTGTGCTTGTGTACTGAAGACCTTTAGCGAGTAAGATATTTAAGAAACACCATCTCCAAAATAGAAGCGGCAGTGAGTCAGCTGGTATAGTGGTTTCTCACTACAAGAAGATGTGTTGATTAAGTTTGAGTTATTTCAAGCGGTTTTGACATTGCCTAATTTATTATAGTTTCCTTTAGAAATCGCTTGATTTTAAAGCTCTGGTCCGCGCTTTACAAATTTTTTTGAGTGCAATGAGCCGGAACGTGCATTGTTTACAAAATTTATCAAGTAGTTAGATCAGTGGAGCACCGAAGCGTAATAAAAGACAGTTGAGAGTTAATGGAATGAATTGATCATGCTTATACACAGTGATAGGATTCAAAATTTTAAGAACAGGTTCTCTTTTGTATTAAACTCAGTAACAACAGGTTCCCTCATTTTAGAAAGCCCATTTGCTGCGTTCGTCTAAGGTCTATAACAAAAAACAAGAACGGGTTCGCTGATTATCACGACAATCCAAGAACGGGTTCGCACGAACCCGTGCGAACCCCCTGAATCCCATCACTGCTTATACACCTATAATAGTGTTAAGAGAGATAAATCAGGTTTTTACCATCAGAGTGAAAGTAGCAGATCTATTCATTGTAGATAGTGTAGTAGACAGTGCAAACCTGATGGTATTCCATTAAAATTCTTAGCAATAACTGAATAAGTGCTCAAATCATAGCTCCAGTCCTAATAGAGCTATATAATAACTGCATCATAAAAGGAATCTACCCAAACACACTTCAAGTGGCCAAATTGCACCCATTTGTAAAAATAATGCCAAAGATATATGCTGTAATTACAGACCCATATCAATTCTTAGTCCACTGCCCAAAATTTTTGAAAAATGTCAATATGATCATTCTGCAGATCAGTGTGAGGTTTAGGGTCTTGGTCAATGCCGGGGTTAGTCTGGAATGTGTGTGTTTTACTTCTATCTCTACTTGTCATAGGGTTTGGTGCAAGCCAACGTCATTGTGTGATAGTTGCATTTTATTTGTCTGTTGGTTTGACGGTTTTGGTTGAGCATTCTTTGCTAAGACTTGCTTTGGAGTTGCCTGTACTGCTGGCACTATAGGACAATTTTACCACAAGAAAGTGAAATTGGTGTAAAGTGTGTTTCTCAAGTGCACAAAGACAATACCATTGAGATGTTAAATGCTAGATAATTGCCACAATATTTAGTGCTGCAATCCACAAAACCAGGTTGCTGGCAAAAAATTCTGTATTTTACCCATTGTTTGGTGTGTGATAAACATATTTTTTTAGTTAAACATAAGCTTAGTTTTAACTTGGTATCTGATTAGAAATGGCATCTGAATCTGATTTTAACTCTGCTGCTGGAGCTATGGATGTGCTAATGCAAATATCTAATATTTTAAACACTGGTCTGGATGCTGAGACGTTATCCATATGTGTTGAGCTTTGTGAAATGGGAATAAACCCTGAAGCTATTGCCACAGTTATAAAGGAAATCCGACTTCAAACTGCTAACTTACAAAACGAACAAAATGCCGCAAAACCATCTGAAAAAAATTAATTATTTTCTGCTTTAAGGCCTCAGACATCACTGTACCAGTAGGTAATGAGTAGTGTTGATTATTTCCAGGTATTACATGTTGCAACCTGAGGTGAAAAAACCTAAAAGCACGTTGATGCCAAGTTTTAATTTGCATGGTGTTTTGGAAAGATAAATAAAAAGCAATAAATTTTATGTTCACTTGCTGTAGAAGACTTGAATTAAATTGCTAAATGTATTTTATTTAAGCTAATTTTAGTGAATGCTTTCCATTGTTGTGGTAGCTATAAGCTTTATTGTTGCAGGTGCAACTATCAATGCTTTAAGTTGCTTAGTCAGTTTCTTTCACTTGTTTTTAATTACTCTTTGAGATTTACCTATATATCAATTGCTTTTCATTGTGATGTGTATTGTGATACAGTAGTCCCCACTTATTAAGCCATCCTTGTAACTAGATGATTTTTGAGCTTATTAAGTGAGTAGGCTTATTAACTAGAGGTCAAATTTTTGCCTCTTTCACTCACTTTCACGCACATGAATAAGTACAGTTGATTGTACTACGGCAAATAGTTGCTAAATCTATTAACACTGTACACAACAGTTACAGTTAACAATCAATGTTTAATTTAATCTCAAGTTTTTTTACACAAAGTTATCTCTTTCATTTTGAAAGTACAGTAAAATTTACAGTGCACAACAACTGGGTTTATGCATCTGGTTGTGAACAAACTAAGTGCACTCATCTAGGTGCCAGATAAACTAGATGTGGGACCAACTAGGCACCACACCAACCTGAGCTTTCAAATACCAGTTGCTCTGATACTAAAAACTGCACATGCTAGGACATGTGTGGAAGTTGTTACAAAGTAAATTACAGAAAATCAAAAAACTATGATTTTAAGTGTAGTAGACAAATTGTTCAGAATGCAGTTGATTAGAACGTCTTTACAATATAAACCACAAAATAGGCAGAAATATCAGCTGAACCTAATATAAAAAATGATTGTAGAAATTTGTCTCCTGCCTAAAACTTTTCACAAGTGAACAATAATTACAGTAATGTGCTCATAATTCATTTCTCTGGCTCTTTGCACATTGCACAGCCCATCAATCAACTTTCAGACTGTGGAATGTTCCATGCCTAATTCATTTTGTATTCTGTGGTGAGTGCCTTCTGCGTGGTTATTTGTGCAATCCTGTTACAAACGTAACATTATCAGATGAAGGTATTTGTCTGTTCAAAGTCATAATTTTAACCTTGCTATACTTGAGGAAGTTCATATCACTGCGTTAAGACTTCTAAATTTTATGACTGCTGTCTAATTTAAAATGAAAAAAATATATAGTAGTAAATGCTTTGTTGACTATATGATACAGAAATTGAGAAGTTATTGCAAATTAGGCCAAGTGAAAAATAGTTGAATATGACGCATTGCAGTGGAAGATTTGCAAGAAGGTCCATAGTTGTAAAGATCCATGAGTTGCAGTTTGATCTATGTTCACTTCTTTAACCTACCTTAAATTCGGCATGTCTGTGCAGAACCATTGTTTTGTTTAAGTTCATACTTTGAGTTTAAAGTGTGGCATTTATTGATCAATACAATAATCCTGAGTGACTGTGCAACTGAAATAAACTACAATCAAAGCTAATGATAACATTAACTTTGTTTAGTTGATCAAGTTCGTTCAGTGTAATTGACTAGCCAAAATATCCTCATAAGGTTTTAATTAATCTTGCAGTACCCTCTCGTGGACATTCTACATTTCTGGGGAAAAAATTGGTGCCCTCTACTTCTCTGACGCTCTTCCTATCAAAACCGAGTCAAGTGTAATGTTTACATTTTTCCGAATTTTTGATGGAGTAGTGAATAAATAGAGATCTGGACAGTGTCATGAAATTTGGTTTTATCTCAATTATAAAATTTTAAATCGAGGCAAAGAAATGTATCGCTCATAACAAGCATCTTTATTGTCATTTGATTGCTTACATATCCTAAATTTTGTATCTTTGGTGGTAACTTATCTAAGATTAAAAACGATTTGCTTCAAAGTAGGGATGGGCAATTCAGAATACCGAATCTGAAGGATTCGAATCCTAAACTATCCAAATCCAATAGAGTTTGGTTAATATCCTGCTTGCAAGCTTTATGACGTTGCTTGTTCACAGATTTTCTTTTTGTAAAAGTATCAATTGCATGCAATAATTCAAAAACTAACTCGCACACACAAACATTGATCGAATGCGTCCGTTTTCTCATGATGCACACACGTGCAGACATAATTTGATTGCACTGCGATAAACTCGTTTTCTGATTGTGCTTTTGTTGTTGTCAACTTGTAATAAATGCTTTCATGTTGATTGTGCTAATCGCCAAAAAGGATTTGGATTCTGGATTCGGTTTAGCTATTCTAGAATATTCTAGAATAGTATATTATTCTGAATTGCCCGTCCCTACGTCAAAGTAGATTTTTTAAAGTTTGTGACTTTTAAAGTTAGTGGTACATACTTAGTTTGTCTGACGTTTAATTTATCCAGCGCCTAGTTTGTCTGGTGGCAAGATACATGTGGTTTATAAAATCTGTAGTGCACCAGTTGTCTTGCCAATCAATTACAGCACAAATAAATAATTTTTGATAAAACAATGAAATTAAGAACTAGGTCAGCAGCATAACCTAGTGTAAAACTGTCAAAAGCAAAATAAAGAGGTGCGAGTTGCAATGCTTTTTTACCCCATTTCAAGCAAATGCGTTCAAAAATTGAACTTTTCAGCAGGATTTAGGATTTATAAAAAATTTTTTTATTACTGCAATGAGTGGAGCAATTCTGGACTGGATAATTTTAGGCTTATTAAGCAAGTATGCTTCATAACTGTGGGTTTAATGAGGGGAGACTACTGTAGTATCTTTACTGTTATTGTTGTAGAAATTACTCTAAATTGGAAGTGGAGCTGCTGATAGCCGGCATATTTTTCTTATTTAACAGCGCCTTGTGAACTGTATTTTTTGTATGACTGTATTTTCTGTGGACTGTATGACAAAATAGACAGACAATTTTTGATAATCACCAGCACACAGAGCTCATATAGTTTACCTGCTGTCCCATATTAGGCAACCAAACAATCTTATGTTTAGTGATGTAAATGCTGTGCCTGCATTAAACAATAGATGATTGTAATGCTTAAATGTTTATAATGGTCGAAAACTTGATGTTTATTCGTGCTATTTCTTGTTCACAAATGTTGTTTTGTACGTTTTACTACTATTGTGTAGAGGTAATGGTAGAAAATAGAAGTCAAAATTTGTTTCTTAAATGTCTCTGCACTAAAAAAAAACTTGATGTCTAACTTTAGTGTCAACAAAAAAGTAAGTTGATTAAACACTTTTGTCTTTAATTTATTAAAAAGAGCGTTAGATAGACACTACTTTATTGTTACCACATTAACGTGCCATTACTTTACAAACTGCAGATATTAAAAATTTGCTGTATTTGTTTGTCTGTTTGAATTTTAAAGGCTAGAAAGCTAGGGTTTTTGTCTCCCACGATCACTTATGAAGGGCTAAAAAGATGTATGTGTGTAAGTAATTGAAAAAAATTTGCTTTTGCTTGTACACAGGCTCCTGGTCTTACTGCAGATCGTTACAAGTTGTTACAGCCATGCCATGTACACCGTGATGGAACTCCTTTACCAGCTACAAAACATGTTGCAACAACGCAAGATGAGACTACAAAAGATGCACCTTATCAAATGAGTCTTCCTAAACTTTCTTCACAAATGCTAAATGTATGAGAGGCAGTATAAATGCTATACAGGAACTGTAATACTGCAACTTGATAGACTGTGAAACAAACTTGCTGACTCGTAATTAAAAAATCACAAGTTCAGAGCTTACGTGGTTACGTTAGATGTGGAATGGTCGAACAAATCCACTATTTTCTTGTGAGCCATTGCTAGGTTTAAATTGTGGCATGGGCTGACTATGATCACATCTGTGGATTGCTGCTGAAGCGAAAATCGTTACATTATTTTGCTGTCTCCCAAATTCTCTATTCATCATGTGTTTATCTTTGTTTGAAGAAGTTCTTGTACGTAACATTTTAGAAGGCAACCTATTATTGAAAAATTTAGAGTTCAGTTTTTATCATGGCACTCGGTAGATGTTAGCATATTTTTTTTGTATATTGTTGGCTTTTATGTTTCTTAAAGTTGCCTCTGCTATCTGTTACGTACTTTGTTCCTTGCTTGATGTTGCAGTTCAAGATTTTATGTACGCTACTGTAAATAATCTTTACTTGCATTTCAGCAACGATTGTTCATGATACCCAGCAAGAATGCAACAGTTCAATCTCAAATTAATTTGGTAAAACAATACTTTGATGAAACTGAACTTCAAAAAACTATGCAGGTGCTAACAATTCAGCTGCTTCAAAATAGCCTATTGCCTTACAATCCGTATCCTGGTTACATCAAACGATTTGGAAGAATAGCCCAAAGGTGGTTTTATTTTTAAGATCATCGTTTTAGTTTCTGGCTTTATAAAAGATTTTAACGCTTTCGTTTACATATTTGTTTATATGGTGGCAATAATTTGTTTTGTGTGTGTGAGCTTACGAGGTGTGGCTAAAAAGAAACGGGACTATTGAATTTAGAAGTTTATTTAGATGCATATCATACAATGTCCACATTGTCTAACACATACAAGTCTTAAGTCATCTCTACTTGTCTCCTTTGAAATATTCCCCATTGGCTTTGATGCACTTTTCCATTCTTTTTGACCACGCTTTGAAGCACTGTGAAAATTCTTCTTTTGTGATGGTTTTGAGGTCTTGATGGTTTTGAGGTTTTGAGGTCTCGTCACGCTGGTCTTGATATCCTCGATTCCTTGGAAGTGTGTGCCCTTGAGAATCCCTTTCAGCTTTGGAAAAAGAAAAAAATCGCAAGGGGCTAAGTCCGGCAATAAGGTGGATGATGCAACGTGGTGATTTCTTTCGAGACCAAGAACTGTTTCACGCTGAGGGCTGTGTGGGCAGGAGCATTGTCGTGATGTAAGATCCAAGTTTTTCCTGCCCAGAAAGCTCTTCGTTTTTGACGAATTTTGTTGACAAGACGAGTCAGAACTTCCTTGTAAAAGTGTTGGTTAACTGTTTGCCCTTGAGGAACTAACTCATGATGCACCATTTCCTGATGGTCAAAGAAGGTGATCAGCATCACTTTCACTTGTGAACGTTGCATGCGGGATTTTTTTGGTCTGGGCGAGGACACACTTTTCCACTGACGACTCTGTCGTTTTGTTTCCGGATCGTATTGAAAGACCCATGACTCGTCTCCTGTGATGACGTTTTCCAAGAATTTTTCGTCTGCTTCCATCTGCTGAAGGATGTCTCGGCATGCATTCAATCGTTGAGCCTTCTGCTCCTCAGTCAAGAGCATTGGCACCATTTTGGCACACACCTTCCGAATGCCTAAAGTGTCAACCAAAATGGTGCGGCCGTTTCTTTGTCCATTCCAAGTTCGTTGGCAATGACGCGAATTGCTAAGCGACGGTCACTGCGAACCAACTGCCGAACCTTTTCGATGTTGGTATCAGTTGTGGAAGTGCTAGGCCTCCCTGACTTCGGATCATCCTCTACATCCTCCTTGCCTTCCACAAATCGCTTGTGCCATTCAAAAACTCTTGTTCTGGACATGGAAGAATCTCCATAAACATCATGCAACATCTTCAAAGTCTCAGTCGCCGTTTTTCCAAGTTTGACACAAAATTTAATGTTAATTCTTTGCTCAATCGTCATTCTGCAATTGAACTCCCTATCGCCAAAAAACTCAATCAGATCTCGCACAGCAATTTTTTTCAACAAGTAATCAATCACATTCGCCCATGGCTCCGAAAAAGCAAAAATAATTGCGATATTGTGTCAAAACAGTTGTTAAACAAAGAACACATGTTACGACACAGTGTAAAAGATTTGATTACCGATGGTTAATCGTGTTGCGCAATCTGTGATGTCAGTCCCGTTTCTTTTTAGCCATACCTAGTATGTGTTAGATTGTTGGTATCACAGATGCTTTTGTTAGTGCTGTCTCAATTATTTGCCTACTTTTATTTTTTGCTCTTACATTACATATGTGTTAGTGAGGTTTAAAAGCTTGTTCTTATTCCTGATCGGTTAAGTTAAAATATTTCTGTAATTACCTGATTTAGTGGGTAAAGAACTTCCCAAAAAAGATTAATTTAATCAGTCTTTGTCTGTCAGGTTTTACACTGGTCAACAGCCGCTTTCTGCGATAGAGAAAAAACTTGAAAATCCAGTATTTAATGCGGACAAAACGTTCTTGAAGGGAGTAAAGATTCCAAATGTTTATGTATGGGGGCTAGAGCACATTGTATCTCATGTAGACCCAAAAACTATGGAGTCCTATCGTCCTATTCTCACTGCTACCATTTCCAATGAAGCCGCTTCAACTGCTGCGAACCAACAGGTATACCGGTGCTAGTTTTGTGATGTGGCGATTGATAATCAGCACAGTTATGTGCTAATTAATGGCTGGAACATCGGTTTTACCCTCAGTATACATAGGCTCTATTCCCTTGTTGAATCATACCAATAACTTTACGAATGGTATTCATAGATCGCCTGCTTGGCGCTCAGCAATAAAAATGGTGCGGAGGATTATTACAAAACCTGGTTTATTCAGTCATGATTGTAAAAATGCAATAGACTTTTATGACCAGAGCACATAATCTGTGTTGGCACCACAACAGCTCGGGTAGACTTGATTTTCCAGACTTATGCAAGGTGTTTTGAGACTTATGTCTTCAACCCTAATTAAACTCTTAATGACGCTTGCTACTTGTTTGAAGCTTGAGTTTAACACGCTGACTTCTGTTTTAAAGCCTGATTTTTTTATGTCTAATTTCTGCATTTTTTCTCTTGAAACAAGTGCTTAAAAGTTCTAATTTTGAACTTTGGATTAAAAAATGTTTGTTGAACAAACTTTTTCGTGGATGCATTTTGCATATGTTGCTTGTTAAAATAAGTTTGTTTTTTTTCTTGTAATAATATTAATATGTAAGATTTTTTATAATATATTTGCTTGAGATTGGTATAAGTATATAAATAAATTCAAAGTTATGCTATACGTCAAAATTGTTTTCAGGTAACAGTTTTTAAATCTCTTTTTGGACCTGGTATCTTTTGCAACACATTTTACCCGGACTTAAACAATGTTGACCTGAAAATCTCAGTTCTCATCTCTGGTCTTGACATAAGGAAAACGGCTAGGGCATTTGCTTTAGTGGTGATTGAAGACGTTAAACAAGCGCTCTTAAATCAATCTCAGCAGTTGCTTGGTGAGCTATTTATATAAGCATCTTTCAATTAAAAGTGTAACTATAGACATTCCACAATCATGTCTCACCCGTGCAGTTGGTAACTAGCAAGTGGCCATAGGCTTTAAATGTAAAGCATAACCTAGAGTTTCACTGTGGGACCTAAGCTAAGTCCACTGTAGTGGAAGTTCTGTTAGCGCTTTTTGAACTCATATAACTTGTCAAAGAATGGAGATTGTCGTTGCGACATTATCTCTAGCATAGCTATTGATATGGATATTTGTATTGATTGAAGTAATTGTATTTGTAAATGCCTCTTTTATTGATCGAATGTAACTAATATTTGTTGTATTGTGGTCTTATATCTTTAGTCTATTTTTTTTATTCAGAATTGTCTGTGGATGTGAAAAATTCAAAAGGATGGAGCAATCATTTTATATCTCGAGATGACATAGCTAATTTTTTGTCACATAATCAAGAGAGAGTCGCGACTGAGAAATTGATTGCTGAAGCTGTTGTGAATAAGAGACGTGTTTCACTGAAGTTGTTGTCATATAATACCGCCAATCAAGTTGCCGAACTGTTTGTAATTGTAACAAAAGTATATGACATGATGTTTCTGCAACAAGATCGAAGTCAACCAAATACAGTCAAGTAAAACTTTTTAACGAATGTAACCCCAAGTGAATTAACGAAAAGAAACCAAATTTTGGTAGTTTGGTGATAAATTAATCTGAAAATATGTGTTGTAGTAAATATGTACTGGTATTTTGTTAGTGCCAAATCAAGTGTAAATATGCTTGATAAGTGTGTAAACTGAGTGCATTCTATTTAATATTTTCATATTTGATGCTATCTGGTCTCGGATGAATAGAAACTAAAAACTGTTAGAAAAACAATTACTCCAAAATTATTATTGCCTTTTTAGGTCGCCAGGTCACTCATCAGAAATATTAGTTCTCACTACCTTTCCTTATCAAGCCTTACTGGAAGGCGTGTTTCTAGATCTTTCTCAGGCAGAAATGTATGTCTCAACTTTCCAAAAATACAGTTCATTTCAAGGTGCATCATTAAAAAGCAGAAAAGCAACCAAAACTTCTCATCCTTTTGATCCAGATATTTTATATCCACTTGTGGAGGTTTGTGAAAAAGTTTATAATTTTGAAATGTATGGGTTGGTGGATTTTAAAAGTCCCTAATATGTTTCGAATTTAACAGCCACTTTTCCTTTGCCTGGTCTTTGATTTGAGGTGTGATCATCAATATCGGTGTCATGGCGTGCCATGTCTTCATCCCAAGGAAGAGGAGACGTAAACACTACTACATGTTAGTTTTCAAAGAACCAGGGTTATTTATGTCAACATGGTAAAGCAGTATTTGTGAAAACAAACGCATGCAGCTGTAATTCTTGAAGACTTAACATTATCATACAAGGATGCCCCTCCTGCATGTGTTGCCATGTTTTTTTTTATATTCTTCTAACATTTAGGCATTGCGCAATTTGGTGGGTTAGGAATTAAAAAGACAAATCGTTACTATTTTGTTGTTAAGGTTTTTAACGTTTTAGGCTTGGCAAACGAAGATAGCAAGTGCAATTCTAGAGCATTCACCACTTAGCACTATTCATTACATGATGATGGTGTATCTCGCACAAATCAAAGGAAAGTTATCGAAGAACCAAGATGAAAATAATTTTGTTATTCAAGTAAAAATGCCATTCGTGTTAGAAATATTTATCTTCATTTATGAAAAATTAGACACTACAACAGTAAGAAATTTGTGAATAACTTTTCGATTTGTTGAGTAATTAGCGATAGTATGGATTTTATTTTAAGTGTGCAGTATATTCTGACAGAATTTATCCGGTTTAGTGATATGATTTTACCTAAAAACTCTGCTAAGACGCTAGATGATGCACGCATGCATAATCAATTATCTTAGATTATTCAGGTAAAAGCATTCGCTCTTGGTATATTAGTTTATATGCTCAGTTATAGTCATTTTTTTGGATTGAAAGAAATCAATGTTGATCACTCCACTTTGCCTCTGCAAAATTTTTGCTATGTATACTGAAATTGAACATAATTACAAGAAGTAGCAATTAAAAGAGCAAATATGATACTGTTTGTAAGTATACCGTTTATTTGAGATATCTACGCGATGGCTTTTTTGAACAACTAAATTTCATTGAAGTTGTTGTAGCATTACATTTACAGCAGTGTTGACAAGGTTAGTCACTTAAAACGTAGTTTCAAAGTCTATTGTTGCAAAAGATAAAAAATCTTTTGTTCTTTTGTTGCACAAGATAAAAAATCGTGCTCACTCTAGCTCTCCCATTTGACTGCCCCTGCCAATAATTGCCGTGATGGTGTAGTGGTTAGCGTCTCCACATCGCGGTCGGTAGACCTCGGTTCAATTCCCTTGTCTGTCATGCCAAAGACTATGAAATGGTATTTACGATTTTTCTGCCTGGCGTTCAGCAATAGGAGCAATGTGGAGGGTGAAACTGAGTTGACTTAGTGATGATGAATAAGAGCGCAATTGGCCAGTATGGCTTGAGCATGTAGCCGCTGTTGACGCCACATTAATAACATCACCCGCACATAAGTGTGTCACAAGTAAACTTTTTGAAAGCTTATTGAAAATTCTTTATCACCGACAAATTATTTGTTCTTCTAAAAGCATAATTGAAATGTTTCAGGTTTGCAGGTTTTATTCTGGAACACCAACCCGCCTTCAGTGTGCGTCTTTGCTTGTTGATGCTTTGTTTGATATAATTTCATCAAACTGTGATCAGAATGATGTTGGGCTTGTTCAAGTTCTACAGAGTCTCAAAATTCCAATTCAAAACGCCTTTGAACAATGCTGGTAACTTGAGTACTTCTTTGTATTATAGAGCTATTATACTTGTATGTAATTGATCTACAAAATTTTGGGCTGAAAAAAAACTGTTGTGTACAGAAAGCATTAACCTGAGTCGGATTGAACAGTAAATACTCAAATAATTGGAAAGTGTGAGTTGCGGATTTTCTTCTATACATAGAACTCGAAAATTTAAGTGGTTGTCAGCATTAAACTTCTTATATCGGGATGAGGGCGGTCGTAAATTGTGTTGGATAAAATTTGTTGCTGGCCGATGGCGACCACTTCGAGTAATTTGTATAATCAACATGCAAGTTATTTGCATTTGAATTACAGAAATTGATCTAACTACGGTCGTTGTGTTCTACAATTTGATTGGCAATGAAGCAATAGATGTGCCTTCAATTTTAGCGAAATGTATTTGAAAAATTAAAGCGATATCGATGAGCAAGTTTACACTTTTCTACTTTTTGCAAACCAGAATTTTGGCCGACATAATTTTTACCAATGTGATGTTATTTACACTTGCCGTGGAGTAGTGCAAAAATTTAACTTAATTTCCGTAGAATTCGAACCCAAAGCCTCTTGATTGTCGATCACATGCTTTCCCAGTTTAGCTTAGATTCAAATCCCACAGGAATTATTTAATTCTAAGCATTGCTTCATCATGAGAAGTTATTTGCTATCCCAATATGATTGATTGTGAAACAAAATACTGACTTTCATAGAAAATTGTTTCTTGATGTGTAGGATTCCGAAAAGGTGCTCATTGAAATCGGTTTTGTTTTTTCTTGAAATGTATTTGGCTAAATTTACGGCAAACGCTCAGATTCTTTCGACAAATTGTAAGCAGTAGTGAAACAATCAAAACATTGTGCTTATTATTGGCAATCAGGCCTAAACTACTTGGTTTGAGAGTGTAATTTTGTAATTACTGTTCTGTTCTCTCACATATTTACTCACATGATCTTCGTTTAAGGTGTTTGAAGTAATTTTTCGTACATAGCATTTACATGCGAAGTTATTCTTGAGAGATGCTTGCGTTTGAAGTTTGTAAAAAATGTTGCTTGTGTTTAGTTGTTCAAGTTCTCCTGAAAGAAGAATGTTAGAGAACCTTCTGGAATCTTTGTATCAACCAGCAAATGCGTTTGGAGATGTGCAAAACAAAAAAAAACTGCAGCAACTATCTTGCTGCTTGACGCTTGCCGCTTTATCTGCAACCGAAAGTTGCCTTGAAAATTTTCCCGCCATTTTGGTAAGGAAATAGAGATCTATTTTTTTAAAATGCAATTTTATCGCTGTTAATAAAAGTAATCGGATTCATCGCAATTCATCACAATATCAACAATGACGGGGAAAACTTGATGCTGTAAAGAGCTGTGCTAAAATTGCTGTAAGGTTATGTTGGAGCTGCAGCTAAATTTTTTGCTTTATGTGATGTAATTGTAAGATTGTAGACCAGTAGTTCCCAACCTTTTTTAATGTATTTCTTGCACGTTTTTACAACCTTTTACTCCTCCTTTTTCGAACTAGAATAAAACCGACCGTACTGTGTTTTTTTACGTCGTATGTTTATTAATGCTGTCTTAGCCCAATGTACCTTGGTGTAAGATTAGACAGCAGCTGGACACAGAAACAGCCTATTGTCAACATTAAAGCAAAGTTTGGTGCAAGGAAAAACATCTTGAGAAGACTTACTCGATAAAGTGAGATATCAAATCGTCTCTATTTAAATAAACAGGTCTGACCTTGTGCTGTTCAACTGCAGAATATGCCTGCCTGTTGTGGAAAAGATTTTGCCATGCCAAAATACTCGATTTAACCTTTAGCACTTGTAGTCTGATAACTGGCTACCTCAAGTGATTCACCCCTAAAATTTTCTTGCCAGGTTTGCTTTATCTAAGATCAATAGGGAAGTTGCCAGCCGTGTGGAATTTCGTTGGTTTACCAGCGTTGACAGACATTTTCTGTACGGACGAAATGCGGTGAGATAACGACTGAAACCGAGAAAGAGCTTTAGTCACACCATTTGTCTTGGATAAATCACTCGCCGACGAAAGGCAGATGCTTTAAAGAGAGACCCTTGAGCAAGATCCTCCTAACCATAACATAAGAATATTTCCATCTGATACCTTCCCATCTGATCATCTAATCCCATTAGGGTCAAATGGAAATACTTTGTTTTAAATGGAATTATATAACCAAGTAGGTCGCACCAAAGTAGCGATGGAAAGTGGGGCTATTCCACAACCTCAAACAACTGCCAGTGTGGCATTCCACCTGAGAACATTCAACATTTTCTCATCTGCCTTAAATTACATCATACTCAAGTAGAGATCTGGTGCTGTCAATTCACGTGAACAACAATGCTTGGAACTGTGAGCAAACATCACACAACGTCTCAATGGCACAACTAGCAGATCTTACGCTTCTTGATAAACAACTGAGCAAAATTATCTTGGTCAAACTATCTAGAATAAATTGTTTGATAGATGCGTGTGCGTGGTGATTGTCCATGAAAGGGATCCAAAGCGGAAGGAGACAAAAACGCTTTTTAAAAATAATAGATTGTTGAGATTATTTCTTTTAAAATTTTGTGAATTGAAGAAAACTTTGCAAACTTTTGAGGAAAAATTTTAGTGCGGTTGTTTTTGTATTATAATTGGGATGAAGACTTTTTTACTATGGGAATTTTCTTGCGTCGAAAGGTAATTTATCCCTTTTGTAATGATGACCCTTTTTGGTGATGCTCTTGTGACCTAAACTCTTTAATATTTTCCGATAAATTGTCTCTAGGTTAAGCGAAAGTGCTTTTCGGAAAATAAAAAGTGCCCTTTTCAGCAAAGCTTAACCTTCCTTCAATTGAAATTTTTAACACCCCTCTGTGTGTAAGTACATTTATGATATCACATCGCTGAACAAGTGAGTTAAGTCAATGCATGGAATAATCCTGAGAAACAAATACTCGTTTAGAGTCAACAACATTAAAGAATGTAGAACTCTTAAACTTGAAAACTAATGAGAAATTCCTCCCTGGCTGGGAGGCACTGTTGTAGCCCTACTATGCTTTGTGCTTTCATTACACCGAGGTCTTAGACCTATGTTATGCTATGCCTTTCGTTTGGAGATTTACTGTAGATGCATGTTGGTATTTAAACTGATTTTCTTGCAAAGAGAAGTGCAGTCTTCGTACATAATATGTCGAATCAACCCAATCTTAGATTAAACTTAGACTCCGTAAATTTCTTCACTGTTTATGCTTTGCAGAAATGCAAAGTTATTTTTGGAATGCCGTCATCAAGACGTGTGAAAACGAGCTTCATTTTTTTTTTTTTACTTTCAGTCCTTCAAAGCTCAAATTAATGCCAAGTATCCTCAAGTCATTCCTTCGTTTGTTGATATTGCTGATCAACCTCGCAAACAACATGGGATCAAGAATTCATCGTGGATAAATGTTGACAACGCAAGTAAATGTGAAACTTCGCAAGCTTTTCCATAATGTTTTTATGCCCAAGTTTTCCGTATAAGATCAACACATTGATTCGCGCACATATTAGCGTGGATGCTAAACCGACATGTCAACTCTATTACTTTAGAAACCGACATATTGCTCACTAAAAGCTAACGTACTTAATTATTGTGCTAACAATGATTTCTTTTCGTAGAAATTGACAAGACAAAAAGCATCGCAAATTCACAAGCTCCTTCCACCATAGCAGCACAGTATTCGGTGATGCAATATTGCATGGACATTAGACTCGATCAAGTGTGGAAAGAACTAATGGAATACTTGTTGCTAGAATCGGATCACTTACCTCCTAATCCGTACTCCCATGCTGTATCTCTGTTTCGGAAAGCCAGCATGAGGTTAGAAAATTAAAAATACCAAAAAGTTTTAAATATATTTTGTTCCGGCAGTAAGTGGATACTTTTTTTTTTCGGCTGGCCTCCCTCCTTGCTTTGTTCGTTGGACTCAATCTTTCCTTTCTGATAGGCGCGTTTGCATGGTTTTTCGAAATCACAGAAGTCATTCTTTTCAAGTTCATTGAGGTATTTTGCAAGGATCTGTTCTTGGCCCGGTACTTTTCTCTCTTCATCAATGATCATCCTGCTTCTCTGGCCTTTTACGTCAGCTGCTCTCTTTACGTGACGATCTGGCCATTTGGTCCTCCCCCTCGGTCCCCACTGCGGTGGAGTCCACACAAGGAGCTCTGTTTCGATTGGAGTGCTGTTCGGAGTACTGGTGTCTTCTTCTCAATCTCAGCAAATGTGAGGCCTCCTTCTCAGTGGATCCCCACCAAGCTAACCTCCAGCCCACCTCCTCTTACTCCGTTTCAATCCCACTCCAATTTTTCTTGGGGTCACCTTCGACTGCCCTCTTTCCTTTTCTAAGCATTATATCTTCGCTGATGGTCAAGTTCTTCCCCCGTCTCAAGGCCTTACGCTGTATCTCTGCTTCGTCATGGGGCCCCTCTAAGGAGTCCCTCTCTCTTCTGTATAAATCTTTTTTTCAGCCCCTTCTCACAAATGCTTCACCCGGATGGTTTCCTTTTTTAAACGTTACCAATATCACCAAATTGGAACGCCTCCATCGAGCGGCTAGTCGCACCATCACCAGCTGCTTTTCATCCTCCCCTATCCCACGTCTTCTGTCCAAGGCTTCACTTCCTTATCTACGAGTCACTTTGACTCATTTCATTCTTTCCTCGTATGAGTGGACTCTTTGTCTCCCAACCTCCTTTTTGATTTCAGGTTTGGCCAGACTAGGAGTGAAACCAAGACTCTGCAGATTGTCCTGGAGGGTTTTTGTGTCAACTCATCTACTCATGCTTCCTTCCACTTCCTTTAGGGAAGCTCTTTTTGCTTTCCCTCCCTTTCCTCCTTGGAACCCCCCTCCTTTTACTGTAAAGTCCACCCTCTCCTCTCCATGCTCTCGCTATGATCCCCTTCTCTCTTGCCAAGGTGTGGCTCTCGCCCACCTTGATTCTCTCCCCCTCACGATCTGGTACTTTGAACCGATGGCTTTGTTCCTTTTGCTTTTGGCAAAGGCAACTCCGGCATACTTGCCAACTGCTCTCTATGTGGCACTGAGGCCACTCATTCCTTTTCAGAAGGCTCAGTATGCTCAAGTTTCTCTGCTGAAGCCTGCGCCATTTTGCAAGCTTTTTGCTGGTTTTGACAGCATCAATAAGTCTGCCATTTCTCTTCTCTTCTCATATCTGACTCTCGTTCTGTCCTCACCACCCTGACCTCTCCATCTTTCCTTCTACTTCAATCTCTCTGACAGGAACTGTCTTTTCTCTCCTCCTGTTCTATCAGGCTACAATGGGTCCCTGGACACTCGTTTCTCCCGGGGAACGATGCAACTGATGAGCTGGCCCGATGGGGAGCGTTACTCCTGCCCTCTGCAATCCCTTGTAATCTCTCGTATCCACTCTTCTCTTTTCTCGGACTGGAGGCGTAGTGTCTCATCAAAATTCTTCGATATACAGGTTCCCTCGATTTCCACTGAGAAACTTGTGCTCTCTTGTCTATGCTGCAAATCAACACAGCCTTCTGTTAAGCTCTTATCTCTCCAGGATTGGCAGAATCGAGAATTCTTCCTACAGCACCTGCAAACACTTGTCTCAGAACACTTCTCATCTCATTCTGCACTGTCCAGCTACAGACTCTGCGCCACTTGCTCTTTGGCAACTATCTGTTTCTCTACGACCTGTAGTCCAGGCCTTGGGGAGTTGCCTGGCTTTGGGGGCTCCATGGTCTTCCGCCATGCCCCCATCCCTTGGAAGGGGTCGGGTAACAACAACACTTTAGTATTAAGCACTCGTGGCAGCAATAAACTAGTAACAGAAGGCTTATTGGTACTTTAAATTAAGTTTCTTTCTGTCTGCATATGATTGCTGTACTTTTTTTTCAGATCTAAACTATAGTTAAAGACTTCAAAGAAAAGATATTCTTGAGAAAATCAGATAATGATGCGCCTAGGCTGTCGCTAAAAACGAAATCTAAACATTTTTAAACTTTTGAAAATTATGATTGTGCAAAATTTGTTACTTAGTAGTCTGTCGCGTTTTGATATAATAATATAGAACTTTCGGTTCTATCTCAATCTTAAATTTCTTTTAAAATTCAGGCGACGTATGATAATGTTGTTGTTGTTGTTGTTTACCCGACCCCTTCCGAGGGATGGGGGCATGGCGGAAGACCATGGAGCCCCAGAAGCCGGGCAACTCCCCAGGGTCTGGACCAGAGGTCATAAAGAGACAGAGAGTCGCCAAAGAGTGAGCGGCGCAAAGAGTCCGTAGCTGGACAGTGCAGAATGAGATGAGAGATGTCCTGGGACGGGTGTCCACAGGCGCTGCAAGAAGAATTCTCGATTCTGCCAATCCTGGAGAGATAGGAACCTAAAAGAAGGCTGTGTCCGTTGCAGCGAAGACGAGAGAGGACACAGCGAGCATGACGAGGGAGCACAAGTTCCTCAGTGGAAATTGAGGGAACCTGTGTGTCAAAATACTTTGAGGAGACAGTACGCCTCCAGTCCGAGATAAGACGAGAGTGGATACGAGAGATAAGAGGAGAGAGACTACAAGGGATTGCGGAGGGCGCAAGCAGCGCTCCCCGTCTGGCAAGCTCATCAGCTGTGTCGTTCCCCGGGAGAAACGAGTGTCCGGGGACCCATTGTAGCCTGATAGAACAGGAGGAGAAGAAGGACAGTTCCTGCCAGATCTGCCACAGAGTTTGAGATAACAGGAAAGGTGGAGGAGAGGACAGGGTGGCGAGGACAGAACGAGAGTCAGACAGGAGAAGAAGAGAAGAAAAACGGCAGACTTTATGGTGTTGCCGAGACCAGCAAAGAGCGTGCAGAATGGCGCAGGCTTCAGCGGAAAAACTGGAACAAACTGGGCCTGCCGAAAAGGAAAGAGTGGCCTCAGTGCCACAGAGAGAGCAGTTGGCAAGAACGCCGGAGCCGCCCTTGCCAAACGGAAAAGGAACAGAGCCGTCTGTCCAGAGTACCAGATCATGAGGAGGAAGAGAGTCAAGGTGGGCGAGAGCCGCACCTTGGCGAGAGTGAGGGGGATCAGAGCGAGAGCATGGAGTGGAAAGGGTGGACTCCACCGTGAACGAGGGAAGATTCCAAGGAGGACAGGGAGGGCAAGCAACAAGAGCCTCCCTAGAACAAGTAGAAGGAAGCATGAGCGGGTGAGTGGACGCAAAAGCTCTCCAGGACGATCTGCAGAGTCTTGGTTTCACTCCTAGTCTGGCCAAACCTGAGATGGGAAAGGAGGTTGGGAGACGAAGAGCCCGCTCATGAGAAAAAAGAGTGAAGTGAGTCAGAGTGACTCGTAGGGGAGGTAGAGAAGCCTCGGTGAGTAGTAGAGGGATAGGGGACGACGAGAGGCAGCCGGTGATGGCGCGACTGGCCGCTCGGTGAAGGCGTTCCAATTTGGTGATATTGGTAGCGCTTAGGAAAGGAAACCATCCGGGTGAAGCGTAAGTGAGAAGGGACCGAAGAAAAGATTTATACAGAACAGAGAGGGACTCCTTAGAGGGGCCCCAAGAGGAAGCAGAGATACAGCGTAAGGCCTTGAGACGTGGGAAAAATTTGGCCTTCAGCGAAGATACATGCCTAGAAAAGGAAAGAGTGCGGTCGAAGGTGACCCCAAGAAAAGTTGGAGTGGGATTAAAACGGAGGCGGGAGCCGAGTAGGAGGAGGTTGGGCTGAAGGTTAGCCTGGTGGGGATCCACTGAAAAGAACGAGGCCTCACATTTGCTCGGATTGAGAGGAAGACACCAGTACTCAGACCAGCGCTCCAATCGAAACAGAGCTCCTTGTGTGGCCTCCACCGCAGTGGGGACCGAGGGGGAGGAGGACCAAATGGCCAGATCGTCAGCGTAAAGAGAACAGCTGACGGAAGAAGGCAGAGAAGCCGGAAGATCATTGATGAAGAGGGAGAAAAGTACAGGGCCAAGAACGGATCCTTGCGGAACACCTCGACGGACTCGAAAGGAGCGGCTTTTGTGATTTCGAAAAACCACAGAAGCGCGCCTGTCAGAAAGGAAAGATTGAGTCCAACGAGCAAAGCAAGGAGGGAGGCCAGCCGAAATAAGTTTGTGGAAAAGAGCGGGATGCCAGACAGAGTCAAAAGCTTTAGAGAAATCGATAGTAGACAGGATCGTCCGGGAGCCCGGCCTGGGTTTGTTAAACCCATCCGAAATGGACTGAGAAAGGTACAGAATTTGATCAAGTGTAGACCGTCCAGGGCGGAAACCGGCCTGGCGGGGAGAGAGAATGGAATTAGATTCCAGAAAAAAGAGAAGACGGGATAGTATGATGCGTTCAAAAAGCTTTGATACGCAGGAGGTGAGAGAGATAGGCCGGAAGGAAGCAGGAGAGTCGAGAGGTTTTCCCATCTTATGTATGGGAATAATAGAAGATGTCTTCCAGGTGGAAGGAAAGGAATGTGAAGACCAAGAAAGATTGAAGATGTAAAGAAGAAAATCCATGCCAGAGGGAGGAAGATGCTTTAGCATGGGATAGGCAACTTTGTCTGGGCCAGTGGCAGTGGATGAGGAGAGGTTGGAGGCAGCCGCAAGAAATTCAGCGGGAGAGAAGGGAGAGCAAAAGGACGAGTGAGACTCCACAGAGCACGTAGCTCGGCGGAGCTCAGTGAGGTAGCCTCTGGCTCTGCTGCGCAGGGCCTTTGGCTGAGACACGGAAAAGTGAGACCTCAGGTAAGCGGCATAGACCGAAGCCGATTCCCTGGGAGAGGAACAGTTAGGAAAGTTAGGAGAGGAAGAAGACGAGGAAGGAGAGCCAGCAATAGAGCGAAGAAGAGAGTGCACAGATTTAGGATTAGATTTAGGTGAAAGAGAAGTGCAGGTCGTCTGCCATGCCTCAGCCTTGGCCTTGGCAATGACCGACGAGGCACGTCGAGAGGCGGAGATGTAAGCCTGGCGATCTTCATCACTTCTGTGAGCAGTAGCGAAAGTCTTGCGTCTTTCACCAACCGCTTCTTCCACCTCAGCAGACCACCAGGCTTTAGGAGGGCGTTTGATGCGGCCGAAAGGAATGGAAGATTTGGCCGCATTCATTGCCAGAGAGGTAAAGAGAGCAGCTGCAGAGGAAAGAGAAAGAGACGAGTATTCCTCTGCAGTAGGACAGTGAGAGTCAAAGTAGGAGGCAAAGTCATCCCAGCGAGCTTTCTGAAAATTGAAGGAAGGGGGGCGCTCGTTGGGGTGAAAGACCGGAGAGAGAGGGATAGATAGAAGAATTGGTAGGTGGTCAGAACCCAGGTCCTGAAGCACCTCCCAGGAGCAAGAAAAAGCAAGAGTAGAAGGAGCAAAGGAGATGTCAGGAGAGGAGCGACTGCCGGAGGAGCGATGGAGAAGGGTGGGTGTGTCAGGGTCATTGAGGGGGAGGAGGTCTGAGGAGATGACCCAGTCGAATACTTCCTCCCCATGGGGGTCGGAAGTACCTCTTGAGTCCCAAAGCGGGTGATGGCAATTGAAGTCCCCCAGAATGAAGAGATTTCTGGAGGAGGGAAGAATTGAGGGAGAGAAGGAATCGGTTCTGCCATCCGTTGGGGAGGAGCAAATAGGGGGGGCATACACATTAAGAAATGACACCGAGGAGGATTTGTTTAGAGAGATGTTGACCCCTACATAATCAGAGTAGGGATCGAGCGAAGAAAGAGAGGTGGTGGAAAGTTCAGAAAAGGATAGGCCCTGTCTGACGAAAATGATAACGCCGCCACTGGCATGCGAGGCATCAGAAGAGAGAATGCCAGACCGGGAGTGAGTACGATCAGAACGCAGAACAGAGAATCCAGGAATCCGGAAAGAGGAAGATGAGTTAAGATTGGATTCCTGAATGCAGATAAGATCGACAGGATGGGATGAAAGAAAGTGAAGTAGTTCAGTGCTCCTGGCTCGAAGGCCTCCAGCATTCCATTGAAGAACCCTGAGAGAGTCAGGGGGAGGAGAGGAGGCAGGAGGTGCAGAAGTATAGCCAGGAGCAAGGGACGGTGGTGGAAGGGTAGGGGAAGGAGATATAAGATGGGCAGATGGGGGATAAGAAGTTTGGAGACGAGGGTGGGGTAAGAGTGCAGCATTAGCAGAGGGGGGGCCAGATTCCACAGTGGAGGTATACGTGCCGGAGGAGTCCGAGGAGGGGGGAGTCACAGTGTTACGGCAGGGGGGGCAGCTCCAAGAGTGAGAGCTGCCAAGAGCTCTGAAGTTAGATAAAGAAAGTTGTGAGCACCTTAGATGGACCCATTTGGAGCAAGCGCAGCATTGCACCGACTTGCCCCGCCAGGTCACATTTCCAGCGCACACAGAGCAAGGAAAGATGGGGCCAGGGTTAGGATGAACGTTACCGCTCATCAGGAGAAGAAGAAGAATGAGGAGACGAAGGAGGGCAAGAGTAGGGCAGGAGAGAAGAAAAAGTAAGAACAGGCGACCGATTTTAAAGATGCTGTGTGCTGCCCTTCTGCGGTCGTTCAGGGGGCAGCATAGCGAAAAAATGAATGGGGAGTGCCCGGGGTAACTGGGACCCTCGGGAAGGCCAACAGCCATTTCGACCCAACCCAAACGGGGCCGGGGACCGCACCACCACGTTGAGGCGGCTGTTGATTGGTGCAGACGTATGATAATCGCTCGGATAATTAGGTCTGACTGCAACTTAATAAAACTTGGAAAAGACTGGCTTCCACTAAAAAACACCTTAAACTACTTTAATAACAAAATATTGTATTCACAGAAATTATATTTCACGACTTCAAACTTCTTCGCTCAACAATCTCCGAACTAATCACTTTACCACACAATCAGGAAACCGCCAAAATTAATTTCACCAATAACTGCTTAATACTCGCCACGTCCACAGAATCCACAATAAATTGTCACAAAAAATAACAATGGCCTTTCTTTACTCCGTCAATCAATCTCTCTCTCACTCTCCCCGTTACAACGCTTCTCTATACTACTAGAAAAAAAATCCCGTTGCGTTATATATATAAATCGAAAAAAAACAATCCAGAAAACGCTAGAACGAAATCACGTGAAAAAAGAAAAAAAGCCCTATTAGTTATGTAATCAGTTTCTTCGAAGAAGCTAGAATCACTAGATCAATCTGGAATTTTTTTATGTTATAAACGATTGTGACGTAATAAAGGCGTACTTACAGCAAATCCAATTGCGAGGAAAAAGATATTTTTTTTTAATCAGTAGCCGAGCGAACAAATGATACAGCACTTTACACATATATGAAAACTACGCTTACAAGGCAAATTTCCTTATTCGTGACATAGTCCTATCTTCATTCATGCCCATGCTGTCTGCTAGTTATTTCAGTCTAATTGCGCGACGGTGTTTTTCCCCAAAAGCACAGCAAGTAAATGGGTTGCTTCTTTTTTCACTCTAGCCTTTTCGTGCTGAACAGGGAAGCTTTGGCCTGTTTCCAAAGATTTTGGGATGACGTGGTCAAGGTTTAAATGAGCAACTTACTTGTTATAAGGGAGGCAGGTTTCACATACTGAGTAGGCCTACCAAGCAGATATGAGCATGAAATTATAAAAGCTGTTTAATGCAATTCAATATGAAAATTGAATCCATATTCTGCATGGATGGACTAAGCATTACTTTTAACATCAGAACCTGCTGATGTAATTCCAATTGCAAATCTACTGTTTGCATTATTGCCAGTTGTTCCAAATTAGAAAAAAATGTTTTCAAATTTGGATTTTGTTGCAAGACTACAAAATTGAGAGTAAGAAATCCCAAAGTAAAATGGGTATTCACTATTTACCTTATATTAGCTTTCAACTTACCCAAGCACCCTACAATCTTTTCATACACCTAACGTAATAAATTACATTTTACTACTATGATCTACGATGTCGTAGGGTTACTCCTACAGCAAAATGACCTAGTTTGTCCCAGCTCAACTTTTGCTATTTTTTCATATTATGCTATGGCTCAGAGAAATATCATTGCAGCAAGAGTAGTTTTTGCTATTTAGGTAGCCCACTGATGAGACTGGTTACATAACAAAAAAGCAAACCAGATTTAAGTTAAGTGGAATAACAGTTTAGGCTTAAATACAAGCATTGAATAAATTTCTAACATTTTTGAATAGCTTGGTACAAAAGTATCAATTAGTTTCTACTACACAAACAAGACGTAAAGCAACATAGTCTTTGAGACCTAAGCAAAACGAACAAAGTAAAACAGCAGCCCCATACATACCAAAAACTGTTAACGTAAAAGTAGGGAGCGAGGTACGGCAGCCCCCAAGAGTGTTGTTAGCATTTCAAAATAGTCACTTAAAATGAGTTGAATTGCTCTAAAATGGGAGCGAAAACAGGGTAAGCCTACTTTATACTGTGGAAACGAAGTGAGTCTACTTTATGCTGTAATACAAGGATTAGGTGACTCATTCTACATATCAATACCCGTTAAAAGGTCACATAACATGTTATCATAAGCAAAACTACTTAAAAAGTGTGTAGTGGCACTACCATAGTTCCTTTGAAGTTACTGTTTGTTTTTAGTAAAGTAGCGACTTATTTACGCAGACGCCAACTTACGAACTCTCAAGTAACTGAAAGAAGAAAGCTAACGTCATAGCACTTCTCATCTGTGCAATGGTTTTTCCAATTAAACATGGCAACTCTTCTTGGTCGCATTTAGCTTTTTTCGTTTTTTTTTGTGTTGTCTTAGTAGGCGTAACTACGGAAGGGCTGTCTCGTGGCTACAAGTTTGGGTATGAGACCATCTTCTTGGTGCAAGAACTTAAAGAAAGACTCAACAATAGCTAGTTAAAATGTTGGTCAAAGTGCAGCATTCAGATGCCGTATGGAATGAATATTCGATTGGCACCTCGCTCTAAAGCCATTGTATTTAAAATAAAAAACTTATTGCAGGCGACAACTTGTAAACCATTTTAAGAAAAAAATACAGACGCACAACGTGCAAGCCAACACTATCGTACTGACCTGTGAAAATTCTCAGAGAAAGAGGGAAAATTACCGACTAAATAACGGAAATCTCAGAAATATGAAAATGCATAGTTTATTCATTTTAATTGTCTTGTTTTGGCCAATTGAATTGTTCTGTATTTAGCTTTTATCGACTTCCGTAAATTTCCTTATTTCTGCAATTTTCTTATTTCTTCAGCTGGTAGTTTTCCGCACTTCAATAATTCCTTCATTTACAATGGCTTTTCGAATTTAAGTAGTTACAGTGCTTTTTTTTATCTTAAAATAAATTTCTGTGTTTCCATTTTTCCATCTTTCGGTGTGAATTTCCGTGGTTTAGTAATTCCATTTTTCTACATGAATTTCTGTAAATCTGGAATTCAGTATCTTAATATTGCTTTAGTGTACAATTACCTATTGTTGTTGGTTACCCGAATCCTTCCGAGGGATGGGGGCATGTTAAAAAACTATGAGCCCCAGGAACCGGGCAACTCTCCAGGGTCTGGACCGGAGGTTGTAGAGAGACAGAGAGTGGCCAACAAGTGAGCGGCGCAAAGAGTCTGTGGCTGGACAATGCAGAATGAGATGAGAGGTGTCCTGGGACGGGTGTCATCAGGAGCTACAGGAAGGATTCTCGATTCTGCCGATCCTAGAGAGATAAGAACCTAAAAGAAAGCTGTTTCCTTTACATCAAAGACGAGAGGATACGGCGAGCATGACGAGGGAGCACAAGTTCCTCGGTGGAAATTGAGGGAACCTGTGTGTCGAAGAACTTCAATGAGACAGTGCACCTCCAGTCTGAGAAAAGAGAAGAGTGGATACGAGATATGAGAGGAGAGAGACTGCAAGAGATTACAGAGGGTGCAAGTCGCGCTCCCCGTCTGGCCAGCTCATCAGCCGGGAGAAACGAGTGTCCGCGGACCCATTGTAGTCTGATAGAACAGAGGGAGAGAAAAGACAGTTCCTGCCAGATCTGCCACAGAATTTGAGATAAGAGGAAAGATGGAAGAGAGGACAGAACGAGAGTCAGGTAATAGGAAAAGAGAAGAGAAGTAGCAGACTTGTTGATACTGCCGAGACCAGCAAAGGGCTTGCAGAATGGCGCAGGCTTCAGCGGAGAAACTTGAACATACTGGACCTGCCGAAAAGGAAAGAGTGGCTTCAGTGCCACATAGAGAGCAGTTGGCAAGTATGCCGGAGTTGCCTTTGCCAAAAGCAAAAGGAACAGAGCCTTCTGTCCAGAGTACCAAATCATGAGGGGTAGAGAGTCAAGATGGGCGAGAGCCGTAGCTTGGCAAGAGAGAAGGGGATCATAGCGAGAGCATAGAGGGGAGAGGGTGGACTCCACGGCGAGGGAAGGTAGATTCCAAGGAGGAAAGGGAGGGCATGCAAGAAAAGCCTCCCTAGAAGAAGTAAAAGGAAGCATGAGCGGGTGAGTTGACTCAAAAACCCTCCAGGACAATCTGCAGAGTCTTGGTTTCACTCCTAGTCTGGCCACACCTGAAATCAAAAAGGAGGTTGGAATATGAAGAGCCCGCTCATAAGATAAAAGAGTGAAATGAGTCAAAGTGACTCGTAGGGGAGGTAAAGCAGCCTCAGAGAGAAGAAGAGGAATAGGGGAGGATGAGGAGCAGCTGGTGATGGCGCGACTAGCCGCTCGATGGAGGCGTTCCAATTTGGTGATGTTGGTAATGCTTAAAAAAGGAAACCATCCGGGTGAAGTGTAAGTGAGAAGGGGTCGAAGAAAAGATTTATACAGAAGAGAGAGGGACTCCATGAGGAAGCAGAGATACAGCGTAAGGTCTTGAAACGTGGGAAGAACTTGGCCTTCAGCGAAGATATATGCTTAGAAAAGGAAAGAGGGCAGTCGAAGGTGACCCCAAGAAAAATTGGAGTGGGATTGAAACGGAGGCCAGAGCCGAGTAAGAGGAGGTGGGCTGGAGGTTAGCTTGGTGGGGATCCACTGAGAAGGAGGCCTCACATTTGCTGAGATTGAGAAGAAGACACCAGTACTCGGACCATCACTCCAATCGAAACAGAGCTCCTTGTGTGGACTCCACCGCTGTGGGAACCGAGGGGGAGGAGGACCAAATGGCCAGATCGTCAGTGTAAAGAGAGCAGCTGACGGAAGAAGGCAGAAAAGCCAGAAGATCATCAATGAAAAGAGAGAAAAGTACCGGGCCAAGAACAGATCCTTGCAGAACACCTCGACGAACTCGAAAGGGACGACTTCTGTGATTTCGAAAAACCACACAAGCACGCTTATCAGAAAGGAAAGATTGAGTCCAATGAGCAAAGCAAGGAGGGAGGCCAGCCGAAATGAGTTTATGGAAAAGGGTGAGATGCCATACAGGGTTAAAAGCTTTAGAAAAATCGATAGTAGAGAGAATCGTCCGAGAGCCCGGCCTGGGTTTGTTAAACCCATCCGAAATGGTCTGAGAAAGGAACAGAATTTGATCAAGTGTAGACCGTCCAGGGCGGAAACCGGCCTGGCAGGGACAGAGAATGGGGTTAGATTCCAGAAAGAAGAGTAGACGGCATAGAATGATTCTTTCAAAAAGCGTTGAGATGCAGAAGGTGAGAGAGATAGGCTGGAAGGAAGCAGGAAAGTTGAGAGGTTTTCCCATCTTTAGGATGGGAATAAAAGAAGATGTCTTCCATATGGAAGGAAAGGAATGCGAAGTCCAGTAGAGATTGAAGATGTGAAGAAGAAAATCCATGCCAGAGCGAGGAAGTTTGTCTGGGGTAGTGGACGAGGAGAGGTTGGAGGCAGCCGCAAGAAATTCAGCGGGAGAGAAAGGAGAGGAAAAGGACGAGCGAAACTGCACAGGGCACGTTGTTCGGCGGAGCTCAGTGAGGTAGCCTCTGGCTCTGCTACGCAGGGCCTTTGGCTGAGAAACGGAAAAGTTGGATCTCAGGTAAGCGGCATAGACCGAAGCCGATTCCCTGGGAGAAGAACAGTTAGGAGAGGAGGATGAGGAGAAAGGAGAGCCAGCGATAGAGCGAAGAAGAGGGTATACAGATTTAGGGTTGGATTTAGGTGAAAGAGAAGGGCAAGTCGTCTGCCATGCCTCAGCCTTGGCCTTGGCAATGACAGACGAGGCACGTCGAGAAGCGAAGATGTAAGCCTGGCGATCTTCATCACTTCTGTGAGCGACAGCAAAGGCCTTGACTCTTTTGCTCCCGCGTGAATAGCGAAAAAAAATGTCCGTAAGGTGGCAGCGCGAAAAACTGTCATAATCAATCATAATTATGTACCTCAAATTTGTTTGTAAATCATTACTCAGCTGTCTACTACATTAAGTGTGATATATCGTTGAAATCTACATTTCTTGAGGATTTCAAATAGAAAAAAAAACATTTTTTCGATTATGCAAATTTTATGCAAATTATTCCCCCCAACTGGGGGGGGTAATTGTCTTCAAAATTAAAGAGGTACCCTCACCTCAAAGATCACTACAGATTTAATTTTCTACCAATTTTTTTAGAAATGATCGCAAGATGATGCTAAGGAAATAAGCTTTCAAGGTACATCAATCAAAACTTACCTAAAAGCCTAGGTTTTCTACAATTTGCAATTTTCTGAGACACATGACCTTTTTTTGACCGGTACCTACCGGTACCAAATTTTGGTAGTTAAATTCAGTACCTAAAATATGATCAGTTATTATCTGCTAGAGGTTAGCCTAAACCATGTAACATTAGGTATTTTTGAACAGGGAATTTTTTCAAGATTCAGAAAATATCAAGTTTAAATAGAATACGCTGTCACTGACAATGAAACAGCCGCTTGTTTACACCCTTCCCATTTTTTTAGAAACAAGGGAGATACAGCAAACATTGATTTAGAGAAGCCAAATTTCTGCTAGCTTTTAAACTTGTATTTCGCTTCTTATTTCCTTGGAAATTTGATACAAAATGACGACTTTAGTAGTGAAACATTTGCAATTTATTTATCTTTTTATAGGGTGTAGTTTTTGTAAAAATTATAATTTAGTGAGGGTAAGTCAAAAAAGTTTGGGGGGTTTTGAACTGACATGATGTACAGTACTCATTTTTGATCAGTAAATATCATATACCACTTAGTCTAAACTATTTAAAGTTATATATTGCTGGAAAGCAAATTTCCTAAGCTTTCAAATGAGACCGGTATTTAGCAACATATGATATTTTTTATGCACTAAATTTACTTTTATCTACTTACCATTCAAATTTGTTCGGGGGGGTTTTGAGACCCCTAAAAAATTTGGAAATTCAAAAACGTAAAATTTATTATTATCGCTTAAAATTTTGTCAAATGATGCCCCAAAAGAGTACTTTTCAGACTGTGTTAATGATAAAGAGTTTGGTTATGTGGTAAAGATGTAATCTCAATTTGATTTTAGTGTAGTTGGCACGTGCTGAGAATTTGACCGATTTTGTCGTCTGCAACTGGGTTGTTGGTGTTTTTAACCTGTTTTGGGTATAAAAATCCAAGAGTTAGGGCACAAATTATACATCTTCCGATGCGTGAGGAAATAAGCGTGATCTTTTGAAAATCGGATGAAAAATAAAGTCACAAATCGATTTTTTATTAAACTAATTTTGTAACTCAATTTAAAAAAATTTGAGGTAAACACTGAAAACACGAGATCATCAATCGATGATCGCGGGAGCGAAAGAGTTAAGTCTTTCACTAACTGCACTTTCCACCTCAGCAGACCACTAGGCTTTGGGAGGGTGTTTGGTGCGACCGAAAGGAATGGAAGATTTGGCCAAATTCAGTGCCAGACAGAAAATGAGAGCAGCAGCATAGGAAAGAGAAAGAGACGAGTATTCCTCTGCAGAAGGACAGTGAAAGTCAAAGTGTGAGGCAAAGCCATCCCAGCGAGCTTTTGGAAAATTGAAGGAAGAGGGACACTCGTTGGGGCGATAGGCCGGAGAGAGATGGACAGATAGAAGAATTGGTAGATGGTCAGAACCCAGGTCCTGAAGCACCTCCCAGGAGCAAGAAAAGGCAAGAGAAGAGGGAGCAAAGGAGATGTCAGGAGAGGAGCGATGGAGAAGGGTGGGTGTGTCAGGGTCATTGAGGGGGAGGAGGTCAGAAGAGATGACCTAGTCGCATACTTCCTCCCCATGGGGGTCGGAAATACCTGTTGAGTCCCAAAGGGGTTGAAGGCAATTGAAGTCCCCCCGAATAAAGGATTTCTGGAGGAGGGGAGAAAAGGAGTCGGTTTTGCCATTCGTCAGGGAGGAGCAAATAGGGGGCATACACATTAAGAAAAGAGCGAGGAAGAGTTGTTAAGAGAGATGTTGAGCCCTGCATAATCAGAGTAGGAATCGAGCAAAGAAAGAGAGGAGGTAGAAAATTCAGAAAAAGATAGGCCCTGCCTGACGAAAATGACAATGCCGCTGCTAGCGTGTGTGGCATCACGAGAGAGAATGCCAGACCGGGAGTGGGTGCGATCAGAATCCAGAGCTGAGAATCCAGGAATTCGGAAAGAGGAAGAGGAGTTAAGATTGGATTCCTGGATGCAGATAAGGTCGACAGGATGGGACGAGAGAAAGTGAAATAGTTCAGTGCTCCTAGCTCAAAGACCTCCCGCATTCCATTGAAGAACCCTGAGAGATTCAGTGGGGGAAAGGAGGCACAGAAGGACAGCCAGGAACAAGGGACGGTGGTGAGGGGGCAAAGTAAGAAGATATAAAATGGGCAGATGGGGATAAGAGGTTTGGAGACGAGGGTGGGGCAAGAATGCGACATTAGCACATTAGCCAGATTGTACAGTGGAGGTATACATGTCAGAGGAGTGCAAGGAGAGAGTCACAGTGTTACGGCAGGAGGGACAGCTCCAAGAGTGAGAGCTGCCAAGAATTCTGAATTTGGAGAGGGAAATTTGTGAGCACCTTAGATGGACCCATTTGGAGCAGGTGCAGCATTGCACTGACTTGCCCTGCCAGGTCACATTTCCAGCGCACACAGAGCAAGGAAAGATGGGGCCAGGGTTGGGATGAACGTTACCACTCATCAAGAGAAGGAGAAGAATGAGGAGACGAAAAAGGGCAGGAGAAAAGAAAAAGAGAAAACAGGCGACCAATTTTGAAGAAGCTGTGTGCTGCCCTACTGCGGTCGTTCAGGGGGCAGCATAGCGAAAAAAATGAAGGGGAGTGCCCGGGGTAACTGGGCCCTGAAATGGCAAAAAGTGATGGCAAAATGCACTGAAATGGCAAAAAGTGATGCTTTTTTTTCTTCAAACCATTTGCTAGTTATAGTCTCTTTTGTGCTGAAAATTGCTGAAGCCAATCCAAATTGTCAAAAATTGAAAAAGAAACTCTGCTACAAAGTCTAAAGGTTCTTTCACGGTTGGCTAAACTTCTTTTTTTACCATGAAGCTTAATATAAAAACCGTTAATAACTTAATTTTAGGCTACGTCTGCACTTTTACACCAATAAAAATACCTGCACCATAAAAAGGTATTAAAAATTTTGTGCTTAGTATAGCCTGCTGTTATAAATAGTAAGCCTGCAATATCCTTCAACAGTTATGAATTATTTTTTTGTCCTAACCTAGGTTTTTTTCAGTTTAAACTGAAAAATAAAAACGTTCTAAACTTTCAAGAGCTATCTTTAAATACATGCATGCTGATTTTAACTTTTCTACCTGGGAAGCATTGTTCGGCCACTACGTCAGTACCAATTTCAAAATGTCACTTTTGATCAGGATTGGTAGATAAAAGTTTTAAAAGCTGCCCAAACTAATTGTAAAGTAGTGTCCAAAAATATTGTGTGGTAGTACAATACTTACTGCGTCCAACAATAAATGAGATTCCAGAAAGTAAACTTTTTTTGAATTGATTTAGAATTCACAAAAGAGATATGATGATTGCAAGTTGATTATTTATAGTTTTCTGTCACAAATTACTAAACAATAACATCCATTCATCTATCTGAGTAGCAACGGAAGAATAATATGTATCATTGATAAATATCGATTGAGACCACTCGCAAAGCGATGATGCCCCCTGCCAAAAACGTTGGCAGAAGACAAAAGACAATGCCCACAGCCCATAAATGTCTTCAACACGATCCCCCATATTGAGTTATGTTTGGGGTAAAAATATTAAGACTAAACTGCTGAAACGAAATAAAAAATGATTTTTTAAAGTTTTTTAAAATATTAGATTATCTAGATTAAAAAAGAATGAAACCTACCCCAATATTTCACTAGTCTCACGACTGTTTGAGACAAAGCTATTCGAAATATTATAGTCTTGCAAGTTATCGTAATTTTTTTCAAGAAACATTTTTGAATAATCTCAAAGATATTTGTTAATTTTCCATACTTTGCCAATTCACTGAAGAATTAGGTCAAAATATCAGCATAAAATGCAATGTGTGTGGAGTTGCCAGCGAGCTTTAAATTCAGAGTTCTTCTAAATAGTAAATAGTACATGTCTGCGATGTCTACAGTGTCTTGCGATGTCAACTAACCTTAACCCTAACCTTGGTGGGCATGGTGGACATCACGAACATGCACTAATTAGAACTAGCGCTAAAGTAGTTGTTGATGTGTTTCTCTGCAAACAAGAAGTCAGAGAGTATTTTGACACAAAAACTCGATAGTTTTTCGGGGTTGCTGTCGCGTTTGTTGAAAATCAATTCGTTTTTTTGATTTAGTGTAGTGTTATCTGTACGTGTTAAAAGATTCACAAAACTACATGTATATAAATTTCTCTCCCAGAGTGGCCACTTTTAAATCACAAAATGAAGATGATCAACCTATTCTTACCTACGCTGCTACTGAAAAAATTCATTCGGTCTCATAACATGTCGTCAGTTCACAAATAGACTGGTCTAAAACATTTTGCCAATAACTTTTCACGTATCGTCAGCCATTTGATAAAGAGCTGGACCTAACAAACGTATGCCCTCAGTACATTTAGCCCCGGCCAAATCCAAAAATTTTTGAAAAGTTTTTCTGCAAATGAAGTTTCCAAATCAATTATGGAACTTGGAACTACTATTGCTGGAACCATTCCATGAGGCATCATGAAAAGTTTTGAAGAATATAATTAAACTTTCGAAGAAATTCCAGGTTATAGCAACGAAATAAATAAAGACTAACCGCGTTTATAAAGTAGATAAAAACACAATTGGGCACTTTTATATTTTTTGCCCCCAACGCAAATTGCAGCGCAAATGCTTGGCAGAAGTAGCCCAAGCTAGCATCCTTGATTTTGATTTTCACATTCTCGCGCGCATTAGCCTACGTCAATTTTTGCATAGTGCAGTCAACACTAAAAATAATAGGAGCGAAAAAATGCACCGAAGCGCGTGTTGTGTAATCGCTGCTATACTCTGCTTTGCAGGTCTTCTTTGTCTTGTGCACTTTTCATGTTGTAGTTGTAATTACCCCTCCTCTTCCTCGGGATGGAGGTATGGCACGAACGGCGATTCAGGTTCGTGCCGTCGACCTAATTAAAATTAGGCTAGGGGAAAGATTGCAGCCCATTTCGAACCAGTGATAAGTGACTGGTAGCCCCACCACCAACAAGGCGGACTGTATTGGCGGGTAACCGAGAGTCGCCTTCTACAACATGCTGGGTTAGCAACTTCACAATTGTAACCCGGTGAAGTACGGGTAGGCCACCTGTCTGCCACATAAAGATGGAGGCGTCCCGTTAAGTGCCTTGCCCAAGGACACAACAAGCAAGCTTGCCGGCTTGTTCTCCACACTATCCCTTTTTTATGCTGAGCGCCAAGCAGGGAAGATGTGAATACCATTTTTTAAAGTCTTTTGATATGACTCGACTTAGGGAATAAACCCCAGGTCTACTGATTGCGAAGCGGACGCTCTAATGCACTTTTTATCGTCAACCTGCCTGGTCTTAATTTCTTTGACATATCGCTCTGTTGCAGCGTGCAAATATTTTTTGAACCTGATTCGAACGCTGCAAGTCAAATCATTCAACGCAAACTGGCGCCCGTCGAAGGTCTGAGTGAAGTCTTCAACGTGTCGGGAACCAGTGGTTATGGACGTCGTAAGTTTCTCGTGTTCTATGAAATTGTTTCTAAATAAAATCCCCGAATTCCTACTCTCTTGTTGTGGTAGTTTGTTTTAAGTTCCTGCTGTGCAAGATGTTAATCGTTCTAGGCTGCGCTCTTTTAGTTTGTTCAGTATTGGTATAGGGCTGACTGCATGAATCTTTTTTTGCTGATGTGTTGGTAAGTTTTTTCACGAGTTAAAAATTATATCTGCATATCACATCTACCTGAAATAATTTTTTTTCATCAGTTCGCCTTTGAAATGTTTTTGAAGTTTGCGGCTCTGTTCATTCATGTCGCTCTGAAGTTCTACATTTGTTTAGGTTCGTCTTTGATATTCTTCAGCACTCTTGGTTTCCGAAAACTCAGCGCTCTTGTTCCTTCTCTGTTTCTCTCTCCACCAGGCGAAGGTGCATCGGGGCTGGCCATACAACTGGGGCAATTTCGTGTATGACTTCATCTATTTCGCTTATTTAATATTTCTATTCTGTCAAAGTTTTGCGGTGATTACTGGGCATCCCTATCAAGCGTCGCTGAATTGAACTATTCATTTTTATCGTCGAATTTCTGAAAGACGTTAGTGGTTATAAACGGAACAATCTGAATCCAAGCCTGCATTGGAGATACCAATACTGAAAGTACGACGCGTGTCTGCCACCAGCTCTTCAACCATGCAAGAGAAAAAGTTTTAAGAGCAAAACAATACAGATACTATGCGAGTATTGAACTCACGATTATTATTGGCCAATCATACAGCACGAAATTGCCCACCGGTTTTAACTAGTCATAAGTTTCATGAATTGTTCAGTTGAATTAGTAATGCATTTTGTTGACGCATTAACACAAACTTAATAATAACGACTTTATTTTTCTACTATGTTAACTTCGAAAACCTTGCCATTGCGCTAAAGGTTCAGTATTCTCTGTGAATAAAGGCAGCGTATTTAGAAAGCATAAACTGAGATGACTATCATAGACTGGGCAGTTGGTGTTTGTAGCAGAAAGCTTCCGATTTTAGGGTTTTTCTCTTAACGAAATTCTTGAAACGCTGAAGAAATCAAATCGATGTTTGACTTGATAGTACTTTTCTAATGACTTGGTTGCATTAGCGTAATACGAAAATCGTGACATAACAATCAACCTTGTCATGTCGCAGTTGACTGTTGCCTCTGGTTTGGTTGCTCCTTGTCCTTATTACGGTTCGATGTCGCCTTACCTTTATTCAATCGAAATAGACGAGCATTTGTTTCTTGTTGGTCCACCCGACCAATCACGAATCGCTTTCTCTCAACTCGCTCAAACAGGTGAGTTTTATTGTTTTGCTTATGGTGCTAGTAGCCGTGCAGCTCTGGTCTTTGATGTAGCGAGGGTTATTGCGTTATAGATATCCCTGAATGCTGCAAAGCTTTGAAGCGAGGTGATACGAAAATAGTTTGTGAAAAAAAGCTGTCGAGCAAAACTGTTTATTGTCATTTCATCAGAGGGCGGTGTATCGTCAACTTAGAGCACTGAAAGAGCTCAGAGCTTGTTAACCTTATCAGTTGATCCAATAGATACCTCTGATGAAAATTTCACCAAACGGTTTTTTCAGTTGCACATAACCGTTTGGCACGGCTAGTAAACTGCTTTGGAGCAAAGCTGCCATGGAAGCATATGTAAATCGAATTTTGAGCAATGTTTTCGAAACTACTGCAGCATAGCTCTGTGTGTTATTGAGTTCAATGTTTTGTAGTTTTGTCACATTTACTTCAATTGCGATCGCAAGGTGCTGTGCTTCATCAAATCAACTTTGGCCAGGTTAAGTTGGATCTTTTTGTCCTGGTTTACTCTGCTTCAAGGTAAATTTAACTCTGCTGCAACTGTCGCAACTCAGGGAGAATTTTACTTGAGGTACCTGTCCAGTTTTGTAAATTACGTTATACATTTTTTCTTTCACTGGTCCGTTTTGTGAAAAAATATGGTAGTTTTGCAAATCAAACCGGAAGTCAAAACCGAAAAACCGGGTAAAGGTACTGCTATGAAAAAACTTGTTCAGCTTATCAAATATCAAACAAGAAGAAAGATTTCAGGAGAATCAGCAGCCATTCGTAGATATTGTTACGGCGAGCGCAACCCACCGCGTAAACCCAAAATTTGTAAAAGCTAATGACGACTCCTGCTCGGCTGTGATGCGTCCAGTAACTCTCTGAGTGATTTACCTATTGACTTATGGCACAAGTCGGACCTGTAGTCCTCCCTGCCTACTATCAGAATAACCACCATTCAATACGATTAGCGGCACAGAACTTATGACACTTCGTCGTGAATTAGGTTGATGTGCTGCAATTCGGTTCAAAAATGAATCTAGAAATTGCGTTTGAGGATTTGATGGAAGATGAAGAACTTTTTGTAGGAATTATTTTGCTTCATTCGGTCAAATCTGTTTCGAAACCGATTTCTAAATACGTTTTTAAAAAGAGTTGGGTCACATTTCGGCCAAAGCTTAACCTCCATTAATTGTAGTCTTGTATTTGTGATGCCGGGTAGCCACAAACAGCACTTCTGCTCTGCGGATTTATCTTACGAAAATTTTGTTGTGATCATATCTCAGATTTGAAAGCGAGTTTTCCGCTACAGTCGAAGGAAATCATTCTGTTCTTTTATCTTTCTATTATCCCGTGTCTTGGAGATATGTGCTCGTAAGAAAACGTCTTATGGTTTACCTCACAGATCATGCTACCAATCGGTAATTTTGCGACTTTGTATAGATGGATTATTTCATTTGAGAATTAACATTTTTGCTTACACAATTCGACAAAGCGTATGTTCATATACGGTTATTTAAATTTTGTAAACCGTAGTTCAATATTTTTTGTTTTCAAAGTTTTTGAATTTTACCGCTACTATGTAATTGTATGCCGTGTATAGTGCGTATCATTTCTTGGGAGAAAGACGTGACGTGAAACCTTTAGCTTTAATTCTGCTTGATACTGCCAACCTAATTAAGATCAGGCTTTGGAAGCGACAGCTTATTTGGAACCATGTCGTGAATGTGTGAGACTGGCTTCCCCATCACCAACGAGACGGACAGCTGGTGGCGGTGGCCATGAGTTGCCTCTTACGACATGCTTGGCGGGCAGCTTTACTATTCCAACCTGCTGAATCACGGAAAATTAATTAGTTGGTTAATTAATATTTCAAAATGCAGCAAACAAATTGTTGCGTAATCAATCAAATCCACACAGTAAATACTTTTTCTGGCAGTTTATTGCAGAGAAAGAGCAGGCAAATAGTAGTAGTAGTAGTAGTAGTAGTAGTAGTAGTTAATTCAGTTTTTATTCGGTGGTGTCCCTTTAGCAGAGGTGGCCGGATTCACCCCATTCCTTCTGCAATTGCTCGCACTCTGTCTCTCCACTTGTCTTGATGGAGGGCATCCTCCTTCTTCAAACCAGTCTTCTCTTGTTTCCTCCTCCATTTGCTTTTTCCAAGTATTTTTCGGTCCTCTTCGTTCTCTCTTGCCACTCACTTCAAGATCCAGAGCAACCCCCAAAACACTATCGTCATTCCTCCCCAGCACATGTCCATACCATCTAACTTCATTCGCTGTTGCTAACCGGTCTGTAATTTTCTTCAAGTTTTTTTTCTAATTACAATGCTTTTTGCACAATTAGTTATGACCTGGAGGTCATTGGCAGTTTTGATGTTCAGGACAACACGTATGTTTCAACTCGCATCTTCTACTGAGAAGCGTGGCACTACCGTCTTTCTTCATCCTTTGGACGCTAACATCTCCATCCGACCTGGAAGGATTATCGCTCAGTCCATAGCCAGCACGATCAAATCTAGCTGGCCATCACGTAATTGGCCACGCATCGTTACGCAGCTGGCCATGCAGGCCCAGCTAATGACGTCAGGATCGGAAAGCAAGATCGACTTGTTTGCTGGCAACGTTGCAAAGGAATCACAATCCAACATTCTCACTGCGTTTTGTTATCGCTATTACAACGCCTTACCTGGACAGGTAATGCAGTAGATTGTCACGTGTAGCCGGACAACATTAAAACACAGAAATTTATATTGAATTATGGAATTACTGGATCAGGAAAGTACGTTGATTTGCATTAAACATGAAATTACAGAAATTCATTTTAAAAAAAGAATTACTGACTGATGGAAATTTACAAAAGTCGATACAAGTTAAAGTGTAGCTGTCCAATCGTGTGAAAATAGGTGATGGAGTTGTGTTTAAACTAAGCGTTTCCGTTCATTTCCCGAATTCAATTGGTAGTTTTTTTATATATTACCGTTATTTCGAAAATTTCTGTGTTGTAGTACTGTCCGGGTAGCCTTTCGATATAATTTTACCAGCGCGAAATACAGACAACCAAACTTTGACTAGATTTCCCATTTATATGTAATGTATTTTCTAATGCCACATTTTTACATCCTCACAGTTCTTTACCACAAAGCTTATTTTTATCAAGAAAACTTTTGAGCATAAATTTTGCCGTTAGATTTTTTAGTGCATATTTTAGGAGCTACATTTTTGATATCTGGTTTCTACCACCAACAATCAATTTTCGTTTTTATGCTCTACTTGCAGACATTTATTTGTGTGATAGTTGCAATGTCTTATTTAGATTGACTATTTGCTTTCGTTGAATGACTCTTTGGAAACATTGATTGGCATTGCTGTATCTACATTAGATGAACGAAAAGACTTGTCTTCAGTCGTAAATTTACCACTGATGGATAAAATGGTAGAAGAGTACATGTAAGTGCTGATACGTTTATAGCTTAACTACGTTTTCATTTGATTAACCCAATCTTGTACATGCAAGTATTAGTCTTACTAACGTTTTATTGTCATATTCATTTAAAGTTAACTAAAGTAAGTAAGCGAGAAGTGCTGTTTTTATTCTTGCTGTTGATATCAATTTGATTGAAATTTATTTATACCAATGCAAGCTTTACCATTGGCAAAACTGCTGCCTGCACCAAACAAGCAGTTGGACCTGAAACCAAGACCTCAACAAAATATCTCTGCCATGGCGATTGCCATGTTTTGATTGTATTTCGGCACCCCATCTACTAATAATTTGAACTGCAGTTATTCGTTTAGGATCAAGTTAAAACAAATCACTTCGACACCCTCTGCTCTTGCTCCGACCTCATTTTCCGATTTTTTGCTTTCAAAACTGCGGACAGTCGCTCAACGCGATCCAAACAGCAATGTTCTCCATATTTCCTATACGAATGAGGTAAGTTGTGAAATTGGATTTTGAAAAGCATTTAGTTGTGTATTTCTAGAGTAATGGAATGAACTGCGGCCATTAACCTCTTCCATTCACACGAAACACAAAACGTCTTCAGAATTAGATTATCTTTATATTTGGTCAACGCTTGCGAAAGCGATATTAAATGCGGCCCTGAATAACTGAACAAAAAGCCTACACGGTTATGCTCCTCCTAATGTTTTGAACCCGATTAAGGAATGAAGGCGTTTTCTGACGCATCTGCTTGAAAACGTCAATCTTTCTTCGGAAAGGGCCTTTCAACAAGTTGGACGTCGAGTTTGACTAAAAAGAAGTTGGAAATTGTGGTTGTCCAAAAACGAAATTTAACAAAATATCAAGACTACAAAGTATGAGTTTGACTCCCCCTACCCTTCTACCCTTAATTTTTTTGGCTACGCTACTGATGTTGTAAACTTTACACAAGTTTTGGAAGAAATGCCACTAATAAAAAAATCCCAACTTCATGCTAATAATTAAGAGAATTATTTTTAATTAACTTTTATGAGGTATGGAGACGAAGTATCTGGTATTGTTACGTTCACGTTTTTCAGTCGATCAAAGTTCTTTGCGAAGTGAACGAATATCTCACTGTTCTGAGAAACTTGCTAACTGATGATTTGCTTAAGGTCAGTCCAGCCATATCTAACCTTATCAGCAATCAACTTGCCAGTTAGTTAAGAAACTAAGTCGCAGCGCATATGAATTACAGCGCTACCTTTCGAAAAGTGGTCACTGTTATCATGTCTTTCAAATTGATTACTAGCATTCGTGAAAATTGTTTTCCATGTTGATTGTGTAAGCGAACGATTTTTTATATATTGCATATTGTTTAATTTTTGTATTGAATATAGCATTTTTCGTCTGTCAAGTACATTGATATCACAAACAGATATAGTCATTCATTCGACAATTTTATTGATAAACTTGACGATTCGCTTCTCAGTAACCGGGGAGCTTCCTCAGAATACGGTAAATGCTATTACCAGTGTTACATATAAACTGTTGAACATAAAAATATCTAGACAAGCTGGTTAAACATAAAAATATCAAGACAGCTGTCAAAATCAGGTTGTCTATCTGTTTGGAACGAACGACTATCTGTTTGGGATATCAATATATTCCATAAACGAAAAATGCTTGCTATATTTTATTTTTATATGTTAAGTTACCTCTTATTTAGTTATCCGACAGTCATGAATGCTTATTTTCTACACAGTTTTTACCTGAAATATTACCTAGCTCTACTTCTTGTTATTATTTATAAACATGTGAAACTGTGAAGATATGTTAAGATATGTATTATCTGTTTGTAATAAATGTCAAACTGCACATAAGCTTACAGCTGCATATATTTGGAGTGAAATTAGTAGACACAGAAATAATGTTTCTTCAGTGTAGCGTATACCACGGGTACTTAGTGCCGTTAATAATGTCGGCGTCATTACAGAATAGGTTGAAGACCAGTAGTTATAAGACGGGGAGATCGCATATCGCTACGTGTTGAAGCCTGACGATGCTGCGTGTTGTGCCGTGGAATAGCCCATGGGCAATTTCTGTGTGTAAGTACGGAGCTCGAGGTGAAAATTGGCCGTGCTAGCAAACTGCAAAGAAGTTTGCTAGCTCCAAAAAAGGTCTGAACCCAGCAGTGCACTACGAATAACCAACAAAGATTTTATCGAAAGAGAGAAGCATTGTTCAACAATTTAAAATAATTAGAATTAACAGTTACCATACGTGATCAAAATCGTTTGCAATAGCAGTAACACTTCTTTCACGTAGACTACTTGTCTTTCAATAAACAAGCATTAACAAAACAAGGACAGATAAGTCTCAAGAAATGAGCCTTTGTGTGAAACATTCCAGTTTAAAACAATACAGCAATGAGTTGAGATACCTTGGTGTGATAGGTGAGTAAACTACTTGTCAGCTGAAATACCAGACTTTCAGAACGAGGTGTTTTCAATGCCATGCAAAACATCTTTCGGTTCATTTTCCAACGAGTCGTTTTTTTCTTCGATTAAATCGTGGCAGTGCAAGAAGTCGTACTGTGGTGCAAGTGTGAATACATATCTCGCTACTCTAGAAACCAACATTAACGTTGCCATTGTTACAAGCATTGCAAACGTTTTGTATGGAAAGTTCGCCCCTCCAGGATAACGAATAAATGGCTCCATTCCAAATGCAGGCTCTCCTCCACCGAATCGAAGTATCAATCCCAGCACAAAGGCGCAGATTGAACCGTATGTGTTGGGATCAAAATAGATCACACAGAGCAACTAAAAACAAGAATAATGGTAGGTGAAAATATTGCAACTATAAAACTTACTGCACAGTAGGTCCATTTATAGCTGTTTAAATTTGCTACTATGCATTGAATACATTTAGATCGAGTAAACTGGAGCGCTGTTTTAGCCATAATTGCTCAGGTTGTACCTAAAAATTTCATCGATTTTTTAAAATTACAATTTTATTTCAATCGCCTTGATACAACATTTCACGAAAACATGTTTAAATGTTTGGTTACAAGGCAGTGATTTTCTCGCGACTTCATTGACTTTTTCTTCGAAACTCCTTTGGATTTTGATTCTGTAGCACTTCGGTGTCGGTTGTACCACGACAGTCGCACAAATTTTCAACAGTAAAGACGAAGTTGTTATGGCGACGATAATCAAATGGTCTTGTGTTCGAATCTCACAATGACAGTGCTGTTTGCGTCTAAGAAATGTATCTCACGTTGAATTTCTCTTCTTGGAGGATTACAACGAGCAAAAAAGATAGATTTTTGTCCTTTTTTCCCCTTGATTTGCAGACTTAGACAAGCTGATTTAGTGTGTGTCTACCACTGCACATCCGTTTTCATCAAATCAAACTTTTTGCATCAGCTACACAGGATTTTGAACTCCGGATGCACTTCGTGACGAGCACAAATAGTGAATTTATGGAGTTTCAAACTCTAGATTATCCGTTCCAAACTTCGAATCGATTACCACATACCAAAAATTTACTGCTTGGTGTATGACAATCGATCCGAAGTTTGTCACAAATTACCGAGTGGTAAATTCAATAAAAAATATCAAGCTATTTAAGCTAAATTTTGAGGTAGGTCTACTTGAAAAAAATTCCACTCTAGTGGTTTATAATTCTAGAGAATAAAAGTTCATGCAATATAATACAAAAAAGCTGTGAAAATTTTCACCCCTGACATATATTTTTACAGGTAAAACAATTCAACTGCAGTAACTAGATTGCAGTCCAAAGTAGGCTACTGTAATAAGGCCTACAATGAAGTATTTCTTTCACTACGTCGCTTAGCCATCGCTATATACTTACTTGAGGAAAAAGAAGAACGTATACAAAATCGGAACAGAGATACCACAAAGCATACACTGAATCTATTGTAAGCGCGATTACGCAAGAAATGATTCCCATTATGAAAATTGAAATGCGAAGTACCCATGCCAACTCCTTTTCCGAAGCCTAAAAAAGAACCGCTCATCATTAAAGTAAATTGCCTGTTAAAGCAGGAATTATATGCTTGGGGTTTGCTACACAATAGACATAAAATATATGATTAAGAGACAAATAATGAATGAGCAAATCGAGGAGGCAAACGTAACACTAAGCAAAATGAAAGTAAGTCTCAATTTCACTTGAAGGGGAAAATAGTCACGTGACGCTTCTGTTTCTTTAATGTTTTAGACATCGTCTATTTCTTCACTTCTCCAAGCTACAAGCGTTTCGAACTAAAGATGTTTATTTGAATAAAACTGACAATGATTCAATTCAAGAACAAAACATAAAAAAGCGCGGCCCATTGTTTATATTGCACTAAATCAGGAGAAAGTTGTTACTGAGCTACGCTTCCCAAAGCCGTCTGTTGTGATTACCTCTCCTCTTCCTCGGGATGGAGGTATGGCAGGAACGGCAATTCAGGTTTATGCCGTCAACCTAATTAAAATTAGGCTAGGGGAAAGATTGCAGCCCATTTCGAACCAGTCATGAGTGACTGGTAGCCCCACCACCAACAAGGCGGACTGTATTGGCGGGTAACCGAGAGTCGCCTTCTACAACATGCTGGGTTAGCAACTTCACAATTGTAACCCGGTGAAGTACGGGTAGGCCACCTGTCTGCCACATAAAGATGGAGGCGTCCCGTTAAGTGCCTTGCCCAAGAACACAACAAGCAAGCTTGCTGGCCTGTTTTCCCCACTATCTCTGTTTTATGCTGAGCGCCAAGCATGGAAGCGGTGAATATCATTTTTAAAGTCTTTTGATATGACTCGACTTAGGGAATGAACTCCAGGTCTAGGACTGCGAAGCGGACGCTCTAACCACAACAGCGTCGGTCCCAAAGCCGTCTCGTATGAGGTTTAGTGACGCGATTGAATACAGTAGTTTTGGAGAAATGTCGTCACGCTTGTCTTTGGATTATTATATTTTGTAAAGTTCCATTCTACTCGGATCCTGGAATGACTTTGTTGTATGACAATCGTTGAAAATGGCACCAGTTGAGGGCCGAAACGTTCGCAGTATGTTTATAACAAGTTGCTTGGCTGTTATTTTTGGATTAAACTTTGTTGTAGTTTGTCAAAATTTTAATTTTGTCTACCTTTTGACGCAAAACCATGTTGTAGATGTTTCTTGTGAACATGCTTGAAGCAGAAAGCAAACTGCTATCGGCCGATGACATCACAGCAGCTGATACGGCACCGAGGCCAATAAATGAAACTGCGGTTGGCGTTAGATATTGCAATACAATAGGAAGAATTAAGGATTCTTCGTTGCGATCAATCGGGCTTTGGGTACCGTAGCCGGCTTGTTTCCAGTCTGCATGAAAACAATTCATGTGTAATTTCATTAATTGTAGGCCTACACTTGAAAAGAATTGATATTTTACAAAAACGTTGCACTAGTTCCACCCAAAGAACAAGGCATTAGAGTATGTTTGGACTTAAAAATTCGGTTTAAAATACATTTCTTGAAATGTGTAGAAGATAATTTGGCTTTATTCAAAATAGTCTAATTTTTTTGTGCTCGGTTCAAACTCCAGGGAAACAAACAGAAGGCTGCAACGATGACAGCTAGAAATGATATATGTTAAGTATTGATACCGCAAGAAGAAAGCTTTCCGAAAACATCGCGCTTCACAGCAATTTAGCTGATCATGAAAAAATATATCCAATGCAAAGAGATAGTTGTTAAACCCTGCGTCCCCATTCTAAGAAAGCCTTGCATGCTATGATAACTAAGGCTATTTTAAGTTTGTAGTGCTTTCAGGAAGCTAGACGATCAGCAAAAAATTGAAGCACGGGAGAATTCAAACAATCGTTTTGCTCGCTTAGTGTAAAACCATCTTAAGCCTTAGAAATCTAACTCGCTTAAACATCTCTAGAACTGAACTACCTGTAACTGTTGCGGTAGCTCCAATAAGAATAGAAGGAATAGCCATGAACGCGCATCCGAATGCAGCAATAAAGGATGCAGTTTGAGCATTAGAAACAGTGTTTGAGGCCAAAACTCTTTGAAAATACGCTTGCCACGGAATCCCACCAAACACCTTTAAAAGAAACACGTCACAAATTTGCTCTATAAAAATTAAGCTATTTTTAAGATTTGATTTGATGGAAATTGGCAGAGTAAGGGTAATAGTAATGTGTTCACTCCATTTTGGGGTTACAACAAAGCTGCTGCCACTAAGTATTTCTACGTTTATTGTAACACTGCGTTGAAATTGGCCGTAAAATGCTTTTACAATATCACCACAGCAAAGAAATTACATAGCGCGATGGCGTAGTCGTTAGAGCGTCCGCTCCGCAGTCCTAGACCTGGAGTTCATTCCCTAAGTCGAGTCATATCAAAAGACTTTAGAAAATGGTATTACAATTGTGAAGTTGCTAACCCAGCATGTCAAGAGGCGACTCTTGGGTACCCACCTGTGGCAGTCCGCCTTGTTGGTGGTGGGGCTACCAGTCACTTATCACTGGTTCGAAATGGGCTGCAATCTTTCCCCTAGCCTAATTTTAATTAGGTCGACGGCACGAACCTGAATCGCCGTTCGTGCCATACCTCCATCCCGAGAAAGAGGAGAGGTAATCACAACAACAACAACAACAACAACAACAAGAAATTACAAGGGTAATAAATTCTTAATCTCTCTAATTTGAACCAATGGTTTATATCGCAGCGCTGATCATTAAATCATTAATTTGAGAATGTACTGAGATGGTACAGATGCTACTAAATTGAATACCAAGTAGGCTTAATGATCTAAATTCCCGGCAGAATTGCCCCAAAATTTCATAAAAAGGGTAACTTTAATCAAACATCTAACACACACACAATCTCGTTTTGACAAGTCTCATAAAATGTATTTAATTTTATCTATAAATTCACCCATAAGCAGACTCTCTCGTGGCGGGTTTCCTCTATCAAAAACTATTCGGAAAGAAATGCTTAAAATTGAAAGCAATATTAAATATCTACATAAACGGAAATCAACGCGTTCCTACCAACAAGAATGCAGAATCAATCCACGTTCCAGTAAGAGAAGTGTCCCACGAACCCAACCAGGGTATGGTTCCATTTACAGTTGTTCCTAGATCGCTCACAGCGGGGTTGGTCATTGCAAAAGGAATGCTTAGCCACTATACAAAATAAATCAGTAATGGCAACATTACTGAATTACATAGGAGCGTAAATAAGTTTTTGCTAACGGGGAGGATAGAGGGGAAGAATTGACTTAATCAAATACAATTCACCTAATTACGAAATATTGTAATCACAAGTGGTACCGGTGACAGGAAAATCAATATATATCTTTATTCAATTTTGATTTTTTATTGTACCAGAAAACTTGACCCTTTCATTATAGTCTCCTCATTTCAAGACCAAGTGCTACTGTTAAGGTTTCAGTCTTTTTAGCCCCTATTTGGCCAATGCATTTACATAAACCAAAGTACATCTTTGTTTGTGAGATTGCAAATTGAGGCTGCGGTTGGGTTACTAAAGGGTGGCGTTATTAGAGCCACTGACATAGAGAAAACTAAGGAAGGTGATACATACTCTCGGATAACAAAAAATCTTCTTGCGCAATTAAATCTAGCGAATAACATGACACGAGCGAATAACATGCTCTCCGCTCCCAATTGATAAAAGCTTAAATATTCAAACCAACAACAAAATGGCTTCTAACAAAAAAATCCATAATAAATTTTCATTAGGAGAGTCTGAATTCTATCTGGAAACTATCCTTTTCACAGTGGCATCTGTAACAGACTTAAATCTTTACGCTAGCGGTTTCCAAATTTTTTCGACACCATTGATCCTTTTGAAAACTTGGATGATGCTGTGAACTCCCAACTCAATAACCAGCCTCAGTTGTTTAGAAATATCAAAAAATTTTCCCACCCGTGAATGTTTTAGTTCTTTACCCCACATCCATGTAGACCCTCATTAACAAAATTGCAAAGCCCATTTGCAGTATGCCCAAATGAAATTTCTTGTGGACCCCAAAAACGTGGTCTGCCGATGCTTGGGAGTGTATAAATCTTTAGTTGGAAACCACAGTTTTAAGTCTGATACTACAAGCTGACTCACCAACCCAATGAAAATGCAGAAGAGTTGAACTACATCTGTGTATGCCACAGAGTAAAGACCTCCTATTAATGTATAAAAAACTGCGATTCCAGCCGAAACAATCACTGATATCCAGATGTTGAGACCAACGATAACTGCTATAGTGCCACCTGCACAGAAGTCGTTAGTTTGTTAAATGTTTTATTCCACGACTACGAAAAAACTTTTCCTGCTGTAGCTTGGGCTACATAGACAACGCAAATATTGCCAATAGAAATTGGAAAATATAATCTTAGTGCAATTTATTAAATCAAATAAATCGTAAATTTTATACAGTAGTTGGTAAGTCGTTAACCGTAAAGCTTACATTGTGCTAAAGTTTCAACTAAAAGCTAAAACAAATCAGAGAAAGCATTAGCGGTATGTTGGATGGGGCCGATCATAGAAAGTGGGCTGCTATTTTTATGACTGGACTAATAAAATGCTTGTCAAGCAGAGTTGAATGACGAACAAATTAAGGCGGAGTCGACGGTCAAGCAAATTTGTGATGACCATTTGTGCACAAGTTTGAATAAGCGTTAGTTCTAATTGTACTGATTAAGCCAGACCTGGGCAAACCACGGCCCGCGGGCCAGATGCGGCCCCAGAGCATTTTGTGCGGCCCGCCAACACTTGTAGAAACTTCCATGTACAGTCAAACCTCGGTTTTCGAACGTCTCGCAGTTCGAACAATTCGGTTATGAGAGGGTGATGACCTTTTTTTCTTTTTGGAATCCACTATGTCCGCGCGCGGTATAAGGTCAATATAAGGTGGTCTCGTATTACATGAAGCTGACGCAGGCTATTGCAAGATTCTGAGCACTGACCCTCGGCCACTTATAGTAGGTCAATGTGGCCCTCGACCGACTCTTCAATCCTCAGTGCGGCCCTCAGCTAGCTTCCATGACCGCGATGCGGCCCGCAGGCCAAAACAATTGCCCATGTCTGGATTAAGCTGATAAATCATTTACTTTGTTTCGAGATAAATGTTTTAATTATTGTCACCAGTAAACGTTTACATTGATTTACCTACAGCAGTGGTTCCCAACCTTTTTTGGTACATTCGTTCTTTATTGATTTTGAAAATTTTGATTTCTCCCCCGTATCAATTAATCTTGACAAAATACATTGATTTTTTTAAATTTTTTAGTCGGAGAGAAAATCCATTTAAGGAAGACCCTCAAGGCTTGACTAAAATCCGGGTAGCCATTCCCGGAGTGTGTTGGGCGCCAACCCTGTTACTAAAAACACTCCGATTCCAAAACCGAGGTCTTTAGCGTAGGACCTATGCAAGGACGCCTGGCAAAGGCCTAATGGTCATTTATATCGTGCCACCTATACGGTCGCTCCACATGTACATATGCAGCAAGCAGTATTTCCTCTTCCAACTGCTGAGCAGTTCATACGGTGTTAGGTTGGTGAAATTGCTACACTACACTGCGCATCACTGAACTCTTCGACAAAAGTGACGCTTCCTCTGCCTAAATAGCCTTCACGGGGTTTGAACTCGGATCGTCGAGATCGGAAACCCATCAAACTACAAACAGAGGTAACTAAAAACACTATTTTAAACTCAATCAGTCTGTGCAAAACTTTTGTTTGTTTATTGTCTCAACGTTGCTGAATGCGGGGAGGAGTTTGCGACAAAGCACAATGTAGGTTGTTTTGAACGATGTACAGATATTTCATCACCTAACGTTTATTCACTTCACTGTTAATCACGGACATTTAATCACCAGACGTTTAAACACTTAAAAATTTGATCACACGGACACTTAATCGCCCTAAAAAGAAAAAAAGTCATAATGACATTATTTATTTATGTGATAGGGTTAGGTCCATGTTAGGACCTTACGTGTCCATGTGATGATCTGCGTGGCGATAAAATGTCTAAATGATGAAATCTCGTTATTAAATGTCTACGTGATTAAATGTCTAAAGGTTTAATATCCGTGATTAACAGTCGCGTAATAAAATGTCGTGTGATGAAGTGTGGGAAAACCATCTTCAACATCGAGTGGATTTCTTTGTTTGGTCTTGATCTGTAACAGAGCAGAAAATTCTGCCTCACACAGGTATGTAGACATATAAGAAATAAGAATGAGCAGAGCTTTTTTGGTAGTTTTGGAATAGGAATCTTTCATTTCAATCCAAAACTGTGTCAAGAGTTTTAATGATAAGCTTGCTTTGCTGAAGAATCATTTACTTGCTCCAAAATTTCATCTTGGCTTTCATCTGAAAGCTTTTCAACGGAAAAAGAAAAAGGATTTCCAACAACGTCAAGTTCGTCATTCGTAATTTCTGGAAAATATTTCTCAAACTCGCTTTGAAGTGTTGACAAATGTTCCAAAATACCATTTTCGATTTGCACTGGCAGTTTATTTTCTCTGTTATTAAGAAGCATATCTAATTTCTCAAACATTGAATACTTCTGGATTCGGATTTTTGGTTTCCAAGTTGACAATTTTGATATGAAAGCTTTTAATACATCTACAAATTTAATGATGTCGGCATTCCTACCTTGCATCTCAAGATTAAGTTTGTTAAGTAGTTCAAAAATGTCACTTAAATAAGCCAGAGAGAGCATCCATTCTTCGCCATCTAGCCAGGAACAATACTCTATCTTGTTTTTGAGTTTACAAAATGCTTTTATTGCTTCTCTAAGTTTGAAGAATCTTCGAGTTACATTTCCTTTGAAAAGCCATCGAGTTTGAGTATGGTAGAGAAGCACCAAGTGGTCTGAATCAATGTCGATACAAAGCCTCAAACACGAGAATTTAAATCTCCGGCTGTAATGAAAATAACAATCTGTATTATCTGTTCTGAAACTGTTTGAATTGAATCAGGAAAAGTTTTGGTGGCTAGGGCTTGCCTATTCAGCACGCATCGAACACTTCGCTTGTTTGAGCTAGCTGCTTCACAAGAGCTTGAAAACCTGAATTACAGCCCAGCATTGCTGGTGCTCCACCTGTGCTACAGCCAGCAAGATTCTTTCATTCCAAGTGCTCAGATTTAAAAAAAGATGAGACCTTTTCAAAAATCTCTGCTGCTTTTGTATTCGTTTCTAGAGAGCTGCAGAAAAGAAACTCTTTCTTAAATGCACCATTGTAAACATATTTTATAGGGCTGCGGGATTTAAAGATTAATTAATCGATTAATCGTTAATTTACTTTAACGTTTAATTTTTTGTTTAGCTATTAATCGGATTCAACTTTAATTTTTAGCCCATCTTGATTAATGTATGAGAATCCAGGAAACAATAGTAATAACGGTAAAATGGCGATAGAGAAGAATCAATTTATCAAATATAAACCTATATCAGGTAGATTAAAAGAACATTTTGGATTTAAATTGTTGGCTGACTATTTCATTTCCGGCTATTAACTGAATTGTAATTGAAGAACATGAAGAACAAATTTGTCAATCAATATTAGTGCAGAAATTTTGATTTAATCGAAAATAACTATCAATTAATCGTTAATTTATCAAAAGTTAATTATTAAAAATAAATTAATCGTTACCACCCCTAATATTTTACAAATACCATCAACTGCGCATACGATAAGACGTCTATGGATTCATCCAGTTGGATTGCAGAAAGACCAAAGGGAGAGCATCTTTGGTTTGCTGCACTGTCTGACTTTTGATGTCGTCAGACATATCTTTTATTCGCCTTTGAATGGTGTTATTTGAGAGTGGAACTGCAGCTAATTTTTTTCTGTATCTTTTCCAAGAACTTTTATCAGCCATTTTCAGAACACAAGGATTGATTAATGCTTCCCCAATAGTGTGTGTTTTTTTGCTTTGATGCTTCTAGCGCTACTTCATACGATGCTTCAACAATTTTTCTGTTTCTCCCAAAAAACTTCCTTGAAGCATCCAGTCTCATTATTTGTAGAACTTTATTCTGGCGCTCAAATAGCTTTTATCTTTATCTTTGCTTTAAGGATGCACATTTTGCAAATGTAGCTTGAGCTTCACTGATTTCATTGAGTCATTAATGAGCCACTTTCTTACAAAGTACTCGCTGTGGCTTCTCACCACCAACAATCACTGATGCAAAACCATACTGCATATAAGATTCATTATATTTACGTTTTTTACTGCTCGTGTCGCTAAAACTATTTTGGCTAAAATTTGCAACAAGAATCCGCATGAAAATGGTACATGTAGGTAATTGTAAAACATTACTGACTGACTGCTAGATCTCGGCAGCGTCAAACTTGTTTAATATACAGTAAGTTGCTCTAGCTAGCAAGATACTTTAGTGCTGCAAAAGTCACTCGATTGCGATATCTTTGTTATAACTGCAGTGATTGGCGCCAAATATTTACGTGATAATGAAGTTAAATATTTAAAATTATTTACATCACAACTAATTTAGAAAATTTAGAGAATGTGGAGAGATATTTTATAGAAAAAGGTTTTCGTTGAAGATGAAAGAAAAGGTCAATCAAAGTTGAGTGAGATGGTAAGCGCATGTGTTGAGGAAAGAGGAGGGCAACGTCTTGAGGGAGGCGCTGAATTTTGAAGCAGACGGCCGCAGAGAAAGAAGTAGACCGAAGAGTACATGGAAGAGAAAGGCGGAGGAAGAAATAAAGAGGCTTGACAAAGGAAGATGCTACCAACCGCGTAAGATGGAGGAAGGGTCTTCATATAGCCTAATGTTGGGAATGAATGAGATGAATCGGGCCACCTCCGTTGACGGGGCAACACTGGATTTGAAAGATTGGACTGATGACGATCATAATGATGATGATGAAAATGATAAGTCCAAGTTACGTAACAACGAATTTTGTATTGCCATTAATTTGTATTACTACTAACATTAGCTAGCGACCTAATATCGTATTTGAAATAAACTGCAAAAAGAAAAAATGAACCAAGCAGCCGCATCCCGCAGTTTAAAAACCACCGGCCTTCACACAATATAACTCATAAACATCCTCCTCTGAAATCGTAAAATTCCTCCCGGGGGAGAAATTTCTCTTCGGTAAGGAACCACTGACCTGCAGTATTGCCTAGCGGTTTAGGTTAAGGGACATCAACAATTTCTATTTAATCTTACCTAATGCTGCCAAAATTGACGCACACCAAAACAATTCGCCACAGAGCGCCGGAAAATATAGAATTCCACCCATACGTTGACCGAGTTTGCGTTGCAAAGGATCCAGCATTGTCACGTATCCCTGCAAAACACTCCTTTTGCCTTTCCCATCTCATCTTTAATTTAAAGGCGTGGCCAGTGTTTTAATTCGAGAAAGACACAACAAACAACCTTTAAAAAATTTTTGAAAATCATGTCGAACTTTCCCAATTTTAAAACCTTGAAATAAATGCAAAACGCTTCAGAATAAATATTCTGGTGGGCAAGTACTCTTATTCCTCTGCAACTCTGACCCCGCTGAATCTGGCTACCGGGTCCTCTATATTTTTTACACGTACTGGTAAATGATACAACAACAAAAAGAAAGTTCTCCAACAATACGCTTTTACTAAGCAGTCTTATCTAAAAGGCAGCGTCTGAGACAAGATCGCATTTGTAAGACAAAGAGTTTCAATGCTTAACAACTCTCCGGTTACTGATTACATTTTTGTTTGGTCCTTTTCCCACGCAGACGCGCAACGAAGATTTTGCTGGACAGAACACCGAAATCAGATCGTATTGTTCACCAAAGATGTTCAGGTATTGTAAAAAAGGTTTTCAGAGCTTCTTTGAGGCAGAACTAAGAGGAGGCTTTAACTCCCTTTTTATCGTGTAGATCCCCATACGAAGCTAATTTTTTGAAGAGGCCTTCATCTTAGAGAACCCATGAAATCGAGCAACAAGTTACCTTTTTTCTCATTTGTTTTGCAAACAGCAGCCCTCCTATTGCAAGACTCAAAGCGTAACCGAACGGAGCTTGAGTCCATAGTAAACCAGAACCAGGAGTGTAGACGTATTCAGCAGTTCCATTGATGTAGCCTCCACCCACCCAAGTTGCTGACAAAGAGAAAGTTACTTTAAGTAGTATTAAATCAGTTGGATCATAATTATTCTTTAAATGTCGCTTCGAAGACATTCTGCTGCTCTTGTTTGACGAGGAGTAACAAATAATAAACGGGCCTAAATCAAAGTTACGCTCTACTTTTCGATTGATCACTGATAAGTTACCAAGCCTAGATCTTGTCATTATATTATAATTGTCAGCTCCAAATTTCTTTTTCATAGAGGGTACAATATTTTCCCCGGAGACTTTAATATTTGAAACATTACAATTCACAGTTAACATTTGACTGTTTCAATCGAAATAATAGAGGATCTTCAAGCACTTTAAGTTCAGTTCAGTCGTTTTTATTCCTTGCACTCGAGATAAAATAGGCTACGTAGCACGTCATACAACAAGTAAACTGCAAGAAAAAGAGACATGCAACAAACGCTAAAGCGTTGTGACATGCCAATCATAACGAAAAGAAAAGTTTGTAGTGTGATTGCGCACGGCTGCATTACCTTCTACGTGATAAAGATAAAAGGAAATAATCAATAAAAAATTTACAAAACCAAAACACAAAATTCAAAAGAATAGCAGAATTCCAAAGTGCATATGCTCGCACAGCAGGTAATCAGTAAGCAAAGCATGTGGTGCTCAATGCAAAAGCATGTGGCCTTAGCTTGATGAGGCTAACAATTGCTACACCTTGCCCAAGGGTGACCTGGAGGGAGTTGTGACTGGGTATCCACATTTATTCATACTTATACCAAATTTTACAATCAAGTGCAGTTTTATGTTTGTGTCTAGGGGTAGTGAGCTAAAGGCATAGCCAGAAACCCTATCGAAGTTCGGGTCGATTCTCTCACAAAATTTTTATCCACTTCTACCGGAGAGATCCACCCCTGTTTTCACACGATCGTTTTAAAAATAAGAAAGGCATATGCCATTATGCCCTTCCATTCCGCTACGCCTATGCTTTGAGATTGGGACGACCGTAGTCCTAGTTTTTTTATATCCATATGCTGCTGAAAAAAGATCGAATAAAAATAACGACAACAAACTTAGGCAGAAATCAGAATCACCTGTCATGGTAAAACTGAGCACAAAAAGACCGATATCTCTCTCTCCCACCATCGCTCTTTCACTTTGATTTTCATAACCTCTAACTCGTTTTTTCTTTTTCCATGCGGCAAATAAACCGATGGCTAAGATGCATAAATAAAAAACACCAATAGATGCAATTCCTAAACCATTGACGGTCATATTTGTCACTGTTTATAGCTGTAAAACAATTATAACGTGACTTCGTTTTTGCAGTGAGCCAGCAGTAAAGCACATCAGGAATTAAGAAACGAGTCTAAACACAAGTTTTTCATTCTCTAGTAGCTTTCGGTTTCGGGATAAAAATGAAATTGTTTTTTGCCGCACAGCGTTTTATCGTAAGGGTTGTCTTGTAATTGAAAGATAAAAATTTACCTACAAACCAGGTCCCACTGTATAGGATAGGGAATACTTTTGCCTAATAATACTTTCGTCGGTAATTTATCATTTACTGTTGATCTTACTTCAAAATTGCTTAACAAAGCAGTTACAATTGTTAATCAAAACTGTGCTTACTTTGCTGGCTTTGATACAAGTTATTGAGTTTGTTGTCTTGCTCAGTGAAATTGTATTTCTAACATTCCAAATACTTTTCTTCAAAGAAACCTACTTTTTTCCAGTTGCTAAGATGGACAGATTTTTAAAAAATGGCTGCATTCGTTTCATTTCAAGCATTTTCAATTACAAATTATTGACCAAATTTGATCGAACCATTCGAAGTTCAATTTTTCGCAGACCATTCAAATGGTTACACAACTGAAGAACCTACATTAAAAACGTTAAAACTATTTTTAAGCGTCGCATCATGATCTAGGAGAAATTTTTTAGCCATTATGAAGTAACAGCACGGTTCGTTGTGAGGTGTTCTAGAAATATAGGCCGTCAGTGAAGTCACCACCGTACTATATTTTTACTGGTTTGTTAAATGTTGCTGAAAAAGATAAATGGATTGGTTACTCGTCATGAACCGATTATGCAGTAGTTCTAGCAGGGTACTGGCGGTTCCACGTGCTTGAGGAAGTTGGGTTAAAATCTTAAGTTATTTCTACACCTTAAGAACAAAGGCTTTTCAGGATTTCGGGAAGATGAGCCTTGAATACGGCCATAATCACAATTATTTATTTCAAAATTTCTATAAACAAAGTCAAACTAAACTGCTGCTTTAAAGTTTTATAATATTTTGCAGTAGATTATTGAAGTAGACCTATTTATTGTTTAAAACCGATTGTGGCACAGTTTTTCAAAGAACTTGTGGTCTTAAACATGGTGACGTCACTAGAGCAGCTTCAAAAAAATGTCACGTCCAAAATCGAAAAGTGCCATGTCCAAAATTGGAAAGTGTCATGCCCAAAATCGAAAAGGGTCACACCCAAAATCGAAAATTGCATCCAAGAAAAGTTTTGCCAAATATAATATTCTCTAACAAGAGTCTACAATCTAAACTTACTCCTATCTTGTCAAAAACGTTCGTTTAAAACTGAAACAAAATTATCGCCCCCACTCCACCTTGTGATGCCACTGGTGTCACTAAAGTCCCTGCCTTTGAGCGGAACGGCAAGTTTTAAAAAAATGATGGCTTTTAGCAACCTCACAATCACCGATGAAACACGTTCTTTTAAACTGAAGCAAATCTACTGGAATGACACTTCTAAAATAGCATCTGCCAGCCAGCTTCCTCATTCCCTTGCAGTGACATTGTCACTTAAACTGTATGTTCTCAAGTCGAAGAGGATCTAAATACAAGCTGCTCTGTGTAGGCCTACAATGAGCAAAAGTTTTCTAATGACTGTAGATCTCGTCTCAACTTATTCTAATACTGTCAACAGAAAGCATTTTAAATGGTTCTCAAGTTTCATTAATTAACCGCATGATTCTTTAACACTCCCTGGCTGTTGCAGCTAGTAAAATTAAGCCAGCTGCTATTTGTAAACTATACCCATTTTGCAAAATTATGTAAATCTCGTTCATCAATTAAACTTTTTTATAACTTAATAATGCTTTTTATCAATAATTGTTACTTTGTTTCTTGATAATAGTAAATAAAATAATTTCATGCAAAAGTCTTTGAATTTAGTCAATAGAAAAGCTTGCTAAAGTTTCTATGCCTATCCGGTTCTTTTTCTATTCCATGACTTAAATAGTTCGTTGCAATAATACATTTGCGGATAACGAGATAGGCTACGTATGTCAGTACTGCTCGGACTGAATATTGGTAAGATGATGAAACACCAAAGCAAACCAATGATCACACGCCGCGGTCTATTTTCGCAACTTAAAATTATTTCTTTAGTGAACATTTGACTGATACTCTTGATACTAATTAGCGCTCAAGTGCTTTTCTCGACAGACTGCTTGTAAGAGACATGTAAAGACCTTCACAAAAGAAAATGGCTTTAGAACGCAAATGGCTTACAAAGTCAATTTACATTATTATATAGGCCTAAGAATTGAGCCTCACATACTAACGTAGCCAGAGCAACGGCGCTGTCGCCTACTCTCAATTTTTGGACTTGCAACAATACAAAATATTAATGATGTCATCATGACTCATGGCAAGCGGCAAGTCAAATCGAGTTCCTCCCGCCAATTTTTTCTTTAGTTGTACGTTTGATGACCTCACTAGCAGTAGTTTCAGATTGGCAACGCTCCAATCACTTCCACAAGCGTAATTTTATATTTCTACGACTAAATTATTTGTATTTAAAAGAAAACAACATCAGTTTAGGGCACTGCAATTTGGAGATATTACCTATTTTTACGAAATTTCCATTAATATGCTTCCTTGTATTCACAGCTAACTTTTGAAGCAACGCTACAGCTGGAGGGTTGAACGTCAAGTCAGGGCCGGATTAAGCAAAGGGCAAACTGGGCAATTGCCCCGAGCCCTGCGCTTTGAGGGGCCCCGCGCTTTTTAGAGCTATTACCTACTGAATTGAATTGAATTAAAATAAATTTATAGCCTTATAACCTACATTACCAGCAAACTTGAACTGAAGAATCTAAATATTTACATACCGGTACAGTTATTATTTGTACGAAAAAAAATAAAAAACAGACTTTCAATGACAAAGTAACTGCGACGTCACAGTAGAGACCGGTATAATCAGTGGTGTATTCCTAAATAATAAAGTAGGTGGACGGTTGGAACTGATTTCAAACCTTATGGTCTGAGAGACATGCGCAACGGCAAACTTCGCTACAGCGCAAGGCGGGAAGCATAGACAACATGTAATTGAATTGTTCGCAATAGAGGGTATACTAATTAAAAACAAATTTATTTAAAAAAAAGTATATTTGAAAACATGTTTTAGAAAAAACAAAATAAAAAAAATTTGAATATTAATAAAATGTGCCTTCAGTCAAGCGGTTTCCAAAAAAAGTAAGTGGACCGCGATCTCCCTTCAATACATTCCTGGGTATAATAGCATTTGAATTAATGGCTGCGAACGACTGTCAAATGTTAGAGGAGTTATAAGACATCTTAGACACCACTACAGCCCTCAAGAAAAATTTTGTTGAGTTGAGACAACTGTTACAAGATTTTACGTTGGATGACAATGAAACAAATCAAACCAAATCAGATTCATCGTATTTGAAAATGAGTATAGATGCCTTAGAAACAGCCCTATTATGTGTTTTATGGTACAAAATCCTTCAAAGGTTTCACAGTTCAAGCAAAAGTCTACAACGTGCTGACATGTCTTTAGGAAGTTGCCTAGCACTTTACGATGGAATCGAGAGTTTTTGCCAGCATTTATGGGATGAATTTGATACAATTAAAAAGGATGGTTTGAAACTCACACCCGGTATACAGAAAACCTACGTGTCTCCAAACAAACGAAACCGAAAAACAAAGAAGACTTTTGATTAGGAAGGAGAGGACACTGGATGCACTACAGCTTTGGAAGATGCTCGAGAATCCTTTCGTATTGGAACTTACCTTCCAATCATTGATACCGTAATTGCAGAAGTAAGAAGACGAAAATGTGTGTACTGCACATTGCAACAGAATTTTAATTTTTTGCTGAATCTGAACACTTGGGCTATCAGTGATATGGAAAACGCAGCAAGTAAGTTGTTAAAAGTATATGCAAGCAATTTGGATAGCGACTTTCCTTCAGAAGTTGTGCACTTCGCTTTCCATTTACATTCATCTCCTGATCTTGGTTCGAAGGCAAATACTGCGCAAGCACAGCTGTCAAATTTGAAAAAGAACTGCTAAAATCAAACTTTTCCAAATGTGGCTATTATTCTTTGTACAAATATATATCTGACCTTGCCTGTTGCAAATACGGAAGGTGAACGTTCTTTTTCGGCATTGAAAAGAATGAAAAACTATTTGCGCTCATCTCTGACGCAAGATCAAGTCTGTGATTTCTGCATTATGGCCATTCTAAAGAGTTTCAGAAAATCTATAAGCTTTGAGGATATTATTGATAAATTTGCAGCAGCGAAATGCCGAAAATACCAGCTGGCTTAGCTTTTTCTGTGTTGCACCCTTTGTGTTGTTTATTTTTGCCCCGTTAATAAAACAGTGCGAAAATTTTATTCTATATCTAACCTTTTGAAATAAATTTCAAAGTAAATTTTAAACAAAATAAATAAAATTTACTTTTTTCAATAAATCAAATAACAAATTAGACTCAACCTCTTTGATCTAAATGAACAATATTCAAAATAAAAATTTGTTTTTTAGTTTGAATTTCCATCAAACAAAAACACAAATACCTCAAAAAAATCAATTTGTAGCTTAAAATAAATACTGTACTGTTTAATTAACCCATTTATACTTCATCCATTTTAAATACCAAGGATTACGTCAGGGACACCTTATTCCCGGAAGGTAAGAGCTTATTATGTCTTCTATCATTAAGATCTACTAAATTAGTGGCTCCCAAACATTTTCGAGCGCAACCCAAATCTAAGTTGTTTTCGCGTTTCATAGTTTAGGGGCCCCGCACTCTTATCTGCCCCGGGCCCCGCGATCTCTTAATCCGCCCCTGCGTCAGGTGACATACTTGAATCCTTGAACGCTAACCACATTTGCTTCTTGTAACACTACTTCTTGTAGTTGCGAACTGAGAATGCCTAAAGTCTAATTAACCTCTCTCTTCTGCTTTTAAACTAATATTACCCAGGTTGGTCGAATAGTTTCTGCAATTAAACTATTGTCATCATGTGCTGCTGCTGCCAAATAAGTTTTGTTGAACTTTCAATGCTGACTGATAAACGTTTAACCACAGCCATAAAAGATTTATTTACTTAAATTTGATCTTTTATGAGCATAAAATTTAATCTTTGCTGCCTTATTGTTCTGTTTTTTCCCAATAACAAAGCAGTGAAAACAAGAACGTGATTCTGACGAGCTCTCTTGACGTCATGGCCAATGTTTTTCTCTTTTAATTTTAGCAGCTGAGCATTGCATGTCAGTAGAGGCTTTAGACTTTAGTTATTGTTGTTTTAACAAAAAACGTCTTGAAGCGTTTCGTTCAACCAAGCAAAACATCGGTCAACAAGGTGTAGGCCTAGTTCCTTTAAGATTCTATCAGACTGTGAGATATTGTCCCCTAGCACAATACCGACATATGTTTATCTGTGAAATCAAAGGAATCCTACCGGTACTGTGCATTTGCGACAGAAGGTGATAGAAGAAAATACGACACGGAGCGACAGCCAAGGAGAAAAGCGACAGAGACCACGCCCATTCAAATTTCTGAAAAACTTCAACAATCGTTGTTGAGGAACATTTTGAAAATGACCTGTGTATCAACCAACTTCACATATAATTAATAACTACCATCTTGATCCGAGATATACAATTCCAAAAAAATTTACCTCCTCTACAATTCCTTTTTTGGCTACGCATCTGATCACAGAGTCAACTACGTTGCTCCTTTTGTTTTCTCATGTCAAACATCCACAATAACACGCTTAAAGTTTACAGCAATGGTTTTTAACGAAGAGCAACAATTCTTAACAATAATTCGAAAAAACAGTAAAATTACCATGGGTTTGACCAAGTCTACTGAATTGCAAAAATGTGGAAAGCGAATCTCCAGATTATTACCAAAATGTAGCGACAAAAATACATTGATTCTATTTTGTATGACTAGCCGGCTTTGCCTAGCAGTAGCACCCATCAATTTTGTAGGATTGAAAAGTAAAGGGTCAGCTGATTTTATCAAAAGGAGATTTGTGGGAGCAGTGAAAAAAAGTTGTAATAAATGATTTGCAAAACCCTGGGCACCTACTTCAAAATAATAATAATCCGGAGCATTCTACTTTAAAATAAAGACTGGTGTTATTTATAAACGACCTATCATCAAAAAAACTATTATCTATTCCTTCCAATGATTCCGGGAGAAGGAGGCAAAAAGTCAAATTCGAAGATGAGGGCCAAAAAGACGGCCGCTTTTACGATTACAGAAACAAACTGATGGTGATAGATCTAATGTTCTCACCCCTTGGTGCACTTCTTTCGTAACTATTTTTAGGACGTCAATTTTTTGCCTTAGCCCATAAGCTTTGAACCCAATAAAAAATTGAAAGAGTTAATGTTTTCCCTCAAAAAAATAGCAATTGATCCCAGTAGGTCTATTTAAGCTACCTCGTATTTTCAAGCAAAAAATGTTTCCCTTCTAGTTGCGATTTTATAGAGTGATAGATTTCTTGTTTTATTTTTATTTCTCCTCATACTTTGGATAGCCTTAAAATGTATCAAATCTTGATCTTTTTGCTTTTGAGTCAGCATTAGTTTTACTTACAAAAAGCTCATTATTTCACAAACACTTATTTGTTCCTTTTCAAAAGAACGGGAAAATAGGGAGTAAATAATTCAAAGTTGTGGGTAGGAGCCAAAAAACTCTAATCGTTACCTCCCTACACTTAAATCAAGATTATTCTTTGTTTAGAAACAAAAAGCCTAAGATTTTACAAACTTTTTTGCTTTACTTTTTATATACGGGAGTGGGAGATCAAACTGAGGCTAAGGTGGGCGCCAAAGTGAGCAATACGTATACAGAAACAAGCTACGTTCAAACCTCGGTTTTCGAACGTCTCAGAGTTCGAACAATTCGGTTTTCGAACAGAAAATTCGAGATGAAAATGACTCGGTCCTCGAACAAAAATCGGTTCTCGAACAAAAAAAAAGAACAGCAGCGATACGTGACTGCCTAGACCAAACGTATACATTTTCCAGTCGATCATCGTACGAGATGTAGACAAATTTTGCAACGCAGGCAAAAGCAACAAACATTGGACAACTTTTCAATAAAATAAAAAAGAAAAGAAACTCAAGAAAAAGATTTACCTGAACTAAAGAGACAGAGAATAGAAGAAACACCCTTAGAGCGATTAGAAGTTTTTATTGAAGGGGATCCCTCATCCAATAATTAGCTCATCCCTTTCTTCCCATCACTTCGCATCAAAAAAGGTGTACATATATACAATACAGTACTGTATTATTTACATTTACATTAAAATTACTTGTTATGTTTTTCGTTTTATTTACACTTTTGTGTTTTATTTACTCTTTGAACAAATGGTTTTGCACTTTGATATACAGGGTATAGTGAAAGCAGGTAAATAAGTTATTCTTTTAGTGCTTGGAACGAATTAATCTCTTTTACATCATTTGCAATGGGAAAATATGATTCGGTTTTCGAACAGCCTTCCAGAATGAATCGTGTTCGAAAACCGAGGTTTGACTCTATTAAGTTTATGGTCTTTTCAGAACTTTTTCGAGCATTTGTACTGTATTTGCAACCTCAGCTCACTGATTGCACTTATGCTTTATGGTCCGGCGCAAACACTACTAAGAGTGGGATAACAAGCTATATCTCTCCCTATAATCAATATCATCAGGGTAAAATATAGGTGTGGTATCTTCTGTTGCACCTGACCTCAACTTAGGTCTTACCGTAGAGCACTATATATTGTTGATACTACGTACAATTTTATTTACAGGCTTTTCATTCCGCTGACAAACATATTACTGAGCAACAAGTTTCACATGCGAGAAAACTTATTTATCACTACCATTATTCATCAGTATTTAGTCCCAGGGGATGTGACTCACGTTACTAAACAATTATCTTGGTTCTAACTGCGAATACAAAATTCCTACGAAATAATGTCAAATTTAGCGTATACATCACAATGTTGTTCCATTGATTCAATACACTACAAAAGGTAGATTGACTACATAGATACCCGGAATCCAACACTTATAGTTTAATTACCACAATATAGGTCATGGCTTTAGTGGAAAACTCACAGTTCAAATTTTGCTTTGAAGAAGCGGATAATTTTTTTTAAATCCTGCTTGTGTTCACGTCACAACTCGAAGCTTCATTCCTTTGCTATACGCAAGCTAATCGTCTTTGAGGGATTAGTCAGTCGCGCTACGCGACTGAATCTAATCCGGAGTCCACCTACAGTTCATTATTGTATTTTTATACTAGTCATTGATCCTTGAAAGTATATATTAATGTGTTAATAATACATCGCAATGCTTTAACTAGCAGTAAAAAGATTTGTGGGAATTTTACTTTTATAGCTGCTTTCATAACAATAGGGAAAAATAGTTACAAATGCTGCTACTTTCGCTGAAATGGCGCCAGAAAGAATTATTGGGGGCTGGCTTTTGAGTTTGACCGAAAAATTGCTTCATATGTCAAAAGAAGCAATCAAATATTAATTTTAAGAAAATTATCTACTATTGTGATACCATCAACCCCTCTTTTCTTTCATCACTGGTGGTATCAGTCATGCCAATATGCCAAGTACTTAAAACAGCTAGACACAAAAACAGGTATGTGTTTTATAGCAATTCTGAACAACTAAAAAAGGCTACAACAACGAAATATTTTTCAGTAGACGGCATACCGGCATAGATACAAATAGGTTTGTAGTGCTATACAAATTTCCTGAAGATTTAACTCTAATTATGCTGTAGCTGTTACCTTCAAGTATGTAAGTAAATAGGAGTACTATTTGCTTACTACTATAATCAACAATAGTTTTAAATATGATTTTGTTTAAACTATAACGTTTTTTGGCTGCATGAAAGGTTTTTGCGGACCATGTGCGAACTGAGGCCGTATGTTCTGGATGCCTCCTTTATAGAGCCAATATTACATTCTGCCTACAGACCCACATACGGATCTATTGAGAGAAAAACTAGACAGACACAAAACAATCATGCCACTTTTTTTAAGCATACAATACGATTACTTTTTGTCTTTGCTAATATCGGAAAAGTGTCTAAGTAGGTTGGAGGTCCATTTTCATGTGGTAATGATCTCATACATGCGCTAATTTAATAGCTTCTCCCTGCTGCTGTCTCCGCAAATGCTCTTCATAAAAATTCGTCTTTGGAAGATGCTCTATTGCAGCCGGTGATTTTTGAAAGTTTTGAAGTTTTAAGACGATATTTTTATTTTAACAAGGGGTGGGCTTAGCGATAGCTGGGACCTCTTTTGAATAAATTAGCGCAGCTTTTGCTAGCGCTATTGTACACAAAAAGTATCCTCGCTAATATTGCCGCTTGTTAAAAACGACAATAGCAGCGCTAAAGCAAACGCTATCACAACACTAGCGGCCGCTGATTTTAGCGCCGCTAGTGCCCACCACTAGTCTTAAGTCTTAACCATGCTATTTTTCGAAAATTATGTTTGTGAAATAGTGCTTACTGCTGTTTGGGTTGAGAAACTTTAGGAGTAACTTTTGAGGTACGCCAAAAGTCTTTGCGGACCCCTGTTTAAGTTGATAAAACAGTAATCCGCATTTTTCTTTAAGGTTTTCCTCTTTCCTTCGTGATTTTTATTGTTTCCGCTATTTTTTAAAAGTTTTCATCAATTTATTAATCCGCCGTTTATTGATCTCGAACAGGGTAGAGCGTTCAGGCTTTCGGGGCATGCCCTTAGTAAATTGTTTTGCTGTTTTGGTGGACATTGGAATAGCCCTCGTAGTGCTAACAGCATTCTAGACTTTGAAATCGTTATTTTAGCGTAGTCGCTATAATAATTAGTGAGAGGCTCGTTAAAAAGATTAAATGCAGGGAAGCTTTGCCCTTATGTTAATCATTGCCGTAATAGAATAGCTTAGCATGAGTAACAAGTGCTCTATCATAAATAAATAAGCTGTAAATCAAATACCTTAAATTGCCCTAATTGTGTTTGAATTTACTTTGTTTTATTTTTATAGTTAGGCCCTTGACTGGTTGACCATTTTTGGTGTCACTGTCAAGGAGTCACTAAAATTTGCAGTTTAACTGTTCAACCAGTCAACAAAAAACTTGACCCTTTTTTTGTGGAAAGGATTTTTTTAATGAATTTACGACTTGGTTGCACTTAATTTATAGCTTTATGACCAAAATATTTCTTGACTTGTTGACAGTGTTCATCAGTGTGATAAAATGAGAGCTTGTAGTTAAGAGATTGCAAATTAAATGCATGAAAGAGCTTAGCATGGTTGTGATTTTGGAAAAAAGCACTTTATATTGGCAATACTAACATAATAAATTATAAAAATTGGGAATAATTTTGAAAATTATCAAAATTTAAAAACTTAAAAATTTCTACTCAAAAGTAGCATAATGGAATAAAGAAAAGTGTTTTGTAGTTGGTATTTTTGTTTAAATGTTAGGCCTATTTCTTTTACTGTTTTTATATTTCTTATTTGTTATTGCTGATTTTGTATATTTTGTTGTTGCTTGATTGGTTGGCAGCTGATTCCAATGACCTCTTGGTTTTTTTCTGTCTCGTTGTCATGTGACTGCATGAAATAACATTTTTCATGTTTCTTTTTATGACGTTTTATAGGAATGGGCAATTCTAAAATATGGAATTATGGAAATTTATGAAAATGAAAAACTCACTACTAAATTACAGAAATACAGTAATTAAGAAAGTGGTTGTTTATCAGTTTAGTTCAACTCACATATGCAATTTTAATCAATTGAACGGTTACACTTTTAGTTTTTCTCGACTTCCATAAATTGCCATACTTAGTTCAATAGTATTTTAACTAGGGATGGGCAATTCTAGAATACTCTAAAATAGTTGAACTGCATCCAGAATACTAAATCGTTTTTTTTTTTAATTAATTAGCACAATCAACATGAAAGCATTTATTTATTTCATGTTTACAACAACAAAGCACAATCAGAGAACGAGTTTATTGCAGTGCAATACATCCAAGCCTTCTACATGTTGGCCTGTCTGGCAAGATTGCAATTTAACACATGCATTTGATCAATATGTATGTATGTGTGGGTGAGTTAATTTTTCAATTGCTGCATGCAAATCAATACGTTCACAAAAAGAAAATATGTGACAAAGCAATGTGATAAAGCTTTCAAGCAGGATATAAACCAAATCCTATTATCTAGTTTGAAGTGATATTTTTGATTCGGATAGTGTAGGATTTGAATCCTTTGAATTCAGTATTGTGAATTGCCCATCCCTACTTTTAACAGTTTAATAAATCAGTAATTCCTCTTTTTTAAATAAATTTTCTTATTGCCATAATTTTGTGTTTAAAACAAATATCCATGTTTCTGTGATTTCCGTAATTTAGTTGGTCTTTTTCCATGTTTTCATAAATTGTTGTAAATCTGAATTTCCTTGTTGTAGTGTTATCCCATATCAATTGTAATTTGCATGCAAATCTTCATCAATAAACTTTCTGAACTATGCTGAAATCACAGAAATAAGGCTTATTAGCAGAAAGCTTAGTTTAACTGCATACAGTTATCTAACTTACCAAATTTGCTGGATTTATTTTTTATGGAATTTTGTACTTCAATAATTTTTTTAGATTATGTCTTCAGTTTGTAGTTTTTTTATGTTTCTGCAATGCAGTAGCTTCTTTTTTGGTACAAATTTTTTATAATACTGTGCTTTGGTATGCCTGTAAATTTCTGTATTTCCACCTTTCAAAATTTTTGTATTTTTGTAAATCAGGATTTCTATATTTTGTGTTGCTCCTTTGCAACTATTTTTCCTGGTCAGGTGCTGACTTGCGCTAGAAATAAGCTTTGTAGGCTGCATTGGCAGTTCTTAAGTGCATGTAAATACCAAACTGTCCTTTGCCTAACTGCAGTGGTTTTTCTGTGACTGGAGGGTATAAAGACGATTATATGACATTGCAAACAAAAATAATCAAAAATGTATTTTGTGTACTTACTAATTTTTTCCAAAAATATGGTAGTGATAGTGCTTATGCTACAGTATTTTTCAGTGAACTAGGATGCTGATGTGATATAATCTTTTTGCTGTTTATTCATTTTGCTGAGATTTTGTTGTTAAAGCACATTGGATTAGACTGAGTTCATTACAATAAATCAAGTTGTAGGCTTACAAATAGTCCAGCTGCGTGATAGTATTGATTTAGCAACCTGCCAATAGTCTACCAATTGCATTTTGTGAAATGGCTGCTACTGAAGCAGAAGTAAAAGCAACAGAAAACGGAATTGGCTCCAAGGTATGTTTGTGCTTATACTGGTGTATGTTTTACAGTGTATACTGGTAAATACACTATATGCCTTACTTCGTGCTGTGCAGTGGTCAGCAGTTCTAAATGTTTTCTCTGCTAATTTTCTTTTGAACTGTAACTTATTTTTGTCTTTAAATTTTGATGAAGGAATTAAAAAACGGAACAGCCAGTGAAAAAGAAACAAAAGATAAAAAAGTTGAAAGCAAAGATTCAAAATCGTCAAAAAAGCGTCATCGTTCTCGATCAAGAAGCAAAAAACGTTCCAGATCTAGAGGTCGAAGGTCTTCATCACGTCACAGATCAAAAAGAAAAAGGTACAAAGTTGTGCTGAATCTGTATGATGTATGCTTATCCGTCTGTAATTCATTAAGATGCAAATCATTAGGTTAATCGTTTCCACTGCAATGATCACGAGAATAGCATGCATATTTTTTAAGTTTATGTCAATTTTGTTCAAGACGTATGATTGCAAACAAAAGCAAGCAAACTCAACAACTGGTTCTTTTCCACACCGAGTATAATTAATTTAAATTTTTTGTTGTTACCATCAACGGTATGGCACGATGAGCTGAGCATTAGTATTCGAGTTTAGTGCTTGTGCATTGAGTTGTTTGCACATGGGCAAGGGGATCTGTTGCTTGCTTGCTAGCTTTCACTTTGGACTCGTGTTATGTTTTTTATCTTTATCTTTTAACGAGGATTGTTGGGAGATATTGTGCATCAAGCTAGTGCAAAAGTAAATATCAATTCACATTATTTTGGAAACAGTGAAGAAATGATAAATGAAAAAATTTTAACTCGGAAAACAAGCTGATTTATTTTTGGTTTTGTGTTATTTTTTGTTTATGGTAAATCAGAGCTAAGGTAGAACACTTGTGATACGTATGTTCAATTTGCATATGCAATCTTTTTTTGTAACCTACAATTTAATTTCATTGCTGATATGTAGAAACTCAAAAAATGTATCTTGTTGTGATCAGCTTACGTGCTTGTAACCTGTTTTAGTTTTGAGATCTATTTAAACCTTGTTTGCAGAAGTCCATCGAGAAAGAAACGATCAAAATCACGGGACAGACGATCAAAATCTCGAGACAAACGTCGAAGAAGGTGATGTGATCGCTGATCGTTAATTAACTTTGTACATTACAGTTTAGATTTATTGATGCCGCGTTATTTAGCTTTTGTTTCATGTCAGTTGGTGGCTATGGTGCTTGGTACAATGGCTTACTGTGTAGTGCCAATTTGTCGTTATTTATTTATCTTCACACATGCAAAACAGTTGCCATGCTGATGATGTCCTTTCGGCTAATATTGATTTTATGGTTTTTGGTGAGCTGCACTACTGATTTTATCTGCTTTTAAGTAATTCATCACTAAATCTAGGATTTGCTTTTTTGTCTTTTTAACCCTTGCTGCAGTTGCACAAATGCAGTACTTAAACAAAATAGGCTTCAGTGCTTAAATAAATTTAAACAATTGCGATGGTTATTTACCATGAATATTCTATTGATGTGCCATCAGAATTATTGGTGTGCTATGACAATAGGTCTCCCTGGGTTAAAATACGATAGAAGGCTGATGACAAAATGTCATACTTATTGAGAAATATTTAACGTTGTTGACATATTCTTTATTATTAGTTTTGTATTTATGTTTATCTTCCAGAGCTGCACAACAGCAACATAGGTGCAGAAAATGGAAAAGCGATTTAGCCTTGCTTCAGACTTTTCAAGTTTTGATATTCTACTTAAATTGCTTGGCTTTACTTTTGATATATTTGTTGCTTGTTAAAGTCGACAATTGGACAAAATCATCCCGAAGTGCCTTTTCCAGCATCTCAACTAATCACTCAGCAGCAGATTCAAACGCATGGAGATTATCAATATAATTGTTGTCGCATTAAAAACTATGATTAACTGACTCGAACACTTTGCCGACATTAGTTTTATGTGAGAAGTCTATATTTTGCCGAAGGTAGGTGGTGCGGGCGCTGAAATTTTGGTAAGTCGTTCTTTTAGTTTTCTTTCAAAAGAAACATCTATTTACGAATGCAGGACGTTTATAGTTTTTCCACCGATCTCTTGAAAATGTAGTAAATAAAAAATCGTAAAACATTTACTCGTACTGCCTCGGACTTCACGCAGGACCCAGAAATTGGCGTTCAGGTCTTAGGCAGGGAAAGTGATGTAAAAAGTAAGCTACATTCTCTTCCACGAGTTGTCTAGTTTTGAAACTTCATCAATACAATAGCTACGTGTTTGAGAAGGTAAGTGGGAGCAGGGCAAGATCAAAATATTCTGAGTTAATACACGTTCGCAGCAGCAAAACACAAGTTAGATGATTCAAGGCTGGTTTCCATTAAGCGTAGATTGCAGGCGAAGTGTAAAAAATTCTTTGTTTCTCTATTTTTATGTGCGGAGCACTTGGAACGCTCGCCCTGCGCATTAAACTAAATAGAGAAACAAAGATTTTTTCACGCTACGCCTGCAATCTATGCCAAATCGAAACCAGCATTAAATTTGCACACAGAATGTACGCACCCTCACGGGAAATTTATCTTCTACAATAAAGCTAAATACACATCTTGTTTTGCTGTTTTCAAAAAAATTTAACTTCAAGCCAGATTTTTACGTAAGGAGTAGAGTCATGGTCGAGGAATGTGCCTGCATCCAATAGTGAACAAACTCTTTGATACAGGTCTCGATCTAAAGACCGTCGAAGTCGTCGTTCCAGAAGTCGAAAGCGTAAGCGCAGCAAGAGTTCGTCTTCGTCAAGCAGTGATGGTGATTCTGCAACTGAAAACGGTGTGTATGTCTTCTCTAATTGACTTTGTCTCGCTAAACAATTAGTAGTAGATTTCAGATAGTAATAGTATTAGTCAAACAATTAGTAGTTTCTTACTGCGTGGCGTGATCAACTGAGTTTCAGACGTGTAATCAAAAGTCTGCGAGTTAAGTGCTCGAAGCGTTGCGTTGTATGTGGCATGGCAGAAACCGTCGTTCGGTTTCATTCGTAAACTTCGAGCTCTACTTAGTACTTGTGCTGGTCGTGAGAACTTGTATGGTGGCTGCTGTATTGAGGATCGAAAAGGTAATTCGCATTCTCCTAAGCCTTCCCTTCATGTTGTGTTCTATGAAGTCATTACTTTCTTAATATTACATTTTGCTTGTACTTTTTACTTTTGAAAACATTCCACTTTCATTTTGTTTGAGCCTTGGCGTTGATAATACACAGAAAATAGTATTATGAGCTTTTCTGTAATAAATTTGAAGTGATTTTAATATTGTTTATAGGAAAACCAGAGAAAACTGATTCAAAGCCAAAACAAGAAAGTGAAAATGCCACAGCAAAAGAAGATTCAAAGAAAAGCAGCAGGCTAGTTATCAATACTTACCCACCATAATTATGATGGTTATGTATACTAGAGTGTGTGGACTATCCGGAAATATTTTCTTTTATTTTTGAAATGTCAACACTTTTTGTATCAAAAGAAACTAAATCTATAGGGACGTGGCTTAAAGTGAAACTTAAAGTTTTGCGAAATCCAAGCGTAGCTGGTCAACCAACAAATCATAGTGCAAAACAACCCGCTTTTTTCCTTGAAAAGTTTTTAACCAGCCTGGAATCCACCATCCCAACAATTGCTAGTTATTTGAAGTTGTTCTGCTTAGTTTGTTACGCAGTGCTTTCACCGTCTCTCTGTGATCAAATATTTTATTTGTGTGTTTGTTGCACGAAATCATGGTAATTTTATTTGCTGTACATTAAGGAGTGTATTCCATGAATTTCAGATTTTTTAGACCAATGCTATTGTTGGCATCCACTTTACGTATAGAACATTTGTAGTTCATATTAAGTTCATATTACCTTATGTTAACAGACGTTCAAAAACTCCTGATCGTCGTCGGAGGTCAAGGTCACGCTCTCATAAACGAAAGAGGTAAGATGGTGAGATTCAATTACTTTTGTGCTTATTTATTTGCATTGAGCGTAGAGCTAATCTTTAATTAATATTAGGATCTAAGTAACAGAATTCCTCAAAATTCACTCTGGACTTAATATTAGCTACGATGTTGCGTATTTGTAGGCTGATATTTTCAATAGTTAGTCTCTGACTTTACATTTTACCACGAGCAATAACAACTACTTTTAATTCAACTGTTCCTTGTTGCAGAAAACGATCGAGATCACGTGAGCGACGTCGATCACGTGATAGAGGTAGAAGATCACGATCAAGACGAAGGTGAAGGTTTTTAAATTTTTATAAATGAAAATGATCACTAGATCTGTTAGAGTAACTAATTCGATAGTGATGTTCCTCAGGGAGTTGAGCTCTCTTTTGACCTTTATAAGTTATAATTGTTTTTGCAAGATATCAGGTGCAGGTTATGTTAGACCTGTCCTTTTTATCAGCTTTTAAAGTTTGTTTTATCTAGCGATAGGTAAGTCGAGACATTGATATCTAATGTCCAAACTATGTGTGGTCGTAGTGTTTGTGATCAGCGAACACCTTTGTGGTATAGGTCTCGTTCTCGGAAGAGATCTCGCTCCAGGAAAAGATCTCGCTCCAGGAAAAGATCTCGCTCCAAGAAGAGATCTCGCTCCAGGAAAAGATCTCGCTCCAGAAAAAGATCTCGATCGCGACGAAGATCCCGTTCACGCAAGCGATCTCGTTCAAGAAGGCGATCTGAAGAAAAAAGCAAATCAAAAACCACTAACGACAAGGATTCGAAGAAGTCAAAACTCTCTGACGTTGACCCAGTAAGTTCGGCTGTCTTAATCTCATCGCTATATTGTTTTATTATCAGTCAGGTACGTTATTGCAACCAGATTGACCAAACTTGTACTGGTGAGAATATCGATTGTTGTGATCAAAATGGCTTTAATTCTTCCAGTAATATGCAAAGCTACTCGATATATTCTTATTGTTTTTTTTTTTTATAATGGCTTCTCTTCTTAAATTTTCGATTGATTTGCTGGCGTTGTATTCAAAATGTTGGGGCTAACACTTTATACACTAGACACTGCTTATGCATTCTATTTTGATGAAAGCGAGTAGCAATTTAAGTGTGATGGCCAGCTTTGTGCATTTCGCATTGGTTTTTAGGTGACTCCCGTCCATCAATGAAACCAGTAGATGCGCAATTAAATATCGAGTTTCTAACATGGGTGTAATTAAATGCGAACGTAGTATATTTGTTAAAGCTTTCCAAAGACTTCGAGCAAGCAAAGCTTGAAGATGAGATGAATAAGCGACGGGAACGAGTGGAAAAGTGGAGAAAGGAACAGAAGAAGAAGTTGGAGGGAGGAGAAAAATCTTCCGATGTGGAAGCTGAGGAGAAGCCTAGGAAAGTGTGGTCTTTGGAAGACGACGATGACGATGACGAAGGTGTGAATTTTATATGAGTTACTATTAATGTAAATTGCGAAAAGGCTGTTTGATTGACTTTTAAAGATCATCGACATTTCTACTGCAGATGCGTAACATTTGTTATTGGTCTTGCAAAATCTTCAACATACATTATCTGGTGATTCTGACACAACTTTCATGCATAGGAAGAGTAGCCTGCTTGGTTATTGAAATTTTATGTGTACTACAAATCATTATAGTGTATATTTTTTTATTTTGCACGTAAAATAACCGTCTATAAAAGCCTATAATTTTGCTTCATGCACAGTTATAATTGCTGGATCACTTGAATCCACGTAGCAGCACAAAAAGGCTAATAAGTGTTATTTCTTGTAGTTATTGTCACCAAACTCCTACTTTTAGGTAGTTTTGTAGATGTCCACTTTTCCAGTTTATTTCAGCTTCGTCGTAACCGCTTTTAGTAAGACTTCAACCAGTGTTACTATCGTATTCTGTTCACGAACCACTTCGACAAGCTCGTGGACCCCTTGGTTCATTCAGATGCATGTCTTGCTTGAATAGCGTGAACACTGGATTGCGATATCATGAGTGAGCGGAGTCGCACGGCATGCAGTATAACTGCACCTCATTCAGGCCTGTATCTTCATCGAAAACAACATTGCACCATTCATCATTCTATTTGAAGTTCTGTGACTTTCACACTATGCGAGGGGAAGTGTTGGGGTTTCTTATTGCACTGCTGATTGCCCTGATTAAATGATTATAAGTAGTTGATAATTTCTTAGTGATATGTGGTATTATCTGCATTCTCAGCTAATGAGAAGAATGAAGACAAACAAGAGAAGGATGAAGAAGATGAAATTGATCCTCTCGATGCTTTCATGCTTGATTTAAACAAGGATAAGATTATTGAAGCTGACAGTGTGAGTATTAGTAGCCGCCGTGGTGTAGTGATGTTTCTTCGGGCTTCGGAACAAAGTGTCTCTAGTTCGAAATTTCAATAAAAGAATTCTTGATATTCGTCACAAAGGGGATCCAGAAGTTCAAGTGCTACGTTGCTCCAGCCAAAAGTCTAGTTCGAAATCGAGTGTGTAATGATAGGTGTGCACTGAATTACCGCGTTTAACCCTGCCAAATCGCAGGGAATAGGACGTGAAATGAACTCACGACAGTATGAGCACTACTTAGTCGTCGATTTTACGTCCTTTTTTATCCGCGTTTCACAGGCTCAGAAGGGCTGATTCAATGCGTGTCTACCACTATACACTCGTTTTCAAACCCTTTTTTTGCTGCAGCAATGTTGAAAGATAGATTTTTGATGCCCTTCTTGACCAATACCCAAAGGTGATTTTAAAGATTTTCGAACTCTAAACCTTTCCATCCAAATCTCGTAACTATTGCCTCTACACCACGGCGGCGAAATAATTTAAATAATAACATTCAATATGCCTGGTAACAGTTTACATGAAGTGACGTAAATTTACTGTTGGAATTCTTGTGGGTAAATTTTACAAAAGCATAATGGCGTTAGATTTTCATTCTGCTGCTTGCAAGAGAAATTAAAAGCAGAAGCATAGACATAACCAGGAAAGAGATATTCTATCAGTAAGCCTCGTGAAACTATTCAGCTTTGCGTTCATAAATGTTGAGCTATTGAACCATAGGGCCATGTAGCCTTAAGTAGGCAGGCCAGTTGGGAAAAGTGTGAGCCTGTCTCTTCTAGCCTTGCCACTGGTGACGGTAAAGGTTCCATGTTTTGATCGATTAAAATTTTGCTTCTATGTTTGGGCGCTGGCTTGTTCAGTCGAACAGCCACATGAATGTTTGATCGAACTCTACTTTCAGCCATGTTAAAAATCTTGCTCCTAAGATTTACGTACTTCTCAAAATGCATTGGCATTACCTTTTATTTAAACGGCAACAACTTTTCGTGTTGTTAATGTAGGGGCGTTAATGCGTGGCAAATTTTGTTGCTGTACCAATTTAGCATCGAAAATGATACCTGGTGAACACCGAAACGTCGGCTTTAACTCAGTGAAAGTGATTTATTTTGAACTAACCGACGTCATCCGCACGTACTCATTGGTATTATCGCAATAAAAAAAAATTCAGCCTGTTTGACTTAACCACGTGTTCTTTAGAACTGGAATCTTTGGGTAGTGAAATGCATATGAGGTATGGGCAATACCCTGGCTTTGCCAATGTGCAAGGTCCCCCTACCCTTGGTCGAAAATGCTAACCATAGGTATTTTGTGTAAGTTCTTGCCAATAGACGTTGTGGTGCTCAGTAAAGCCGGCTGACTTTGCCTAATTTAATATTTGTTCAATCTCTCCTGTTGCTGTAACTTGTCCCTTGATTTTTTTATGTTCTAGCGTAGCAACTTCTCATTTTTAACTTGTGGATTTGTACCCGATCTCGATAAGTGTATATAGATATTTTTAAGCATAAAAATTGTGCGTCTACTGTGATTTGACACATGAAATCATATTCTTTTAATTTCCCCTCAAACTTTGACTTTATAATTGGTGCCAAAATTGCAATCATCCTACTCTTAAATTGAAACAGGTTTTACTCAGAAATAGTATATAAGTTTACAATCTCTTATCCTCTTCTCCGAATAAGAAGGGGAAAAAGTAGCAGTTGTGGTTGGCCGTCAAAATAGTGATTTTGTATTCGATATTAGAAAAAGAGGTTATTACGTGGTATAGGTCTATTTCACTACCTAATTCGGTCTCGAGTAATATTTATAACCTCAAGTCCCTGGTTGCAACTATGTGTACTGTTGCTGGCATTGGAGAGAGAGAGTCCATGGCTTTCCCTAATTTTTTTCCATTCGCTTGCGGTTTGCAAAGCTATTTTGAATCGAAAATAATTCCTTGGCTACTGTGCGATTTTACCCAGTGCATAGTTTTTTTGATTTTCATTCAAACTTTCAATTTATTAACCATGCCACAAATAGTTTATTATCTTTTTATCCGAAGAGCTTTTTTAAATTTTTTGTAAATCTTCTGACGCAGTTGTTTGATTTTTTCCCTAAAAGCTTTCAACAGCGTTTCTACAGTCAGTACTTTTCGAAAAAAATCTGCAAAAAAAGAAAAGAAAGCAAAGTCTGCAAAAATGTTCATTATGACGTCATCTTTATAAATCGATATGTTTTTGCGAGTTAATTAGTGGGGCGTTGACTTTCGTTGGAGCTCTAAATTGCTCTCCTGCGTCATTAGATGCGAATTCTAGAAACTCCATCTTCAGTTGTAACGTCATTATGACGTTACCGACTTCCTTATGACCATCACCCTGAGGCAGTAGTCAATCGTGCTAAGTTTCATGTTGTTTCGGAGGAGTGAAAGCGACGCACAGGCAGAACTTTGCCTTACAGTGTCGATAAATTGTGATTGTTGTCCCAGCTATACCGTGTGCCCAAAATTACGTTTTCTTTTGCAGAAAGACAACGATACCAACGGCGGCCCCAAAGTGAGTCGTATCAGTGCTGTGGCCGTGAAGCCGAATGCAAATATCAAAAATAAAGGAGAACTGTTAGTAGGCAATGCTGATGCAATGGAGGTAGGTCGGACATAATAAAATATGATAGATTGTAGTTGGTATAGATCAAGAGCATTTCAACCAGGGTTTCGCTAAACTGTAGGGTTCCGTGGACCACTCAGAGGGTTTTGTGACCGTAGGGTTTCTTGAGTTTCGAGTTAAATATTCAGATATTGATGATTTGTGCATATGTTCATAAACCGTGAATCCAAGCATATGTGTACAAGTCGAGTTTTTGTGTTAGCAAAATACATGTATTTTTTTTGGTTTTACTCTTTTTTTCAATTTTTGTTCAATGGGGTTCCACGACATTTGCTAAAGTTGGGTAGATGTCAAAGAGATCGAACAGGGTTGGTAGATGTCAAAAAGATCGAACAGCACTGGTATAGATCAAGAAAAGTTCACAATAGTTGTCAAAAAGACCGCTTTACTAAATGCATTTTTGAACTGCTCGTCTTCGTTTGAGTTGGATCTTTTTTGTTGGCACATGCATACAAGCTCATTCTTTGCTAGTTTTTAGTTTGACTGGGCGACTGCGGCGGATAGACTGCTCGACCTCACCATCTTCTACCACCCACGATGGAGGTGACCCGTGAAGTGTCTTACTCTAAAGCCTTTCGGTTTTTTCTTGGCATTATCCTTTTCGTGTTGAGCTGCAAGTTGTGAAGCTGTGAACACGGTTTGTAAAGTCTGGGATATGACTCGGCAATAAAGTCGAATCCGGATTTGCCGACCGTGAAGCGGACATTCCGGCCCCAGCAACATCGCTGTGGGTTGAAGGTCTACTCAGAATAAGTGGTAACACGTCACAGTGTAAAGAACTAGGCGCATTATGCATATCGCTTAGTTCTTTATCGTTAACTTCCGGTTAAGAGAAAATTTATACTGTTAGACATACAGCAACCTTGGTCCATACCAGCTATAGATTTACCTTTGTTGCTGGCACTGACACCAAGCTTGCAGCATTGAGGTTGATTTTACCTGTACATCCTTTTTCCCACGTTTCGCAGGCTTAAGGCTGATTTTCATTAAGCGTAGATTGCAGGCGTAGCGCGAAAAATTCTATGTTTCTCTATTTAGTTTTATGCGCGGGGCGCGCTCACTCCGCGCATAAAACTAAATAGAGAAACAAAGAATTTTTCGCGCTACGCCTGCAATCTACGCTTAATGGAAACCAGCCTTTAGACGTGCTGATTCAGTGCATGTCTATCAGTACACATTCGCTGCCGAACTAGATCTTTTGCTTTAGTAAAGCAGTATTTTAAATTACAGTTGCTCTCCCTGACAAATATTAATGGTATATTTATGGAGTTTCGAACCACAGATCTCTGTTTTAAAGTCACAAACAGTTACCATCACAGCATGGCGGCTACGTATGGCAGCATTACTGTAGTTAAAATTATTCCTGTGGTAATTACGTCGTCAATATATCATGCTCTAATTTTAAAATTGCCTACACTGCGTAATTCTATTTACGTATACTCAGAAAGTTGTGACTACGATGCCGTTAAATCTTTTTTTAGTACTCTTCTGAAGAAGAGGAGGAGTCATTAGACAAAGCTTTCAGCCAATTTCAGAACAAACAACAACCAAAGAAACTTGAAGCAGAAGTCGATCATTCCAAGATAAACTACGAGCCATTCCGAAAGAACTTCTATGTTGAGGTACGGGTGGTTCTGCAATATAAATAAATTGCATTTTTTCCTCTTCCTGCTCGTACAAAAACGCCTTCAACACGCATTTCTCTTCCACCTTTACAAGCGTTTACTTGAGTAGTTTTTCCTACCAAAAGCGTTTCGTTATGCTCTTATTAGTGCAGAAATTGCTCAAGATAAGAGATCAAATAAGCGGTCTCGAAAAGCTTTTGCCAAAGCATCTTTTCTCAAAACTATTAAAGTTCTTTACCACCAACAAATTTCTTGATGCAATTTTTTAAGTCAGGTTTTGTCTCCGTTGACGGAGGTAGCTGGATTCACCTCATGTTCCTATAAAGCTCATACATAGCATTTCGCCACTTTGCTGTGTTGATGACATTTTTCTTTTTAAGTTCAATCTGTTCAATGTGTTCTTTCACTTGTCTTCTCCACGTCATATTTAATCGCCCACACCTTCTTCTTCCAACCACTCCAAAATCTAACTCTCTTCATAACACATCATCATTTTCCCTTCTCTAAACAGGTCCATGTCATCGCACTCTATTCGTTTTGGCAAGTTTCTCTTCAGTTTCTTCCAAACCCAGCAAATCCATAAGATCAGGTTATCACGTTTCTCAATTTAGCTCTACACATTGCTCTTGTCATTGCTTTTTCGCTTCTCAAAATTGCTATCTCTTTTGCCCCCAGACCCCATGTTTCGCTCCCGTACAGTAACTTCGATCATACACGACTCTAATAAATCGTTTTATTTTCAACGAAAGCTTTCTTCTATGAAGCTACTCTTCACATTCTTTCAATTTTAACGATCTTATTTATGTGGTTGATGTCACTGCTTCTTCACTTTAACCACTGGGATTCAACCTATTCATCTAGCACTCGAGCTTTTGTTTGTTTAAATGCCCTCACCATGGAGCTCGAGCTTATTGGTTAAATGGTACAAACTGTGGTCTTGATGTACGGTTGAATGTGAAACTACGATAGAAACCGCTTTGATTATGATATCACCCATTTTGGTTGTGATAAATTTCTGCTTACGAAGTGTTCTATGACTTGATGTGGCAACTTGAACAAAGCGGTTTTATTGTGACGTCATCTGTTGGCGGCACAATAATCTCTTAGCAAAACAACCAGTATGCATGCGATTGATTCTAGGTCCCTGAGCTTGCATCTCTCACTCAAGAAGAAGTGGAAGAGATGCGGATGAACATGGAAAACATTAAAATTCGCGGAAAAAATTGCCCAAAGCCTATCCAGTCCTGGGTGCAAGCTGGAGTGTCGTATAAGATGCTGAACGCGCTTAAAAAGTAGGTAAAGTATGACAAAAAATGAGAGAAAGGTAACATTTTATGGTGTATACTGCAGCGATTTGAAAAAATGTGTTGTGCGTGCAAATGGTACAATTGTTTTTAGTTTTCTAAAGTTAGTTACTAGCAATAATTTACATACAAGACCAAAGTGTACGCCCTTTTATTGGAACCCATCGCATTATCAAAGTATAGCAACAGGTTTGGCCTGAAACTGCTTTACATCTGTATTTCTTAGTAGTTTTTTTGGTAAAACACTAATATAGTTTCTTTTTTTGTGATTAAGTACTTTTAAATTCACTAGAAATGATTTTTTAAATGAAAGTCCATTTTATAATCTAAGAGGGAAGGTGTCATTAAGTATGGTTAACCTTGAATATGCCTCTCATGGTACGTTTTGTTCTTGTTACCCTATCTCATTCTCTGGGTGGAGTCATCCCATTTGCGAAGCAATTTCCCTTGGCCTTAGTGCATTGCTGGTCGAGGAACCACGAGGCTGCCGTTGCTCATATTATTCATTTAGAGCGAATTACGAGAAGCCGACCATCATCCAAGCTCAAGCGATCCCGGCCATCATGGCTGGCAATGACTTGATCGGGATTGCTAAAACCGGCAGTGGGAAAACGGTTGCCTTCTTACTGCCCATGTTACGTCAGATTATGGACCAGCGTCCGTTGGAAAATGGAGAAGGGCCAATAGGTAATGTCGCGCGATATACTGTACATAGTAACGGCGCAGTCTTGCAATTTTCCTTCGGTTGAAAAAGTGAAGCTGCTCGGCCGCGCTCACTGCATACCCTTGCATGTACAGACGATTATTTGTTTCAGCCAACCATAGCATGTTCGGTTGGTGATGGAACTGCCTGGCTCCGTTTGCGACAACTTGTCTACTTGTTCCAAATAAACTCTAACTTTTTACTGACTTCGTTGCGATGTGTCCACTTGTTCGATTTTTTTTTTATCACATCATGTTTTCCATAGCGGTAATTATGACGCCTACCCGTGAATTGGCCTTGCAAATCACCAAGGAGTGCAAGAAGTTTACAAAGTCGCTCAAGCTCAGAGTCGTGTGCGTGTACGGGGGCACTGGAATTTCTGAACAAGTGAGTCCAGTTCGAGTGTTGTTTCCTTGCAAGTGATTACACTAAAGTCATTACTTTTTTGTGGGAAATTTGTTCCTCAAGCAAAACCCCTTTTTCTCGTCAGAAATCGGGCAATGGATGACGAATTCAGCCGATATGAAATTGTGTTTTTACTGCTTAATCAAGCCAATGGTCTCTCCAAACGCGAACGATGTTATTGGTTTATCGATTGAAGTAGCATACCTGTATTTACATCATTAAAATCAGTCTATATATTTGAAATCAGTGGTTAGGCAAAGTGGTCGATTTCTTTATCTCAAAGCAACCAACGTGCGACTAAAGACATTTTTTCTGTTATTTTTGTTTTAATTAAAATACTTTCCAAAATGATTAATTGTCCCTGTTCGCAAGCATTTTGGCTTGCTTTTATTTGAAGGAAAAAGCGCTTATCAGTTACCGCGTGGCGCCATATTGAAATTTCCTTAATTTTTCTTATCTACTAATTTCAGGCCTTAAATACAGCACTTCCCATGTCATTGTACGCCCAAATAGACATGGGTTTTGCCTCGAGCCAGATTTAGATCTATCGAGTATTAGATCTATCGTTAGGCCTACAGGTACACGTAGGCCTAACGATTACAAAGACCGATGTTTGAATGATTTTGATGCCCTACGTATACCCAGCAATTAGGTGCATGTAGAACCTAATCGCGGTCTTGTTTTACCAGATCGCTGATTTAAAGCGAGGAGCAGAGATTATTGTGTGCACGCCCGGGAGAATGATCGACATGTTGACCGTTAATAGCGGTGGGTTTATGTTTCTATTAGATTGCTTTTTCGATCATCACGCACGTATACAAGATCACATGTACTTACCATGGAGCAGTACGAAAATCTAACTACTCCGACGGAATTTGAACCCACAGTCTCCTGATTGACCGCTTTCGCACGGCTCCATAGTAAGTACAGATGGTCTGCCCCAATGTATGTGAATACGGGCTTTCATGGAGCTAAACCATTTGTATATTGTTATTAAGTGCTGCGCCAGTTTTAGTGGCATGAAACTACAATGCTCTCCGTGGCGTTAATAATAGCAAGTAGTGGCTGTTACATTCATGTAGACTGTAGAGCATTCACTGCAACCACTATGGTGCAGTGGTAATCGTTCCTGAGTTTCGAACCAAAAGTTCTCGAGTTCAAAACTCCATAAAAGCACTATTGGTATTCGTCATTAAGGACATCTGGATTTAGCAGTGCTGCGTTGCTGATGCAATAAGTTTGATTCATAAGCGAGTATAAAGAGGCAGACATTCGCTGAATCAGTCCGACTAAGTGTGAAAACATGCGGAATAAATAGAAGTAAAATTGACCGGAAAACTGTGTTAAACTGGTGATGCTATGCTGCGCAGGAATGTTTTTCCATCTAAAGTTTATTAGAACCATTTTAAGTGGCTGCCTTCGTTTCTTTGGGGAGAATTGTGTTATTTGGGATAAAGCTAACTTTGCCCAAAAAGAAATTGCTGGCTTCAAATTCACCAAGGCGGTGACATTCTACAGAAAAGGTGGTCTAGTTCAGGCGGTGTATACCGGTATATCTAAAAGAAAAATTACATTCCTGCCAGTTTTTCTTATTATAGTATAATGGTGGGAGCAGATACTGATTGCTTATCCGTTTTTTGCAGGTCCTCAACTTTCAAGTTCTATGCAAACCACAATTAGGGTCGAAAAAAAAAATTTAAATTCTAATGTTAAAGTTTTAATTTATAAATTTTTGGATTTAGTATCAAACCTTAAGTCTTCTTCCTTTGCTATAAACAGCATTTATCAATCTGGGCATTGGAAAAAAGGTTTTTTGTTATAACGTTGTGGTTCAACACAGTATCTGCACATGCCATGTAACCTATATGTTTCTTTCTAGAGATACTCGATGGTTGGATTCGGTGAAGCGAAAACGGTTAATTTTTATCATCGCCGAGACAGTTTTCAAACTATTTATGTATTGTGCTACTATTATAAGTCGCCCAACTCTGAAGAGAGTTTTCATTTTTCTAAACATTACTGGACAAGACTTTTTATATAATCCTGCTGTTGTGATATTTCCATTTAAAGCTTAGGCCTTGTAGTTGTAAAGTATTGATTATTTGCAGTAAGAATGTCCCAATAGGCTACAGTAACTACTTGTTGATCTTCAACACTGTACTAATTCTTCTTGCTGCCTTCGGGTCTTTATTTTTCAGGTCGTGTTACGAATCTACGTCGCTGTACTTATCTTGTTCTGGACGAAGCTGATCGCATGTTCGATATGGGTTTCGAACCGCAGGTCTGTCGCACACTTTTGCCGTGACATAACTAGGATCTGTGGTGCGCAGTAGTGTTATGGTTTCAAAGTAGGTCTACTTAGTTTGGGATTTAAAATCTTCCGTCGGTCATGGATATTCTACCGTTAAGGCATACGGTATTTAAAAATCCGCTTGATAATCAAACCTGATATAAAGTTGATGTCTGAAGGCATGCAGGCATGCAATAAGTGAGCGTCGTGTAACCCCATTTAGAGATAAGAATAAATATGAAACGGTCTGCCAGCATTACTGAAGTTTTGAGAATCTCGATATTATTTTTGCCACTGTATCGCCACCCCCATGCAACTTTATTTACAGGTAATGCATGTCATCAAGACGTGTCGACCGGACAGACAGACCGTACTTTTTTCAGCGACATTTCCTCGGCAAATGGAGGCCCTCGCCCGGCGAATTTTGAACAAACCGATCGAAGTTCAAGTTGGAGGACGCAGCATCGTGTGCTCTGATGTAACTCAAGAAGTAGTAAGTTAAATATCTTATTGTAGAACAAACTCACATTAATTGTAAAATAGGAAGTGACGTATACGTACCCTGGAGCATACCCAGTTGGTAGTATGGGAGCTGTAGGAGCGAATCACACTGAAATTGTTTTATTTTTTAGCACTTCTCGATAGTAAATATAAGCTTATGAATATAGTAATACATCTCGTTATTATATGAAGAGCAAGCATCGTAAGAAAACTTCAAGCTAATATATTGACGTTTACCCTAACTTGCATAAAAAGATAAATGTGATGTCTCTTCCCGCTTTTGCGCTTAAATGTGGTGGTGCTGTGTGTTTCTGCTTCTATGCGGTATCCACTCGTTTTCAAATCGGACTTTTGCTACGTCTTGATCTATCTTTTCGTAATTTGAAAGCATTTACTTGATAGTTAACACTGGATTTAAAATTTTCCGAAATGTGCCGCATGACGAACAATGCTAACTCATGACACTGCGGAGTATTCTGTAGTATCTCGCAGAAAGCGTAATCTGTCAGTATGGACATTAGGCATGTTTAGCTTCGCTTCCATTGATGAGCAGGGTCCAAATTTTATAATTTATCCTAAACCGGCTCGAGTTTTGCTTTATTTTCGAACAAAAGCTTTGGTTGCGAGATAACGTCGGTAGGTTTTTAAGCAGCCCTCTTTGGCAAAAGGCTCACGAAAAAGATTTTCACGGCCATCAGCACACATCCGTGATGGTCACGAGAAATGTCAATTTTAGTGCATTTTATATTTGAGTGAAGAAATTTACTTCTATTTCTTTGTAGATCATTTTAACCGAGCAACAGAAATACTTGAAGCTATTGGAATTACTTGGCCAGTACCAAGAACAAGGAGCGGTGTTGGTTTTTGTAGACAAACAAGAGAAAGCTGATTTTTTGCTCAAAGATTTGATGGGAAGCAGCTACTCGTGCATGGCGCTGCATGGGGGTGAGGTTTCAAGTAGAAATTATCAATCTATTGCAGTTATTGAGTGCGTATTGTTTGTTTGTTTGTTTGTGGTTACCCCTGCTCTTCCTCGTGATGGAGGTACGGCACGAACGGCAATTCAGGTTCATATCGTCAACCCAATTGAAATTAGGCTAGGCGAAAGATTGCAGCCCATTTCGAACCAGTCTTGAGTGACTGGTAGCCCCACCACCAACAAGGTGGACTGCCACTGGTGGGTACCCAAGAGTCGTCTTTTACGACTTGCTGGGTTAGCAACTTCACAATTGTAATCCGGTAAAGTACGGGTACGCCACCTGTCTGCCACATAAAGGTGGAGGCGTCCCGTTAAGTGCCTTGCCCAAGGACACAACAAGCAATCTTGCCGGCTTGTTCTCCACACTATCTCTGTTTTATGCTGAGCGCCAAGCAGGGAAACTGTGAATACCATTTTCTAAAGTCTTTTGATATGACTCGACTTAGGGAATGAACCCCCGGTCTACCGACTGCGAAGCGGACGCTCTAACCACTACACCATCGCGCCGTGTTCGGCAAATTTATTAATAAATTGCATGTGTGCGAAAGGTGTTTGGAATTATTTTATGTTGATTCTCATTTAGGAATCGATCAATATGATCGTGATTCGATTATCAGCGATTTCAAAAACGGCGTCAATCGTTTGCTAATCGCTACGTCGGTAGCTGCAAGAGGTCTTGATGTTAAGAACCTTATTTTGGTGGTCAATTATTCTTGCCCGAATCATTATGAAGATTACGTCCATCGGTGTGGCAGGACAGGCCGAGCTGGCCGGAAGGTAAAGATGAGTTAGAACTTTTGATTGAAATAAAATCGCTATTTTTTTTAAATAGAAGCCCCTTCTACCTGAGGTTTACAGCCTTAGTAAAGTCTGATTTAGATGAGTCTTTTAAAATGTATTGTCAAATGTTTTTAAATATTGGCTCAGCATCTTAGCAAATTACAGTGCTTGAAGATGGTTCTCCCTCTGAAATCGTCTCTGGCACCCATTTTTTACATCGACACTCACGATGACCTGCTATTTACTGCCTTTAAGAAAAATGCACATGCTGACGACTTGGCTATCGCTTGTTCCACTATAGACAGGCAGTCTGCGGAGGGGGACTTAGAGCCGTGGAAGGGCGAAGTTATCAGGATATTTCTGTCCATGGAAACTGAAACTTAGCGAAAACAATGATGTTAACAGCTTTTCACCTCAATAATGGAGACGCAAAACGAGAAGTGCAGGTAGAGATCAATAAAAACCTATTAACTTTTTCGCCCAAAAGCCTAACAATCGATGGGTAACACTTCACAGATGATTCATGTACTGCTGCTCTTTGCTGTCACTACGTAAGAAGCTGCCATTACTCGTTGCGTTGCTTAGACGACTTGCTGGAAGAAGTTTGGGGGCTGGTGCGGACGGCAACCTTATCCTTGGTGCATTCTCTTGCTAAGTATTGCTCTTTAGCTAGCTTGGTGTCGCAGCGCCCACATCCACCTTATTGACGTTGAAATCAACAGTGCCTAATGAATTGTTACTGGATGTCTGCGTTCTACTCTTATGTACTACCTACCAGTTCTCACGGGCATTCACCCTGCCAAGCTCCTAGACAAAGTAACTGCGCTTCGATTAAATAACCGAACGAAGGATCCTGACACCTAGCTTCACTCAATGCTGTACTCGTCACTAGAGCCGTTTCGTGGGCTGAAGTCAACGCGCCGTTTCGTGCAAGCCTCGCTCCAGTTGATAAAAAGTGGCTGATTACCACAACAACGTAGCACATTGAATGGACCAAGTATGAAACACGAAATCAAACAATTTATCTACCAGACTTCGTGATTTCTTGCCCAACCCCGTTGCAAGACCAGCAGGTCTATCTTTGGACCGACCTCTGTGGGTCAAACTTAATAGGTTGTGATCGGAGGCTGGTCGTTTTGTAACAACAACAACAACGACAACAAATTTAGGCACATCTGGGACAAGATTTTTTCTGACTTTAGCTTGTTTTATGTTATTGAACGATTCAAAATAATAGTCAATTGTTGCTAATGAAATTGTTTCATTTTACAAACTATACTACAGATTACCTTTCATTGGACATTTAAACTTAGAAGCTGGTTTGCTATAAGCAAAGATTGGTTTTATAGCAAAGTATAGCTATTATTATCGTATGGCATTAATTTAGTTCGCCTTACTACTTGACTGATATTGCAAAATAAACAATTTGAAAAGTGTCGATGCAATGTGATTTCGCAGATCGGCATCTGACTTGAAAATACATTTCAATAGATGAAAAAGAAGTGAAGTAGAAAGAAGCAGGTAAATCTCAAACAAAAACTGAGGTCTGCAGAAGTTGTCAAGAGAAAATGCCTGAAAGTCAGGATTGCTTTGTAATCATCAATTCTTTTACTAGGGCAATGCTGTTACATTTATTACTGAAGATCAGGCCAGATACTCTGGGGAAATCATCAAAGCGTTGGAGCTTAGCGGAGCGAAAGTACCTCCTGACCTTCTCAATCTGTGGAATACTTTCAAAGAAGAACAGAAAGCGGTAATCGATGCATTAAAATGTAGCAATAACTGTGCTAGAATCGGAATGAATTAATAGTAAATTTTAAGCAGCCATTCCTGAACGATTTGGAAATTTGTATGAAGTCAAGAAAATGTCACAGACATGTGTTATTGCTTGGTTGCAAAACTGTAAATAAATGTCGAATAGTACAAAGTAACTAATGCAAACAGAGCAGTACTAAACGTTTGGCTTTTCCCTTGTTCTAGCAAGGAAAAACTGTGAAAAGCAACAGCGGCTTCTCCGGTCGTGGCTTCAAGTTCGATGAAACCGAAGAAGCGATGGCGAAGGAGAGGAAGCAGATTCAGAAAGCAGCTCTCGGACTGAATGACTCGGACGACGACGAACCGAACCAGAACGTGAGTGGTTTGCGAAAGTTATTTATCGGGCGATTGCATTCCATTCTTCAAACTCACAATTCAGTGATCTTGGCGCTAAGCGTAGAACACGTTGTCGTGAAATCTGCTTTGAAGTTTTAACATTTCACGTGAATGGCTTGGTAATATTTTAATAAACTTACTGGTCGTTAGCATTGGCCTTGCCGAGGAAATCGTCGACACGTTCTTATCAAGTGCACAACAGCTCGTAGTCATCTTGAGGTTTGAAAGCAAGTGCATTAACGCAAACGACCCCACTGCACTGCATCAGCTGAAATCTGCATCCAACTTAAAGGATAAATTAATCTACGACCTACGTATTTTCAGTTGCAAATTGGGTTTATTTTGCGACCTTTACATGATGCTTATATTTATTTTCTGCGTCAATCGACTGCTCCCTCAACGTAATGGTGTGGTGCCCGATCCCGTTTCGGCTGGATCGAAATGGCTGTTGGCCTTGCCGAGGGGTCTCAGTTACTCTGAGCACTCCCCTCATACGAACCATCTTTTCGCCGTCCTGCCCTTTGAACGACCGCAGATCAATCTGTAAAATCAGTCGACTGTTTTTCTCTTTTCCTGCTTCTCTCTTGCACTTCTCCTGACGAGCGACAACGTTTATCCTAATCCTGGACCCATCTTTCCCAGTTTAATGTGCGCTGGAAATATGGCCTAAAAGGATAGACTGATGCAATGCTGCACCTGCTCCAAATTGGTCCATTTAGGGTGCTCACTACTCTCCAGATTCAAAGCTCTAGGCAGCTCTCACTTCTGGAGCTGCTCTTGCTGCGCTCTTGCTTTTCATGGAGGTCCCAACACTGTGCGTTCCTCTTTGGACTTCTCCAGCTTGTATACCTTCACTGTTCAATCTGGTTCATCTGGCCTTCTCTGCCAATGCTGCGCTTGCGCCTCACCTTCGTCTACAAACATTCTATACTTCTTCCGTTCTCTTCGTTTCTCTTTCTTCAGCACCCTTCCCAACCCCTCTTTTTTCTGGCTGTTTCTCCTATGCCTCATGCTTCATCTTTCTCCCCTCACTCTCTCAGGGTTCTTCAATGGAATGCTTGATGTCTTCAAGCCAGAAGTGCTGAACTACTCTACTTCATTTTGCTTCATCCTATGGGTCTTATCTGTTTTCAGGAAGGAATCCAGCCTTTACTCTTCTTCCTCTTTCGGGATTTCTGGATACTCTGCTCTGCGATCTAATTGCACTCACTCCCGGTCTGGCATTCTTTCTCCTGATTACCTGCATGCTAGCGTAGGCGTCATTTTTGTCAGGCAGGACATATACTTCTCTAAACTTTCTACCTTCTTTCTCTCTTGCACTGAAAGCGGCCAAATTTTCCATTCTTTTCGGCCGCTTCAAACACCAACCTCAAGCCTGGTGGTCTCCTGAAGTGGAAAAAGCGGTAAGCAAAAGACGCAAGGCTTTTGCTGCCTCTTATAGAGGTGATAAAGATGGTCAGGCTTACATCTCTTCTTCCCAACTCGTACCTCATCTGTCATCGCCAAAGCCAAGGTTGAAGCATGGCAGGCGACATGCTCATCTCTTTCGAAATCTGAACCTAAATCTGTGTATTTTCTACCCCGTTCTGTAGCTGATTTGTCTTCCTCATCTTCTTCCTCTCCTAACTTTCCCAATTCTCCCAGGGAGTCGGCTTTGGTCTTCGCCGACTACTTGAGATTCCACTTTTTTGTTTCCGAGCCAAAGGCCCTGCATAGATGAGCCAGAGGCTACTTGTCCTAGCTCCGCTAAGCCACGTGCCCCGTGGAGTCTCACTAATCCTTCTGCTTCCCCTTTTCCTCTGCTGAATTTTTTGCGGCTGCCTCTAACCTCTCCTCGTCTACTTCCACTAGCACAGACGAAGTTGCTTGTCCCATGCTAAAGCATCTTCCTCGATCTGGCATGGATTTTTTGGTACACATCTTCAATCTTTCCTGGTCTTTGCATTCCTTTCCTTTCATGTGGAAGACATCTTCTATTATTCCCATCCATAAGATGGGAAAGCCTCTCGACTGTCCTGCTTTCTTCCGGCCTATTTCTCTCACCTCCTGCCTCTCTAAACTTTTTGAACGCATCATTTTATCGCGTCTACTCTTCTTTTTGGAATCTAACTCATTCTCTCTCCCCGCCAGGCCGGTTTCCGCCCTGGACGGTCTGCTCTCGATTAAATTCTGTTTCTTTCTCAGTCAATTTTGGGTGGGTTTAGCAAACCCAGGCCTGGCTCTTGGACGATTCTTTCTACGATCGACTTTTCTAAGGCTTACGACTCTGTCTGGCACCCAACCCTTTTTCGCAAACTTATTTCAATCTTTCCTTTCTGATAAATAGGGGCGCTTGCGTGATTTTTCAAAATCACAAAAGTCGCTTTTGACTCCGTCGATATGTTTCGCTAGGATTGTTGTACTTTTTTCTCTCTTCATCAATGATCTTGCTGCTTCTCTGCCTTCTTCCGTCAGCTGTTCTGTTTATGCTTGCGACCTGGCCATTTTGTCCTCCCCCCCTCAGTCCCTGCTGTGATGAAGGCTACACAAGAAGCTCTGATGCGACTGGAGCGATGGTCTGATTATTGGTATCTTCCTCTCTATCCAAGCAAATGTGAGGCCTCTTTCTTCTCGATGGATCTCCACAAAGCTAACCTCCACCTACGTCTTTTATTCAACTCCCCCTCCGCTTCAATCCTACTTTAGCCTTCTTTGAGGTCACCTTCGACCGCCCACTTTCTTTTTCTTATCTTTGTTGAAAGCCAAATGTTTCTCTCGTCTCAACGCCTTATGCTATGTCTCTGATTGGTCAATGGGGACCCCTTTAGGGAGTCCCTCTCTTCTACATAAAGCTTTTCTTCGCCCCCTTCTCACTTATGCTTCACCCATACGGTTTCCTTTTCTAAGCGTTACCGACTTCGAACGCCTTCACCGAGCGGATAGTCACACCATTACCGGCTGCCTTTTGTCCTCCTCTATCCCACTCCTCCTCTCTGAAACTTCTCTACCTCCCCTACGAGTCATCCTGACTCGCTTCGCCCTGTGTTATGAGCGGACCCTCCAACCTCCTTTGTTGTTTTAGGTTGGGCCAGACTTGGAGTAAAGCCAAGACTCTAGATCCTCCTGGAGAGCTTTTGCGTCCATTCACCCGCTCATACTTTCTCCCATTTGTTCTAAGGAGGGCCTTCCACTCCTCCCTGGAACCCGCCTTGCTTCGTCGTGGAGTCCACTCTTTCCTCTCCGTGCTCCCGCTCCCTCGCCAAGGTGCGGCTCTCGCTCACCTTGACTCTCTCCCATCTCACAATCTGGTGACTCGAACAGATGACTCTGCACCTTTTCGTTTTGGCAAAGGCGGCTCTGGCGTCCTTGCCAACTATTCACTTCGTGGCACTAAGGCCACTCTTTCCTTTTTGGCAGGCTCAATTTGTTCAAGTTTTTCCGCTGAAGCCTGCGCCATTCTGCAAGTTCTTTGTTGGTCTCGGCAGCACCAACAAGTCTGTCATTTTTCTTCTCTTTTCCTCCCAGATTCTCGCTCTGTCTTATCCATCTTTCTTTTTTGCTCAAACTCTGTGGCAGATCTGGCAGAAACTGCCTTCTCTTTCCTCCTGTTCTATCAGGCTACAATGGGTCCCTGGACACTCATTTCTCCCGGGAAGCGACGCGACTGATGAGCTGGTCAGACGGGGAGCGCTACTCGTGCCCATTGCAATCCCTTGTAGTCTCTTGCTTCTTATTTCTCGTATCCACTCTTCTCTTTTCTCGGACTGGAGGCGTACTGTCTCATCGAAATTCTTTGACACACAAGTCCCCTCGGTGGAAACCGAGGAACTTGTGCTCCCTGGTCATGCTCGCTGTGTCCTCTCTCGTCTTTGCTGCAACGGACACAGCCTTCTGTTAAGTTCTTATCTCTCTAGAATTGGCAGAATCGAAAATTCTTCATGGAGCGTTGCGGTCATCCGATCCAGGACGCTTCTCATCTCATTCTGCACTGTCCCAGCTACTGACTCTTTGCGTCGCTTGCTCTTTGGCGACTCTCTGTCTCCCGACTCTTGTCCAGGCCGTGGGGAGTTTCCCGGCTTCTGGGGCTCCATGGTCTTGTGCCATGCCTTCATCCCTCGTAAGGAGTCTGGTAGCAACAACAACACCTTTACATGATCCTTGTATTCATTTTGTCGTGCTGCTCGTAGCATGACGATTCTTTGACTAAAATATTTCTGTCAAAATAATTGTAAGGCAAGCACTTTTTAGATTGATGAAAAAATCGAGAGCATGTTTAACAGCAAGAGAGTTGTAAAAGACATCACTGCCCCTCTCGGTAACGCCGCTAACTCTGCCGCTGCTAATCAAGCCAAGCTAGATGTTGCAAAGAAACTGGCATCTAAAATCAACATGCAGAAAAATTTGGCTGGAAATCAAGTGAGTTATCTGCAAAGAAGTTAATGCAATTACATTTTTTTTAACTTGAACTCTGTCTTGTTGACGTTGCGTCGTGCGTTCAATGAAAAGTGGGTTCCACGTTGTTGTGCTAGCGGGATTACTGCTGTTTTTCCTGCTTGAATGCGTTTCGTGAGGCACAAATGCACTGTGCCAGCAGTGTTTACAGTTCTGTATCTGATATGTAAACATGTGTTGCTCTGTGGATCTAGATATAATTTTTTTTCTTTGCTGGAGGTAAAGAGCTGTATCTCTACTTGCTACAAAACAATATCAAACAGGCCGTTGTAGTGACATTTTTTTCAGGATGTAATGCAGCAAGCAGCTACTGCTCTTATGAAGGGAGGTTTGGCTGCACCCAGAGTATCAGCTAAAACTATTGCTGAGCAGTTGGCAGAGAAAATCAATCAGAAACTTAACTATGTACCTCAGGTATGTGCGATTGCATAGTTTTAGCTATTGGCGCTTTGAAGTAGTATTATGATTCTACAGTTAAATGATGATAATGATATTGCGTTTTATCTTCGACAAAATTACAAAAAAACCTAAATCAAAATATGCTAGTAGTGTTTTTCGTTCAAAGCGGAAAAATATCGTGGGTTGCATTCTCATAAATCATAGAGGAGGCCTGCGATTTACTAAACAGCGCGTAGTGGATTTTTGTTTTATTTTATAGCTTAGCATTGCCCATGTGTTTGGTGTTGAAATCGCAATGTTTTGTCTGAGAGTCATAGGGTATCCAGTGAGAATATATTTCAGGAGAAGCCGGATGCGGAAGAAGAAGAGGAGGAGGTTTTGAAGAGGTATGAAGAGGAACTGGAGATCAACGACTTCCCTCAGGTACGTGGGAAGTTCTTTGACTTTGATATGAAACGACTACACTGGATCAGAACGATGAAGTGTGTTTCATTCATCACAATAGCGTCATGTGCTGTTGTGGTGAACGCTTGGGGGGTGGTCGCTGGAAAGTATGTTTTTAAGCTTCCTGAGAAGATAACTGAAATACTACTGTATGTTAGTGGTCGACAGGTTATTTCTCTTTAAGGTGTCAATCTGGCCGGACACACTCTTGGAAACTGGTCACACGGTTACGCTTACGTCATCTTAAAAAATTATTTTGATATTAATTTTCTTGAAATTTGTAATGTTTCATCGCCACGGGCACTTGATTATGTTTTCGTTCTGAGCTGAATGTTTTATTTTGAGCCATGGTGACTTGCCTCCATCCTGAAGAAAAGCAAGATAAATATTTTTCTTGCAGACTTGTCGATGGAAAGTTACTTCTAAAGACACCTTGCTGCAAATTTGTGAATACAGTGAAGCAGGAATTACAATCAGAGGACAATATTATCCACCGGGCAAACAACCTGGAGAAGATGAAAGGAAGTTATATCTTGCAATTGAAGGTAGGCAACATTTGTATACATGTAGTAGCATTAAGCACTGCCAAGTTGTCATGTAATTGCCTCCTGAACTGCTGTGCAGATAGACGCAACCCTAGTTGTATAGCTTTTGGATCTGTCTCGGTGAAGGTCATCAAAAAACAGAAAATGGTCTGTAAGCATATTTTTAGTGCTTGTGTTGGCGTTTTTCCATTTCAAAAAATGAAGTTCCGATCCCATGCTTTGGTGTGAAAGTGTTTGCTGAAACTGCATTTTGAATTCAAATAACTTTTTAAAGCGTGATTCGAAAGCAAGTGATTAGCGGTGGACGACTAGGTGCGTACTGCGTTATTAACTGCAATTGCGGTATCTTTGTGGTTTTGTATTGCAGCTGTTTCCGAGATGGCCGTGCAGAAAGCGAAGAACGAAATTACAAGACTTATTAAAGAGGAACTTGTTCGCTTGGTAAGTTGCGAGTTGATAGTCGCTACAGCACCATGCACTATGCGGTAAAAAATTGCCTTTTTTGCTTCTCAACAGTAGCAGCTTTCTCTAAGCTGGTTTTCAATTGTTAACAAATTCTTGTTGCCATAGGCATAACGTATGCGAACTGTCATTCTTTCTAAAGGCATTTTGCGGTAGCTACCCGTAGTACCGCTAGCTACCCACAATATCGCTACAGAAAGTCAGAAGCTGAAAGGATGCTGGTCTTTTTTTCTCTGTATGCAACTGATCATTAGTTGTTTCAATATCACTATAACTTGTTTTGATTTTAGCAAAACTCGTACCAGCCGATCAACAAAGGAAGATACAAAGTACTATGATTTTAATATTCTGCTGCCCGACCAAGCTTTTTCCGTTCTTGTACATTTGGCAAATGCCGAATACCCACCTCACATGACCGAGGAGTACTACTGCCTTGATGAGGTTGTTCGTTTATACTGAGCAAAAGTTGGTAAATGCAACTTCAAACTTCTGGAATCTGCTTTTTCTACAGTATCTGACACTGATTAAGTTCAAAAAAGAAGTGATGCATAAAAACAGTGCTCAATTGATGTTTGTTTATTATTCTCGCGACTCATTTTATCATTATCGTGGATGTTTTGACCAAGTAGCGTATTTAGAGATTGTGAGGATAGGTGACGTAAAAATCAGCAGATTAATTTGCTGACCAAACATTTGAATGGTTTAGCGTTTATTTTTCTTTGAATACGCCACTGGTAAGTCTATTGACAATGGTTTGAAATACAAACGCAAATCAAAAGTTGTTGAATTGGAACGAGATAACTATCCTCGTTACAATGCAGTTACGCAGGAAAAGCCCGCCGGTTTTCTTAGGAAAAGGCTATACTGCAAAATAAAGAAGTTACTCGTACGAAATTCGTTACTATACAGTATGATCAGCCGGTTGTTTTTTCTAATTTTTTTATAAAAATCGAATCTAACCGATCATTCGATCGATACTTGAGCTTTAAAAACATTGACTTATCTTCTATAACAGGAATTCTCAATCTTTTTTCGGCTGCGTACTCTTTCGTAAAACCTAGTTGTGTGACATTCCGATAAAAGTAATTGTTTTGCTTATTTTGTGCTGTTGTGTCATTTTTTTGCAAATCCTTTGTTAGAATTATTGTTTTCGCCTCTTCTCAACTTGAAGATTTTTTTTATCAACATTCTTTGAAGTAACTCGAGAAACTTGCTCGCTTACCACTATGAATACGCATAGGCTCCCCAGTTTAAGAACCTCTGAGTTCTGTCGGTGCGTTAGTGCATGCATTCGCTTTAAGTCATCGGAAACTGCTTGACGTACAAGCATGAAACTTGGCACGATTGATCATTGCCGTGGGCAGGGTGTCAGAAGGAGGTTGGTACGTCAAGATTACACCATAACGAAACACAATTTAAAATTTGCATTTCTTGACCTAGAAAAACGGATTTTTGCTCAAATGAAAGCCACTCCACAACTTACCATCTGGAAAAAATTTTACCTCTTTGGTAGTAAAGACGAAGTCATAACTCTCGATTGCAGAATTTGTTTTTTTCATTTTCTCAAGAAATACTCTAGAAACTCGGTTAAAAACTTTCGGGAGATATACGCAAGGTGCTCTTGATAAAATATATTTGACAACATTCTGGGCTTTGTTTGAAACGTAATATGCTATATTTTTTTTAGCATCCTGCATTACGCTTTTTTTCTTCAACGCGCTATGCCAGCACAGCCAAAGGCGATAATTGATCATATGTAGGGGAGCTTGAACAAATTGACAATTTTTGACGCCAAATCCGATAGAAATCTAGAAAATAATCTGCATCTTTACCACAAAAATCTGGTCGATGAATTATATTACTAAAGTATAACCCATCCTATTGTAATCACTAAAAGTTCTCGACTTCGGGTAAGTTTACACTACACCTATCTTCGCTTATGCCAGGGCCTAGTAGTATACGCGCAGCCAGAGGTCATACATACAGTTACGGAAAAGTCGTTAGTAGTATGCCGAATATTTATCAGCTTATTTTTTAAATTACACAAACATCATTTTGGCGCCTTCCCTCCTACGCCACAGTTTTACACTGCTTCCGTGCAAGTGATAAAAAGTTGGTAAAATTATTGGCTGTTTTAATTGTAAGCAAAAGCATCTTGGAAGCAGGCCAACTAAGAGGGCTAGGGACTTCAAAAGCTTTGAGAGAAATGTAGCGGCTATGCGCTAACCCTGTAATGTTTTGTTTGAGCGACTTTCTTAAAAAACGCTGTATTTTTAATTTTGGAACTGTTTGCGTCGAAAAGCGTTGACTTTTTTATTACTGTTTTCACAACTGTCCATTGGAAAAGGTCGGCGCAGTCGTGCGAACCGATATTCTTGATTTCAACATTGATGGGGGCCCTGTAGAGTTGCAATAAATTAACTGTTAAGTGCTTCACTTTGGGTTGGTTTGCTCTTTCGAGCTGCGTTCATGCCCAGACAAAGTAACTTAGCCGCAGGCAAAGGCTTGTGCTCGTACAAATTCGCCTACACTTACGAAAAAGTTTTAAGTTATGGACCTAAAATTTGTAAGCTTTTTCTTGAAAATACAGGATGTCCGTAAAGTCTCTACAATTAAAAATTTTTTTATGGCAAAGCCAGTTGATTTGCTTTTATTTTAATCAGTGCCGATTGAAGGATTGGCGCAGTGAAACATCCTAGTTCAAACAAGCACAATGTGTATCCTGGTTCATTGGAGACAAAATCGGATTTGCAGACGCAGCAAAACTACAGAACTAAGTATGATACGTAGTCGGTCGATTTGGCAGTAGAGAGCTTAATGATAGAATTAGAGCAATAAAATAAAATAAAATGAAATTTATTCCAGTTAAAAACACCTCAACAGTCTGTTTCGCCTAAGGCGGCTCGTCAGGAGGTAGTTCTTATTCAAATAGAGATCTATGTATAACCGCATTTTGCAATTCGTGCATGTGACAAGAAATTTACAAAGTCCGGGACAGTGTTTGATAAATAGAGGAGTAAGCGAGCAAGAACATCAGAGGAAAACATCAATTGTGTAACCAATTTGTCGCCCACTCCTTCCTTCATCAAACACTGTCCCTGACTCCATAAAGTCACATGTACAAATTGCAGGACCTGATTGTAAATCTCTTCTATACTTAAATCTGTAGTTTCGCTGCATCTGCACATCCAATTTTGTCTCAATGATCAGGATACACATTGAGCCTGTTTGAATTTCAAAGGGGCTCATTTAACAGAATATTTAATATTCATTGGCGATAACTAAAACACAAAGTTTTAATGTTGGTAAAAACTAGCAAACATTGCTTAAAGCAAAACAAATCTGGTTGTATCTCATAAAACATCTTCAAAATTCTTTAAATTGTAAAGAGACTGTATGAATATCTGTACACATCAATTACTTTGGTGGTCTTTTACGGCTTTGACATGGTTTCAAGCACTTGCTAAATAAACGGACAAAAGTTTGTTGTAAGTTTTAAGGACGATTATGTTGAAAGCTGGACAAATAAAACGTTGCTAGGGACTTCAGAAACTTCGAAGTAATATCGCGACTATGCGCAACTCCCCACAACATTTTTTAATCGATTTCATTTCAAAAAACTGCATATGTTTCTGAATAAAATTATCTACCGGTATCCCAAAAAACAAAATTTTTATGACTGTTTTCACAACAATTCGTTTGGCGCAGTGAGCTGTACCGTTATTCTTAACCCCTTGAAGGTTTAGCACGAATATATTCGTCTGTAGTTTATATATCACTTTTGAATTGTGCCGTATATGTTTGTTCAAATTAAGTTTGAAACATTGGAGCAGCATAGGGCTGTATTTACTTGCACTAGGCTGTGAATCATAAAACAGGAACGAGAATATTTGTCCTTATTGCCAGAGATCGTGCGTCTGGTAGCCCCACCCCCGAAAACAATGAAAGGGGGGTACAATACACTAAGTGTAACATGAGCGCTTCTTATTTAGTGGTTGTGCTGTTATTTTAGCTGTACTTGCTAAGATATAAAGTGCTTTTCAAGCCCATAAAATGGTAAAAGAAACTGATAGTGAGCTCAGCAGCTATGTGATTGATGATTCCGAAGTTGAACGTTTAGAAAGTTCTGAAAATAATGCAGAATCAAGCGACAGTGAAATAAATGCAGTTCTGTTGTCGAGTGAGAGCGACCCCAAACTTTCTCCTGAAACTGCACGTGTTTGGTGCATTGAGTATCAAGATGACGTAGCCCCGCCACGCTTTCCTTTTTCAGGGACACCAGGAACACAAGTGGATTCGACAGATGAGATGCAACCAATCGATTTTTTTGAACTGTACTTTGATGATATGTTACTGGATATGATATGCACAGAGACAACTAGATAGGCAGAACAAACTAACATTTGTAATTGGAGTCGTGTACATATTCCGGAACTTCGTTTGTTTTTTGCATTGATTATCCATAATGGAATAGTTAGAGTGCCATGTGAGCGAATGCATTGGTCAAAAGATCCACTGTTTGTCATGCCAATTGACAAGAGTGTGATATCCCTAGCGCCTATCAAAAAAATAAAACAAGCCCTTCATTTTTCAAATAATGAAACTTACAATCCAAATTTGCGCCCAGTTCCTAAGCTAAACAAAATTTATGAAGTGTATTGCTATTTACAGAAAAAATTTGCCAGTTGCTATAATCCAGAATAAGATATTTCTATTGTAAAGGCAGACTGGGTTAGATACAGTGTAATCCGCTAAAATGTTCTCGCTTCGGAATAAAATTTTTCATGTTTTATGTGAAGCCTCATCTGGTTATGTATGGCCATGCAATATACAGTATATGTAGGTCAAGGGACTCAATTCGACTCAGAAATGCAGCATCTTGAAGGTGTATCAGAACGTGTCGTTATGTCTCTCGCGAAACCGTTACTACACAAAGAGTACTGCATAACAATGAACAACTATTACACTAGTCCAAATTTAGCAGAAATTCTCATTGCTCAAAAGACGGATAGTTATGAAACAGTGCGCACAAACCGAAAGAATATGTCCCCGCAACTACGAAACACAGTTTTGAAAAGAGGTGAAATAAAAGGTTTTCGGAAAGGAAAAACCTTGGTGCTAAAATGAAAAGATAAGAAGGATGTAACACTTCTTTCAACAGTTCACAGCACAGAGCAATCCCAGGGACAAACTAATCGAGGAACTAAGTTGAAGTCAAAGATGGTCTGTGACAACAACCACTCAACGGAAGGTATTGATAAGGCAGACCAGCAGTTGGCAGACTACCCAGTGGCTAAGAAACAAACCGAAAAATATTACAGGAAGTTATTTTTCCATATGTTAGACATAGCTCTCTGGAATTTCTACCTTCTATACACTAAGTCTGATAAATCAAGACTTACACCCTTAGAATACAAAACACAATAGAAAAATACAGACCGGAGTGTCCAACTGAAAAACCTGGAAGACTATCTTCGTCTCATCATACCGTGCGATATTCATCAGGGTATTTTCCTGTTAAACTACCACCGACAGAAAACAAACGAACTCCTATACGGCGCTGGTGTAGTGGTTAGAGCGTCTGCATCGCAGTCTGTAGACCTGGTGTTCATTCCCCTTGTCGAGTCATACCAAAAGACTTTAAAAAATGGTGTCTACAGCTCTCCTGCTTGGTGCTCTGCATTTAGAGGAGGTAGTGCAGAACAAGCCGATAAATTTGCTTGTGGTGTCCTTGGGCAAGGCACTTGACGGGACGCTCCTATTTTATATGGAAGGCAGGTGGTTCAGACACCTCGGAAATGGCAACTGCCAAGCGGGTGCGGACGTCCCGTCCAAAATATGGCGATACAATTTGCTTTCTCGTAAATGGAGGATAAACATGAACAATACAGACAATATAATTCGTAAAACTGGTATTAGAACGGCAGTTTTGGCTTGAATATAGCCTCATGGAATAGGGTGTATGACTTTGGGGAAAGGCACAGCCTCATTTCTCGCTATGGCCAAATTAAAGCAAACAGCGCAGCCAAAGAACTTAATCACAAAAATAAATATGAAAGGTGGCGCACCAAATCGTCTAATAGACCTACCACTACATAGCTCTTTTTCTCAATTGTCAAAATGACCACCATTTGGGTTTTACCATCATTACTGCCTGTGTTTTAACCGCCTTACACTTTTCAAAAATATATATTATAGTTTGTGACATCATTCTTTTTTGGGAGTATTACCAGTCTTGAATAACAGATCAAGAGGATCACCATTACGTGTACAGGAACTATGGCCTATATTTCCAAAAGTTTTCGTTGTTGCTCTCAAAATTGTTTGTACGGTGAAGCTAGTGCAGCTGCCTTAATCAATACGTTATAACTCGGCGAAGGTGATGGCATGATCTGGCGGAGTGAAATCGGACCATAGAAATGTTTCACCAATTTTGGTTGATAACAGCTTTATAGAACCTACAAACCTATAAACCTACGTCTCATAAAACCTACGTGGTCAGACCTACAAAACTCGGGGAAAGCAAGGATACTTTCAACTCCCCCGTGCACACCTAAGCTGGGAAGCACGAACATGCAACATCATGTGTAGTCAGCAGGCACTTGAGAAAGTTTAGGAAGAATTCAAAAGAAAACAACGTCCAAGTGTAAAATCGCACCACATGGACGAGATCTTTGCTATTTTGCTTGAAAATACCTTAATATTAGAAATGCGTTTCCTACTTCCAAACTAAGGGAAACGCAAGGCCCCTTGGTTTTGCATAAGCAATGAACGGAGCACATAGATCTAAGGCTTTGGCAGGACCTTAAAATTAGAAATTTTATTACGAAAAGGAGCTCACCAAATCGTGAAATTGTATATACAGAAAAAACATTAGTTTTTCGTTCTTGTTCACGCAAGTGCTCTATGGATTCAGCTTGCTAAACCGACATTCTCAATCCCGACATTGCTGATGTAGACCCTGCCTGCGACCGCGGCAGAGCCGGCTAGCACACTATAAAGCGCGATTCTATCTGTACGTAGGTGCGCTGTACCTCCTCCAAAATCACTGACCGTACAAACGTCAAACTTGGCATGAATAATTATCTCCCTGGTTGAGTGTCATACGGGTTTGTGATTTCATAATCTAAGCTAAATATTTTGACATTTGCCTTTCTTGACAGAGGAAAACGATTTTTGCTCAAACAAAAGCAATTCTCCAACTTACCAACTTACCAACTTAATAATTATTCCTTCAGTGTGTAATATGACGTCACAGTCGATGCTTAATTGCAGAACTTATGATCAAGAATCCGATACCTAAACTAGAAATACGGTTCATAACTGCATCAAAATGCAAGTTGGTTGTTGAAAAAAAATAAACGCAGAATGTTACCAATATTTCGCGACTTTATGATAATGTGGCGGTTGAGTCGGTCACATTTACCTGCCATTGTACAAAACAGCGATGAATAACCGGTTTTAAATGCTCAATAGCTTACCCAGACAACAAGCTGCCACCTAGGGGAATTTCTATTTTCTAGCACCGGCCACATTGGCAATCAATGAGGTTTCAATCATCTTTTTGAGAGTTGAAAAAAAGGCTTGGTTTAACGTTTTATGAATTATTTAATGCCGCGAAGCAAAAATGCACTATACGATATTTACTGAAACGTATTGGTATTGCTTATGAATAACTATAAGCTTTCGTTCTTCAGTTTAAAGTGCTCGAGAATTTCGACATCGCTATCGATTGGATAGTCTGTTATGAGATGGTGAAAATAGTTATCATAACAAGAACAACCAGACATTCGGCAATTTGAAATTAGTAGTGCACTCTCGTCAAAGTACTTCGAGGATGCCAGTGTGTGATGTAGCCGTACCGTATACAAGGTTTTTTCACTTAGTTGGCTGCTAGTAGTCGTGAAGGTGGTTTTTTCAGGTTGATTGGCAGCAGGAAGTTTGAGAGGTAAATGATTTTACTGGTCATGCATCTATCCGTTTGTCTAATTTCACTGGGGTAGGGCGTTTAATAATTTTGTATTGGAAAAGTTCGACTGTATTCCATAAAAATATTTAGGTCAGTTTTAGACTTCCTTTGCTAGCTTGCAGAAATAACAAGGGGGCAATACACCGGTGCCAGTTAAGATCCAAAAATTATCTTGTTTTAGAAGGTAGGTTGAAGATCAGTAAATTGATTCTTTTAGATAATGCTATTTCAATGAACACGAATTAAATATAAATTTGCAAAAGGTAGATTTCCTTTCAGAATAATGAAGTGTTGTGATGTTAATAGGCCTTTTAGCTTATGCTCAGTGGTGGGCAAGTTACTTTTTTAAAGTAACTGAAATACAGTTACAGTTGCCTAGCGAAAAAAGACGCGGTTTAATTTTCTAAGAAAGCAAAAGCTTGAATTCTTATTGCAACTGTCCCCTAAAATATTCAAGAGCTATCTGCATCCTTGTCAAAATGAAGTGGAACCCAACGAATGAAAAAAAAAATTAATGCCTAAGCTACCTTTCTGTGATAGCCTTTAACCTTGTTGGCGATGTTGTAGAGATTTTCGAATAGACACGTTAATCTTCCCGAGCTATACAGTTTGTGCTCGAGTTCTGTGGTTCATTATAATTGAAAAATGCATGGCTTTAAAAATCGGCCTCAACGGATAGTCCGTAAAAATTACAACAAATCACATTCTAACCCATGTACACACCAACCATTGACGCACACGGGTTTCGATTTCGCGTAAGCCCTTCACCGTGGGACACGCGTAGAGTCACTTCTCTATACTAGTGCAGTATAAAATTGTTGATGCAAGCACGTTGGGCGTTGGCACATGTAAATTGATAAGCCAGTGAGTTCGTACCGCCTTCGTGTAATTATCACATCTGCTCGCCAACACGACCGGCACTAAGGTATCACATCGATTCGCGACAAGATCAATGAGACCAATTAAATCCCTACTTTGGTGGCAACGGAGAAAATACCCCCGATTTCCTGTCGGTGATTGTAAAATTACTCTTAAACTATAAAAGATTTCACTTTCATAGTTCCTGACTTTAAATACAATTTGTTCCTACATTTTCTCTGACAAATTAAAGTTAATCGATCAAGCTTAAAGGATGCATAATTTCCAATTTGTCGAAGACCCAATGACATAAAACTTTTTGACCAAAAGCATAGCCTATTTTTTATTATTTAATGACTAATTAATGAAATATCCATTTGTTTGCTGTAAAGGCAGCTCACAAAAAGTAACCGTAACTTGTAACATTGACAGTGTCTGTTTGATAATTAGTTACAAATTTTGTTACTTTTGCAAAAAAGTTATAGTTGTAGTTTCTAAAATAGGAGCTAGTCATAGTGACTAGCTAGGTTCTGCCCACCACTGCATACAGTGGCGAGCAAAAAAGTAAGACTTTTTTATTTTGTCAAGTTTTGAGCAATAGCCAACTACCTTGAAATCAAATTAAAATTACATGTTTTCCAGGAAACCAAAGTCTTTATCATTAACACAGTCTGAAAACTAATCTTTTGGGGCATCATTTGACAAAACTTTAAGCAACAATATAAAAATATGCCTATTAAAATTTTTAAATTTTTTAGGGGTCTCAAAACCCCCCTAACAAATTTGTATGGTAAGTAAAAAAAAGTAGATTTGGTGCTTAAAAATTATGGTGTGTTGCTAAATATTAGTCTTGTTTGAAAGCTTAGGAAATTTTCTTTCCAGCAATATATGACTTTAAATAGTCTAAGTTAAGCGGTATATGATATTTACTGATCAAAAATGAATACCGTACATCATATCAGTATATAGCCCCCCAAAACTTTCGACTTACCTTCACTAAATTAAAATTTTTAGAAAAACTAGGTCCTTTAAAAAGATAAAATAAATTCCAAATATTTCATCACTAAAGTCATTGTTTTGTATCAAGTTTCCAAGGAGATAGAAACTAAAATATAAGTTTAAAAGCTAGCAGAAGTTTGGCTTTAAATTAAAATTTGCTGTATCCCGGTTGTTTCGCAACAAATGGGAGGGGTCTAAAAAAGCTTCTGCTTTATTGTGAGTGATGACATATTCTATTTAAACTTAATATTTTCTGAATCTTTAAGACATTTTCTTTTCAAAAATGCATAATGTTACATGGATTATGGTAACCTTTAGCAGATAGTGACTGATTATATTTTAGATACTCGGTACCGGTCAAAAAAATTTTAGTACCGGCCGGTACCGGTCAAAAAAAGTCATCAGACTCAGAAAAAATCCAGATTGTAGAAAACCTCGTCTTTTAGGCAAGTTTTCAGTAATGTACCTTAAAAGCTTATTTCCTTAGCATCACTTAGCGACCATTTCTAAAAAATTGGTAGAAAATAAAATCTGTAGTGATCTTTGAGGTAAGGGTACTACTTTAATTTCAAAGACAAGTCAGTAGCCATTAAGGAGAGGTAATTTGCATATTAAAAAAAATTTTTTATATTTGAAATCTTCAAGAAATGGAGATGTTAATGATATATAACACTTGATGGAAAAGCAAACAGACGAGTAATGATTTACAAACAACTTGGGGTATGTGTATATATTTTGGGGAGTTTGAGACCCCTAAAAATTTAAAAATTTGATTTATTATTGCTTGATATTTCGTCAAATGATGCCACAAAAGAGTAGGTTTCAGACTGTGTTAATATTAATGAGTTTGCTTTCCAGGAAAACATGTAATTTTAATTTGATTTCAAGGTAGTTTGCTCTTGCTGAAAATAAAAAAGTCTTACTTTTTTGCTCGCCATTGTATGTTTTCACTTCTATCTACAGATAGTTGTACACACTACAGGATAGTTAGAAAATATGGGGATCGAAATAAATTTTTGTTCATCATTATTTTAAAAAATAAGTCTTTTTGATGATATGTGCAACAAATATATCTAAACGTCTAAGGTGATTGTTTATGGATCGCTATGGAGTAAATCAAATATAGTTCACAGGTTTATCCATTTTTAATTGTAAAAAATTGGCTTAACTGACCAAGTGGTTGGGAGAAAAGTATAAACCACCCATGTAGGCGAGATAAATCACATCAACTTTGAACATCTAACAAAAAATTATTTGCACTTTCTTTAAGGTTTTTAGAGTTTATTTTAAGGCAATTGGTTCTTAAGGGTTTTAAGCCTCAATAGCTCTAATCTAGTCGGGTCAAAATAAATATTCCTTACTTCACAGTAACAGTGTAGTCTATTCCCATAGATCAATATTTCTTGTTCTGAAATGAAAATACTCAGTACTCCCAAAATCCAATCTCAATACCCCTATTGAGACAAACTTTAAGAACCCCTGATTTAAGATTTAAATAAAATGTCAAGGTCAAATCTTATTGGCGGGGAGCAACCAGAATTTTTGTAAGGGAGGGCCTAAGGTTCATTTTGAGGAAAGCACTTGAGTTAAGGGGGACTTTAGTTTTAAGGTAAACATTATCTTTTTTTGGAAAAACTTGTGCTGGAGAAGCTTTAGCTCTTCCTCGTTGCGCACCTCTCTATTAGTTATCTAAACAGTAGATCAATAAAAGAGACTCGTCTGATAAAACGACATTAGGCTTACAAGTTAGGCATTAATGCTTTAATTAGCCATAGCTTATTCATATTTATAAAACAAAATTGAAAGTTCATGCATTTACTCCATGTACAAAGTCCATGAAATGACAGTATAAGTTTTTGCACCAACTAGAAAACTAATTAGCAGCTAGATAGGTAGACTAAACCTAGTAACGGTGGAGATTCGTAAATTTTTAGTTCATCGATATCAATACTGCGGTAGCCTGGATATAATTAGCTTTAACCGACAGCGATGCAAAATACTTTGCGAAAATCTAAAAGCGATGCTGACGCCGTTAAGCATATCGCCGATAAAAGTATCTTGATACTTTTAGTCGTGTTAATATATACATCGAAAGATTTAGTAATATTTTCTTGTTTCGAGAAAAAAAACCTAAGTTGGCTAATTACCAATTAGCCAACACACTAAGCCTACGCTCTTCTAAAATTTAAAACGATATAGGTCTAACGCGACAACAGTTTGATTGAGCAAAGGTTATTACCAATCAATGATATGGTAGGTTAGTGAAGCTACCCAATCAGCAAGTGATATGAAAAGCTAAACTATGCATCTGGAACCTGGACTTAATATTTAGCAAACTTGTATTTCAAAGAATTTTTCAACTTTGACTAGCAAGCTTGCAATCGCTGAGTGATGGCGGTATTTTTGTATCGGCATATACAAAACAGCGACAAAGCAATGCTAATTTACGTTACTTTTGACCAATGCTAACTGCCGTATCAAACGATGGTCTGTCTATTCAAAGTTAGCAGAAGGTACCCAACTTCTTGCGGTTATAAACTTCTTTTCTAGTCTTAATTGAATTTGGATCTTTGAAAGACAAAGTTGAAGTAAAATTTTTCTTTGCGTCGCTCTTCCACTAACAGTTTTGGAGTGCAGTAATCTTATGACCATTTTTAATTTTGAAAGGAAGACTTTCCCCCTTGTTGATAAATAAAAACATTTCTTTCCAACAGCTTGTCTCAGCCTTTTCGTTCCAAAAATTGTCCCTTACAATAAATGACATCAGTAAGAGCGATTTGATAGTGTTCTCTCAAAGTATGCCATTCCTTTGAGATATCAACGTCGCCATCACTTAAATCAATAGATTGCAAAAGTGCCCCACCGCTTTCTTTGGATAAATTATAAATATTTCTCTCTTTTGATTTTCCCCAAGTTCCTTTGCTAATGGCTTTTTACGATAACATTTTTTTCTTTCTTTGGCATTTTTTGCGCCTTTTTTCGTATTCGAAATCAGTTTTGTCTTTCGAGGGGTTCTCTTTGAGATTTGTTGTCATAGGTTTTTGCTTGTTGCTCTTTTTTTTGGAGCTGATCTTTTAGATAAAACAAGATATTCATCGGAGAATGAAATAAACAAACTGGCATGCTCAGGCTTAAGTAGATTGTTTCTCTTTTACATATATTTCAATTGCTGTGATTGGAGTTGCGTGGTCGTTTGTTGTAACAGCACTGCTATTGCTATTTCATGCGATTGAGGCATTTTTATTGGGCTAAGATCAATTCGCAGCAATACTTGCCACAAAAGCCGAGACATTGAACAAATTTTTTCATAAAGTGAAATTCACTTTGCCAGAATTCCGACATGATATTTTTCCTAGGGAAGCTCACATTGAATGCGTCGTTGGCAAGTTTGAGAACACTGTTACCGGGATTGGATTGCAACCACACATAAAAGGTCCAAAAACGCTGACATTAAGGGCTTACAGCATGAGGGATGTATAAGGTGGCAATGTTAACATAATTGCAAAAAAAATGAGAAGTTGTTTTATACAAAAATAAGTTGGTGTAAGACAGCGCTTCTCAACCGATGAGCCGCGGCCCACTGATGAGCCGCGGCCCACCGATGGGCCGCGAAACGATCTGCCATAAATTAAAGATTTTTTTGGAAAAAATTATGAATTACGAAAGCTAAAAATGTACTATAAACTTAACACTCTTTCGTTTTGTAGCAACTTCCTTCCTGGAATAAATGATTGTTCTGAAACAAATTTTTCATGAAGTGGGCCCCAAAAGAAAGTCTCGGCAAAAAGTGGTCCATGACATCAAAAAGATTGAGAAGCACTGGTGTAAGATGAGCCTGCCGCTCAACGCATCACTTGGTTAGTGAATCACTCTAACCAGATCAGTCTTTTTTTTGATTAAACTTATAGTCTCATAACCATATAGTAGTCACTTTCCTAAATTTTTCTGTTTAATAAGGATTGATGCCTGCCTTGGTATGTCGTGCTTGTTATCCTTTTATGCACCTATAGTTAAGCTACGCCATTGACATATATTATGTTGATTGACGGCAACAACGGAGAAATTAATATTCCTAAGTTTTTATGAATCTAATTGAAGACATTATGCGGTCAGAATAAGAGAAAATGAGTTAAAACCTGAGTTCTATCGTACAGGGTATCCCAAAAGTCAGTATGCACTTTTATTTAAGTCCTAAAAACTACACAACGCACCGAGTTCATCCAAATGTTTATTATCAGAAAGGTCACTTTGAAGTTTTATTTGCGAAGTTTCTCATCCATTTCTGGGGTCTTGCAGCTTAGTTGTACACCTCCACATGAGCACCTCCACTTTCGACAACTTTCAGCCACTTAACGCAGGCTTCATCTACATTTTGCAACATTTCTTCTCCGACCTCATTAATGGCTGTGGAGTTCTTTCATCTAACTCTGACAGGTTAAGAAGCTTACTGGCATACATCCTGCTTTTGATATGACCCCACAGAAAAAAGTCACAAGGTGTGAGGTCCGACGACCGCGTAGCCCATTCGAGAGGACCCCTTTGACCAAACAATTTTTTACGCATTTGGCTAAGTTGGGAGGGCTCCATCTAGTGGAAAAAATATTCGACAAGTCATTCCTCGCCAGAAGTTGAGGCACAGAAAACTGTTGTAGCATTTGAATGTAATTTGCTCCAGCAACGGTGTGGTTTTACCAACTTCATTCCAAAAAAAATGGTCCAATCAAATCAGTGCTAGACATAGCACACCTGACGACCAGCTTCGGAGAGTCTGGTTCAAGATCACGAATTGCTTTTGAGTTTGATTTGCCCCAAATCCGACTATTGTGTCGATTGACGCGACCAGAGAGATGGAAGATGGATTCATCGCTAAACCACAAGTTTTCCAGGAGCTAAGGATTATGTTGGTAATGATGCAGAAGAGACTCACACATTTCCACAGGAGCATCATAATTTTCCGCTTGAAGTGATTGAACAATCTGAGGTTGATAACCTATGGGCAGAGCTTTATCCACGTCCGAAGCATCCGCTTCATTGAGCTTTTACTGATGCTGAGTTCCAATGCAGCCTTCCCGATAAACTTTTCATGGCTTTGCGTAAAAGCTTGCTCCAGAAGTCGGGTGCTTTCATCAGTTGTGGTGGTAGCATGCCTTCCGCTCCATGGCTTGTCCCAAACAAAGCCTGTTTTAAGAAACTCGCTATAAACTTAGTAAATTGTTCGACGCGTTGGAGCGATGTGAAGACCATAACCCTCAAATTTGTGCTGATCTGTGATCGGAGACTGAAAAACCTCTTGCTATGCGACAATTTTGCAACGTTGTTCTGATGACAATTGAAGATCCATGGAAAAAATTAATGTCAAATCACCTGTTAAATTCTTGCAAATTTTAAAGCTAAATCTGTTTAAATTTTGTGCTAACAAAACTTCTGAGCAAACGCTATCAGTCGAAACTGGCCTAAAGTTTCTTCAAATGATACCTAAAATGAAAAAAAAGGGTATACTGACTTGGGGACCCTGTACAATAAGCAAGCCCGCTCACAATTACGTGAGTTATAGATGGTGGTTCACCTTTGATACCGGCTCATCATGCCCGCCCTTCCCTGAGCGTTTTTGTTCGGTTTTGTATATTTCTTGCTCTTAAACATTTGTAATGAAATTTTATCCGCTCGGATATTTATATGGTGTTATACAATTTACCTTGTTGCGTGAACATCCGGTTTTGCCGGCAAAAATCTTTTTGTACGTTTTTGTTCCCCAAAACATATTCTTTTGGTACGTAGGCTACTTTGCGTACAAAAGCGGATATTCTGTACTGTAAGGCGTTGTATAAATCTCCAAGCGAATTAAGACTTTTGCACGAAAACGCACGAAAGGAAAAACCTACAAAATCGAACAAAAACGTGTATTGATACAATCAAATATGTAAGCGATAATAAAAGACGAACGCATGTCAGCGTCTGTATGGGTAGAATGAGTCTACGCTTGGATGATTCTGGTCGAGCTGTGTTAATGCTCAACTATACTTATTACGTTTAGTGCTTGTTGTTTATGATATACACGGTAATGGTATTGCTTCAGGCTTTACGCGTAATCGAAGTTTGCACTATCAGCATCGGGCGTTTTAGACTTGCCAAACTTAAAGCCGGTAGAAGTGCAGAAAAGCTAGAAAAAATTCGATATCAACTTCAAAAAATGCCATCGATGAGGTTAAAGTCTGGAAAGCAATTTTATTTCGTTCAAATCATACAGTGTAGCATCAACAGATCAAGCATAACAGTAAACGAAAAAAGGTGTGCAGACGACAAAACGGGTATGCGTTAAACATCACTGACTTTATCTGAAGTTAATAGAAAAACTTGCAAGTAGTAGGCATGGTCACCGCTCATTGGCATGAGGAGATGATTGAGATAAATTAGGCAAAAGTCACCAAAAAACGCTAAGCCTTTATCTGGTTCGGTTCAATATACAATATTTGTAGATGTTTAGCTGGTAGGCTTTTAGTGGTCACCCTCGGGGGTGCTAATAATAATTGTACTAACTAGTTTGAACTGTATAACTGCAAACACAACATTATCCTGGCTTCGAAAAGCGGTACAACTGCATCAAATTTATCCACAGACAAACTGGATTCATATAAAATCATCGAAACTTCAAGCAAACAGCAACACCTGGTTTCCGCAAATAATAGTCAAACCGTTGGATTTATTCAAACCAGCAATGACAAAAAAGCTCCTTTGCCACGGGCTAAGAAGCAGTTACCTAGACCTTCTGAAGTTAAACTGAAGCTTTTCAACTTCAAGCTCAGTTCTTCAAACACAAATGGTTCAAGAGCAGAAAAATGCTGTAAGCCATTGAATCGAGCAAGCGGTGACTTTGCAGTTGCAACGTACACAAACAGGTTTGGCTTCCGTAAACCAATACGTAAGCCCTCCTTAAACCATCTAGATACGCCTTGGAGAAAAGTGAACTCCAGCAACGCTACATGTTTTGCCAGCACTAAGAGCCTCAAACAAATTCAGGCCATAAATAACGGCAATGCTGATACTAATTCTGGTTTAAACTCATCTTTGAATTTGACCGCTGAACAAAAATCTTTGGTGTGCATTCCGCTTATTAACACAACACGACGACCAGTAACGAAAACAACTAAAGAAAAGAACAGTACTCCAAAAAGTGTAAAAATAGACGAAAAGAGAGCGAGCATTTGCTTTAAATCTTATCTGCAAACAAAACGAAGTGACATTAGTTGTGCTGATGTACGAAAAAGTGATAAGGTAATGCCTGATCATGATATTATGCAGGCAGAGTTCACATGTTTTGCAAATAGCTTTGACAGCAAACACTTGCAAAGCAAGGCAATTCCTACCGCTACGATATCAGACTTGGATGAGTCGTCAATGTGCTTGAACAAGAAAAATGACAATTTTGGAACTCAAGCGTCTGAAAAAGGTCGAGGTTTGGAACTTATATCGGTAAAGCAGGAATTAATAAAGAAAGATTTCAATAATTTTGACAGTGGTGAAAACGACTCTGACTTGTTAAATGAATCACGCGCTGTTCCACAAGTTTGTGGCGAAAGTAATGACGCTTTGGCGCGTTCCGGGTTTGATCCTGATCATCTCTCGAATAACGAAGACCTCCATTCAAACGAAGCTAATTCTTCCACTTGTAGTCTGGCATCAGGAGATTTTGAAGCAGGAAATTCGATGATCAAAAAAAGGTAAATTCAATAACAAATTAACGACATGATTAACCACGATTGATAAACTTTCTTCGCATTAGCAAAGTTATAAACGTTAGCTTATGTCAGCAACCTACAAAATTGACTTCTGAGCTATTGAATAGGTGATCGATAGAGATGCGATCTGTTCTTGCTAACACTATGATGAGAATACCTTTCTTTTTAATTATTAAATTTTTCCAATGAATTGACTTAAATTTAGATTGATGAACATCTTTTTAAAAAGCACGCATGAGTTTTTTAGATGTGTTTACGGGATGGCATATTGGAGACCACCCTATATATCCGATTTTTGGGCAGACGCTTTTCGTAGACTACTTGGACGTCAGAAATTCTAGTCGTCAGTGACGTGCACCAAATTTTTTTGAAAGATGGGAGGCGCTGGATTTGCGGTTTGGTCGGAGGATGATTATTTTTTGAGATTAAGTTTTGGTAGAAGCTATTCCGTTCCATTTTTGAATATAATGAACTTGTCAGGCACAGAGGAGGCCATACACGGAGAATCCTCCCCTTAAACACGCCCCTGCAAGTAACGTCATTGGCTATTGGTCGTCTAAACCAGTAACTGATAATGCCAATGAATGCCTAAATTTGATCGATGCTGTCTGTGCGCCTATGGCTGATATAGGCTGCCTTCGCACATAGAGGAAGGAAACTTCTTAGCGATATTTAGAGCTTTTTTGAGACGAGGTTTCGCAGCTTGATACTGAGTGCAAACGCTGCAGCAAAACCTCGTCTCAAAACCTGTTCTAAATATCGGTGAGTAGTTTTGTTCCTGGTTGCGAAAACCGTGATGTGCAAACGCAGTCAGAGACGTGTCGAGAATTCTTAAGGGTTGCTGTCCCCGACCGACCATGCAAACAAGAAAAACAAGATTAGTGATATGTTTGTATTGACTAACATGTAGTTTGCTCTATTCTAACCTAATTCAGTGGTCGCCAACCGGTGGTCCGTGTAACATTTTGGACAGGCCGCAGAAAAATTGGGACATTATTTCAATTTTCATGTTTTCTGGATCTTCTTCTGGCTACTCTGATTCAATTTGTGCAGAAGAGAAAGAGAATGAAATAATGAATGAAAAAAATAAACATATCTAATTGTTTTCGACTGGGGCCTACCTCTCACAATTACAAAGTTGCCGACCCCTAGACCAACCTATTTGTAAGAGGTTAACTCAACTTAAAAACAAGAAGAATGAATTTTATATTTTTTATTTATTAACGATTTTTTTTAATTCCCTGAGGATTCCCTGTGTTGGATAATTTAATAAACCTTTGGTGTATCTGTATAATCTGTAACTGTGGCTTATCAAACGCGATGCTCAGCTTTTAAACCAAGTAACTGATTCTTTTTTCTGTTTGCACATTCAAATAAAATATAACAATAGACCCAACGCTTGAGAAAAAGCAAGCGACTGCACTGGCTTCCCAACTTACGATTATCAGAGTTGCGAACATTCGGAGATATGAATGCAAGCTGACCGGTGTATATTTATTCTATATATTTATTCATTGGATACTTCGCAGAGACTTTTTTATGCGTTATCGTGGCTGATAAATCGAGTGCTAGTGCTAGTGCTAGTGGCAAAAAGCGTAAGGCTCGTGATGATAGTGCTAGTGGCAGGAAATGTCAAACAATTTCAATGGAAACGAACGTAGCCATCATAAAGAAACTGTACATATCATCACTATTATTGTTATTATTATTTTTTTTTCATTGATTATCCTCATTTAGTATTATATCCCCTATGTCTTATCTTTCTTTCTATATCATATACGTGTATGTAAGGGATACTAAATACCCTTAATTTCTAATTATTGGCCGGAAATTACCATTTAACGGACTTACGAACAATTCAGCTTCGAAACGGCCGTTCGGAACCAATTGTGTTCGTAAGTTGGAAAGCCAGTGTATTTTGCATTTCTTTGGAAAAACTAATGAAAATAGTAATAGGTCCTACTTCACTCGACCGTGAGCTAATCATTGCGTCAGAGCATCCACAGTCCTGCTCAAACACCAGTAGAAAGAACATTCAAACTGGACACAAAAAGAAAAAGTGCGAAGTATCAAATATAGTTCAAATTTCTGTACTAAAAAATTTGAATGTATTTAAGAACCAGGTGATAAGCTGGATCCACGGCCTCTTCGTATTATGTGTTTTGAGAGTCTTAGCTAATGATGCAATGAAATCTTTAAACCTCGAAAGACACTTGAAATCAAAACTCCCAGATTTGGCTGAGAAACCACTTGAATATTTGCAAAAAATGAGTGAAAATATGCAAGAACAAGAAGGTGTTTTAAAAGTATGTTTGTTGAAGATAGAGTCCTCCTTAAAGGCCTCCTATATGATAGCACTTCAAGTAGCGAAAAATAAAAGCTATGTACAACCGAAGAAAAGTTGATCAAGCCTTGCGTGTTACCAGCTAGTGAAAAGGTTTTGGAAAAAAAGCAGCACAGAAACTAAAAATAATTCTTCTGCCTGCTAACCCTGTAAAGTGTAGATTTTAAGAAAAGATATTGAAAATTAAGTAACAAAAATGGTAAAAATTTACTGTTTTATTCAATTTGCCTTAATAAATCAGCGGACTTAGATAACAAGGCCCTTTTTCTTTGTTTTTTGTGAGGGTAAAGTGTAAAAGAGAATTACAGAAAAAACTACTTTGTTCGCTCGACGTGCTGGGTAAAACAACCAGCTCTGAGTTTATTAAAGCACTTGATAATTACTTCCTGGAAGGTAAAATGGAATGTTGAAAAATGTACTGTATTGAGCTATGTACAGGCGCTGCGGCAGATATGACTGGACATCGCTCTGGAGTTGATGCAAAGGTGGAAAATCTTGGTTACCCACACTTTTTGTCTACACACTGCTTTATCCATCGTGAGCATCTGTGGCCTAATACATGTTGACAGATGTTATTGAAGTTATAAATAAAATTCAACACAAAGCGCTTTATTCTTGATTATTTGAAACACTTTGTGAAAAAATGGGTCCCCTGTATCCTCACCTTTTTCTTCACGTTGAAGCAAAATGGCTTTTTAGGGACAAAATACTGACCTGATTGTTGGTCATGCTTAAAGAAATCAAAATGTTTTTACAAAATGAATAATTCGAAATTTTACGAACTCAAAATGAAATAAATGGAAATTTTACCATCATGTCCAATTATGGATGGGTAGCTTGCATACTTGGCGGATGTTTTTCACTGTTAAATAAACTAAACATATTCTTGCAAGGATAACTGAAGAAGGTATTTGCAGTACGAGGTAAAATAGATGCTTTTCAGAAAAAAATGTCACTGTGGCAAACGTGGTTAGCTGAAGAAGATACAATGCTTTCAAATTTTGATGGGTATAGGGGAGAGAATGTTGTTAACTGGCAAGTGATATCTATTGTTTAATAGCACTTACAATAACTGACAGGATTTTTTGGTCGCATTGCCCAAAGGTAAAAGGTCCTAAGCATGGAAACATGAGGATAATAGATCCATTTCGGGCAATCATTAAAAATAGCAGTTTAAACATGAATGAAAAAGAAAGCCTTATTGGTATATTTTGCGACAACGGTCTGAAAGCTAAATTCCAGTCATTCTTACCAAGACATCATTTTTGGCTCTCTATAAAAATGAATACCCATCACGGAGTGAATAAGCAATGAAAGTTTTGATTCAGTTTTTAACAACATATTTGCGCGAAAAGACATTTTCCTTTGTCACAGCAATTAAGTCTCGGGTACCGCTCTCGGCTTGAAAGAAACATGGCTCTCATTCTTGGAGTGACGTTATAAAAGTCAAAAACCCACAAACTGATTTCAAATCAACAGGAACAAACATCACACTAAAAATGTGCAACACTTCATTTCACTTCAAATTTTCAATGTTTTTTAAATAATTACACGATTATTTTGTTACCTTTTAATAGGTGCTTTTCATAGAAGTTTTCTAATTATTTATTCATAACTTACCCTTTTTTTTCTAAATTCATATTAGTGATTCGCCAAATTTAAAATTATATATATTTAGAGGTCCATGTGGGTTTAAGGTTGGCGACCGCTGAACTAATCGATATGTTCTTAACATGTCTGCAAGGACGTTTCAGTAATTTAACCTTGAACTTTAAAACAGGGCTTCTACACTTTTGCCAATAAAAAACTTTGTTTATCCTCAACACCCTGATGGTTGGTGTGTTGATAGGTAGATCAATTATGTCTGCACTCAAAGGCTTTCTGTTACAGCGCCTTGCTACAACTAATCTATAAGCAAAACTAACTCACAGTGGCAGTGTCAAAGCTAACTTTATGAATACATAAAACTTGAGCTTTTGCGGCCTTATCTTCTGGAGTTCCGGATCGTCAAATTCTCTTATACAAATAGGAGGCCTTAGTATAGCAAACAATATGATTTCACAATTAAGGTTTGTTACGTTTGAGTTAAGTATTACGTCAAAATCACATTAACTAATTGACAGAAAAGCGCAATAAGTTTTCCAGCAGCAAAAATGCAGTGAGGCGATCTAAACAAGAATTTTTGCCAAAAAAAGATAAACTGAATAGCATTAAGACCGACGCAATGTTACATCAAACTGCATTTGTTATGTATCTTTTGTAACTGTGAAGAATGAAAAGGTTAGTAGGCCTTGCCTAAGCAACTTATTGATATTGTCCCAGTGTTTAAACATAATTTCAGTAAATAATTGTGTTTTAGAATTTCACTCATTTTACTCCCAAACAATTACAATTGATGTGGTAAAACAACAAATAAAATTTAAAACCCAAAAAAAGAAGTTTTGCAGAAATTTTAGTAATGCTAATTTGTTCTTAGCTTGGTTTCTTATCAACAAATGTACATGTGTTGAACTTGTTGAATTAATTTCTCTGCTTGCAAAATTGTGACTGTTTGGGTTGGGAGCTTCTCCTCTTGACAACCTCACGGCTCATCGATGCTCGCTGACAACATAAACATTATTCTCTTCACTTTTATTAATGTAAATTTTTCTTTTTTCATTGTTTGCTGTTAATTACGCAAACCTGAGATTGCATCCAATGTATTGACTTAAGCTCCTAAAAAGCTCTCGCTTTCTCCAATGCTTAACTGTATAACTCTACCCTCTTTCTGCTGAATGTCGGCACAAAATGGCTCGATAAAAAGTACCCTGTCTTTTGTTTCTTCGATTGAAATTCTCTTGAATCCTCAATTCGAGGCTCCCAACTGTGGCTAAAGTGTTGTCAAATGGATTAGACCAAATTAGCATCAAAGGCGTCGGCAGGGGGCGAGGGGAGAGCTGTGCCCCCCGGGAATGTAAAACAAGGGTGTGCAACCTGCGGCCAGCGATGTAAAGAGGAGGTGAAGTGTACTAATGCAAACTCCGAAAAATCGATTTCCGAAAGAAACATCTTCATCTTCTTTTTTGGATTGCAAATGCAAGTATCCAGTGCTTCGAAGCTTACTTTTGAGTGAAAAAAGTTTGGGTTACAAACTCTGAGAGTCAAACTAAATTTTCAACTAGCCGATATTGATATCTCCCCTGAAAAACTTTCTGCAGACCACCATTGGATAGTATATCGTTAGTTGATTAATAGATAATTTGCGTTGCTGCAGTATCATTTATTGCGTGTTGCGCAGATGATACAAAACTCATGATGATGATACAACACAATCTGTTTATCTGACTCGCTATCTGTGGCTCTGTCATATCGAAACAAGATTTAGAACAACAGACACCATATTTAGGCCTAATAGCGATCCTCTTACGTTTACATAACATCTGTGGTGGCTGTGTGGTACATACTTATAACATATACCCAGCCAACACAAATATCACTCGTATATGAAAAAATAAAGCTGTGACTCGAACATTCGATATCCACTGATCATCTCACTCTCACCTAACTGCTCAAATTTTTGACCTCTAGCAAGCGCAGCTGCCACTTTTTAGTTTCCTTTTAATGTTTTTAGGGGGTATATTAGGTCTACTGATTCCAAACCCAGCAGTTTGAAGACACCGTTGAGGAAATTGACCGCCACATTGCCATGTTCTGATGAAGAGGAAGCTGACCAATGGACTCGGAACAGATCGTACTTTTTGAGGTTGACTGAGATTAGGAGAAAACAACACCGAAAAGAGTGGGAGAAAAATAAAGCTGATGGTCTCTCTACGTAAGTAATAAAAAATGTAAAACTTGATTATAACCTAAGGCAATGTTCTGAAACTTCTTTTAATGCAATACATTTGAAAAAACTTGCTAGACTTGTGAAGCAGCCGATAACATCTTGAGGTGTTGGTTTGCCCTTCTGCAAAATAAGTGAGACCCAAAATTAAAATAACTGTGGCCATAATGCGAGATTTTTAGATCTGTCATTTTGATCGTAAAATCACGCTTTTCTAAGGTTGTCACTCAGCCTTCTTGTTTTTATCGCTTTTACAACTGACTGTCTCAGTCTTTATTCATATTGCCTCAATTGCAGCAAAATTGTGCAAATTGATTCTTGGTCATATCTATCACACTTTTGTAAAAATGCAATTAATTATGCTTGTTAAAAAAAATAAATAAGGACCCGACGTTCAAAACTCTTTTGACCGAAAAAAGTGACAATTATTGGCACGAAACCAAATTATCATGCGACGCCCTTGAAAGATTAAAATGACTCACCAGGGCGTCACTACACGCCGTTTGAGAACCATTGGCCATAGATCTCAGTTACATAGATGGCAATCACTCGTAATTTATCTGTATACTGCTGCTAGAAACACGAAATCGAATTTCTAGACGTTGTACCCGCTACTCACCTTACATGCCTCAAGCGAAGAGACACCCCTTCTGGGACTCAAGAGGTACTTCCGACTCCCGTGGGGAGAAAGTATTCAACTGGGACATCTCTTCTGACCTCCTCCCCCTCAATGACCCTGACATACCTACTTTTCTCCATTGCTCCTCTGGCAGTTGCTCCTCCCCTAACATTTCCTCTGCTTCCTCCTCTCTCGCCCTCTCCTGCTACTGGGAGGTGCTTCAGGACCTGGGTTCTGATCACCTACCAATTCTTCTATCTGTTTCTATCTCTTCAGTCTTTCGCCCCAACGAGCGTCCCCCTTCCTTCAATTTTTCGAAAGGTCGCTGGGATGACTTTGTTTTCTACTTTGACTCTCACTGTCCTTCTGCAGAGGAATACTCGTCTCTTTTTCTTTCCTTTGCTGCCGCTCCCTTTACCTCTCTGGCGCTGAATGCATCCAGACTGCATCAAACGCCATCCTATAGCCTTGTGGTCTGCTGTAGTGGAAGATGCGGTTAGTGAAAGACGCAAGGCTTTCGCTGCCCCTCACAGAAGTGATGAAGATCGCCAGGCTTACATCTCCGCTTCTCGACGCGCTTCGTCTCTCGTTGCCAAGGCCAAGACTGAGGCATGGCAGACGATTTGCTCTTGTCTCTCACCTAAATTTAACCCTAAAACTGTATACTCTCTTCTTCGTTCTGTCGCTGGCTCTTCTTCCTTTCCCAATTTCCCTAACTGTTTCTCTTTCAGGGAGTCGGCTTCGGTTTACGCCGCTTATTTGAGATCCCACTTTTCTGTTTCTCAGCCAAAGGTCCTGCGTAGCAGAGCCATAGACTACCTTTCCGAGCTCCACCGAGCCATGTGTTCTGAGGAGTCTCACTCGTCCTTCTACTCTCCCCTCTCTCCCGCAGAATTTCTTGCGGCTGCCTCCAACCTTTCCTCCTCTACTGCCCCGGGCTCAGACAAAGTTGCCTATCCCATGCTAAAGCATTTTTCTCGCTTTGGCATGGATTTTCTTCTTCACATCTTCAATCTTTCCTGGACTTCGCATTTCTTTCCTTCCATTTGGAAGACATCTTCTATTATTCCCATCCACAAGATGGGAAAGCCTCTCGACTCTCTTGCTTCCTTCTGGTCTATCTCTCTCACCTCCTGCGTACCAAAGCTTTTGGAACGCATCATTCTATCTCGTCTACTCTTCTTTCTGGAATCTAAATCCATTCTCTCTCCTCGCCAGGCTGGTTTCCGCCCTGGACGGTCTACACTAGATTAAATTCTGTATCTTTCTCAGTCCATTTCGGATGGGTTTAACAAACCCAGGCCTGGCTCTCGGACGATTCTCTCTACTATTGATTTTTCCAAAGCTTAGGATTCTGTCTGGCATCCCACTCTTTTCCATAAACTCATTTTGGCTGGCCTCCCTCCTTGCTTTGCTCGTTGGACTCAATCTTTCCTTTCTGATAGGTGCGCTTGCATGGTTTATCAAAATCACAAAAGCCGTTCTTTTCGAGTCCGTCGAGGTCTCCCGCTAGGATCCATTCTTGGCCCTGTACGTTTCTCTCTTTTCATCAATGATCTTCCGGCCTCTCTGCCTTCTTCCGTCAGCTGCTCTCTTTATACTGACGATCTGGCCATTTGGTCCTCCTCCCTATCAGTTCCCCCTGGGGTGGAGTCCACACAAGGAGCTCTGTTTCAATTGGAGCGATGGTCTGAGTACTGGTGTTTTCCTCTCAATCCGAGAAAATGTTAGGCCTCCTTCTTCTCAGTCGATCCCCACCAAGCTAACCTCCATCCCAACCTCCTTTTACTCAACTCCCGCCTCCGTTTCAATCCGACTCTTACCTTTCGTGGGGTCACCTTTGACCGCGCTCTTTCCTTTTCTAAGCATGTATCTTCGCTGAAGGCCACGTTTTTTCCACGTCTCAAAGCCTTACGCTGTATCTCTGCTTCCTCATGGGGTCCCTCTAAGGAGTCCCTATCTCTTCTGTATAAAGCTTTTCTTCGGCCCCTTCTCACTTATGCCTCTCCCAGATGGTTTTCTTTCTTAAGTGTTACCAATATCACCAAATTGGAACGCCTCCCCGAGCGGCCAGTCGCGCCATCACCGGCTGCCTCTCGTCCTCCTTTATTTCACTTCTTCTCTCCGAGGCTTCTCTACCTCCCCAACGAGTCACCCTGACTCATTTCATTCTTTCATCTTATGAGCGGGCTCTTCGTCTCCCAACCTCCTTTCCTATTTCAGGATTGGCCAGACTAGGAGTGAAACCAAGACTCTACAGATCTTCCTGGAGAGCTTTTGCGTCCACTCACCTGCTCATGCTTCCTTCTACTTCCCCTAGGAAGGCTCTTCTTGCCTGCCCTTCCTCTCCTCCTAGGAATCTACGTTATTTTGCTGTGGAGTCTACCCTTTTCTTTCCATGCTTCCACTCTGGTCTCCTCTCTCTCGCCAAGGTGCGGCTCTGAAGCCTGCGCCATTGTGCAAGCCCTTTGCTGGTCTCGGCAGCACCAACAAGTCTGCCATTTTTCTACCCTTCTCCTATCTGACTTTCGTTCTGACCTTACTACCCTGTCTTCTCATCCATCTTTCCTTTTACCTTAAACTCTCTGACAGATCTGGCAGGAACTGTCTGCTCTCTCCTCTTGTACTATCAGGCTACAATTAGTCCCCGGACATTCATTTCTCCTGGGGAACAACACGGCTGATGAGCTGGCCAGACGAGGAGCGCTTCTTGCGCCCCCTGCAATCCCTTATAGTCTCTCTCCGCTTATCTATCGTATCCACCCTTATCTTTTCTCGGACAGGAGGCGTACTATCTCATTGAAATTCTTCGACACACAGGCTCCCTCGATTTTCACCGAGGAACTTGTGCTCCCGCGTCACGCTCGCTGTGTTCTCTCTCGACTACGCTGTAACTGTCACAGCTTTCTGTTAAGTTCTTACCTTTCTAGTATTGGCAGAATTGAGAGCCCTTCTTGCAGCGCCTGCAGACACTGGTCCCAGGACACCTCTCATCTCATTCTGCACTGTCCAGCTATGGACTCTTTGCGCCGCTTGCTCTTTGGCGACTCTCTGTTTCTCTACGACCTCTGTTCCAGGCCCTGGGGAGTTGCCCGGCTTCTGGGGCTCCATGGTTTCCCGCCATGCTCCCATTCATCGGAAGGGGTCGGGTAATCAACAACAACAAGAGACATCTGTTGAACATCCCCTTCCCTTGACGGCAATTCGCCTGGTTGCTGATGAGTTATCGGTCTTACCGGTATATGATTGGTTTGAAACGCTGCCGCTTTTCCTAATCTAATCAGCACGTTTCTAACTGCTTGTTAAGATGTGAAGCGTTGCTGCCCTTCACCCGTGCGTTCATCCCATAAAGGTGGATGGATATTCGTCATTACAAATGTTACGCTCCACTTTAAATTATTAACAATCCTTCATCAAAATATTGATCTTATAAATCAAACGTAAAAGAAAGTTTTCCAAAAAATGATATAGTCTGAATTAGGCGATTCTCTAAAAAGAAGTCAAGTTAGCTTATTTCAGTATATGATTGCGCTTCTTTCTACTCCCAATTATCTTTCCCCTTAATGAAATCATTCTTTTCAACGTTTTGACTGACTTTCTCGATTAGATCAAATAGCATAGATATCCAATTGATATAAATGCTCCGGCATAGACTTATTTTTCCAGCTTCTATCTCATGAGGAACCTCTTGCAAACACTGCTTACGGTAATTCAAATTTATTTCTAGGCGTTTGCCAACAAAACCTCGCGGAAATCCCACCCAAACACACAAGAACAGATTAAAAGGAAAGAAAATTAAAATCAACTTACAGGTATTTTTTTTGACAAAGTGCAGTAATGTCGTATTTAACTAGCAACGTATCACAGTACTTTATAGGACGACTAGCCGGCTCTGCCGACGTCGCCTGCAGGCCCCCCCCCCCCCATCAGTAACGTCGGGATTTAAAATATCGGTTCAGCCGGTATAGCCGGTTGAACCCATCGTACACTTGTGTGAACATAAACGAAAAAATTGTGTTTTTTATGCACATTCATAATTGTTGTAACCGTAATGGTGATCATTTTAACATCTTAGTCAAGACTGGCCATGCTCTCAAAGAAAGAATCTTGCCACAAACTACCAATAATACTTTTAATAACTTTGAGAGGGGGAAAGATTAAAACATAGTCTAAAATGATGGTAGCGGCCAAATGGTGATTGTTTTCATAATTACAAAAATGAACTATTTAATGGTAAGCCTATTTTGCGATTTGGTGCGGCCTCTTTTGTATTTATATTTGTGGTATTAAGTTTTTTGGCTGCGCTATTTGTTTTGTTTCCAGCCGAGTGACAAAAGCGGCTATGCCTTGCCCAAATCTATTTACGATATTCTAGTAGGTACCCATCTGGCCATGTTATTTTCAAACAAATATTCTCTCTAAATTTAGTTTTACAAATTGTTAGGTTTGTGGCACTATTTTGATTTTTTCTTAAACTTGGGATTTTATTATTTTGCTTTATAGTATAGATAAAAATAACTTAACAGGCAGCATGTCAGCAAAAGAAAAAATCCTTGCTTCATAGTATATGTTGATATCGCCTGCAGGCCCCCCATCAGTAACGTCGGGATTAAAAATGTCGGTTCAGCTGGCCAAGCCTACTTTACCCATCGAGCACTTGAGTGTACAGTATTGAAACATTTATTTTTTTTACACAAAAGATTTTCACGACTTTGTGCGCTCCTTTTTCCTAATAGGATTTCTCCTTTTAAGGTTCTGGCTATGCCTTAGAAAGACAACACAACAAAGGAAAGGCTTTAGAAGTAGTCCGCTGGAAGCCCTGTTATAACATCTACTGCTTGTCAGTTGGGGCTAATTGTTCGGTTCGCTTTTAGGAGTATAATTAGAAGCTATATTTACTTAACAAAACAACAGGAATATCAATAAATTTTGTGGGAAATTGCTTAGTCTTTGCGTCACGTTCTCAAGCGACTACGCTTTTTGAAGTTATATCGCTGAAAAAAACTACATGGCGATTGGCGGAACACCCGGTAGCTAGAAAAAAGCTATTATAAAGTAAAATATCAAAAATATCTTCCATGTGGTGCGATTTGACACAGTGCCATTGTTTTCTTTTATTTCCTCTAAAACTTTCTCAAATGCTTGCTGGCTGCACATGATGCAGCATGTTCCTTTTCCTTGCTTAGATGAGCTCAGAGGAGTTAAAAAGAGTCCTTGCTTTTTTTAAAATTTTTAGGTTTGATCTTGTAGCTCTATAAAGCTATTATTAACCACAAAAGAAGAAAACTTTCTCCTAAGTATGGTGCGATTTTACCCCGGCAGGTTATGCCATCACCTATGCCGACCGAAAACCTATTAACTCGGGCAGCTAGGCCGGCTTCACCGTACAAACATTTGTGAGAGCAGCAAGGAAAAGTTGTAGAAAATATAGGCCATAGTTCCTGTACACGTAATGATGATCATCTTGATCTATTAATCAAGGCTGGTAATAATCAAAAAGAAAGAATGATGTCACAAACTATCATTCGTACTTTTTAAAGCTGTAGGAGGGGTGAAACAGTAAAAAATGATGGGGTCGCCTAAATGGTGGTCGCTTTGACAATTAAAGAAATAAGGTCTTTAGTGGTAGGCCTATTTGACAATATGGTGGGCCCTCTATCGTATTTATATTTGTGATATTAAGTTCTTTGGCTGCGCTGTTGCTTTCATACCACTAAAAAAGGATCTATGCCTTTCCCCAAGGTCATATATCCTATAACCTACTAACAAGCGCCTATTCAGCTATTTTCAAGCAAAAATGTTCCCTCTTAATCCAGTTTTTAAAATTGATGCTATTATTGTTTTATTTTGATCTTATCTTTAACTAGGGATTTTATTACATTTAACTTTGCCCCTTATCCAGACCTTCCTACTTTCATATGAAATTTGGTGTTTCGCACCGATACAAAGAGCGTATCAACACAAATATTAGTAATGGGCATTACTGCTTATGTTTGCTATCACAATGATGGTGGATGACTTTGCCGCCTGCTGCTGCCCTCACTGTATAGTGGCACAATATTGTGATGTCATTAGCGATTATGACGGAACACTGCTTTGTAAAAGGATTCAAGATCAAAGAAAAAAGTATGCTTAAAAAACACTTCAATGGATAATCGCTTGCTGTACCTTGATATAGCGTAAGATGTTATAGAGCTCATTGTAGCAAAAATTAACGTTTCTTGTAACGTAATCGATTGAAAAAACATTGTTCATGGGTGTGCTTAGCCACTAAATGTCTTCCAAGTTTATCGCGTGCTGGCGACGTCTTATTTTCCCTGTTTCACCTCAGGGCGTTCTTAAACTAAAAAAACTTTTATTCGTTAAAGCAAGTGCTTAAAAGCACATCAAAGCATTGGGAGGGCACCAAGGAAATTGATATGTATTTCCAGGATCAAGCCAATAAATATTAGGACCGCTACTAAGGACTTTTTCGTTACTGCAGACTAATTAGTTTGAGCTGACGCCTCTGACTGCGCGCAAGTTGCTTGGTTCTGGCATAAAAGCAGCCATGCAAAAAGCAAGCTAACCCGAAATGAATTACTCATAGTTAAGTTATTGCAATAGCAGGGCCTCTATTAATACTGTCGAGATCAAGAAAATTAAATCAACTGGCTACACCAGCCTCACCCTATTGCAAAGAAAATTTCTTCAACATTTAGATGATATGTAGCTCGACAGAAATATTTTGTTGCAAAAAATTAAACAGGACCAGGGGGGCTCACTGTGCCATGGCCCCCTTTGGTCCCAGATAGAACTATGCACAAAACAAACAATTGCCTGAAAATTTGCTGGTAGCATTGGGCTTTATGCCTGAGATTAACACAAGAGCTTCAAACTTTATACAGTTTTCTTGATACAAAGCATAAATCGCACGAGCAAGTTCGTTTGTGCAATAATCTTGCCGCAATAACCTATCGGTTTCAGACGAGGTGCGCAAGAAGTCTTGTGCAACATTGAGAGTAATATTGCGCAACAACAAGTAGCTCGCAACGAGTGAAAGCGAGTTTTGTACTTTCTGGAAAAGTTTCATATACATGTATATTGCTAAGAACAGAGCATACCTTTATTTTTCCCCAAGTTATTTAACAAACTATCTTGACGAGCCTAGGTTCATGGCTGATGATTAAAATTTTCTAATTTTAGTCAAAATGCTTTGGATTGTAGTCTGAGGAGGAAACGAAATCATTGATTTGATAAGTAGAAATTTGACATTCTCCCTGGAATGTTTTTTAGAAGACTATAAAGATCACAATAAAAAGTTTAATGAGTGGGCAAAAGTAGCAGAGACGCTACAATCAGAGACAGCACAAGTTACTGTAGCATTCTCTGGCTTGCAACGTACGCGAAATTCAAGCCTGCACAAGCACTATGAAAGACATATCTATGTTTTTTTCCAATTCTGAAAAATGTCTTTCGCTGTCTTTCGCTATTACATTCTCAAGTTAATAACAAATGTTCTGATTTTTTGCATTCGCGTTTGAAGCGTCATTGTTCCACAAGGTGGATTGAGAACTATGATGCTGTCTTCGTTTTCAAGGAGTTTTTTTCCGGCGGTTGTTGGTTCTCTTTATCAACTGGCGGAATCAAGAGATGGAGAAGTTTTTGGAAGGGTTATGCCTTATTTGAAAGCAACAGCAACAGCTGGGTTTTGGTTAGCCTAGAAGTTATCAATGCTACACTGAATCTTATCAAACTAGTTACAAAGAAGCTACTGAGCACCAAGAAACTATTTTGGCTGCATTAGATACTACAAGTATTATCAGTTGCAAAGATGTGATACAGACTTTAGGGACAATGAAAAAATATTTATTCGACTATTGACACATGCCGTAGGTCTCTGCGGATAATCCGTACCCATGCCTCGAATTGTGAATCGGCAAGCCAATAGAGCGAATCCACTAGTTGTTTCACCATTGTAGGTTTTACAGACGTTCTGTCTTTTTGCCTTTTATAGACACAGTGCTTGAGCAACTCAGCGAAAGATTTCGCTCTGATCTTGATGATTGCACTAATTTTTGATACCATCTGTCTGTGTAGAGCAGGGAGGTGTGCAACCTTTTTGTTATTGCCGGCCGCATTACGTTTACTTCTAGAAAGTACGACCGCCAGTAAGTTGAAAATTTTTGTGTTGCATTAGTTAAAAGCATAATGTAAAACAATGTCAAATAATTTTTAATGAATTTATTTGATACAAAGAATCTATTGAATGCAAAGTTTGCGATTCATCATACATTAATGACTCCCTTGGTTTTGCATTCGAGCAGATAAGCTTGCAAAGTCGGGTGTCTCGTTGGATACCATCAGCCTTAGCTCAGACTCCAAATTGCTGTCTAATAATCGGGTTCGGTACTCGTTTTTCAGATACTTTATCTTTGAAAATGCTGATTTGCACACATAAGTGCTTCCAAAAAGAGCAAGCGTTTCTATTGCCAATTCTCGTAGCATAGGATATTTAATTGCACTTTTCCAAGTTTCCAGCAAATTTTCTTCGTCTTTATACTTTTGTACAAGCTGCTCATCATTCTTTATCTTCACCAGTTCCATTTGGAGATCCATTGATGCACTTTCAGTTTTCACCAGATGTGGAAAAGCAACAAGTCTTAAAGTTTTTGAAATTTTCTCAAAATCTTGAAAACGGTCAGAAAAATCTTGCAATACTGCACCAAAAACAATATTAAAGAGAGCGATTAAAACTTTGTCAACTTGTATTTCATTGCTGACAATCAGAGCCGACAATTGTGGGAAATGAAAAAGATTATGCTGCTAAAGATGATTTTCGAGGAGACGACATTTGTCTTTGAAATCCAATACTAACAAAATTGCAGAAAGTAGAGTATTCATTCTCGAAGCTTTTCGTCTGACACTTTTCAAGAGAATCCGTCAGAAATAGAGTGAAAAGGTGAAGTGAGTCACTTATATAGAGACACAGTTGACGAAAAAGAAAAAAGGGAAAAAAAGGCTCTATCGTGATTGGTAAAAAGAAGCGACCAATAGAAGGAGCGGAAACTAATGTGTGATTTTTAGACCATAAACGAATTCTTTTTGTTTGCATAAATTTGGTTTGGATGTTTTAATGTACGTAGCTTCAAGGGTGAAAAGGTGAAAAGAAGTACGGCCACGGGCAAGAATAGAAAATTGTTCAATGCCACGAAGATTTTTCAAGTCTAATCCATTGCAAAGACAGATATCTTTAAGTGCGACAAAGATATATTCTCCACGGATGCGAGAAGAGAGTGTTTCCATGGAAAGAAGATCTTCACACAGATTAAAACGTGGAGATAGATAACGTATACATACTAGTAGTTGTGCTGAGTCCTTGATGTCAGTTGATTCATCGACAGCGAGTGAAAATAAACTTGCTTTTTGGTTTACCTTTGTCTGAAGAGAAAGGGTCAGCTGTTAGGCAATATCATTTCGACGGCGTTGAATCGTATAGCGCGAGAGAGCAATTGATGAATAGTCAGTTTCCTTACCAGGGTGAATGCACTTAAACTACGTCGATGAGACATCGCTTAACAAGTTCTCCATCGGAATAAGGCTTCCCCGCTACGCCAAGATGATATGCCACTCTGTAAGAAGCTTCGCAGCAATTATTATCAGACTTAGTAAAAGTAGACATGCAAGATGTCTGCTGTCGTACACTTTTCTTCAAATTTTCTACACAGATCTTTCTGGGCTCGCCTTTCAATTTCGCGTGAGTGTGTGACGTATGACGACGAAAATGTTGCTTTGCATTATCTTCTTTAACAGTTTTAACAACTTGACTGCATATTAGACACATCGTGGTGTGTGCTGGTGTCTCGATCATGAAATAGTCCAACACTTACTGGGCATTGAATATCTTTTTTTCCTCTTCTAGAGTTTTTTTTTCGTTTCAACGACATAATACAATGTAATTTTTACAATATTTAAAATATTTCTACGGTTGACGATACACTATCGCTGTAATAAACACGACACAACGCAATGTTAAAAGTAGATGAATGCAAAACTCAACGTTCAGTTATTAAAAACAAAATGATTACAAATGCTACTAAAAAATATTCAACAATTTTGAAAATCTTGTTGGTAATAACAAGCTTAAATTAAGCTTCAACCCTCGTCGTTTTACCATAGCTGGACAACTTGCTTATACGCCCACTCAACCAATACTAAAAACTTTACATTGCCTGTAACTTCGAAGAAGCACAGCTAAAAAACAATTATTTATTGACCACGCTGCCGAACCGTGGAGCACAAACTCATTTTTTAACCAAAGCGAGAATTTACTGAAATTCGATCACCTGCTGGATAAAATGGAACATGACCATTGACCAATGTCATCATTTTTAAGAATTAAATTGCGTTTCTGCCAGACTACTCCAATCAGGTTTTTGCACAACCTGTCGACAAATGTGTTTTTGCATTTTTTCTGTTTTGCGTTGATATACGCCACCATCTGCTGCTATATCGTGTATTTTTAATTGTATGTGCGCGGCCGCACGAACTTTTATTGACGGCCGCAGGTTGCACACCATTGGACTGTAGAGCATGACATTTGCTTCGACTCGATCGGAAATGCTGTGAATTTGTATCTTCCTTTTCTGAATGACAGCATTGACGCTGTGGAGGATAAAGTTATGCGATAGCGTTGACATTGACTGCGCCGCAAAGGTGATTCTTTGCCGAGCAACGGTTTAGGCGCGTTGCTGTCTGCTAAAGAAATGAATACCAATCCATTTCTGAAAGTTCTTCTTCAAATCTTGACAACTCGTCGGGTTGCTACAGCAACAAATGAGCGTTTGTTTAGTGCTCTGAAATATTTGAAAACCTATTTGGGGTCCGCAATGAAAGAAGTTTGAATGGATTGACATTGCTGTATGTTCGCCGTGACCTCAACATTAATTTTGAACATGTGATTGATGAATTTTCACGTAAAAATTGTATGCTAAATTTCAATTTAGTTAAATTTTGACATACAGCACGATTAAATGTTTTTGGTTTGCCTATCAGCATTACCAATCAGTTTGTATTAGTTAATGCGTTGCGTGCAGTAGTGTAAGTGAAAAATTTTTTTGTGTGTGCAACTGTCTTAAATTTTTTTACGTTCTGTTGAAAAACTGCTTATACCCCTTGTCTCCTGGGAAGAAAAAGCCTCGATATCCCTATTGTGACTAAATTCTGAGGGCTTTACCACTGCACTTGGGCTGTGTTGTTCAACAAACTTTGGCCCCCTTTTGAAGAATTCCTGGCTGGGCCACTGAACTGTACCATCTTTATTTCCCCTCCTCTTTTTCTTGGGGGATCACCAAGTTTATGCTTGGAGTTGGCTACATTTAAAAGTTTCAGAGACTTCATTTGTAGATGAACCTTTCGAATATTTTGATAGATAATTCCAAAGATCCATGCTATGGAGGCAAAATAGACAAAATATACCAAAGGACTTAGTTTTTCTCGAAATCGCAAGTTTGTGATGGGCAGGCACCAAAATTTTGAATGTTCTTAACCGTGGTCCACATTTTATCAACGTTTATAGAGTTTATTTTTTGATGAATGTTCTTGAAACCATAGACAAATAATGCCAAAGAACCATGCTTGTGAGAAAAAGTAGTCAAAATACTGTATAGCAAAGAATTAACTTTGTTTAACAATTGCAATTTTGTTAGGTCAAGTAGGATAATTGTTCAACTAAAAATAGAACATAATATATTGTAACCAATTTTTGATCATCCATTATAAACTAATCGTGAGCCCTAACTAATTAGAGTCACAAATTGCTGGAAAGCGAATTTACTAAGCTTTCAAAGAACGGTAATTGTTAGCATCTTATAACTTTTATGTATTAAATTTACCTGTGTTTACTCAGCTTAACACTTTTTGGGCGGTGTAAAAAGTTACACTACAGGTGAAAAATACATATCATAGACTCTCAGAATTACCTTGAAATAATCTTTAATTCGGTGAAAATAATTTAAATTTTGAAATAATTAAAATTGAAATAATTTTTAATTTTGAAAATCGTTTGAGCGATGAGATCACAATCAGCTTTTAAGTAAACTAATTTTATAAAAATGGTGCAATTTTTGAAAAAAATCATTATATTATGATCTCAGGTCGCGAAAGACTGTGTTAATCGTATCAGACAGCATTATGACATCATAGAGCGAGTTGTAAGCGTGCGAAAGAAAAAGAGAAGAAGCATGCTTAGAAGGTTTAAAATGCTTAAATAAAGAATTGCTCGTTGCATTGTCAAATGAGCATAAATTGTTGCAGATTTGTTTTTATCGAAATTACCTTAGTAATAATATCTCCTGAAAAAGCTTTTAATCGCGTTTCTACGACCAGTAGTTTATGAAAAAATACAGCTAACTATTTGACCAATCAAGGGTTGACTGTAACGTCTTCTTAGACCACAAAGGAATGAAATTTTTTGTAAGGTGATGGGTTGGGTGCTAGCTTTCGATTAAGCATAAAACGGTTTTGCCCAGTCAAAAAATGCAAATTAAAAAAAATATCATTAATTATGACGTCACCAATACCATTATGACATTCACCCCCAGATGGTGATCAATCGTGCCAAGATTGATGTTTGTACGCCCAACAGTTTCGGGGGAGTTAAAGCGAACCTACGTTCGTACGTACGTACGTACTTACACACGTTCAGACAGAATTGCGCTTTATATATTAGATAACTGCTTATGCCTGCCAACATGTTGCTTTTTCCTTGATTAAAATTTTTATGTTCGTACCCTTTTAATGCTGTTATCATTGGATTCGTTATCTAAGGAGTGCGAGCCACTGTTTTATCAATTTAAAACAAGCAGAGGCTAATTTAAACGCCCAAAATTTGGCATTTAAAAGGAAAGCAAACAGGATTGGTTTGAGGCAGGGATGTGGAAGCGGTTATTTTTCAACCGCTTCCGCTTCCACACCTATCGCTTCCGCTTCCGCTTCCACACCTATCGCTTCCGCTTCCGCTTCCACCAACAAAAAACGAAAAAACGACCGTTGACAATTTTTTTAACTTTTGTGGGTCTGTAGCCTGCCTTCTCCTACACTTTATCATTTTGAGGAGACAAAAACCTTCATTTATTGCTATTACTTTATCTACTTCGCTTCAGCTTATTTTTTCGAACTACTCTGTGTTTGTTTTTCTTAGATATAAGAACTCGTGTTGAATGTAGAACAGTGCTTTTCAATCTTTTTTGTCATCGCGGAGCCCCTAATGTACTTTCGCGTTTGCCACGGAACTCCCACTAACAAAAATTTAGAAATCATAATTTGCTTGCAAGAAAATCAAATATTTCGTTACTACAGTACAATTTAAAAAATTCTTAAACACTTCAACAAATAGACAGTTATTACAAGTTCGTTCACTACTTACTACCACTTTTACAACAGTTAACTTAATGCTTCTCAGATCTAAATCGTATGACCACATATCATAGCTCTCGACAATAACCTGTCGTCACAACAACAATTTACACCGTATAGCGTTGATTTTCCCTCTCTATTCTCAGCTAACTCTGACTTTGAGTGAACTTTAACTCTAATCATCATTACGGACCTTCTGTCCGTCCTCAAAACACGTATTGACTCCGATCTTTTTGGATGGTGAAGTGCGAAATTTCTGTCGTATGTATAGTTTGTACATGTAAAGCGAGCAAAATTGAACTGCACCAATCAACAGCCGCCTCAACGTGGTGGTGCGGTCCCCGACCCGTTTGGGTTGGGTTAAAATGGCTGTTGGCCTTCCCGAGGGTCCCAGTTACCCCTGGCACTCCCCTCACACAAAGCATTTTTTCGCCGTGCAGCCGCCTAAACGACCGCAGAAGGGTAGCACGCAGCCTCTATAAAACTGACCTGTCTTCTCCTGCCTTTCTCTTGAATGTCTTCTCATTCTTCTCTTTCTCCTGATGAGTGGCAACGTTCATCCAAACTCTTGTCCTGTCTTTTCCTGTTTAGTGTTCGCTGGAAATGTGACCTGGCGGGGTAAGTCAGTGCAATGCTGTACATGCTCTAATTAAGTTAATTTAAAATGCTCACTACTCTCCTTTTCTAGATTCAGAACTCTTGGCAGCTCTCACTCCTGGAGCTGCCCTCTCTGCTTTTTTTGAAGATTCCACACCTACCAGCACTGTGACTTCCTCCTCGGACTCTTCCAGCCGCTATACCACCACTGCTCAATCTGGCCCCCTTCTGCAGCACTTGCACCCCATCCTTGCCTTCAAATCTCTTATCCTTTTTCCACCCACTTTGTATCTTCTCCCTCTGCACCCTCACCACCGCCTCATGCTCCTGACTGTTTCTCTGTACCTTCCGCTTCCTCTTCCCCTTCTTAACTCCCTCAGGGTTTTTCAATGGAATGCTGGGGTCTCCAAGCCAGGAGCACTAAACTAATGCACTTTATTTCGTCTCATCTCGTTGACCTTATTTATATCCAGGAATCTAACCTCAATTTATCTTCCTCTTTCCGGATCCCTGGATTCTCTGCTCTGCGATCCCATGGCACCCACTCCCGATCTGGTATTTTTTCTACTGATGTCGCAGACGCTAGCGGCAGCGTCATCATTTTTGTCAAGCAGGGGTTATTCTTCTCTGAGCTTTCTACCTCCTCTCTTTTTTTGCTCGGCCCCTACTCTGATTATGTAGAGGTCAACATCTCTCTAAACGACTCCTCCTCGCTCTCATTTCTTAATGTTTATGCCCCCCCCCATTCGTTCTTCTACGAAGGATAGCAGAACCAATTTCTTTTCTCTCTCTATTCTTCCCTCCTATGCGGAAGCGGTGGATTTTTCGCGCTTCCGCTTCCACAGTAAAAGTACCGCTTCCACCGCTTCCAGCTTCCGCTTCCACATCTCTGGTTAGAGGGATTAGCTTTTACCTAAAATGCCGATTAAGAAACGATAATCTTACATGGTAAACAGGTCTGTGTTCGTATTGTAGGTAGGGGACGCTATATTTTCATCTTAAGGATTGCTTTTTGACATCTGTTTGCCAAGAAATTAAAACCAAAACTTTTTCTACGAGTGATGCATGAGATTATGTTATCAATCATTATTAACTGGAACCTTTAAACAGGAAAACAATCATGCTAATGAGCAACAAGAACTGGAAAAATCACGAGTTGCTAAAAAACTAAGTGCTGGAGATCGGCCCATTAATCCTGGGTTGAATGCAATTCAATGTGATGAAGGCTGTCGCCTTGTAAAGGTAAGAGTCATTTCTTTCGCTTGTCCGTCAAAATAGTTTTTCCCTAAACAAGGAGACAAAAAAAATTGGCCAAAAACCATACCTTCTTAGTAGGATTGGTCCTCAAAAATGGTTACCGTTACAATTTGTCGAAATACGTATTATTGTTTTCACAAGCCAAAGAAAAACAGCCGGTAAGTAAATATGTTGGTAACTACTAAGGTAGCGAGCACTAAAGCAATAGTTTACTCAGACATTGCCACTTACCAGACCTGGGCCACAGGGATAGTCAGAATTTTCTTCAGGCAAATATTATCAATACATATCCGCCTCATGAAATTTGATTGGATTTTGCACTTAAAAATGTTTGAAGCCAGAATTCAAAAAAGACTTTTCGAGGCAAGTGCCTTATTTGCCTCAATCTAGCTTGGATCTTGTAGATTCAACAATTGCGCGACTGAGGTCGAAACAATCATATTTGATCAGCAACTATGCTAAATTTACATATCTTAACTAAAATCTTGTGGGTGGTACAGAATTTTAATATAGCTTTGAAAAAAGCTGGTTTAGGCACAAGCTTTTCGTGATGCTTTCATCATTGATGTTATCACGTCAAAAGAAAGAGCTAGAGTGAATACGTAGTTTTATGTGATTGATTTCCACGTTAGGCAATCAGGACAAGCCAATGATAGCACTAGTATTGTAAAGCGCGCCAAAGAAAGAGATTTCGCAATAGCAATAGGCTAGAGAAAGCCCAACAAGAGGCCAAGTACAGTAGTAACGCCGCGATTATCACAAGAGTTTGAGAGTGCAAACAAACTCTTTCTGTCTGCATAACACCGGGCGCTGAGTCTTGATATAAGCAGCTTCTTTGAGATTAAGGTGGAAAGAACTTCGTGCTGTGGCGAGGATTGAAAACCGCTTGTTGTCATTCCGCTTTTGCGAAACCTTTTTTGGCGCGCTTTACAATACTAGCGCTATCATTGACTTGTCCTCATTGCCTACCATCCAAATTAGTCACACAAAACTACTTACTCACTCTAGATCTTCCCTTTTGACGCGATACCGCCACTGATGAGGGCGTCACGAAAAGCTTATGGCTAAAACAGTTTTTTTCAAAGCTATATTAATATCTTAACAAAAACTCATTAACAAATTCTACTCACAAATACAACTAAGAAATAACGTACAATTTTTGATGGAAGTTGTTTTTTGGATTGAAAAAATAATTTATCCCTTCAATGATTTATGTAACATTGATATATGTTGCGTTGTTATTTTGGAACAATAACCATTCTTATGAAATCTGTTATAGACTCGTTCTTACCAAACCATTACGGGATTGCTTCCCCTATTTTGAATTAAAATTTTATGATCTTTAAAGGGTTGAGATAAACCGAAACGTCTTATCACTTTTCAAAAATACGAGTTTTTGTTTTTTTCAGTGGAGACTTGCAGCTGTTCCATGTTTTATGTTCAAATTTACCCATTTATTTACAGCGTAATTATGATCAATTTATTTTTAGTCGGCTTGCGGTGGTTTTAAGAAAAGAAGTTTTGGAAATAATGAATATGAAGGAGAGTTTTTAAGTGGTGAAAATAAATTGCAATGTGAAGAAGCCTGGGAAGAACTGCTTGATGATGACCTCACCAAAAAAGAGGAAGTCTCTTTGCATTCTTCAGCCTCAAAGGAGTGCGACCAAGGGTACTTTACCATGCCTCGCGAATCTGTGTGCAGCCGTAATTTTTCCAATGACCAGTACTGCGCAACAACAACTGCTGGCAACCCTTCTCCCCTTAACTTGTCATCACAACATATTCACAGCAGTTTTACCTCTTTTTCTGACGGAGCCTCCTACACTACCCCAGCCACCGACAACAATTCAAGCATCGAAGTTGAAAGTGCCTGCTGTCAGACTGACTTGATGCTATTTTACGACGGAATCAATGACCCAAATAAGACCATTGTTCTTTTGCAACCTGATTCGAATTTGAAAGCTACAGTAGCCGAATGTGAGTCCCAATCAAATGCGAGAAATCGTTTTGCTATTATGAACAAAGTTGTTAAAATGATGTCGCCATTGCTTGTTGCAAATGCAACCTGGCGCTGTGGCCAAGATAATTTTATTGAATTGCAATGGATTTTGAAATATCACCTGCAACCTGCATGGAAAAAATGGTATTGCAAATTCAAAAAGAATCAGTCTTCAGAATGAATCACAAAACTGCATGGTGCTTAAGCTAAAGCTTGGTGAATTTACCGTATGTAAGGTCTCCTCACCAAGTGAGTTAAACTTCAAGAAAGGTATTTACTTCTTGCCTGGTTGATCTTGTAACCTTTAAATGGAACAAGTAGGAATCATGATTAAAGGTGTTCTAATTGTGCCAGTTGTTTTTGATCAAAACAAGCTTTGAATTGCAGCTGTTATGAGTTGTGAGAAAAAATAAACTACTTGCTGCACCAGTACATTGTACAATTTATTTTGTTCGCACTTTACAGATTTCACTTAGGTTTGCGTTTTTTTCCACAAAACACGCATGACACGAAATAAGTTTGTGGAAAAATTCTGTTTGCCACATTTTTTGCTGTCAGATCGGATAGATCGAGAAAGCGTGTTAGATCTTGTTTACAATTTTTGCCACAGGACTTATTGAATAGCGCGACAAAAGTAAAAACACTTTTGAAAGATTTAAAAGCTGAAACCAGATGTTATTACCCTACTACACTTTGTAAAAGCGGCGCCACAGAAATTCGAATGACGGAAATTTATCTTCAAGTCAGGTTGAAGAATTTGCATCTGACTGCTAGATGGCAATATCAAGCTGAACGAACAAAGTTTTTGTCCCAGTTTTACGAAATCTTTTCCAACTTATTCCTGAAAGAAAACTTTTGTAAAAATATTGCTTTTTTGCTAGCTTTTCTCTTTTTCAGCAATCACAACTTCCTTGGATTGGAAATGAGTCATTCTACCGAAATGCCCCTTCGCCGCAGGCCAGGATATGAACATGAGCATTTAGCTAACTCATGGTAGACCTAACTTACAACATATTGTATGTCAGCTCTTACCGGGTTTTAAATTGTTCTTTTTGAAATGTCATAATAAACAAACACAGTAAAAGAATATAACAACACAGTAATGTAACGGCTAGCTACTATCTTTCACATTGCAACAGAAATTTGAGCTTAGCACTATGCCTTGATTGCAAATTCATTGTAGCTGCAAAATATTAGCTTTCAGCTTTTCAAAGTGGCTTTAAAGGTCTAAATTTTCAAGACATATTGAATTTGTTTATGCGTTACTGTCACTTTTAAAAAGCCATTTAAACAGCCGTTCAATTCGTCATTTTCATTGTTTGTCCTGTCGCAAGTTGGCGCTATCTATTTTTGGCAATATCGTGTACAAGGTAGGGAACACCTAAAGCGTATGGTATGTTGCGGTGATTGCTGATGCCAGGTTCTCTCAATGCTTCGTGAAAACGTTTTTGAGAACTTTTGTACAGCATTTTGTTAATTTAACCAATGATCAAAAGTACGTTTAATTATGAAGCAATCAAGCAAAACGATAAATGCAACCTTGAATTACTTGTCTTATTTTTAACGGCATTGTTCCTGTCCTGCAATTTTAAAAAATATTAATCCAATACAACTACCTTTTTAAAATATCTTTAACACATCCCGTAGACTATTTGATCCTGGTTAGGTTTTATGTGACATTTCTGTCACTTTTTCCACAAACGTGACATTTATAAAGATAAATAACAGCAAAAATTTAAAAAAATATATTCTCAGATATAACTAGTTTCAACTTCCAACCTCGTCCACTTCATATGGTTGCGAAGCAAAGTTCGTGGATGACGCTAGACGACTGTATGCGCTTTGGTCACTGCGTCTGCCTCTGTTGCGACGGCAATGGTCCTGGTATAGCACCAGCATGGGATCGTGATCACTGCTGCCATTTTGCTGTTGTTGAGAAGAGTCGTACCCCCTTAACCTGCTGATTTGTTTCAATTTGCAACCGGCGGAACTCCAACTAGGACTGTTTGATCCGTTTAATGAAGAATTTGATGAGGATCTTGAGGATGACGTCAGAATGTTTGCTTTCGGCGAGGTAGGACTTGAAGGTGTGAAAACATTTTCAACGCTTATGCTTAATGCTTTTCGACGCTGGAAAAGCGGAAAAGACAAAGGTTTACTTTCTCCTATATTGTGGACAGTATCACTCCGTCTCAATCGTCTGCGGATAAACGATCTCCGTTGTCTGGTATCACATTCATCAAGTTCCTCGTTGTGTTCCGGGATACACGGACAATTTCTTGGGCAGTCGATTTGCTCCTGATTGTTGTTTGTATCGTTATAGTAATAGTCTTTAGAAGTTCGCAAATTAGATGTGATTAGTGTCGGTGCGCTGGCTTGCCGTTTCAAGTTGTTGCTGATTGAAGACTTCACCGAACCATTGGAGGCGCTGGTATGCTGTCTGTGCCCATCAGTGGTTGCGCAGGTGCATGAATTCGAATCGAGAACAGAAATTTTATCTTGAATTCGGATCGAAAACTTTCGCCTCTGACTGCTAGATGGCGACCTTGGGCTAAGCCGCGAAAATTCTCGCCACAAATCTTCGAACACTTCGCCAGCTTCGTTCATCGATTCCTTAACGGAGATTTCCCGAAAAAAATGACATCCAAGCTCTCTCGCAAGTTCCCTTCCTTCTTCGATTGTAACCATCCGCTCTCGGTCCGACAAATCCGCTTTATTTCCAACCAAAACCCAACACGGAGAGAAATTAACGCGAAGCCGTGAATGAGTGTAGCTAGCAATGAACTTTAGCCTCGTCAGCTCATCAAAGCTGTACTTGTCGGTGACGTCATAAACAAAGACAAAGCTTTCCCCCCATTTGCACTTGTCTTCAAGAAGCAACGACTTTTCATTCTGTGACAAAAAAAAAGAATTGGCAAAAGGTCACCTCATTATTAAAGTCGTAAATATTACGTTTTACTGAATCAAGTTCCAATTGACAGTGCAACTGCCAAACACATTTCAAACCAGGGTGACTGTCAGAATTTACAATAAAAAGGAAAAAAATACGCCAATCTACACGCGGATCTGGGGCGTATTTCAAAGGCAATTTTTGGAAAACAGAAGCTTACTTTCACGACTTCCGTAACCTATGTCAAACACGACTCAATTTCTTTCCATGGTAACGATCTTTGGGCTACTTTAATTCAGTAAGACATGGAGTCAAGTTAAGAGTATTTGTTTACTGTTTTTTTCTAGAAAGAAAATTTTGTGCTCGACTTCAGGCTGCCTGACAATGTCAAAGAAGCAATATTTTAAAGAAATGCACCAAGTGTTCCAAAGTCAAACAACAAACACAAAAACCAAACAAGTCACAATATTTTATTGGACTATAGTATAAAGTCGGATAAACTGTAGTATATTTACCTGCTCCTTAGCATAACATTACTCCGACACGTTTTACAAGCGTTTTTATATCTATTACCACAGTAAACTTTCGTGAAATGTACAGTATAAACAGAAATATAGCAAAATACGTTTCTTCCTATACAAAAATAGCTTAGCCAACATAGGGAAATAGTTTGAAAGTAGCAAAACGACAACAAACGATTACTTCTAATTTGTTTAGTTTTCTCATGCTATTTATGTCGCTAATATTGCTGCAAGCAGCTCATCAATAATCATTTTACAACATACATATTTATCAAAAGTTTTTGTTGTTGCATTTGTTCCTTTTTAGGATGTATGCACACAATACATACTTTACATTGTTATGTACTTGCTGAAATGTAACGCCGAGAAATTTGATAAGTCAATTTTATGTAGAATGGTTTAAGAAGTATTGCAAATAGTAATGAGCGTCATGTCACTAGTGTTGCTGCCGAAATTATACATTTTTAGAACTAACTTTACAGAAATTTTTAACAGTTACGCAAAAGTTGCAAACATCGTTTGACAATTTGGTAAAGCATTAATGAAAAAAGACCCAGTGAAAATAGGATCCGCCGTAAGTGATGGTCAAAGTGAAGAAAGTGTTACTACACACCTGTCCAGCTGTGTCCATAACTTCAAAATTGACCAACTGATCGTCCACTGAAGTTGTGTGTCGGTATATAGTTTCTAAGATACAAATGAAGTTACAGAAAATGTTACAGAATTGCCATCAAGCGCCTCTGATCCCAGGGTTCTCAAATTTTTCTCGGCAACCTACTCCTTTGCTGAAACTAGATGTGTGGCGTGAACTTTAAAAAGAGTACAACATAAGCCATAAATTATGCGATAGAATCTACAAAACACCAAAAGCCTTTTTCCATTGAAGACCTTTTTTTTGGAGATTAACTTAGCGACAGCAATAGTTTTGCTCATTTTGGATACGAAAGATTGTTTATTCCCTAACGATTTGTTGCTTTCGAATTGAAAATTTAAATCTATAAAGTGCCCGTAGAGGAAACTTGCTCGTTAACCTCTAAAATAGAGAAATTATTTTTTTCGCGCAGCCCAGTTTGAGAACCTCTGCTTTAATTTGTCGATTTTAATTAAACTTAAAATGCTACCGCGCGATAAAGCCCATTTTTTGAAAATCGATAAATGAAAGGGTGGACTCGACGAATGCTTACAGTTCTGAGTCTACGTATCTTGATAAATAAAGAACAGAGACTTGATAATATAAAGACCATATCACATAACAGTCATGTTGTAATAGCGAGTGTAAGGTGATTCATTGTAAGTGAAGAAGGATGGCCACTGCCCTTGTTTTCTAGCTATAAGTTAATGCAAGCAAATCTCACTTCGACCATGTCAAACTTACCCAGATTTGGATCGTAGTCTCCAATGAAACGCTTGGTAACGAACCGAACAACCATCGCTATAAAAAAATATAACGTTGTTCATTAAGGAAAAGAATTTATTGTTGTCGGTAAAAGTTTCATGAAGCTGCAAATTCTTGGCTAACAAGTAACTTCAGAGTATTACGTTTGCAAAGAAAACCAAGTGGTAACTACTACTTTTAATAAACTCGGCGTTTAAAACCAGCAATATTCTACAGCATGATGATGTCATGTAGGGTTAAAAAACTGCAAAAGTCATTCATTTAAAAACCCTAAATCTTTAAGAAAATTAAATCGGTAGCTATTGAAATTGTATCAAGTTTAAATTCAAGTCTGAACTGGCAGTTAAACATGAAGCTTTTGATCTCTTAATTTGAACGTACCACCTGACCCCCCAGGTGTACACAAAGACCAAAATTCTTACTGCTAATCCGCTAAGGCAAATAAAACCGTCAAATAAGTAATCGTAATGATATCAGATTCAACGCTATCTAAAGCAACTCAACAAACATAATAAAATGGCTACCCTACTAGCACAGTAATGCAGAACATTTTCTCAGGCAGACATTTGAGACCAAATGTCAAGCTTGCAATCGAAAGTTTGCAGGGTTCGAAATGTTACGATGCATGCAACAGAGCGGAGATAAAGCGTCGTTTCCTTTCAAGTTCATGCAGCTTCGACTTCAAATCGCGGCTTGCGTCGAGCGAAACGGCAGGTTACAGTGGCGGCACCAAACCTCGTGACACCAGGAGCGGCTTCAAAAAGCATCACCTCCAAAAAGAAAAATGATCACCGGTGTTGGTTTTGAAGAAGGCCACCCTGTAAATATTTATCAAAATCTAAGAATGTTCTCCAAAAAACAATCGGAAGTGTTTTCTATTAAAATAGTGTCACTATGGGTGGAGCGCCGCTTTTGCCTCCTCAAGTAGTAACGCTACTGGCTTGATTTGATAGCTGCTGACCTATAAAGATCAAGGTCACTTCGAAGTCACCTAAACTTTTCTCGTGATTGTGTTTGGTAAGTTACGAATAAATTTTCGTCATCAACAAGATCAGGTGATAGAAGGAATTAATTTCTGGGAGTTTGAACCAAAACTGTGTTTTAAAAATGTTGTTTAGAGAATTTTTTCTCGATTTGAGCCCTTCTGTATTTCCTTCTTACAGGCCAAACAGGCCTAAAATTTGCACCGCCGGTGAAAACATCGGCGTTGTGCTATTGATATATCATCTTTGCAAAAAGTTTACTATCTTTGAATCGCAACTTTAAAAATGGAAAGTAGCCTATACGTGAAAAAAGTCAACAATGAGGTGAATGGAATATTAATTTATGACGAGACGTTTTTATCTTCAAAAAAAAGAGCAAACGGGAAACAGGTGTTTATAAGAGCTATGTACACAAATTTTTCTGTGGAAGAAAATACTGTTCTTGTTTGCAAATCTCTTCAAATCAGAGTAGCTAACATTAGATCAATATGAAGAATAGCAGGTATGGCCGCATACACGCCCTCTAATCGAATTGGTTGTCACTCAGAGGCCCAAATCGATAACGTAGGGTCAAAATCCTATTCTTTTGAACAAAATATCCTTTTCCTCAGGTAACATCAAATACTGTATTGTGTTTTATTAAAGCTGCTCATGCAAAAAACAAATATTTTATGTCGGAGAAAATTTTTTATTTGGCAAAACTCAAGCAAGCTCATTTTTTATCGGATAAAAATTACATCAAAAAGCTTTTAAAAATCCGTACAACCAGTCAAAGCAATCGAAGACAAAAATATTGATTTTGCACTTTTGTCGTAGTTGATTGCGGTCAAAGTGATTTCAAAACGCTTTCAAGTCATAAAATTACTGTGTTCATTACTATTCTGTTTATATTCATTTAAATTATGAAAACTGATGATGTAATGTTGTTGGTAAGAAAAAGAAAAACTAAACAATAAGTAATGCAACTAAGAGTAATAATTTGCTTCCTAATATCAAACTTGCAATTAAGTATAAGTCTACCTGAATATGGCGTATTGATCTTAAAAATGCAGCTACTGCTGCTGACTTGAGTTTCGCACTCCTAAACCAATCAGCTTAATTCAGCTCAGAGATCAACAGTGAGCATAAAAGTATTAACTGGTCATACATATAGTGACGTAATTAGGAACGTTTCCTTTGACTAGACGATCTTCTTCAAAGTGTATTTTTTGAAGAGAAGAGAAGAGAAAAAATGTATCTGCATTGAAATAAACATTTGTTGAACCAAGTTTCAAGGGGTTAGGAAACGATTTATTGTTATGTGTTCCAGCATTGCAAAAGTGCTCTCAAGTCAAGCTCATTGCTTGGTTAGACATTGGTTAAAAAGCGTGGGAAGCATTTTTAAAGTTTGTTTCCTCAAAAACGTTGTTTAAATAAAACAACTAGAAAACTACTTGAGTTGAATGTTCTTCGAAAGTTCGTGAAGACGAACTGACAGTCAATTAACAGTGTAATCCTTTTAGAGTGACATTGAAAGATGGAAATAATGACTTTTGTAGATTTTCAAATCTAGCTTTGTTTTTGCGGAAATGATAGACCAGCAGGCGTGCGTAGAAAAACAAGACCAACTGTGATTTTTTGCTTCCTGTTGTAGAGATAAAATACCTTTAGGCGGTTCCTGAACCGATAAAGTGCGTTTGTAGCCTACGTGATAATTAGAGGGGTGTGGCTGCCAAAAGTTTGTCGAGGCGTCCCGCTTCTTCCCCGTCTGCGCCGCTGGATAATTATTTTGCAAAGATATAATAGACTAAACGTCGGCTCAGTAAAGTTGCTACAATTTACAAAAGCAAGTTCAATTCCGTCTAGAATTCCCTGGGCGTAAGATATCCTAAACAACAGATATTTAAAATATGCTTTACCTTTCTTATATTTTTAAAAAACCAAGGAATGCACTCTCCACTCTTTTGCTGATCTTCCACCAGGGCCTACGGAAAATGAAGTAGGCTTCCTATTGTTATATAAACAAAGCCTAAGCCGAATAAACGTGGCTACAATTGTCACAGGCACACGCATGAATACCTAGTCTCTGCTGGAGCGGAAAACTTTTATAAAAAAGAATTGTTAAACTATTTTTTCTAAAATTTTGTCTCAGCCCCGCAACTGGGTAAAGCTGCCCTGAATATAACCACAAAAACGCCAAACATCACTGTTTATATTATAGGGAACTTGATTTTTACTTTTTTGTTTTGAATACTTCTTGATTGCTGCACAGCGGTATCTGCAATCAATAAAAAACGATTTATCTTAATTACTTTCATACTTTAATCTCTTTTTAACATCTTCGTGAGAAAAATTGCAAACTGTAGCTAATTATTCTAAATTTAAATAAACTTCTTATGTTTTAAATTTTTACTTTCATGCAAAGTCGAATACAGCAAGTACAATATAGGCAAAAGTTATGGAAGATATCAAGCAGCTGTGGCAATGAATCTGTTATAAATATTAACTACTTATGAGAAGGATTTTGCAAAGCTTTTTAAAAAACTAAAAGAGGCTTAACAATTTGAAACTTATCTTTGTTCTCTAGGTGATATACTTTATCTAATCATACCTCTCATTATTACAATTACTTCGGGCTGTATATTTTGGAGAATGGTGCATTAAAGATAAGATTAAAAGCAGGCCAAAATTTAATGGTGAGTTCAGTAACATCTTTACACGATAGTGTGATGGCTTTGCATCGAAAATGTTATTTCATTTTTATTAAAACAAACATCAACCTTGAAATGACATTTTTATGTCGGCGTATGATAAAGTCTTCTGTTTTTCCACATTGTGAAAAGAATGATAAGCTTTGGGCAGTATTTGAGAGTGTACAGCACGCCTGCACAACTCAAAACAGGAAAAGGTCCACTAAAATAAATATTTTTCTGCTGTCCGCATGCAGACAATTTTGCTTTTAGATCACACGGCAGTAACCAGAGGTTCACAAATAGGGCGTTGTGACATATCGGAGCTGCTATTTGGGACTGAGATTCAATGTTTAATCGAATTGAGTTAATTTACGACACTGTAAAAACGTCCTGTACATCCTTGATGACATTTTGTGGAAATCAATCAGAGTTGAAAATTCTTTGCCCCTAATTTTCTACTGAAACATTTTTTCAGATCATCTGGAGGGCCGTATATCGTGTTGGTCTGATGAAAAATAGCCACCAGGCCTGACTGCAACACCGTTATCGTAAATTTAAATATATCTCCGCAAATCCCAATTACAGGTGAAGGCTTTTTTAAAGTCAAGATGCAAGTGTGTTACCCTGAAAAATATTGTCACCCTGACGCCAACGCTCCTCTTCCCTTAAAGATGCCTCTGAAAAGTCTTGAACCCACATAAAATTATTCATTTTTTAGACAGAAACGCGTTTGTATTATTTGATGCTCTGCCCAAAAAGTACCTAAACACATTTTCTTCAACTACAAAGCTTACCATAATTAAATCAAACGTTGTTAAAATGACATTAAACACCTAATATAGGTGTTTATTGACTATTAATGATTCTTATCGATGCGAGTACCGCACTATTTTCAAAAATTTCTCACTAATTTTTGAAGTGCAAACGAATTAAGGGATTGAAACTTTTGAGATAAATGGATCGATAAACGAATTCATCATTTGTGATACGTCATTTTGATGTCAGACCAGTCAACAGTCACGTGTTTGTTTTAGATTGTTACGTGCTGCGAGAGAAGTTCGTGACTCGAAATGGCAATCGTTGAAGTAAACGTTTTTGTCACCGCGAGGTTTGATTGATAAAAATCAAGTCTCACCGCACCGTTATCAAATTGTTTTACGATAGAATTTATGAGAAACACGTTTAAATATTGTGTTTGCCCAAATGATAAAAACTGGACGGCAAAAGAATTTGTCAATGTTGACACATAAATCTCAGAAGAAGGCAGACAAATGACACGTAAAATAGAATGCTCGATCAGTTCAGTATTGGCTACCTCCCCGGTTGTCTTGAATTTGAAGAAAACACCAAAAACTACAGGAGAAGATTGTTGCTCTCTGAAACCAATTGTCAGAGCAATCGGCTCTCTCCCTCGAACAAAGCTTATATTACGCCATTGCGTCCCATCATTAAAAGAAACTTGGTATAGAACAAAATAGCTTGTATTTGCCGATGAAAATTGTTTCGAATTTTGAAATTTTAGATTCAGTCACGTAGCCAGAAACAAATTGAAAAGGACATAAAACGGGGATATTTGATTTACGCTTTTCTCGATGACGTCATCATTCAGTAATAATGTTGCAACCAGGAGTCCTAAATAAGGATGGCGACGGGGCCGCTTTTCCGTCCTTAACTGTGACACCGACCAGGTTACCATACCTTTGTTGCAAATTTAACCGAATCAACACATGTTAGGAGAAAATTCAATAAAAATGTTCTTAAAACGCTGCCACTGCAAAGCATTTACTTCAACGAAAAGCTAATGTCAGGCGATAAACTTAATCTGGATCACCACCTCATTTTATTGCTTGTTTGCTAATGCTGCAACGTAATGTACTGTTTGCAAGCAAAACGAGGCCTCACTTGCAGGTGCAGTAAAAACTAGAAAGATAATTAATTCATTTATGCGCATGAACTAATGCTTTGTTTTGTTATTAGTCAGACTGCGGCGCTCCACAAAGGGTGGATTGCTTGATCCCACCAGCTCTCTGCCACATAAAGATGAAAAAATCCCATCAAGTGTTTTTCCCAAGAGCACAAAAGCCGTGTTTGCTGGCTTTTCTACTCATTAATGTAGGGGTTCTTAAACTGGAAAGCACTGGGAGGTTTGTAGGGGTGAGTGGGGCCATGATCCCATGGTTCCTCTAAAAAGACTGAGAAAAATTGTCAAAATCAGCGTTTTGTAGAAATCGATCACCAAAAATAGATTTCATTGCTGTTTTGTAGAGAAATTGAGCCAAAATGATGATCGCTTCGAAAATAATCACCTCCAAAAAATTGAATTTCACATATTAAGAGGGGCGCGTCTCAAAAAGCCTAAGAACCTCAGCACAAAGGCTATCGCATTCGCCAGGCATTAACTAGTTAAACATATTTAGTGTAAAAACGTAAATATCCTAAACATCAAACACAATATACCTTAAGGTAACTTTACTAATGCTGTCAAATAAAAGTTTACGAGGGGATTTACTTCGAAATGCTGCAAGAACAAAAAAGCTCTACGTTTCAATGATTTAATATTGGAGCTTATAGAAATATGAGCTGCATTACAGATTGTCATTTGCTGCTTGTTTAGAAGTAATAAAAAGTTGATCAAAGCCTTGTAAGTTGAACTTGATGAAAGATTTATGGCATATCTCACTGATATGTCCAACGGCTTTTATATCCACGTTGTTCAGTAACATGTTAGACAAATGTGATCACCAAAAACTAGGAAAGGAAAAAATAGTAAAAAAAAGCAAAATTTTCTCCTTTAATTGCAAAGTTAATTGATTAATGATAAGTTATCAGAGTTAGATATTAACTGCCTTTAATACTGAAAAGTTTGCAAAGTTTCTTCATCCATGTAATCGAATATAAGAATTACAAGAACAAAACAAAAAACATTTTCAATTTTCTCGCCGTAACTCTTCTAATTTACGTCATTGAAAGTGAATTGTGAAAACAAATATTTGTTTTCTAAATTTAGCAAACAGCAAAAATTGTTTTGCATTCACAGGTCGATGGCTATTTTGAAGGCTCAAATCTCGGTCAGGCCTTGCGAAATAACGTCATGCAGAGCTCAACAACAGGCGCTTGCTAAGGTTGTGAAGTCCAGTGCCCACGTATTTTTGCGTTTTTAATTCCCCATTGAAAAGTTCAATATAGATTTCCTTGCTTGGTGGCAGTGATTGCGGTAAAGACACTGTGTTAGCAGTAAAAAAGATTTGAAGTTGGCCCGAACCCTAGTTGCTTTGTGTATCATCATAAAAGTTTTCGTGGCCTGAGGTGGAAGTATAGAAATCAAACTCAAAACACACTATAAGTTTTAGTCACGGTAAAATTTGCTCAAATTGAAATTTTAGATAAGTTTTCAGCTATAACAGGTATCAAATGCGCAAGCGTTATCTTACGATGTATTTATTTGAACAGTGATAATCAAGGTCAAGAGTAAAAGCGCTTTCGGGCAGAGACAGATAATAAAATCTTTGCTGTTTTTCTGTTGACAGAATCGAAAAAATAATTCCGCATTAGCGTGCCACACAATCAACCTTCACACCTGTGCATTAAGTTTATTGGGTATTCACCATGCAGCTTTTTGACCGCATTATTAGCTCTGCATTATTAGTTAAGGAGACTGAAGGTTACAAAAAAGAGCAGAAATCTAAATTTTTGAATCTTAATTTTTCCAAAAATCAATTCGTTCTTAACTAGGCGGAATGTGTTTATTACCAAGGCTTTACGAAAATATAGCTGTAATGAGACATTGGAATAGGTGGAGCCTACAAATTAAAGGCCCATTAAAGTGACATTTGCTACATAATCTTTGCTTTTAATCTTCTTTCAGGTTTATCAGATGAAAATTTACAAATATAAAAAAAAACGTTGATACCAAACAAGTAAGTTTGTTCTTTTTTATACGCGGCATGCGATACCATCTATTAAAGATCACAAATTATGGCATCTTTTGCTGAGTAATAAAACGTACTTGGAAGTAGACTGTCTATCAAATTTAGCTCTGTATAAATCATGAAAACTAAATCGTCGAATAGTAAAGGAGCAAAAATGAAAGTTTTATTGCCTTAATAAATCATAGGTTTTCCTAGTCAGATTGAGTATTGCATAACTAGGAATAATTGGTCATAAAAATGTCAACAATTTACACACATATTGTTTTCTATTAAATTAGCTATGTGAAAATCATATTCAAGCCAACATAGCAATGAAAGATCACAAACACATCAGCATCATAAAGTGTCAGAATGTAATATGGATAAGCTTACATTGCGATAAACTTTATCAATTTAGCTGGTCCTACTGCCGTGGCAAAATAACGTTCTACGACAGTCATTGTCAATAAACACACGACAAACAACAATTAAACAAGGTTTTATGGGTCGTTCAGCGCCTAGAAAAAAGGGAAAGTTCAGGGCCAGTACGACGATTGCTTCAGCGGCCGTACAGTTAATTTATTTTTCTATGTTGCCCATAATATCAAGGGAATTCGACGCGAATACATGAGCATGTTCTATGTATAACAATGAAAGGCGTCCTGCAACTGGAGAATGAAATACCTAAGGGCTGTTCACATGTCCTTTTTGTCCAATTTATCGTTTCCCTCACCCCATGTGACGCATTGTGACAAGTTGGAAATCCCCTCTTTCTTATGTGACGCGTCATATGAAAGATGCACTCTAGGAAACTTTAATTATTCAGATTTGCCACAAAAACTTATTTAATTAAAACGATTGAAAACTTTTATTTCTTTTAAATATAATAGCAAATTTGTCATATAACGATATCTCTTATCTCATCTCCCACATACAACGCCAATATGACGGCTTTGCTTCCCCCTCTCCGGCGGCGTCAAATGGTATTTGAGCTGCCCCCTACGTTTAATTACTACTTGATGTAAAAAGCACAGTCTCGCGTGGATCTGAACTCACATCTTTCAACCAAGAGAAGGAGCGAAGCAATCTTACGAATAGCAGTAAAGAGATTTTAACGAAAACATACTGCAGTTCAATTTACCTGTTTTTCCAACTCCACCTAAACCGAGAACAACAACGCGCACCGACCTAGGCATGATTGCAGAAGTGGCCGAGTGGCTTCGGCGAAAAGAGTTTTGCCTGGACAAGCTGGCCAAGGCCGAACTAACCGATTTAGCCCGAACTCTGTTGTTCATGTTAGAGACCGTAGAGGCGCCTTTCTTCCAAATCTGTTACAACAGGATTGTCTTTAATTTTTCATAAGATTGAACAGCAATCTACCAAAAAACAATTTATTTCTATTTTAAGTTAAACAAAAGACAAATTTAGAGATTTGGAAAGGCTAGGAAAAAAAAGGGGTTGCACCTCGGAATAAAAAATCGTGAATGGCGTATATATCGTACATCTGTGCAACAACTTGAAGGGGGAGAGTTGATTTTGCTTGTTCTCGTTGAAAAATAGGTTTTTGCTGTATTGCTATGTATTTCTCTCCTTGGGTTTTGCAGGGCAGCGGCAATTGCGCTAAACAAGGAGCAAGCTGTGCCGATCTGCGGCGGAACGAACAGGTTAGATCTTTCAAGTACAGAAAGTCATCGTAAAATTCTTTCACTAGGACGTTGCATTGCCACCATCACGAATTTTAAACAATTGAAAATTCGATCATAAAACATCTGTTTAAACATCTATCTGATTAAAACAAACCGATGCATAAGCATACTGCAAACTAGTTAGATATATAGGAAGCAAACATCTAGTATTTTTGATAAGGGTGGTTAGGACCCTTGTCCCTTCCTGGTTGCATGCCTGGGTGGACACGTAAAAGACTTATGCACTGCAGACTATAGTAACCTAGCCTTACCTTTTGTTCATGAGACAGCGTTGAATACAGATGCCTTGATTTGAGTTTTTTTCACAAAGAAAATCAAAACTAAATACCTAAAAAGTATTGAGTTAGATGGAAAAACAATACAATTTCAACCGTTTTTTAATCAACCAGCTTTTTCTCAAATTGTAGTCAACACATATCAATGAATAAAAGGAAATTGAAAAATTTATTTGAAGAAGACTTTCACGAATAAGGTGTTAAAAAAGCCAACTTTATACACCTGATCTTCACAACTTTGGGTAAGCAAATCTCCATGCTTGTATGAGGTTAACTGTGGCCAAAGTTAATCATACGTATCTGACGAGTTAATGCCTTTGCATTAACTTAGATGAGCCGCAGGTGATGTATCGCAACCTGTTATTTATCCTTGCGTTTTTTGTCTTACGTAGTTGGCCCGTAATATATAGACAAAAGTGCAGCTAGGATTTTGATATTCAAGATACTGAACAGTGCAATCCTCCCTTTCTTTAGTGATGTTTAACTTGATTGAGAAAATAAAACCTACCAGTACGGGTTTCATTTGTACATTTGCTTCGTTTACATCTAATTCACATGATAATGAACGTACCCTGATAATACTTCGGACAAACCCCTGAGGACTCACATACCTCTGGGTCACTCGTGGTTTAGAACAGGTGAAGCTGCTTAGTCAGTATGATGCAAGAGGTGCCCATCAATGGCAACTTTCTTCGTTGGTGGTAGGGGTAATTTTCTGTAATTTGATTTTACCACTGACTTGTTTCATGCTGCCGCTTCAGCCTACCCAGATAGTAATAAGCTTGGTTGTGCACCAGAATGTAAATATGACTTTTTCATACCTTGCCTACACCTTTAGGAAGAAGAAGGGTAAACAAAATCAACCCTTGGGATTAGAACTCAGACAGAGAAACAGCTATTGCGCTAAACAGAACATTTTGTTTGATAATAACAGCTTTTACTGAGACTAGTGTAACAAAATGGTGTATAATAGATTGTCTCACACAAATGTAACTTGCTAAAACAAGTTCGCAAATAAAATATTTGATAAAGTAAAACTTCGCTATTACTAGGAGCAGTTTTGGGCAGTTATAGGAGCTATTGCGATCAGTCACTGTAACTTGTTACTATTTTGATAACTGTAACGGTAACTTTGTCACTTTTTTGCAGAAGTAACAAAATTTGTATAATTTTCTATTCTATCATTACTAGTTATCGATTAGACACCGTAAAAGCTACAAGTTGCAGTTACTTTCGGTTTGCTGCTTCACAGCAGAAAGAACGGATATTTTTTCAATTTGTTACTAAATGACGAAAAAATAACTTACTCTTTTGGTCAAAAAATTTTATTTCATTGAGTCGCTTTGACATATTGGGGAATTTTGAATCCTTTAACCTAGACCGATTAAGTTGAAATTGCCAGAGATTTGCCAATGCAGGAACAAATCCTATTCAAGTCAGGAAATATGAAATCGAAATCTTCAGTCGTTTTAGAGTAATTGTATAATAACCGACAGGGGTTGGGGCGTACTTGCTCACCCCAGCGCCACAGTAGTGTCAAAGTTGGTACTCTAATCGACAGTCAATAAAATAACTTTGTCCCGGTTGTGTCGGCGAGCGGTTGGGAGAATGACACAAAGGCGGAACAAAAGCTTTGGTTTATCAGTTTACATATGCCAAGGCCCAACGTGCTTGCATCAACGTTTTAACACTATGCTAGGACAGAGGAGTGTGTCTATGCCTCTCCTACGGTGAAGGGTTGCCGCAAACCCAAAACCAGTGTGTGTCACTGGTTGGTGCGGGCATGGGTTTGAATCCAACTTGTGGTAATTTTTACGGACTATCCTTTGAGGCCGATTTTCAACATGAACCATAGAACTCTGGTAGAAACTGTAGAGCTCGAGAAGACTGACGCGTCTATTTCAAAATCCCCAAAGCATCGCCAGCAAGGTCAAAAGCTATCGCAAGGGGTACCCATTAAAAGCTTTTTTCCATTCGCTGGCTTTCAGCTCCTTTTGGTAATGGCGCAGATAGTTGAAGGGAAGCGATATTGTACTAGGAATTAAAGCTTTCGCTTTCTAAGCCAATTGAACCACGTTTTCAATTGGCGGTTTGTCTATTTCGCCTTGCCTTGAAAATAGATTACTCTTGCAAGTTGCATCGAAAATTGGCATTGAAAGTAACTGTAACTGTAACTAAATTACTTTTTCGCTTGTAACTGTAACTCAGTTACTTTAAAAAAGTAACTTGCCCACCACTGACTGAGAGGTATATTATTTGAAACAAATAAATATCTGAAAATAAAATCGCATTTAACACCATTGATCGTTAAGTATCAGTTCAAGTCTCTAACTCACAAATTTCAAATCTGGCACAACTTTGGCTTTCTATTATCTCTGAATCCGTAAGGAAAATTTAGTTGATGTACATGTTATTTCTGCTTTCCCGGCATTAATGTAAACCTTCAAGTTATCTAAAGCAATTAAAACTCAACAATTGCAACAATGGTGAGCCTAAATAGCCTACTATGTTTCACTTGTTTGTTAAAAATTAAACATCTTGAAACACTCTGCCTCAATGCTGATTGCAGTGTGGTTCCTTACAGCTGTTTTTGTCGAAAATACTTTTCTTCCTTTTTTCTTTTCGTGTTGATAGCTTTTTATCGCTACATGTTGGCACTCCAGCAAGCTCGAAATACGAATTGTTGTCTACAAGCACCACTTCTACAACTAAAATTCTAGCTACACTTTCGCTATGAAATCGCTGTATACTGCGATCCGGCCTTTGTCTTGTTCCCTGATAAGTGCTTGAGGACTAGTTAAATTATTTATTTCATCTCTGAAAGCTTTTGATCTTTTGCATGTAATTGCATTAATCGATAAAAATGCGGTTTTAATGGTCAAGTGAAATGATTAAAACGTGCATCGGGTATAAGTAGATCTGAGGTTACTTTTTACGTCTATTTTTTTCAAATCGCTATTGATTTAAAAATGTTTGCCCGGATATTCCTAGCTTTTTTAGGCTTTCTGGTTTCATGCTTGCTAATAATCAATTAGCCAGATAAAGAAAAGTAAAAGGTCAAGCGCATTCAGATGCGGATTTTCGAAAAAAGCCGAGGCTATTTTCAGTAAAGTGTACGAGAAGGACCATTGGACCAATAGCCAAAGAGGTCTAAAGATCCATGAGACTTCATTTTTATCCAGGCAAACACTTTTTTGTTTAAGCGGGGTACATTCCTTCCTGATTGGGTTAATATTTGATTATCTGCCAATGGCCAATAAGTGAGCCTCAGCTAAAGTTCTTTGCGCGCCCTTTCCCATCTAGAAAATCAGCTTCACTGCGGGTGGGACAATAATAGTTGGAGCGAAATACTATGCAAATAGAACGCACATTTTCGATAATGCAGCAGGCGAATTTAATACGCTACTTACACCACGTCTTTTGCTGCAAGGAGATTCAATTTAATCTTAAATACGTGAGCTCTGACGTCAATGCTTTGGTAGAAGCCAAATTTTCAACCGATATAACGTTAACATTTTTGATCACATAAACAATATCTTCGCACAGCTCATAATTTGTACTAAATAAGTTTATCTGGTGGTGTATTTGCGGTACAATAGTAGTTAAATTTTTGGAAAAACTAGCAAAAACTTGTAAGACGCTTTTTACAGCGCTGTTTGCTCGTATTCGGCTGCCAGTAACAAATTTCAAGCCGGTTTTTTTCAGGGTAAGTGGTTTGATAGCGGTTTGCTTCCGCTTTCTTTCTCACCACATCAAATATATATTCTTCTGTTTTTTACACCACCAATAACCTTTCAAGTTGTTAGCTAAATTCAGCAACACACATCTACATGACGTTATTGTGCGAGTTACCAACTTATGTTTGCTGTCTGTCTGCTCAATACCAGTGTAAATGTGATCTTTACCTAATTGTCAGATGGAAAGTCAATTTTCATAAATATTTACTTTTAAGAATATATTTGAAATCAACAACAAAAAGCACTCAGACAAATGGCGCAATTACTCAAAAAATAGTTGACTTAAAACCACCGCAAGTTCAATCTACATCACTTCTCAAGCAGAATTACAACAGGCTTACGCTTTTCTTTGTTTTTACGATACTGAGTGTTAAACCGTCATTTTAGTTATACTGTACCTTGCTTCCATTTTTGGCCATAACACAGATCAGTTTGAGGGGCTTACATCCCGGGAGAGATGATAGGGATAAATCCACCTAGTAATTTTAAAGTGGGATTATATCCTCCGATTGTGACTACAGCAGATGTAACTTTTGAAAAAGTGCACATATATATCTGAAATTCTTTTTTATTTCTGTATCTTTTTTCTGGAGATTAACCAGCAATTAAGAGCCTTTTTTACGATTTTTACGATGGAAATCTTGTTTTGGATATCAGGTTCTGCTAACAGTGGTTCTGTCACACATTCAGCGATTATCTTCCAGATTATCTTCTTATGAATTAACGCCACTATTCAGGTTACATTTTCAATAGTCTTAGTGAGTTACGAATTGTTGTTTGTCATAATATTACGAAATGCATGTGAGCTGATGTGATTGCAAAACGCACGAAAATGATTTTGAAAGCGTAGACTGCCTTTGTTGCTATTGTTGTTTTAGTTCTGGGGCCATTATCTGTTGTCACGTGCTCAGGCCTTTGTGCAAAGCTCATTGCTTTTTTATAGTAGCGACTGAGTAACTCAGCTTCATATCAATCTAGTCTTTACTTGTCAATGGAACAACATCACATATCTATGCTAGTAAAATGGAATGTTTTCCATTTTTTTTTCATATTTTTGATATCAAAAACATGTTTTTTAGTATGACTCAGCTAAAAAAATTTTATCGTGTCCAGCATCTTTGACTCAGCTGCTGAAATCATCACATAGAGATTCAACTTTCATTTTTTATCTGCTTCATATTTTTAAATACTTCGAAGATGTAAACTTTATACTGATAAAAACAACTTTTTCCTGAGGTGACGTAATATTACTTGTGCAAATGCAATAGCGAGAAAAAAAGATTTTGGTCTAGGAGTGTTCAAAGTGCAGTAAATAAAGCATTACATCTGTTACCTCTTTCATTTCCCCTTCCCAAATATAACTAGGTTTCCCCAATTCATGAAAGGTCTAAACAACAAACTAGTTTATGTTGTTTAATGAACTCACAATACATGAGTTGAATCACTTTTCTAAAATGCAATAAAATTTTCGGAATCGCCACAATATTACAGCATGTAACAAGAGTCAAAAGCAAAAACTGCATGACATGCAGAAGGAGTATTTGATTGTACAATACCATCCTTAAAACGTAGCAAGGATTTGTGCTTTAGAGCTATTTCTTATGAGAACTTTAAACCTACCGTATATTCTTTGTTTTTTGACTTCCAGCGTGAAACACACTTTAGTGTTGTTGTAGATTTTCCGTTGTTATCGATAGGTGCCGCACTTGGTTAGCACAGGTAAAGCTACATTTTGATATAATAAAGAATTTATTTATGTCCACATTTTTTGTGATGTTTATACTGTGTCGAGATGGATATTCAAGAAACAGCTCTTAGGATAGAAATATTGCTGTGAATTGATGGTTTTTTGATATAGCTAATTCCCTTTACAAAGTCCAGTGTACTTGGAATACAGATGAAGTCAAGGCCATTAGGAACGTCATAGCCACTGTGCACCCAATCCTGACCTCTCTTCTGTTTCTTTGAGTAAGTTTAAAGAAGAAAAAATTCAATTGGGCGGCGGACGGCGTAAAAACAGCGACGGCTTTCACGGCTACAAAAGTAGGTGATGAAGTGATAAGCCAATTTCAGGATTTAATGCGATGTGGTTTGTGATGATCAAGTTCCTAGCTATGCCTGCGTTTTCTGGTTCCTGTATGAGCATGGCCGAAAGAAATCTTTTGCCAAGGAAGGAAACATCTTTTCACCCAAATTTCAAGTACCCGATTGCGGCAACATATTTTGAAAGTGTTACATAGCTATGTCTTACTACATAAGCTGTAAAATACAGAACGTCATCTGATATTACGTTATGTGCCGTGACGTCATCGGCGCATAATTAGACATTTTTTGTGCAAAAATGTTTTCAAATACATTAAACATTTGTTTTTTGTGATGAATATACAGTGTGATGAATGTATGAAATGAATATACAGATGAACATCTTCTTCTTCTTTCGTTTGAGGGCTCATCGTAGGTTTTCGGCTAGATGTTAAAGCCAGTTCTTTGTATCACCAGTCACGTTAGTGAGGTTCTTGACGATGTTAGGTCGACAAAGGAGATTGCAATTAAACAAGATGTGCTCCACATTTTGGGTGGCAGCTCCGCACGCACATGAGGCTGATGTTCTGAGTCATCATTTGTGCATTTCTGCACCAAACCGCCCCACTCCAGCTCTGAAGCGATTTAGGGTAGCCTACAGTTTCCGAGGTAAGTCGGATCCAGGTGGTGCGGTAATATCCAGGGTTAGCGTCAGTCCACTCTTCGTTTCAGGCCTCCATGATATTGCGGTGGCAGTTGTGGTGTTCTGCTGCGCGGCGGTAGAAGGGGAAACGTGATTTCAGACGTTGTAGGCGTAGGCTCTGTGGGTCAGGTACTAGACTGTGCAGAGGGTGTTTTTTGTTGGCCCATGACTGGTGAAGTATTTTGTTTGTGGCATAGCTTCCTCTCAGTTTGGCTTGGGCAATTCCTGAGAGTACAGGAAGGAGATGTGTGGAGGTGGGTTTCACGCATCCGGTTATAATTCTCATGGTATTATTCAGGGATACGCCCAGCTTTTTGGTATGGGAGCTTCGGCTCCTTGCTGGAGCGGCATACTCTGCGCTGCTGTAAACAATTGCAAGGGCTGCTGTTCGGAGGGTTTTAGCATTCGCACCGCAAGTTGATCCAGACAGGCATCGGATGAAGTTATTTCTTGCCATTACTTTTCCACGTGGGCCTTCTATGTGTTGTCTATACGTTAGCAGTCTGTCCAGTTTTACTCCGAGGTGTCTAGGGTGTGGGTTGTGAGGGAGGGTGTTTCCATGGACGCAGATGTTGAGTTGCCGTTGCGCTTCATGGTTTTTCAAATGAAAAGGGGTCGAGGTTGTCTTTGATGAATTCAATTTTAGTCTGCAGGTTTGAAAGAAGTCAGCAAAGCCGTCCTTATCTCTAGATGGCGTTTCTTCAACTTTTGGCCAGCATTTGTGAAAGTAAAGAAGTGCCATGTCATTTGCGTAGCAGTACTGGTGCGAGACAGTTGTTGAGATGTCTCTGATGTGAATGTTAAACAAGATTGGCGACAGTGTTGAGCCTTGCGGTAAACCATTCTTGAGTATGCGCAGTCGACTTATTTGTCCCGCACTGGTTTTGAGTTTGAAACTGCAGTTTGATAAAATGTTTATGATAAAACGCACAAGATGGCAGTCTGGAATGGTACGTAGAAGCTTTAGGACCAGGCCCTGGTGCCAAGCAATATCGTAGGCAGCTGTCAGATCTACCACTTCTGTCCCGGCCTTATATCCATTCTCAAAACTTTTCTCGATCTCACACGTGAGTTTGAGTATTTGCTGTACTGTCGAGGGACCTTATCTGAAGCCTGCCTCTTCCGTTGGTAGTTGGGTAATACAATAATAGTAATACAGATGAATATGATGATATATGATGATGATATATGATGATATGATGATATGATGTTATAATACACAATGAATAAATATACCGATGAATATACTGTGTATTTGTTACATAGTAAATTCTGATGATAACAGGCGCGCAGTCGATGAGTCCGAGCTCTTCCCAAAATAAATCAACCTTGGTTGGAAAAATCAAGTCCATAAAACTTACGAAGCAATAGGAGAGTGTCTAGGGTTCCTAAGATCCTATGGGAGACAAATAGCAATTTCAACCCAACGCAAGGGAATGGGAAGCGCGCAGCATCACGTTTCGAAGGCGTTTAATTGGTGCAGATAATTGTCTGATTGTTGTTTTGGTTTGTTTGTGATTGTTATTGCACCAACGCCCATTTCTAACAAGAATTATTTGATTGAGTTCGCCGGGAGTCGAACTGATGCCCTGGGAACAACAGTCTTTTTTGCACGTTTTGTTCACCACGTTATCTACTATTTACACTCTGACCTAAACACAAAAAAAGCATGGCTTCAGGCTTTTACTAATTATATAAGTAAAAGAAGTGTTAATTTGATCGCTATTTTTAAATTTGATTTTTCTGGTTCAATCGTTTTCTGTTGGAGGATACCAGTTTAGTCAATTTTCTCTTGCTGGTCAATTCAAAGTTTTTATCGTTTTTGCTTTCAATATACCTATTTGGATTTTATCGCTGTTTTTGATTTTAATCGGTTGGATGGACAATAGTACGAAGAAGGTCCTGGCCGTCCGCTAGTGACACCTATATATTAGAAGATATTCATTGCCGTCGGAGGGTGAATCCTTACCAGTGATTGAAGTACTTTGATTAACAGTTAAACTTAAGACGTTTTTCTTAATATACTTGCAAGGTAAGGTCTTCTTTTTTGCTTCAATTTAACTTATGGAAGAGTCTATCAACAGTTTGGTCACGTTGGTTTGGGTTATTTCTACCCAAGCAACGCAGGCCCTCTCCGGTTTTGATGAGTCCTGGAAAAAATATCGCAATTACTAATTAGAATAATCACTTGAATATTTCAATGTCAATATTTCTCACCAGAAGACCGAAGTACTGGCAGATGGTGCCTTACAGTATGGCGTTTGAACAAACTACCAAGGTCAAGGAACATCATGATTTGATAACCTAGCTGTTATTTGATGCTTTCTCGCTTTTGCATATTCTTACAGTTTTTTTGTTGTTTTCATGGGTTGACTTAAGTTCTATTTTACTTTTTGCTCAAAAAAGTAAAATATTTATTCGTGCCAATTCAATACAATGATGTCAAGATCAATTAGCTTGTCAACAGAAAAGCTACTTACTGAGATTTTTCGTTGAACTTCCTCATGAAAGAGAGATCCAGTTTTTTAAATCCGGCTTTGTACGCGTTAACACAGGTGGCCGAATTCACCTCGTGCTTCTCGACAGTTCGTAAACGCCATTACGCCACTTCACTCTGTCAATGGCATCCCTTCTTTTCAGTTCAATCTGATTGATATGCTCCTCCACTTGTCTCTTCCACGTCATATTCAACCGCACACGCCCTCTTCTTCCCACCACTTCAAAACCCAACGCTCTTCTGAAAACATCACCATTATCCCTTCTCAAAACATGCTCACACCAACGTACTCCACTCGCCCTGGCTAGTCCATCCAAGGTATCCTTTAAACCCAGGAAACTCATAGGTTCTTGGCTTTTTCTTCAGCCCCTTGCTTTCAAACGCCTTTTTCCATTTTCGAAAAACTTCTCTTACAAATTCTTTTTACTTTCACTCATTAAAACCAAGTCATTTGCATAAAAAATTTCATTCATCTATCCTTCTCTTGCATTCTCCAAAATTACATCCACTGCAATTGCAAAAAGCAGTGGCGACAGCACAGATCCTTGATGTACACCAACTTGTATCAAGAATTCCTGAGATAACTCAGATCCCACTCGAACTTTCGTTTTTGCCCCGTGATAGACTCATCACCGTGCTTACGATTACTTCCGGTAAACCTTTTTTTCTCATCGCTCACTTCATCATCTTTTTTGGAACTCTTATCAAATGCCATTTCAATATTCGCAAAACACATGTACAACTTTTTCTTCTTATCCCTATATTCCTCTTGCATTCTTCGCGCTACAAAAAATGCGTCTGTTGCTTCTCTTCCAGGCATATAAAACCAAACTGCATTGAGTCAATATTTACTAATTCTCTAATTCTTCTCTCCAGCACTCTTTCAACGATCTTCATGGCGTGCTCTAACAGCTAAACTTGAGATAAACTTGAGATCGAGATATAATAAACTTGAGATATTGGGCAAAAGATTTGATAGAGTTTTAAATAAAACAAGTGATATGGATTTACATTAAGGACGCAGTCGGGAAATGAACTGGGGTAGATTACACTTTCTTCCTGAATTTTTGATTTTCTATAAGAAAACAATCAATTAAAAAGTTCCACATTTTCAGTTGGAATAAGTTTCATATCCCATGTTGTAGGAAAAAATTTTCATTTCAACTTGTGGACCTGGGCTTGATTACTTTTTGCTACAAACTGAAATCATCGATAGGCAGTAGAATTTGAAGTAAGGGAATATTTACGACGGCAATCACGTCATTAGTCAAAAATACAGTCGCATTGACCTACGCAGAGGCATTCGAAACTGAGATCTATTTTAATGTATGATGCAAATCTCAATGACGACTGGGCAATACATCACCACTCACCATAATAAAATAGTATCGGTAAAAACTAACTTCCGGTTAGATTCAGACTCACGATACGCACCAGCTGCCCAGATGTTGGAATAATGGCTTTGGTAACCGGGCGTTCTCAAAGAAGTACCGCTCTGAACCACACAGTCATCAAAGAACAATCGCATTTTTGCTCGCTTGCGACCAAATGCGGCGGACTGCAGTTTGCTGATCCTGCGTTATAAAATATTCGTTTCCGATACTGGAAGTAAATCTGGAGTTGTAAATTTTGAGCAGTTCGTTAGTGCATGTTTTAAAACTGGTATTTGTTAATTCCCATTGATGTTTTTAAGTGTAAGCCTTGAACATTTGCGGTCATATATTTTATTTTTGCCTTATACATTTCACTGTATGATTATTTTGAGAATTTTTCTGTTGTTGGAGCATTTGTGAATACTGTTTGCTGGCGTGATAGTAGTCGTTGATTTGGCTTTGACAGTGTCGAACAGAAATTGTTTTGAAAAGATGTTTCAAAAAAGTCGTAATATTAGAAGAAGCCGTGTCACTTGCAACAATCGTACAGGAGTGACTTCAACAGGCGCAGTGTAAAGTTGATGTTGGGTTTACTTGGGATTTTTAAATAGAGAATACGCTTATGCTACATATTGATTTCCAACGCATTTTGTCTTTTGTCGCATCACATGACAATATTTATTTTCAGCTTTTATACAGGAGTATGGCCTACTTAACAACACGGCCAGATAATCGGCAGCAAAAAAAAATAATTAGAAGGATAACTCTTGTCGCGCGAGATGTTTGCTATAGCGACAGTCTTGGCAATAATTCGGTAAATTTTAGTTAATGCGTCCAAAATAGCGATTGCATTACACTTATGTGTTTTATCAGCTACAACAAGATGACTTGTGAGTTAGTTATGACTAACTGTCACAGCAATGACAGACATTTTCATTTTTTTGCCAAGAAATATTAATGCTGAGATTATTGAATAGTAAACTACTGTATTCACTGCTACTTAAACCATTATAGGCTTCATCACGCATTCTCTTCCTTAGTCTTTGTTTGAATTGATTTATTCCATCTTTTCGAATGATACCAGAAAAGATATTTTGCTTATTGTCAAAGAATATGTTGCTGATTTTGATGTGTATTGATTTAAAATATAGCTGATGAATAACACATAAAAATTGAGTTGGCATTCTCATTTGCTTCAAAACAAGTTCAGCAGCTGTGCGTTCATTTAAAATGCTTGCAGAAACACTTGGCTGAGTGGTTTCTAGTATAGTAAAACATTTCGAAGCATACTGCAAAAATTCAGTTGATGCCAAATTAAACTAACTCTAAAAAGCTTAATAAGGCAATGATATTGTTTTGGTACAAACTCGATGCTTGAAATTGTCGACAACTGTTTACAATTTTCGCAGTTGTTTTTCTTGGCAGTTTTTTTAGCGATATATCTACTCACAATGACTGCAACTTTAACGGAATCTTTATCAAGAGTCATAGTTTATTGTTATTTGCCCAATACACTCAATAGACGTCAACACAGGACAGTAGTAAGATAAAATAGTACATTTGTGCAATGGGACAAGAGACACTGAAACAATCCTAAGGTTTTCTAGTCAGTGCCTCCTCAAGAGCTGAAGCCTCAACATCAATAGAAATAGTTTCTAATTCCAATTCAAACTTTGCATTCGATTTGGATTGATCATGAGGACTCTGAAATTTTTGCAGTTGCTTTTCTTTGCAGTTTTTTAGCGATGTATCCATTCACAATGGATGCAACTTTAACGGAATCTTTATCAAGAGCTGAAGCCTCAACATCAATAGAAATAGTTTCTAATTCCAATTCAAACTTTGCATTTGCTTTATATAGGCTTAAACATTGAAAGACTCTTTCAACAAGTTTTAATGGCAAGAATTTTTTCGGAAAAATTAACCTAAAAACCACTCATCTAACGGTATTTCGAAAACCGGCGCTCCAGCAGATATGTTTGAAAACGTGATGTGAGAACATACTCGAACCGACCTTGCAGTAGATCTTCAATCAACATTGTTGTGCATCTCAAAGTGACTATTATAGTCCAGCTGGTTTGCTTACTCAAAGTAAATTTTTTTCGTTTGATTGTGGCAGCGGTTTCCACTAAGCAAACCAATCAGCTAGCGGTCATAATAATTCTGGTTTGCTGTCAAATGAAATTGCTGCATGTCCCAAGTGAAAATTTGAGTTAATTGCTGTTTTCTTGTTTTACACCAAAGATGAATCACTTTCAAAAATGCAGCGGCAGCTTGTTGCTGAGAAAAATAAATTTCAATAGCGGCAGCAGTTGTGGCATCATTACTACCAAAGCCAACGTCATACTTTGCTTGTTGTTGCCCGAATGTGAACGCTTGATAAGTTAGCTTGTGTGCTTTGCGTAGATTTGAATGTAATTGCTCATCACGATCGCATACATCAAGGAGTTTCCATCTAATTTTCTCTGTTGAGAATCTACTGTATCATCAAACTGGTCAAAATTGAAAGCAGAAAAAAACAAACATTCCAACGTTTCATAAGTGGTTTCTTACGTTTTTAAGCAAATGCACCAGAGTTCCAAAACAAATATGTGATGCCTTGACTATTTGAGAGATGAGCAATATTATTTTGCGAGTTTGTGCTCGATATTGTTCTATCAAATCGTTAAAAGGAGCAATGTTGTTACAGTGGTTATCCGTGACATAGCGCGAACTGTAAATCCAACCGCATAAAATGATTCGATACATTTATCAATGAGGAACGATTACCACTTTCTTTTAGCTTGTGCTCAGGAATCGCTTTCATGGCGTCGAGAATACTTTTTGCAATCCCACTATTATAAATACCATAATTCCTTTGTTTAAGTTGCCTTCCTCGTCACTTTCAATTACTTCTCTTCCTTGATGCTGCTGACTTTTCTGCAAATGCATTTCGTCGGCAAGCTAAAATACGTTTTCATCTATTCTGTCACCATAGATCAAAAATTTTACGGGTTTTAGAGGTTGACACCTTCTTGAGTGAGTTTTTCTAACAAACTCATGGATGGCAAAGGGAAGTGATCAAGTAGTAGCATGTAAGCTTGAGCTGAAGTATATCTCAATAGCAATGCAAACTGCAACATAGCTGATGATTACTTAGGCCAATACCTAATGTGTATTTTTTCAGCACAATTCGTCAAACACTTTGTTGAAAGGCTTTCTGTCTTACGCATAGCTTTCAATGTAAGGTCGGAAGTTTTCTAAGGCAGATTTTTTATTAAGACAGCGCAGATGACATTTCGTAAACCACTCGTGCAATGAAATCACTGAACCATTGTAATACAATTTTACGTGATGCGAAAGGTTAATATCAATTAATCCTGTTACCGACGGAGTGACAGCTTTTTCACAATTTTTTAGTTTAAAAAGTGTGGTTTTGTCTCCATGATATTGTAACTGGCAGCCACTAGGGCGTAGACTTTGCTTAATATTTTCGAAACGTATAAATTCATGTTTTGGCGTGAAAATTTCTAGTTCATCTCAAAAAGTTCTTTCAGCAGGCGGTTTTCGTGATGATACCGAAGTTGGAAAAACTAAAGACGAATTTTTTACACATCGAGATAAATTCATGAAACAGGGCTCAACTTTTATCTCATTGCTGACCTTACTCGATTTGTAATGAAAGCGACGTCAAAATGTTTAGAGCAAATCCCACTGTTTCTTGCAAGTTGCCAATTTTTACGATTAGCAAATTTAATCTGTTTTTGACAGAGCTCAGACTTGTTCGTCGGAAAACCGAAAACTGGAAATTTTTCAGAAATGACATCATTTTTGTTTTCTGTTTTTTTATAGCCCGTTTTACAGTATACAATAATCCCTCGTTATTCGCGGTTAATGTGTTCCAGGACCACTTGCGAAAGGTGAAAATCCGCAAAATAGCGGCAAAATATTTTTTTGTTATTTAAGTATAATTTAAACGTTTGTGAACCCTCCTCATACTGATATTAAAACCAGCCTACATGCAATTAAGCTTTTATCAAAGCATTCAAATTTTCTTTTTCCTTTGGGGCTCACTAGTGGAATCTTACGCAAGAGCACGGCGCTTAGGCGGCATTGTAAGGGCTTAACGAAAAGTTAATTGCAAGCGCAACACCAAGATACACGAGACGCAGTCAACAGCGTGAACGAGAATGGCGTGATGATGCGCAGTCAACCAGCGACATGGCGCTATGTTTGAATTTTTATTTTTTAATGAATATTTTTGAAAAATCCGCGATGCACTGAAGCCGCGAAACTTGAACCGCGAAGTGGCGAGGGAACACTGTACTACTGAACACGTGTTTACCATAATGGCTGCTGACATAGGAAACAGTTATACTTTTTGCATTGTGTAATTTTAATGATTTTCCTCTTCATGCATTTGTAATTAGCCTATTTTTGCGTGCATAAACATTCTGGCCTTTAAGCTACTGCCCATCAAAAACCTCACCTATAATACATGTATAATGTAAACCAGGCTTTCATCTTCTAGTCTTACAATATGTTCTTGATAATGCATATGCTATTTTATGCCTTGCACATACACTGAACTGCATGTCTGCAAATGGTTATTTGCAAATGTATCCAGGGTGTCACCAGTATTGTAGCGTTCACGTATCCACATACTCGTCACAATCCGCTCTTTAAGTGAAAATGGACTTTAATCTGCCATATGACTTACGTGTTATTACTTTATGTCGGATGAGCAACAAAATGTTAATCTTGTTACATCAAAATTAACTCAAAAACTAAGCTTTGCATACAAATTAAATTTGGTACACGTTATGAGCAGCTCGTTTTGGCTAAGTGGTGAAATTTTTAGCCAAAAATATGTATAAACACAAGAATAATGAGAAAATACAAAATTCAAGTCAAAATATGCAATGCTAGAAGTTGTTTTTTGGAAGAGAGCTTAGATTTGCTATTTCCTCACTCTGGCCAACCTTAAACGGTCACTGAAATTTCGATCACAACTAAAAAAATGAATTTATTCTTCTAGTCAAGCGTCGAACACATGACCACATAAGCCAAGTGCGCTACAAAACCTCACATCGACATCGCAGCAAAACCGCATAATCAAACGTTTTTCGCATGACAGACATTTCTTAGCAGTTGTCAACGCGATAAGAGGACAAGATAAATTAAAAGTGGGATGAAATAACGATAGCTGCAACTCGTAAGTCCATATCTTGCAGGAAAAAGAGATTTTGATTGGTTGATTCCAAGGTTGGAGGCCATATTGACTATCTTATCGACTAAAGCCGTGATAAGTAGGTTTTAATCAACTTTTGACATTGCATATTTTGACCTGAATTTTGTATTTCCTCATTATTCCTGTGTTTATGATAATTTTTGGCTAAAAATTTCACCACTTGAACTGAACTAGCTGCCAAGACATGCATCAAATTTAATTTGCATGCAAAGCTTAGTTTTTGAGTAATTCTTGATTAAACAGGATTATCATTTTTTTCTGTCCACCCAATATATCATATATTTTCACTTAAAAACAAGAAAAAACTTAAAATACATGACCAACTAAAACATAATAACATATAGATTGGTAGGGACTTAAAACCCACTCTCTGCTGTAGATCATTAACCTATTTTCCATATATCAAATGCAAAAAACTCAGCTCTATAACTAACTACTCTTTCTACTGTACACTGTACAGTACTACTTAACAATACAAGGCAAGACAGTGAAAATAAAATCTAGGTCCTTCATTCGTTTTTGTAAACATCTGCGTCCAGTGATGGTATTCAGGGGGTTCGCACGGGTTCGTGCGAAGCTGTTGTTGGAATGTCGTGATAATCAGCGAACCTGTTCTTGTTTTTTGTTATGGACTTTAGACGACCGCAGCAAATGGGTAACGTGCGTCTCAACTGACGGCTAGCGTTATATTTGGCATTTTGAAACGTTACTTATTAGATATTTGTAAAGCGTGTCACGAATATAAATGAGTATAGTCATAAAGCTATAAGTACGGCATGGTTTTCTGAAATGAGGGAACCTGTTGTTAGTGAGTTCGATACAAAAGAGAGCCTGTTCTTAAAATTTTAAATCCCATCACTGTCTGCATCAACTACGCCGCACTATAAAAGGCACCCTTCTATTTATTTTTCTTCACGGGAAATCATCTGGCCGTATTGTTGAGTAGGCCACGACTGGTGACACAAATTGACAAAAAACAATGCAAAAGGCTAGGAAAGCTTTCAGTGCCACCTCTTTGTTCATTTCGATTGTTAGCCGCCTCACAAAAGCTTCATCATTTCTTTTTAAAAAACCTAACTTACGCATTTACCGACGGTCCGAGACTGCATTGGTATTTTACTATTACTTTTTTGTCTATTGTCGAGATTTCGTGTATGGAGCGCTATTTGTTCACCGTTCATTACACATGTTTTAGGGCAACATTTATGACCAAATCAAATCGATTTGATTTACTTGCAAATGCATATAAAATAAATATCTTTGTCATAAATCTATTGAAAAATAAATGCATTTGTTTAAATGCACACATCGATTTGATTTAGTTATAAATGTTTTCCTAAAACATGTGTAATGAGCGGTGAACAAATGGCGCCCCATATTCATTTCCCAAAAGTTTAGGTAATGTGAAATGTGTATAAAATCTTAGTAAGGCTAAATGTTACGCCGAAAGGTTGTGATACATATAGGGGTAAAAATTTTTAAAGGGGTGATACGAATAGTAATATTAACGACTCGCATAACAATGAAATCCCTTCTGATATGTTTGAGGGCAAATTTTTAAATTATTTCTTTTGAAATTCTGTTCAGTAACTTTCAAACTAATTTATTCCTTTAGCTCCTTCTTCCGGTGCTAGTAAGGTCAACTCCGCGCAAGCATTAGCTTAAATTTTTTGTCGTTATTAATACGTTAGGTGTCATTTACGTTAAATTTGAGTGGTGAGTGGTGATGCAAAATATAAAGCATTACCATCAGGTGCTGCATATGAAATTTGATCAAATTAAAAAGATAATTCAGATTTCATTGCACCAACGTGATAGGCTTCATGGTTTACAGAAACTTAGGTACAGCTCTTCCATAAACTATCATCAAAATAAAGAACAAATAACTAGAGAACGCTAAACATTTTTTACGAGTTGTAAACTAATGACAATACATTTCAGCAAGTGAACAACTTCAGCATGTAAGATACTCAAGTCGCACTGACAGATATCGTACATACATGTGCAAAACGATCCGAAAGTATCTTGTCGTTATTTGTGTTGAAAACTTGTTGATCACGTAGCTATTGGTGTCACGGTTTCCTTAAAATATCTAAAGCAATAAAGTGGTAATGGTAGAGGTGGCGTCATTAGGAAAAGTTGCCCGGATGACCCTATTTTAAGAACCCTCTTGAAAGCGATAATTTAGGCTAAAAACTTCTTTTTTTAGAACGTTTCGGAATCAAGAAAACTGTTTAATTTGAGGGTCACATCTTTTAGTTTGATTGACACTTCGAACCAATAACCGACGCGATGGCGTAGTGGTTAGAGCGTCCGCTTCGCAGTCGGTGGATCTGGGATTCACTTCCCAAGTCCAGTCATACCAAAAACTTAAAAAAATGGAATTCACAGTTTCCCTGCTTGGCGCCCAGCACAATTGAGATAATGTGGAGAACAAGCCGGCAGGCTTGCTTGTTGTGTCCTTGGGCAAGGCACTTCACGGGACGCCCCGCCTTTATGTGGAAGACAGGTGCCCCAGACACCACAGAAATGGCAACTCTCAAGCGAGTGTGGACGTTCCGTCCAAAATATAGCGATACAATTCGCTTTCTCGTGAATGGTAGATAAATATGGCAAATAAAAAAAAATCCGGAATTCAATAAATTCAGTAACGGCATTGCGTAATCATAATGCTTTTACGGAAGACAAACACAATTTTGATAAGAAAACCAATAATATTTACATGACGAATGGATTTCCAAACTGGCTCTAGGAAACAAGTAGGCCTGTTATGTGGAAGTTTAGTATTTTAATCTAGCTACGATCGTCAACTCATGGCGTCCAGGTCTTCACCACGCACAAGCCAAAAACATTTTTGGAATTTTAAACCGATATTTATTCGAAAACTTATCGTAAGATGATTTTTCCAGCGTTAATCTCAAATTAAGTTCAGTAACAATTGGCCACCCACGTCACCCGAACCCACACCTACTTTACTTGCGCGTGAAATCTACTTCCCCTTGAAGTCGTTAGATCATATTTTGCTTAAAACAACAAACACATTCTACAGGCAGTAGCCAAATTTTAGCATCATAAGCGTGCTAGAAATATTAATGTTCAAACCAATAATTCGGAACAAATATATGAGAACTGTTTCCCAAGCGGCAATTTTTTACATCTTTTCCTCGAAATTTCTGGCTAGCTACACCCCTGCATCCCCATGCCTTTTGGAGCGAAGGCAATTTTCAAGAAACTAACGCCATAAACATTTATTGTGGCATTCTTTCTCTCAATACAATTTCAAGTTTATAAACGTGATTGTTGATACAACCACCAATCAAATCAATTCCATTTTCTTGTTTAATGGCGTGCATTGCATCCATACCAGATAAAGCAGCGGTTCCCAAACTATGGGTCACGACCCACTGGTGGGTCGTAGGCGTAATTTCAGTGGGTCGGGAAAGTCATTCAAAATTAAAATTAGTGCATGCTTTGCGTCAAACAATTTAAAAGTGAATTAACATCTTGAATAGGTGTTTGTTTTCACTATACTTTTTTCCAAGTACTTTGAAGCACATGCAGAATTATGTGGGACCCGAAAATTTATGTTTTGAAAAGTGGGTCGTGACTTAAAAAGTTTGGGAAACACTGAGATAAAGCATTAGGCAGTCCGCCTCTGATTTGATTCTGATGACAAATTTTCACCTTGTGTGACCACAGCAATCACTCCAGCAAGTTTCTTTAAGTCTACTTAAACCTAATTACCAGCTAAACACAAGGCCATATTTAGGGGTATGAGTGGATACAGAAATAAAAGATCGAGGATATTTCGCCGAACAGAAATAAAAGGTCGAGGATATTTCAAGGGATATTCAAAAAATTTTTGAAATTAAAACGCAGCGAATGCGTTTTCTGGCATAAGACGGTTTAATTTAACTTTAGCAATCGACTCATAATGTGTAAAACATACAGCAAACAATCCCCAGAAATAATCTAGGGAAAGTGGAGAGCACTTTTCACATAGTAAGAGCGACCCTAGAAGAACACAAGAGAGGACAACATCAAAATCCGTTTTAACACCAAACTTGAAGCCCCCCAAAAATTAAACATCAAAAACATTACTTAGTTTGTCAGATTTAATGTTATGACTGATTAGAAGTGTTCTATCTTTCCTGGTTTCTTTTTATCTGGTTAAAACTAATAACCATTGGGCCGATAGTGAGGCTGTGTACAGTCCCAGAGGCTTGGGTAGGCTGAACACTCCATTGAAAAAGAGTTACAGTGCTTCCTCGATTATCCGTACCTCGTTTAACCGGCATTCAATTATCCGGTCGCTCTATTTTGCTACAACATTTCAAAATTAGATTGCTTTTAACTAGATGTTGCAGAAATAGTTTCCGGGAAACTTTACGCTAAATCCCACTAAAAAAAGCTAAAATACTGTATTGCCGGCAAATTTTCTGTGGAAGAAAACGAAATTAGTTCAAAGAGAGTGCAGAATGACGATTTCGTAGAACAATTTGCCCCATAAACATTGAATTGACGACCTCTGATACTGATGGCTGGTCTCATGCTGATGGGCCAAGTTATGAATATTTGAATGAGCAGGGAATAGTTGATCTTGCTTTCAGTAGCAGAAGGGAACGATTGTGATGAAGAAGAAGATGCAGACGAGAATACACAACATTCAACGCAAAAAGCACAATGCTCTTTTTCCCGTGCAAAGGCAATGCAAATGTTTGACTAATGCCTAACGTGGCTCCGTATTCAGCTGGAAGCAACAGTTTCAAACACTTCCACATTGGTACGACTTCGCGAGTTTGCTGCTGAAAAACGCGAATTTTCCCGCTAACAATCTAAAATTGATTTCTATTTTAGTAGATGTAGTGTTGCAAGTGATAGTTAAGCGGGAAATTTCTTAGAATATTGTAATGTTGAACTGCTATCACTTTTTAAACCATGAATGTATTGTGTTTTTGTTCCCTTGACTTATACGTTGAGAATTCAGTTATCCGTTTTTTTTACTTATCCGTTCAGATTTTTGAAAGTGTTATCCCAACTACACCGAATAATCGAGGAAGCGCTGTACTATATAATGTCAAGTCTCGATTCTGGTTTTAGAGCAACTTCTCAAAATTGCTAGTAGCTGGATAGAAAATAAAGCTTTGGATTTTCACAGGTAAAGAACTGCTTTGTTTCAATATTAATTTCAACAAATTTTCCAATCGAGTTTCCGCGAAGATTTAGGTATGCAACGTATTGAGTGCAAAATCTTGTGTTTCAAAAACTTTGTGTCTCATAATTATTCGCTAGGCTCGACGTTCAAAATAAGTTCGGTGGCAAACTTTTGACGCAATAACAGAATTGCCATTGTGTAAAGAAATAATTTTTTTAAATACCCTGTGAGGGCCCAATGTGATAGGATCAAACTCTCCAAGCCAGAAAATTTTATAGTCATACAAACATCCTCCTGGTAATTGAATCGTCATTGAATGGGTCGAGTCTCAACCCTGTTTCAATTTGTAGCAGTCGAGTCTTGAATAACTGGGGGGAGTTGTTGGGTACAAAGTCGAGCCAAGACTTTTCGTGCAAACGATACGAATGACGTAAAGTGTTTTTTACAGCGCCTCGCATCGACTTGATAGTCTCTCTAACGAAGGCTACCCAAGGATCCGTTCATAAAACCTAGCGAGTATTCACTTCTATTTGCACTGTGTTTTAACTACACAAAAAGCGTATATGATTTCATAGTAAAATTTTTTGACACCTTGATCTGATTTAGATGTTATATACTTGTTGACTGCAGACTGCATCACGGAAGCCGACTATTTGCAAACTAAAAGAACTACGTGCGACCAGTTTTTGATTATTACGTTTGCGACTGTATAAGTGCATTTTTCTCTGGTCACTCGCGGCTCTTCCAAAATACAGCATTTCTAGCGAAAAGGGCCGTAGAAGGTTAGGTAAATTTTCTGAACCATCTCAACATTCTTTATCTGTCAGTATCAGACTTTAGACGTTGGCGATCAGACTTTAGACGTTGGCGCATCTTCAAACAGATTGCTACAAGCTGGCTTCTATACAATTGTCGCGTTTCAATAGCGTTTTGAATCTATCTCAATCTTAATTTACTTCTTAAAATTGACGCGACTTGCAGTATCGATCGAATAATTAGGTTTGGTTGCAAATTAATAGCTAGGAAAAGATTGGCTTCCACTAAGATACTTTAACCCACGCACTTTTCGATCAAGAACAGAACAATATATTCACAAATCACTTTAAAACTTCGAATTCCTTCGCTTGCCAGAACACAGAACTACAGCACTCTAATAAATAAATATCAGAGATTAAATAAACTAAAAACCACCAAAATGATCGCTTGATTTCTGTCACGACAATCACCATAAAACAATGCCTTTTTACCACACTATGCTATCTTTCTCTGAACTAAATTCTCTTAATGAATGAAAAAATCTCGCCGCCTTATATATACGGCTGGAAAATAATCTAGAAATTGCTAGAACATCACGTGACACAGGAAAAACACCGCTAATAAATTACGTAATCGGTAATAATAATAATTAATAAAAAGGAAAATCTTCGAGAAGAAGCAAGAATCACTAGTATGCGATGGAAAACTAAGTCATGTAGACAGCCATTGTCACGTCAGAAAGGCTTGTGAGTTACAAATCTAATAATAAATCCGAAAAAAAATGTCTTTCTTTGAAAACAGTTTAGCAAGTTTAGGGCTTCAGACAATTTAGAAAAAATGATCACTGCAAAGTAAAACAACAGATTGCGATAACTATACATATATAAAAACAATTCTTTTAACGCAAATATACTTATTAGTGACAACAATAAAAAGCCGATTATCCAACCTAATTGGGACAAAAGGTGGTTCGGATAATCGATTTGTTTGGATCATCAAACAATAATACCAATATTATATCGCACTACCAGAGAAAAAAGGCTCACTCCTTTTCTAGTTCATCTATAATCTTAAGCTTCGTCTAAATTGTTTATACATTCTGTTTCTTTTCATGGAAAACGTAGTCACTAGATTAATTTGAAACTTAATAGCTTTTGCACTTAAACACAGCCTTTTATCAAGCGCTTTTTGTTTTTGGCAGTCACCCCAAATAGCGATTTCTCAAGGTAAGAATGCAGATGCGCTTTTTATGACGTTTGTCAGAGCAGCATTTGGACAATCAGCGTTCGTATAAGTGGCGTTCTGTGTAAGATTGTGATGATTCTAAGATCAATGTAATCTATGTTAAGCTGCTTCATTAATTTGATCACACGTTTATGACTGATGCAATCGAAAGCTTTTACATGCAGTAGTCAATAAAATACAGAAGTAAATGTGTATTTTATTCTCATCATGAATACCTTTTATTCTCATCATCAATACCTTGCCAGCAGGGCTTCTTAAACTTTTTTTGTTCACGACCTCATTTATGATTGTGAGTTTTTTCGCGACCCCCAGACAAATATTAAATAGAAAAATGTAACTATTTTGAAATGATTTGGATTGGATTTAAGAATTAGATTAGACAACAATATACATACATATGAAAAAATATAGTTTTAGAATTTGTTAAGAAAGATACAAAAATGTAAAATAAAAAATTGCGCAAAAAGTTCTAAAATTGTATTTATTACAGCTGCAAAATGCGCAGTTGTTTACTGGTTATGATTACAAATCGTTTGCTAATGAGACGGAAGCGATCGTTTGTTACTGCATAACAAATTTAATCTTGGTGCAGTATTTGACACTGTTGGACTTAAAATCTCTTCAACATTTTTTAGCGATGAACGATATTGGAATTTAATATGTGCTAAAGCTTAAAAAGTAATTTTACATAAATACGTGGTGTTGAATGACAGAAGAACATGTAATGCCATATTAGAGAATGTGGGAAATTAAGTTCTAGTTCCAATCCAGAACTCAGCCAAGAACTTTTTCTGGAAATCCTATTTTAAATTTGAGTCACTAGAAAGCTCAGCAAATTCCTCTTGAGCTTTATATGGCAATTGATCAATCTCATTCAAGCCAATTAAAAATGGTTTTCGAATCCAAGATAACATTTAGAAATCAATATTTGATATAAAAAATTTGTGAAACTGTGTTTCTAACGCTTTAAAGTGACGTGTAATAAATTTTCGATAAAAGTTTTACAATGATTTTTCACGATTACAAAATTACCGATATTAAAAAACATTTTGTACCAATCTACCATATTTTCGAAATGATTTTTTTATAAGACTTTCAATTTTATCATTTGAAGTAAATATATTGCAATTTCTTCCTTCAAAGAGACAAGTTGAGACCTTATAATTTCTCAAAAATATCTGACAGATAACGCAGCTTGGATAGCCATTGGTCATTTTGAAGAAAAGCAGCAACATCACATTTTTGTTCGGTTAAAAATATTTTGATTTTATCCTTCAATAACAATAATTTTTTAACTTTGTTCTCTTGATATCCAGCTTACTTCTGCAGATAATAATAAATTTTTTATAGTGGTAATCCGTATTCTTACAGAGATTTGAAAAATAAGCGGTTGTAAAAAGAATGGCTCTTAACAAAATTTATAATCTCAACAGCACCCTAATGCGCATCGTTCAATTTTGATGCTAATTTTTTTGCTGCGAGGGCCTCCCGATAAATAAGATAGTGAGTAAAAGTTATATGATCATAATTAGCAGCTTGAAAAAATGATATAAAACCAATATTTTTGTCCGCCATCGCTCTTGCAGCATCTGCGCATAATCCACAGCAATTTTCCATTCTAAACCTTCAGTTTTTAAACCCTTTGAAGGATAATGTAACACATATGTTACATGATTGTTAATTGTTATGCCATTATGACGTAATAACCATTTTTCTAAAAATCATTCTAATTTTGTTGTTACCAAACAATGAAGGAATTGTCTCAAATTTTATGAATTAGAATCTTATGATCCTCAAAGGGTTAAAGTTCGTCAACTTTGCAATATATGTCTTTCCCTCTAGTATGGTCTTTGAAAAGGACGACAAAATAACAATTCTTTCTCGGCGTTTTCTTTATAAACGTACCTGACATGTACCAACAGCTGAGCTAATTTAGTAATATCCATTGTTTTGTCCAAATGAATCGAAAGTTATGGGCCTTCTTTAATTCTTGTAATTAGTTGCACTAATTGATCCTTGTCAATTTCAGAAATTCTATTTGTGGCAGTGCCGTTTGACAATGGAATTTTTTTAATATCCTAGCCATATTTACTTCCTTTTATTTTTAGCAATAAAGTATGAAACTTCATATGATGCGAGTAAATATTTTTCATTAACGATCATAAATTTTTCAAAAAAATTTTTTCTTATTTAAAGATTCTAACAGACTTTCAAAATATTCTTTTAGTTTATTGGTACTCGAAGTATGCTTTGGTTCAAGATTTCTTTTCAATTTTAATGATTTCATATTCTCCGTAGCTAATAATTCTTGCAGATCAAACAAAGAAGTTTTTCATAACCATTAACATTTTTAAATGTAAAACCAAATTGAAGAAAAGACTCATCATATTTTCTTTTTCGCATATTAGATGCCTGTTTGTCAATACTTAGTCATGGTTGAGGAAACTTGGTAGCATTGTCATTTGCATCATGACCTTTTTTACTTAAGTTCAGCCATTTATTCGTGGCCAAAAAAGATTTTAATCCTAGAAAGACCAATAAATGTATATAGATAGCATATTGCAAACAATAATTACTTAATTACCGAATAAATAAAAACTATAGTATTCTTGCGATGTCCACTCTCGCGTTGCGATGGAACTGAGACAATTGATTTCACTGGCACAAATATCAAATTCACAACCACATGTTAGTGCGCGCGCAGATTCAAACATTTGTTTGTGTGCGTGTGAGTGTTATTTTACACAAATACATATCTAGATTTTAAAAATTCATGTATTTAAATACTTTACATAAATCGATCAATCAGGTTTATTTCATTAAGCTTAAATTTTATCAGTTGGTTAAGTTTTTATCAGCAGCGAATTGAGTATGATGCAAAAAAGAAAAAAATGGCTGAAGAAGTAAGCCAGTCTTTTTGCATTGCTGTATTGATCTTTTTTGTATTTCTATGTACGATAATTTTTGCAAAAGTTTCAGCTTGATAGTGTTTAAATTCAAATAATAAGCTTATGTTCAAAATCTTGATAACATTTCTCAAATAATATCCCTTTAAAACTGAATTTATCACTCTTGTTTCTTGCTAAATCAGTTGATTAGTAATTAACTTAGGCTATTTTCATTTTCAAATTAGCCTAGGCTCTAGGCTATGACAGCAGTTTCCAGTTTTATGATTACTTTTAAAGCAAATATAATATAAGTTAGAATGTTTATTTTTTACTTTGCACAAGAACTAATTCAAATATCGTTTCTTTTTAAATTTTTTGATATAATTTAACAGGACATACCATATCCACTCTGTCCAGCAACACAGCAAATGGACGACAGCAACTCTGTTTTGAAGGCTATTAAAATCTCGCGACCCCAAGATTTCGCTAAGCGACTCCATTTGGGGTCGCGACTCATAGTTTAAGAAGCCCTGCTCAAAGGCAGTTTAGTTTTTTGGCTCGTGAGGCTGGTGGTTTGTTGATCTCTACGGCTTTCTACTCCATAGTTTCTGTTTTTTGGAAATTTTGCCATAAATATTGGTCTGTTTATATCATCTGGGAAATATACATTCTGATGGATTTTATTTAACACGTTAATGATATGCTCCACTTCCATCGCTCCTGCCGCCATGTTATCCTGTCCAGATCCTTTTTCATTTTCTATCCATTTTGGCACGTGTTTAACCTTTTCGTTTGTTATTTCAGGACTTTCTCTATCGCATTGTGCAACAAAGTCTTCGTTCCTGTTGTTTTTATAGTTTTATACAAGTATGAATGTAATTCTGTCCATCATTTTCTAATCTTATTAATTTCAATTATGATTTCCTCACACTCTTTGACTAAATGCAGCCAGGACACGGTGACATTTTCTTATTAATTAACTCTCTTACTTTTTCGTGCACTCCCTTTAGATATGTTTTGAATAACAGCTCTTAGATTACCGCTCCTTACTTAGGTAATTTCTTTGACTTTCTTTCAAATGGCTTTTACCTTTTGGTTGATTTTCATATATCGAATACTGCCTTTTTTGCTGTTCCTTCTCTCATCCATTCTCTCTTTAGCCATTTACCTTTCTTTTGCTTTCTTTTATGGTTGACTTATAAACTTTTTTTACCACCGAAGTCACCTTAACATATCTACCTCCAAGATTGTTTAAAAAATCAAAAGTTAAATCGAAGAGCTAATCACAAAAAGTGTCTCAGTCGCAAAATATTTTTTCCATGTTCTAGCATTAACATTGCATATTTAAGAATTTTTCTAACAAAAAAATCCCAATTTTGAGAAGAGCTACTTCGCGAAAGAGAAATTTCAGTAGGCTCACAACTTCCAAATAAAAAATTTTGTTAGATGATGTAAGAATGCAAAGACAACACATTACAGTCAAAAACATAGCAACTAAAATTTACTAGTATAGGTTGTTCGGATGCTTTTCTTTAGCTAAATAAGTTATATGTTGCTTAGAATATAAGAGCTATTAAAATCTTTAAAATCTTTGCGGTTACTAAAAGGGAGCGAAACATACATTTTACGAATAAAATTTTCAAATGAACGTCTGTATCTGTTTGTAAGAACTGCGATAATCCACATTGCACCAAAGATACTTTTTCTAATCAACTCTGTAACTCCAAAAAAGGTGCAAAATGGGACCAAAAAGGATGCTTTATGTCTAGCCGTGTTGCCCCATGGAGTTTGAAATTCAATACAAAGATAAATCGTTTGTCGCTGCAAACAGGGGTTGAGTCCCTGGAATCGCGTGGTTTCAGTGGTGGAATTCTTCACTCTTCGGCAAAACGTGAAATCTAACTTCTTTGAAAACTGCTTTCCCTAGGCGCACAAGATATTCAATTTTTCTTCAAATTAGATCAAAATTTTTCCGATAACAATTTTTTAATGTTTCAAAGTTTTGACTTAAAAGGCCTAAAAAGAAAGAAAGTTACATGTATATTTAGAAAGCTACTTCCTCGAGAGATTCAGTCTTTCTACGAAAATAATTATTTACTGCTTGCTGTAAATAGAGCACTGGCGTTGCATAAAGCTGTTTTCAAAATTAGAAACTTATACTTTATTGATTACAAACCGTCGTTGCCCGGTAGGGCTACCAAGTCAGATACGTCGGATCAGAAATACCAGTTAAACCGGCTGTCCTGGCTTCGCTGATATAACATTCTAAAAGCATGAAGAGAAGCTGCAGTAAATGGAAGCATCGCCTTTATGCCCCTGATGCCAACCATCGTATCTTAAATTAAAACTGGACTGACTCACAAGTGCTCTATTAATTTATTAATTTTATTCCTTCCTTCTTATAAGTAGAGGAGCACAAAGTAAAAGTTGGAGTGGGCGCCGTAACGGTAGTCGTTTTACCGTTATCGAAGCAAGTTATTTGGTGGTAGGCTTATTTCACGATTTGGTGCAACCGTCTCATCATGATATTTGTAACACCAAGTTCTTTGGCTGCACCTGTGTAATTGTTTTAAACTCTATTTTTATGTTTCAGTGTTTTCGAAAATAATTATCATAATCTCTTTTGCAACAGTGCACGTTTTTTCTTGTATCTGATTTGATTTTTTTAGTTTGCGGTGTTCAATTATTCAATAAGCGCTCATTTTACGTCTCGGGTTTTGCTTTAAGATTTTTCAACCTTGTTGTCTTTACTTTTGCTGCTTTCAGTTCAATTCAATTCAGTTTGGTTTGTTTAAATTTGTCTCCGTTGAATTTCGGTAAATGAATCGATCATTCTTTTGTTTAACATTTTTGATCAAAGAGAAGCAGCAGTAGCCATCAATCATTCATTTCAACGGTAACTGCCAGTTACCACAACTGACAATCGTTATAAACTTATTTCAATCAGATCACTTCGTTCTTTCGACAATTTATTATTCAAATTTAACGTTTCGCTCCCCTTAGTTACCGGGGAGCTTCTTCACAACACGGTAGATGTTAATAATGTAACATACAAACTGTACAACATAAAAATACAAAGACTACCTGATATTTTTATGTTGTACAGTTTGTATGTTACATTATTAACATCTACCGGGTTGTGAAGAAGCTCCCCGGTAACTAAGGGGAGCGAAACGTTAAATTTGAATAATAAATTGTCGAAAGAACGAAGTGATCTGATTGAAATATCGTTACACTCGACATACGAGGAATGCCTGCTATACTTAACGTTATAAACTTGTTGTAAGCAGTAAAATTTCGCCGATATACAGGTCTGTAATACGAGCGTAATATTGATCTTTTGATGCTACACGGCAAAAGCTATTTTACCGCAAGTAGCAATCGATCGTTCATTTCAACGGTAACTGCCAGTTACCGAAACTGGCAATCACGATAAACTTGTTGTAAGCAGTAAAATTTTGCAGATATACAGATCTGAAATAATATTGATTTTTTGATGCTACATGGCAAAAGCTGTTTTTGCCGCCGAGAGATTTTGATCATTATCCATAGCTTGCTTGTCATTCGTGGTTTGCCTGCCATTTACATAATTTTTATTTTTTCTTTTAGCTCCATTGTTGATTATATTTTTTGCTACACCTGTGTGACTTGGTCTCGAAACAAAACGAAAGGGGCTATACCTCTCCCCAAATGTGTTTCATACGATCACCCAGTTGGCATAATAATCAATTATTAAAAAAGATTTCCTCCATAGATACAATTGTATATTTGGTGATTAGGATTTCGTACAGAATAGTAGACTTCCCCCCACAAACTTATGATTTCATAAACTATGCCCATAATACTGACGTTCCTACAAACAAATTAACACTGCAATTGCTTACTTGTAAACAGCAAGTAATTTTATCAAACTTTCATGCGTTCATTTGACTTAGTACATTGAGGCATAAAATCAAAGTTGTGGAAGCAAGTTATCTATGGGGGAAGGTCGCTGAGGTGGTTGATGTATTTTCAGCAATTAGACAATGAAGTAATTGGCCTAATGCTTACAACTTTTTCGTAATTGGCCTAATGCTTACAGCTTTTTCGTAATTGTTGGCCAAGTAATAAAATTTAAAGCAACTGGCTACGCGCATGTTTCTTGTTCTCGACATAAACGCAGCTACAGGAGGCGAAGGAACTCCCCCAGAGTTCAGCAACTACATTTGCGTTTTTACGATTAGTTTGGTTTCAGCTGAAATGGATAACCCACTGACCGGCGTTTTGTAGTAAATTGTTTAAGATTTCACAAAAAAACTCGGCATTTTGTTGCGCTTTGGTATTGAGGATAAAAATGTCTTACAGGTTAAGAGTGCTGTACTATTAATACAAAGCTATTCTAACATGGAGTCCATCTACAGTCCAGTTGTTCTGATTTTTGTATCTGCCATTGAACTTTTTGAAGTCCGATTCAATCCGGTATATTAGTGCCACGATATATCATTGCACTTTGTCAGACTCTATATCGGTAACAGGCCTCTACTACTTGCGTTTGCTTTTAAAATGACGGCGGATCATAAGTACAGCTGTTCCCCACTACTGTTTTCACTAAAGTGGTTCCAGATAGGACAATGACTTCATTCAATATTATGACGAATCTAAAGTTTTATTTCGGAGTTGTTCAAAAAAAGAAAAAAGCATACCGGTATTAAAAAAACGCTTAAACGCTTAATCACTTGTTGTGGAGTTGATAAACATTAAATTTTAATAGAACCATTTATATCGGAAGCACCTTGTTTATATCTCTAGAAAACGCTTTCCACCACGTTTCTACGGTCAGTACTTTTTAATATCATGAAGCAACCCAATTTTGCAAATAGCTGTATATTAGAGCATCATCTTACTCCCTAAAAGAGTGAAATTTGTTGAAGTAGGTAAATCTGGTGATAGCTTTTGTGTAAGCAAACTCCGCTTTCTTTTGTCAAAAATTACGACTTTAAAAATTTGTCTTGGATTTTGATGTCTTTATGACTCGAATTCCGGGGAGATGATAAGTGGTGACAAGTTTTACGCCAACACAACCAGTAGTTTCTTAGCAGTAAAAACATTTATTTAGACACACAGACAGGATTACACTTCATAATACAGTAGAACCTCTACTTACGAAATTAATTCGTTCCGGAAGCCGTTTCGTAAGCCGAAAATTTCGTAAGTAGAAACGCATTTACCCTATAAATACCCTGATCCGTTCCAAGCCCCCCAAAACACGGACAAAATACTTGTATACAATATAAATACATGTAATGGTTAAAACCTGTAACAAATGCATGTTAGAATTAGATTACTGTATACTAAATAGAAAAAGTACACATGGAAAGAAGAAAGAACAATTTTCGGCGTTTCGTAACTAGAACATTCTTTCGTTATTCGAAACATAATTTCTACAAAAAGACGTTTCGTAAGTTGGAAATTTCGTATCTGGAGTCTTTCGTTAGTAGAGGTTCTACTGTATAGATAAATGATAAAAGTATCGGAATATAGCCTACACTTTTTTTGCTCTCCCAGCCACCGAACGCGTTCAACGAAGCATTTCGGTCCCGTCTTGCAAACTGTGGTTCACGATCTTGGAAGATCGTTAATGCTATAATATCGTCATCTTTTAGATCTCCATTCTTCAATCCAATCCCACAAATATTCAATGTTTATTACAATGTAAAGTCTACATGTGGAAAAGCTGCAGCAAAATTTGGCAATTGCTACATGCAAACTTAACATCTTTTTTAAGGAGATGGCAGAAGGACTTGGCACAAATCCATAGCTCCCAAAATCAATAGTTCATTTCGCTTATACAAATTAGTACCATGCCAATTTACGTTGTTGTATTTACTTTTTTTTAATCAGATACTTTTGAGAGCAAAAATCTGAAAAACGAGTTGCAATGTCTTGCAGAATGCTTCGGCTAATTAAAAAAAAAACTTTTTAAGACCACAAATGTCGTGAAATGGGACAAACCATAGATAGTTCTTACACCAGGCGAGTCTCAAACGAAATAAAAAAATGAGGGGTGAATAACCGCCAAGACAATAATGCTGCAGCCTGGCGATAACAGATTGGTAGCTTTAGGTAAAGTTTTCTAAGTTGATTTCACTTGGCAATGGAACCCAAATCGTTGTATATTGTAAAGGATACCACTGATTGATTACTGTACAGGGGACAAAGGTCTGATTCCCGGACCAACCAAATCTGATGCAAAGCTGGCTCCGCTGTGTTACAAGTGCAACATTTTTTTAGACAATGCTGTTCTCTGCCCTGGCGCTAAGCCGCGGCGTGATTTTGATGATTTAGGCCAAACTTGCGATACAAAAATTAGCTCGCAAATCATTAAGGAGTTAAAATGCATCTATCTTAACTCAACTTAACTGTCCGGGCGCGCAAATAAATTTTCCAAAAGATAGGAGCTAGCTTAAAAAGGCTTTTTGAAAAGGATCAAAAGTCTTTACAAAGATTTAGGGGCCTTATTAGAATGACTGCCTCCAAAAAAATCATCTCAACGATATGCAGGTAATTTTTGGCAGTGCTCTAAAAGATCTTCGCTCAATTTTTGAAGTAGAGTTGGCTAAAGGGAATCTCCAGCACCTTCGACACCCCCTGGTTTTACCCATGCATAGTCATGACATCGCTACTCTTCTATTTGAACTGACTTTTTTCATGTTCCCTAGTTGCGATCTCATATAAGTGGTCAATCCGATCCGAACTACCGTTCATGCGATCCGAAACAGTGCCAATGATCAATTTAAGATCATAAAGCCTAGGGCACTTCATATTGCAGGCAGCTTTTGAAATTGCTTAAGGCAAGTTTACTCTACAGTAGTTAAACCTACCTCAAATTTTTGATTTGTATCTATATCCACAACTGCATCAGACAATTAGACCAAAGAATATTGTCACGAATAAGTATATTTGCGTTGAAAGAATAGTTTTTATATATGTATAGTTGTTGTAATCTGTTGTATTGTTTTGCAGTGATCGTTTTATTTTAAATCTGAATTGTCCGAAGCCCTAAACTTGCTAAACTGTTTTCAAAAAAGAATTTTTTTCTTTCGCATTTATTAATAGATTTGTAACTCACACACTGTTGGCTACGCGACTAAGTTCCAGTATATTCTAGTGAATCTTGTTTCTTCTCAAAGATTTCTTTTCATTTTTTTATTTCTGATTACGTAATTTATTAACGGTGTTTTTCTGTGTCACGTGAAGTTCTAGCATTTTCCAGAAAACCGTCTTTTTGTATTTAAGACCGTCTTTTTTACGATTCAGAGAGAGAGAGAGAGTAGTTAGTAGGCAAAGTAGAGTGTAGTAAAAAAGCGTTGTTTTGTGGTGATTGTTGTGACAGGAATCAAGCAATTATTTTGGTAGTTTTAGTTTTGGTTGGTCTTGATAGTTGTATATTAAAATACTTTAGTTTTTGTATTTGACAAGCGAAGGAATTCGAAGTTTTAAAGTGGTTTGTGAATATATTTGTTCTGTTCTTGATCAAGGAGTGTGTGGTTTCAGATATCATAGTGGAAACCAATCTTTTTCTAGCTATTAAGTTGCAACCAGACTTAATTATTCCATCGATACTACAAGTCGCCTCAATTTTAAGAAGTAAATTAAAGTTGAAATAGAATCAAATTTTTATTGAAACGCGACAAATCTTAACAACTGCATCAGACAATTAGACCAAGCTGAAATATAACATTTTAACTGCACACAGACCCTTTGTTTTCTGAAAGGTTTTGTATCTATTGCTGCAACTTCCGAAAATCACGTAGAACATAAAAATATTTGTCGCTTTGAAATTTGCATGTAATTCGTGGATGAAAAATTTGCATAACCAGATAGCGTTACACTCAAAAATTTTCCTTCAATTGCAGAGAAATTGATTGGAGTTGATGTCATTGGGTGTTACTGCCTAACTTAACCTTTTGTTTATTAACTTTTTATGATTCTTAACCTTTTACACCACTCCCCATTTTTAAGTTGAAAAAGTTTTACGCCCCACCAACTTCCAAATCTCGTATGAATTTTTTTTCCCGAAATCTTCTGTTCAAACTGGAGAGAAAATGGCGACTCTTATTATTTTTAAAAATCAGTCGCACGGACGCATGTCTATACAAAATGATAGGATGGTACTCAAAGAAAAGAAAAAACAACCTTGCAGTAGTTCAAATGGTTTTTCGGTAACTAGAGATTGACACTAAAGTAATCGAAATACTTATAAAAAGATCTTATTGTTTAATGACAAATTTCTGCATTTTGAAGGAGTTGATCAGGCAAAAACTCGATACATAAAAAATAAATATTTTTGTAGCTTTGGCTTCCTGTTGCATAAGCACTCATAACTTCGGGTGCCATAATCGCGACAAGATTATTCGAAGTTTAGAACCATCACTGCTTGTCACTTTGTCTTCTTCGTCATCTAAAATTTACAACTATGAAAAATGGCTTATTCAGGGACCATGACGAAATAGTAAAATGCTGGAAAAAGTACTTGTTAATGGTAAAGTTTTAATAGAAATTCGAAAAAGAAAGATTAAACAAAATTGTAATGTTTTAATCCTTGTCTCTTAGTTTTTCAGATAAATTTTGCATTCTAAGCGGTATAAAATGTTTTTCTACAATACTATATCAACCCAATCAAATAAGGTTGAGGCAAAAAAATGAAAAATTAAACAAAAGATGCAAAAAAAAACTTTCATGCACACAAAAATTTTACTAATTTACTTAAAAATGGCTTAGCATAGAAATCAGATTTAGGAAAGACCAGCCCACATTTCTCATACATTTTCTAAGTTGAAAGTTTTTAAGTAATGACCATAGCAAAAGTCATTGCTTTTGCTTACAAAGCATAAAGTGTTACATTTTGCCTTTTCAAAACTTTAATATGAAATACTTTATCATCATTTTTGTCCAAAAGATTTGCACAATTTTGCAAGCTTAAGAAAGATAACCCTTTTGAGATCAACCTGAAACAAATTCAACTATCCCGAACCCATTAACCTCTCTCGGAGCTCTCTTGCCAGTGTATCATCATTTTGAGTAAATGACATTATTAGACTGGTTTCTACTGTATTTGTAGTAGCGGTTTACCTAATATATAAAGCGCCATTTTGTCTGTGGGTCTGTGGGTCTGTCTGTCTGTGTGTTTGTCTGTGTGTCTGTTTTAACTCTTCTAATGACCAATAAGTGTAACGAAAATTATTAGAGGGTGGAGGGGCAAAAAACATTAACTCAAAAAAAACCTTTTTAGTGCCCAAGTATATTCGGGTCAAAAAGCAACGTTTTTGAGGTACAGTCGGGAGGGCAGATTTCTTTTCAAAAATTTTTCATAATAGCAAATTTTTTGATGAGTTGTAATAGCAAACGTAGAAGATGTGGCATAGTGCTCTTGGGGTGCATCACGACTAGATTATGAGGGAATAGTTTTTTGATTAAAACTCACAAAAGGGTTTCTCCAAAAAAGTCCGAACTTGAAAAAGATCGATGTTATTTCTTTTTTGATGATCATTTGACATGAAATACCTTTATATAAGCTTTCCACAAACACAGTTTGTCCAGTGCACTACCCCTCAATATCTCCATTACCAAAAGACCCCATTCGTTTGCAAACTGTTTCTTCATCACTTTGAACAGAAGCAATCAACACTAATAAAAGCCAATTGCTGACCATGTTGAGTTGCAGTGCTTTGCTGTTGCGTTTCTTCGTATCAGAGAACCCACTATTGTCAAACCGACTGATAGCTTACTGCAACACACAAAATTTGCTTTTTATAGGTCCATAGATGCGAGCAATAGTAAAGATTACTCTGCTGGTTGAGGTCAATCAACTGATGTGATACGTTGGTAGTTTGCCGCTTGTAATGGATAACGAACACGCTGTTAAACGATTTATGCACAAGGAAATGAATGCGACTTGGATCAATCCACGATAAATAGTTCCATCTTATTGCAATCTCACTACTTTATCAAAAATGATTGAATTGTTTGTTAAGGCTGTGATAATTGAGACCACTGACGAAAAATGCCATTCTTATTAATATGAAAATTGGTAATGTATATTGACAATCGACGACTCTCCCTAGATACGGAAGTTGGTGCTCACTGCTCCGGTTCTAAATACGGTCATCGTTGGAAGCTTACTAGGCATACTTTTAGTAAAGTAGCTTCAACGTGAACTGCTTTTTGCTATAACATTTGGAGCAAACGCTTATTAAAAAGGAAGGGAGAATAAAAGGAGATGGTCCCGAAACGGTATAACAAAAGCAAAAAATGAAAAAGTAAAATATTCTTGGAGTTGAAATTCTCAATTTTAAAAAAGTTTTTTTGGAGACCAAGTAAGCAAAATACTCCCCCTCCCCCCAAAAAATTGCCCTCACTTCTTTGATAAGGCCACTTGAAAATAATATTGAGCTTTTCTAATGCTTTGGGGTTCCCCAAAAAATCTGCTCTTTAAAACGCCAATAGTCTCGAGACAGTGAGCTCTTTCTCTTGGAAACCAATTTGATGGAATTTCGGAGTAATGCTGGATGATAGTTGCTTGTCTTAATAAGAGGTCCTAAAATTTTGGACTGTCTGCGCTGTAAATGTTACAGGTAAGGTTCCTACTGCCCAGCTTATCACTTTATATCATCGACTTACATTGCGTTCACAATTAATCAATCAATACAAAAAACGTTGAATTAAAGTAACTATAAACTGATAGAATTGATTACGAAAGCTTCAAAATCTGTTTACTTGGGGTTTTAATCAGAATAGCAATTTTAATGCGATATTGCTGTATAATGGTAATGACGTTGAAATTGTTTTTGATAACATCTAGAAGAAAACACACTAGATGGCTGTTTCGCGGCGATTGCCTAATTGTTTCGGTTTTTGAAATTTCCTCCGCAAATACTTTAAATTTTTTCGAAAAGAGAAATAGTTACAGGAAAGTCGATTCATGCGCAAAGTGTAGCAAGAGATCGACGGCAATTTCAGAGCTGTGCTCGAAATATGGTCAATGAGTATATTAAAACTAAGTGGTAATGAATAAACCTATCTGAGAGTTGCACAAAAGTGTAGAAAATGTCTTCAACTCTGGCGAAAAATTTTGTTTGCGAAAAATATGTTGAAATATAAAAATGAAAAGTGAAACCACATGAAAAATTGCTATTGTATGACGTGGTAGAGTTAGTAAAGATCAGTGGTGGATATTGGGAGAGGCAAACGAGGTAGCCGCCTCGTCCCCCTCTTTTTTTGAAGTTGTCGAGAGGCCCCATTTCAATACAAGGGGAGTGTAGGCTGAAGACTACATTTTTGTGAAATCACTTTTTGTCAATTTGATGCATTATAGAGATTGACCAATCACAAACGACTAAAAGTTGCGTTTCCAGTATGTCACTGAAATTGACCAATCACAAACGTTCAACGGAAAATAGATTGCAGGGGGAAAATGCTGTTGGCGGCAAAATAGCCACTGCCAAACTAAAACCAAAAACTAAAATTTATTTTTTCTATTACCATTTTGGGCCGAAAGCGTTTTGATTATTTTCACAGAAACTGCTATGACAATGTGGGCTTAACATAATTTTTAGAGTGAAACCTCATTTTGCTGATGCGATTACTACGACTAATATTTTTAGCTGTTTGGGCAGACCAGATTTTGCCTGTGATAATTCATCTATAAAGTCGGTCCAGTTTTCAGTTTTATCTAAATATGATTAATTAATTTATCTTTTTCATCAGCTGTTTATTGACGTTAGTGAGATACTGGTGGAAGCGGAACTTAGTCTGTTTTGAAAGAATATCGGTCAGAAGCGTTTGTGATGTAAGATAATATTCGAGATGCGTAAGCACAAAAAGTTTAAAAACGTCATCAAGTTTTTGTTGTTTGGCATCTTTTTACTTGCTGTGTTCTGCTCTGACGGCAAATTTGCTAAATTTGTGTGTTTAGCTTTTTAGAGAAATTTATGAAAGAAAAATTAGTTAAGTCATTATTCAAGATCGGTATTTGCCATTATCTTCAGTTATAATTGTAAACAATAAAACATTTTAGTAACTTTAACGCTTTACTCGTCTGGTGATTCATCCTAATATGAAGTCTACAACAATCGTATTTATCAAAAAAGTTTGTTTATTAAAGACTTATTAGTAAATTATCACTTTGATTAAGAGTGCGGTCCTTGATTTGCTGTATGCCTTACCTCATACCAGACGGTTTTGAGGGTATTAGTTGAGTACAGAGTACAAAAGTAGAGCATCAAAACGAAGATGAAAGGAAGAAAGTAGAATGATTTATGATGCAAAAGTCTAATGGACAGATTTAATGTAATAAACAGCCTTACTACTTCCACTATAACAGAACTGAGCGATAGAAAGTGCATCTTCTAGCAGCCAAGTTAGGTGTATTGATGAAACAGAATATGATAGCCGTAGCCTTTTGTAATCAAGTGTCAGTGAGTTTAAAGATAATAATGCAGAGAATATTGTTGTCGGTGAATTGATTGCTGACTGTGCTCAGCAAAAAGCAAGGTAACAACCCTTGTAATTAAACATCCTGGGTTTTTGTCAACATACCGAATGCAATTGAGCAGCGCCAGCTAATGAACTTCCAGATATCTCCTACCTCAACGTATTAAATTCAACGTTTTTTTACGCGCATAACGTTTATAAGCATATGAAGACTCATATTTCTAGAAAGTTTAAGCGTTGTCAAGCAATATACTAGCTAAGCATATTGTCGGCCTTTATCTCATAGTAGGCTTTGGCATTGTAAAAACTTCTTCTTCGTTGTATGGCTATTTGTTGTAAGCATTATGCAGAAAGATGTATGTATAGGTTACACTGCGTAAGCGCTCACGCTCGGTTTGCAAGTCTTCAGTTAGACCTGGGCCACCAGCACGGGTAGACTGCTTGTCCCCACCACCTGTCTGCCGCATAAAGATGGAGACATCCCGTTAAGTGTCTTGCCCAAAAACACAACAAGCAAGCTTGCCGGCTTGTTCTCCACATTATCCTTATTGTGCTGGGCGTCAAGCAGGGAAGCTGTGCATTCCATTTTTAAAAGTTTTTTGGTATGACTGGACTTGGGAAATGAATCCCAGATCTACCGACTGCGAAGCGGATGCTCTAACCACTACGCCATCGCGCCGGAAACTGTAAAAACTGTTAGTTTTTGATGCGTTTATTGGTGTATTTTTTCATTAATTTTTACCATCATGGTGAGTAATACTCCGTACAATTACCAAACAATAGCCCTATGTTGTTTCATATGTTTAGACAAACAAAAAAAGACCTATGTTGCAGCATATAAATAACATATGCAGAATATTTGAATATTTCGCACAATTCTGTTTTGCGGTGCGTTTCATGGCAATTGGGTCACACCAAGTTTTTAAGGCATCTGTGTTGCTGCAAACTATTTGAATACTTCCTATAACTGTACTGTTGCAATGCTTTCAATAGCTAACTACTCCAATTTTTTTAAAGGGTGATTAACTGAAAAATGCGGTAACTAGTTACTGTAAAAAAACCTTTTCAACGTTTCCAACAGATGGTTTTGATTATTATCATATCCTAATGTATCTGCATTAATTTTTTTAGAATGATTTGTAGCTTATCCTCAAGACAGCGTTGTTTGATCGCAATTATTAATTGCTGCATCATTTCTTCGGGCCCCTAATTAGAATTTGCCTCAGGCCCCCTATTTTGAATATCCACCACAGTGAAGAGTTTTTATTATTTGAGGAGCGGTTTGACAAGGGGACATTCACAAGGGGTGAATGGATAAAGTATAAAAAAGGTAGGAGTTGCGTTAAGGAGAAAAGGTTTTGCTTAGTTTTGAAAAGCAAGGATCTATTGGAATTGTGTAATATCGGCGATGTGGCAAGGAAGTGGTACATGGTGTCTGAGGAAAGCTTGTTGGGAATTTTAAAAGGACTGAAAGATCATTGACAAAAACACTGTGTGGTGTCTAGTCAACTGAAAAAAAGAAATAGCCAAGACTTTAGGAATAAGCTGGGTTTGAGAGAAACTGCAATGTTATGGATATTTCTGAGGAAGGATTATGATGAGAGGAGGGTTAAAGTTTGAAGTGATTTAAAGGTGGCGAGGGTGACAAAAGATGACATGGAGAAAGCAAGTGGAAGAACATTTTAAGAAGATTAGATTGAAGAAGGAAGATGCCATTGACATACGGAAGAGACACAAATTTGCTTTTGAAATTTCAAGAAACATGAAGCAAACCTGGTCATCTCTGTTAACGCAGAATAAACCTGATTTTAAAAAACTCGATATTTGTCTTTCTTTCTTTCTTTCCCTCTTTTACAGTTCGCTGCGCAACACAAGTTGTTGTTTATTTTCATATAAAATGTGGTACCGCAGTAGAGAAAGTAGATTTAAGATCATTCAGCATCACAAGTCAAGCTACAAGAAAAATACCTCGACCACACCTCAAAAAGACATATTCAGATTCATTTTCTTTAGCATTACAAAATAAATAAAAGCAACGATGGTCTTGCTCTACAGCAAACGCATATCATACTTTCAATTATATCCCTTGAAAAAAAGAATTTACCTTTGAGCTTTTTGCAAGTTTACAAGAATAGCCCACATATGCTTTCATGTTTACTGAACAATTGAATCTGTTTGCTGTTGTTGTTGTTGTTGTCTATTTTCTCTAACTTGAAGGAGTTTAAATTTTTAACAGATCAATCATTCAAAATATACAATTATTAAGAGGAAAATTACGTTAGTGTATGACTTTTTGCGTCCTCCAATTTTTGTCTGAATTTGGTCCGAATCAGTGTCTCACCAATGAGTTTTGGACAGGACAATTCCCATGGACTAGCCAAACTATAAAAACAAAAGCAACATCAGGAACTGCAATACCTTATGTTACATTGTATACGTAATATCTTTTCTACTCTAAAAAAACCCGATTTCCTTAACATATACCACCTGCAAAGGTGAAGTAACTTTATGCTTTCAATAAAAAAGATTTCTTTAAAGTATTGATTTTAATAGGCAGTAGCTATTTTAAAATGCTTTTTTAATTAAAGTAAAAAACAAATAGAACTTGACAAGACTTGACCTGACGTTCAACGCTATTAACTTTTGAATGTATGGATGCAATCAAGCGAGAGATTTCAAGAGGTTCTTGTAAACCCTGTTCCTTTGCACAGTTTACGTTACATTTTCTCTCATTAAAAAGGTAAACATACATCCAACAGCACAGCAGAATTGGTTTTATTGCTTCGCTAAAGTCAAATTGCCAAAAACTCAACAACACCTTACGCCAATATAAAAAAATGTTTCAAAAAGCAAGGGGAGGCGAAGCAAGCGCCGTTGTCTTTTTAAATTTTGGCTTAGTAACAACATTGATGACGTCATCGAGAAAAGCGAAGGGCCTTAACTCGCTCTTACCGAACGTTTTCTGAATGTTACATCTGCCAAAGGCCTGTGTTTAGGGGTTCGAAGAGGAGAATGTAAATATCTTTTAAAAGTTTGAAAACTTTCAGATACTTGGATGCAGCTGGACACTTTCCCTTCTCGGAGAAGATTTCTTCCTTCAGAACATCCACCTTTATACCTCCCAAACCAACTCTTAAATACAGCTTTGGGATATCTTAAAAGCATTTCCAAGAATGTAAATTAACTAAATTGCGGTTGTTTACACATGGCTGTTGGCTAGGGTAACACGAACTTCAAGTAATAAACCAAAGTAAAGGCCTTTATTTTTAACTTCCCCGATGAACCACAAAGTGGACAATTGATTTAAATTACAAAGAAAGCTAAGATTTCAAGGATAGTCATTATTTTGTGTGAAAAATCACATTCATTTGGGCAATGCTTAATCCTTCTTTTAACAATGCATTCAATCTGCATCTTGAAAGTCTTACAATTTTTTTAAGACCTACATCAGATAGCTCAAAAGTTACAAAAAAATGACTGAGAAACCAAAATAATTTTGGCAACAAAAATAAACCGAATTGCACCATAGCATCCCAAAACTGTGGTTAAATCAAAAACACGTTGTTTTCTATTATATAACTAGAAAACTAGCATAACAAACAAAGAGACTGCTTGCATGAAATTATTAAACGTGTAGCCAGGGAAAGGGGCCACTCACTACTACTTTTTTGAATTATATCTCGGTAGCTTTTAAACTGATTTCAAGTAAAATAAAATTATTTTTTGTGATTGCACTTATTATTTTCATTCGATTTCTTCTCAAACTTTGGATTTCCTAAATTGTTACTATCAAAAAATGTTTATTCATTTGTACAACATGCAATGGATTCCTGCCCCAATTTTAAGTTGCAGTCAAAGCCATTTCATAAAATTTTGAACGCAAAATTTACTCTAACTGAAAATAACGTGGATTAAATGGTTACGTGGATTAAATGGATTAACGTGGATTAAATGGTTAAATGGCTTCGTAATTTTCATTAAACTTTATTCTTTTCAATATAGCAAATTATTCCAGTTAAAAATATATTTTCTGAATGCGTTCTTGCTTTTGAGTTTTAGTTTGTTTGAAATTTAATCTTTACTGTTGAAACTTTTCACAAACTTGGGTCATCCATATGTAGGGTTACCAACTTTCTGTTTCGCCATTCCGGGACACCTTAATACCAAAAATTTCAAAATTGATGCAGCAGAAACTTACGAAACACGATAGACCAGTGGTTCCCAAACTATGGGTCGCGACCCACTGGTGGGTCGTGGGCGTAATTTCAGTGGGTCGCGAAAGTCATTCAAAATTTAAATCACTGCATGCTTTGTCTCAAATGATTTAAAAGTGAATTAACATCTTGAAAAGATGTTTTTTTTCAATGTACTTTTTTCCAAATACTTCAAAGTATGCGCAGAATTATGTGAGACTCGAAAATTTGTTTTGAAAAGTGGGTCCCCACTTAAACAGTTTGGAAACCACTGCGATAGACATCAACAGCAACAGCGCGTGCTGCGCGTCGCAGAGTGATGATTGTGCAGCGCTATCCTAACAACCTCTAAGGCCCTAAATAATTTGATCATAATAGAAGAAACTTATGGAACAATGAATCTTTAAGGCATAAATACAAAGAACTACTAAAATAAGGAAAAACAAAACAAATACTTAAATGTCGCAACAAACAGTTTCCAATTATACTTACAGCTCTCAGACTAAGGACTATTTAAATTTTAAAGATATATCAATCTTAATTTACGAAAATATAGTAATCAATAAACTCTCGTTAAGACAAAGAACTGTCAGCAACTTCCGGGACAAATGTGACCCAGCACGGGACACGGGACGCCAGACGTCAATTCCGGGACTGCCCCGGCCATTCCGGGACGGTTGGCAACCCTATCCATATGCCGGCAAATCCCAGCAATGCTACAACCAATCAATCGTATTTCGCGCCGCGCTTGCCTTGGTCTTCAGAAAAGCGGTATAAGCAATGCAAGGTAGTTTTACTCAAAGCAAAGATTAAGCTGCAAGCAGGAGCAATAACTGAGTCAAACTTTTTAAAAAGTAATGAATAGTTTAAGATCAGCTTGAAGATGTGCGTGCCTGTTGTTACTGTCGTTTACTCTCCCTCTTTCTTAAGGTAGAGGCACGGCATCATAGGGTCATCAAGGCGTAACTGCACAACGCACACTCTTTCGACCAATCAGGTCTCATGAAATCGATTGGATACCGATAGCTGGCAGCAGAATTTAAAATGTAGCACAACCTGGCAGAACACTGGTAAAACCTAAACTAGATGCACAGTAGTGGAAGTTCTGTCAGCACTCTGCGAAGTCGAGAATCGTCTGTATAGATTTATTTTTAATGACTTTGACACTCAACATATTTCAGTTTTCACGCACATAATTTGAATTAAAAATACGCCTGGATGGTTAAATTTAAATCGTTTAATTACTGTAATCTGAAATGCCTATTAAAACCAACGCTCTTTCTTCTAGTTAAGGTAAATATCTGACATATTCGTTAGATTATAATTACGGTTTACTAACTTTAGCTCAATTGTATTATTTTTTATTTGTAGTTGACCTTGGTACTAAGTGCAATAAAATTGTATTTTTGTGGTTTTTAAGTAAAAATCAACACTTCTGTTTGGCATTTTCAATAAGAGTTTTGACTATCAAATAGAGAAATTCTGTTGAATTAAACTGTGCAAACATGTGCTATGATGTTTAAAAAAGTTGAAAATGGCGACAGTGAGGAGTTGACTGACGCGATTCTCGCTTGATTACTGGAAATGGACAACAACGAATAAAAAAAAGTCTATGTCGATGATACAGACCGCCGACAGCAATTTTTTTGTTGAGTAGTGGTTGAACGTAGCAGCTGTCGAAGAGTCAGTCGTAAAGCAGAAGCAGACGCTGATCTAATAAATTCAGCAGATATATCATTTTGCAAACAGATATTTAAAAAAGGGATCGGCAACTTGAAAACTATAATAGCCTTTGCATATTACACTGTAGATCGCACTTTCAAAATCTCCGTTTTCTGTTAGACTAAGGAAAAATAGGAATGCAGTTGAGCGTTGCAGTGACGTGGAATGTTATACTTTGGTATTTGTAGTGGTGCTAACTGAGTTAGTTCATTCATAGTTGTTGCTTCTACTGGAATTTTTAATTTACTTCAGAAAGATGTTGTGACGGTGTTAACTACGCACAAACAGCTCTGCCTTTTAGCCCTGTTTTTAGTTTGAAACTTCATTGTCACAAGCAATATCTTCTTAAAATTACTATTTTTTGTTTTAGTTTAGATCTTGTTAAAAACTGAGGATTAGGTCATTTACTGCTCGTTGATTATATTTTTGGATAGAGAATTGCGGAAAAATCATGAGTAATGTACGAAATCGTGCGATTTCAGTTGGTTCTGCTTTTGCTAATCTTCCGAGCAGATATCCATCATTCCGACGCAGTCATTCTACAGTAACTGCTCTCACCGCAAGAACCCTTCGCGTTGTGGTGCTCGGCGTCGGTGGAGTTGGAAAAACTGGTTAGTAACTTAACAATTGTATCAAAACTTCTCTTTATAGTGCTTTCCAATCGCTAGGGTGGTTATAAAGCCACGTTTATCGAAAGATCTTTTTCGTAGTCGCTTTTGCACATGTGCAGTAACATTGACCAAAAGCTTTGGGGTAACGAAGGACCTCTTTTGCTATAAGAACAGCGCACGGTGATAGCAGACCGAGCTGTTGAGGTAGCTCAATTACAATCAAGCATAGCTTTCAAGTCAAATCACAATATATTTGAATAAGAAGGAACCCTAGTCATATACTCGCAGAAAGGGCAAGAGTAGTTCTTCTCCAAGTCGAGTTGAGTTTTTTAGTTGTGGTCAAATTGAGTGAAATAAGAACATTAAAACATATGTCGTAAGATAGTTAGTAGGTGGTATTTTGTGGGAGCAAAGATATTGGAGAGGGTTTGGAAAATATGTCTATTGTTTTTATCAGAAAGTTTTTTTTAAAAAGATTTAATATATTGGCGCGAATTTTATTTGTTGTAATGAAAATTGTTTTATATCCACTCAGAACGGGATAATGGAGAACTATTAACATGTCTGATGTTTTTGGTGTAGAGTGAATTTTATTTTGATTGTCATTTGTAGAGTCTTGGAGTGTTGACTTTTATGCATCACAATACTGTGGTAGTACATAGCTTTGAAAAAAAAATGTCGAGAACTTGTTCCACTCAAGGAGCACAAAAGAAGGGTAGACTTTGCGAGACGGCAAAAAGTTCCAAAATTTATGATAGCATATTACCAATATCCATCACACGGCTTTTATTTTCACAATGCCAAAGGTCGTATTTTAAAATATGAAGTCTCTTCCAATTTATAGCAATTTGGTCACACATCTAGCAAGACGCTTGGTAGCAGTAGACTAGTAAAAACAATCTGATTGAAAAGTAAATTTCACTTTTGTGGACAACGTTGCAACTGCTTGAACAGCATTTGAATTTGGAAGCTAAAAGTTATCTACGTTTTGTTTATATTAAATTTGCAAGGATGGTTTACATTGAAAGCCGGTAGTAACTTTCCATTACAGTGTTGTGGACTAGGTTAATCCAGATTTGATCTCCGCCGTACCTTATTTTGACTTAAAAGTGAAAATATTTGTTTAAAGCTTTATCTTGAAACCCTTGTTTTTAACACAGCAAAGTTGCTGTAAAAAACGCCCAATTTATGTCGCATTCAAAAAATTTTTTACTGAAATTGTGTCCTAAAATTACGCTACGTATTTTGGCATATGTTAGTGATGACTGATGACATAATAAACTAAACTTCAGTATTTGTTATATGGTATCCACACTCTTGCTTAAACTGATACCTACATGTATATTATGAATTACACAAACTGCTGGCTAATGTCTATGTCATTATCATTATTTTAGTTCTTTTCTCTTTTTGGATTAAAGTTATCGTTGAAAGGTATTTGCAAAACTCACATCCTACAGTGAATCTTTCCGCGATTAAACAATTTCCATAAATAAGATCTTAAAATAATAAGGCCTCCTTTTCTAAAGGTGCAAAAGTTGTTACGAAGTTTTGGTGCTTGTTAGCTGCGTTAGTTTTTGAGAACATATTTATTATATTTACTGAGTAAATCGGCTCAATATTTCATTCTTCATATTTTTTTCTATTTTTGAGAGCCAGCCTGGGGGGTATGTGGATACCATTTTTAAAGTCTTATATATCAATGTAACGGCCATAGAGCAGGTTATAACCTTGCCTCCTATGTTATAATATCGTTATGTCGAACTTGTCGATGTGCCTGGCTCATCAACAGAAGACACAGGCTCGTAAAGCAACGATTTCGATCTTAACACTCACCTACATCCAGCTTTGTTGTATTTTTAGAAAAAATGCATTATTGCAATTCCTTCTTGCGGTTGAAATGTAGCCTACTGTCCCGGCAGCACCGATCGCTCCGAGACGTCGGACACAATTTGTTTTATGTGGGCTATATTTGTAAACGTCTTTGTGACTATGGGATAACGAAATTGTGTTCTCTGGTCATAACTATTTATGAATCTCAACTTTGATCATAACAGAAATGGCATGCTCTTCCATTACTGAACAGCGGTTTTATTCAATTTTTCTAAAATTGAGTATATCGTGATACGGTTTGCTTCTGGCGAATAAGAAACCTATGTTACGCAAGACTTCAAATCTTGGTCTACATTCTTTAAGCATATTTAAAAATTGTTTAGTATTTCTTGTATCCTAGGTTGTCACAAGACGATGCTTTGTAGCTTGCAGTCACTTAGATACCACTCATGCTTTTGGTTTAGCCCGGTATGTTAAATGATATTCTACAGCCGTTAAAAGCCATGTTTGGTGCTTTAGAAAAGAGTGAAGCAAACTGCAAAAAGCATTAAATGGAATTTAAAACCATTTAGGTGAGAAAAAAATGAATAAAATGCGTTTCCTTTCTTTAGAAATGTTTGTATTCATGCAAAATCTAATTTATTATTGTTGGCAATGAATCATTGCAAATTTTCACTCAAACCAACGTCTGTATGAAGCTTGGCTGATTTTAGCAGAGAGTAAATACATGGGTCAGGCAAATTACACAAAATTCTATTGCTACAACCGCTAAGTGACCTTAAATTTAGTCCAGTTAAAAAACATTTAACATGAAGCTGTTTTAAATAGGTGCAAACGATCAACGTTAAACAAGTTTCAAAAAAATTTCAATAAACCTTGAACTTTACTTTTCTTTTTAACTTCAGTGCAGATTATCGAGTCGAATTTCACTCTATCCTGGTTACATTACAAAGCGTCCCAACTTCAGTTTCATCTTTGTGTTAAAAGCAACATTTTTGAAATGATTCCTTTCAGTAGGACTAGAGACATCGAAAAAGCCAAAAAATTTATCTAGTATATCAGCAAAATATAAGCTATTGCGTGATCCGTGGTGACGAGCTGGGACTCGGCTTTGATCAAAGGAACTTAATCAAAGTCTTGTGTCATTTGTTTTCGTTTTTAAAATACCTTCCATCATGTTTTTAATTTGTATTTTATAAATCCGTAGATGATGCATTGAAATATTTTTGTTGGTGTTGACACACAGCTGACAAAATATCCATGTTTTGATTAGGTTGACAGAGCACTGTGTGTTGTACATGTCGATGTGTTGACAGTTCTTCAGTCTCTAAATCACGAATGATTTCATATTGTTTTACTGGATGTCTAACCACAAAAATCTATTAGTGCGTCAGCCAGTCTAGTCGTTGCCTGACTTAATTGTTGTAAGTGTTTAAAATTACATCAAATCGCTGGCAGTTCAACAGTGAGAGAATTTTTACGTTTTTACTGGTTCAGAAGATGACAAATATTTTAAACTTTGCTAAACAAAACGAAGTTACTGCTGAGTCCGAATGTAGTGGCCACCAATCCTTTGAATTTGATGTTGCCGTTATCGACCTTGACTGCATATTGCCAACAACAATATGGAGGCTCGTCGTATGATTGTTCTTTCTTATAAAATCATTTTGCTTGGAATAAGAAACCGAAGATGCTTTAGTCAAATTGATTTTCTTATAATAACTGTTTTTCTAAACCGCCATCATCACTGTTTATTGCAAGCAGTCTCTTTCACTGTCATCTGATTGCGGAACAACCAAGACCGCTTGTTCAGTAACTGCTGCTATCTAAATTAAACAATGTGTGTAGCGAGATACTCAAGAGTGCAAAGTATATTTAAGGTTATCTCTGATCCATGGCATGGTGTTTCAAGTTTAACGGTTTATGTACTTCGTCAATGCTTTGCGCTGGCAGAGAGCATACCGTACCGACCTCTCAAATACGTTCTTGTCAACTTCATTGATAGTGATTTCACACAACTGCAAGTCAGGTTCTCTCAATTGGCTGAACAGAAATTTTCGCACGCAACGTTTTGTTTATAGAGGTGTATTCACTTTTTATTTTGACTGATTGACTGTTTTGTTATCCATGCGACAAATTTCGCTCGTATTTGTAAGTTTAAAACGATGCGCGCAATCACCCAAGGCGCCATATTTGTCAATCGATTACTGACAATAAAAAACAGAATACTTTTTCGTTAAAAAAAGGTCTTCTTGCTTGCACAGCATGTTTTTTCGCACGTACAGTTTTATATAAATTCTACGATTCATTCAGTGCAGCGTTTGTTTATTCTGCTGAGAATGTCACAGATCATTTGCGATAGACGAATGCTTGTGAAAACAACGTAAATCAGTAGCATCGTCGCCAGGTAACATTTTGAACGAAACTTTATTGAAGTTTCCTATGCAATAAAGCTTGTGTGATGTGGAATCCAACTACAAATATTCATACAAGGTAATAAAGTTAACAGTAAACAAGCACGTGTTAAACATCAAACGTTCTATGAACTTTGAAGCTGCGTGGAATATGAATACTGCAATGAATTTTCAGTATATCTGTGTGGTTCTCGATACATTAGTTGCTGGCTTGCTGCCAACATTAAGAATTTCTTGTAACGCCGATCGGCGGCACAAAAACTCTTGTATTAAACTTAGTTGGCTTGTTTTTTCTCCAATATCCGACATTACCGGCTTAAATAGTGTGGAGAAAGTTTTCACTTTGTCGCAAATAGTATTTGCTGTTTCATAAATTATATGTTAAAGTAATGACGCATTCTTGCACTGGTCTTTTGACAGCTAAAATCAAAGATCAGTGATATCTATGTATATATTGGAGTCCACGAGTCATAAAAGGGATTTCAGATGTATTACACTTGCATGGTTTTTTTTTGTACGATAAAGGAAAATTTTTTTCCACCATTTGCCCTCTTGGAAATAATTTTCAAGAAGACTTTCATTAAAGTCAGACGCAGTTTTTAGGAAAGTAACCACACCAGCAATCGTGGGTGATATGTACGAGCACATTGCATCTGTTTTTGTCGGTAGAAGGTCTCACACTTCGGTAGCTATGTCATTGAATTGTCTTAGTTTGAAGTCAGTAAAACGGTTATAAACCCCACGATTTCTTAAAACCCCATGTTCGGAGCTGTCCTTTTCAAAGCGTTGAGGGTCTGATCTTACAGCACGACAGTCACTACTAAAACAAGAATTAGAATTTTCAAAACCTGCTGAAAAAACAATGACAAGCAAAATGTACCACGTGGCAGACAATGGTGAGAAAAAACTATAGACTTCAGACGTTCTGGGGCCTAGAATCTAGGCGTTTGTACTTGAACGCAGACTGATTCGCTAAAGCAAGATAACCGCGATTCATTTTAACCTGTGTAGACTGAAAAAAACGCAGTTGGTTTGTGAAACAGTATCTTATTCTACTAACAACAACGCAAAATCGTCGGCAAAAACAGTTTCAAAGCGGTTCAAGAACACCTTTGATGTTGTTGTTTATTTTTAGAAACGAGAATGTTACTTTCAAACTTTTATGTGTTAACGCATTGAGCAAAAATTCAACAAATCTTTTGACGCAATATGCCTGCTTTGAAAGACTATGCTATCCACTTAACATTTTAGGTTGACAGCTTGCCTGCTTTGGCGAAGCTGTGTTTTTTTTACTCAAATCGCTGTTGTTCGCTTAGGATATGGATGTTTTGATTGCCTCTCATGTGTTGTAGTTATGTACAGTCCCATTCATTATCTCAATCCATCATTTTTATTGCACGATCTTCAAAGAGCTTGACTTAATCAAATATGATATATTATATTGTAGTTTTTGCGCTAGACGGATTTTAAATGTTCTATGGCGGATAGTAAACAAAAGGAATACATGATACAACAAAAACAAACTCCGTCAACAATGCCACGAAATTCCCATAATTATAATTACACTTGAGAACGCACCGAGAATTTTTGACAGAGGAAGAGTTATAAACTCTAGGGCAGACATTTTTGGAGGTTATATAGAGTTTTGCCAAAAATGACATTTTGACGGTAAAACTTCGTTAAATACTCTTATTTTTAAAGGTCGTTTGCAAGCTGGAATTTGCTAAATTTTTGGCTTTGCTGTAGTGGTCAAAGTTACCTCTAAATACTCCAATGATTACATATTCTTTTCACCCAAATGTCAATAAAAACTGTGACCTCCAGTCAGAGTCTGCATTAACAAAACTAGACAATAAGCATGGAAATTCTTTAAAATTATTCTCATTTCTTTTATCGATTAGTTGATCCTATTAATTGGAGAAAGTCGTAGAGCATCTTGTAAATGATGAGACAACCCTAGGTTCCTTCTTGACGTCTTGGTTTGTTGAATGGCTAATCAAGTGCACCTACTCTAAATTGTGCATTTTAGCACTGTCGCGTGCAATGCACATTTATTGCACAAAACCGCTCAGTGTTTATCACATATACACTAAGCCGGCGGCTAAGATGGACGTGAGTGAATTCGAAAACCGGACTTCGCCGGTCACTTCGGTTAATATGAAGTATGATTAGAACGCGGAACTCAAACGGAGTGATAGAACTGCGGTATCAAAAAAAAACGGACGCAGTCAGTAGGACCCTCATTTCAAATCTTGTCCGGCAGCCTTCTTAGCCACTAAGTAAAGGAAGATGTGGATGGACTATGTAGTTTACAGCACACTTTAACAGTACATGTTTTCACTAATTTTAAGTGGGAAAAGCATTACTGCCACTGTACATCACAAAACTTTAATTATTACGTTTTGTTTTCAGCTATGACTGTTCGATTCGTTACGAAACGATTTATTGGTGACTACGACCCCACGCTTGGTAAGTCATGAAGCTTTTCAAAACTTTTCACGACCCAATCACGTGATTACTTTTTCATTTGGATTTAGAAACCATCTATCGTCACGTGACTGTAGTAGATGATCAACTTGTTAACTTTGAAGTAATGGACACAGCAGGACAGGTAGCTGTTTTCTGAAATTTTTGTATGATCTCGGAGCAAAGTACGTTTAAGTGTTTACTCCAACGTCGATTGGTGCCGATGGCAAAGGTAAATTTTAAGCCCGGATTTACCGTTTTGCAAGCATTTACGTGCTGGTTCAGTGCATGTTTGCAACTAATCACTTACTTTCGAACCAAACTTATTTGTGAGAGGGCTTTAATCCTCAATAGACTTATATCAAAAATTCATGCGTGGAAAGGAATATTTGCTGTAGGCAGGAGTTGTATCCATGTTGAAAAAGTTTACATCTATTCCACAACCCTTGTGGCAGATACCCGTCCATCTCGACAATACCCGTCCATCTCTTTTCAGTTGTAGAAATCCCTAAAGTAACTCTATGTCGGTCCTGTTTTTAAATCCAGAAGCTTACGAACTTGATGGCGAGCTGTATCAATGTATTACCACCACGGTTATACCGCAAATAGCCGTATTTTGAGGTTAATTATGTTTTGTTTTAATGTTTTATTGCAGAATGAAGGCTCCGTTTCTCTTGAAGACAAGTGCAGGTGGGGAGAAAGTTTCATTCTCGTTTATGACGTCACCGACAAGTACAGCTTTGACGAGCTGACGAGGTTAAAGTTCATTGCCAGCTACACTCATTCACGGCTTCGCGTCAACTTCACTCCGTGTTGGGTTTTGATTGGAAACAAGGCGGATTTGTCGGAACGAGAGAGAATGGTGACAATCGAGGAAGGAAAGGAACTTGCGAAGGATTTAGGATGTCATTTTTTTCGTGAAATATCTGTCAAAGAATCTCTTACAGAATCCTATCAAGTATTTGAAGATTTGTGGCGTTATTTTCTTCAACTTAGTCCAAGGTCGCCATCTAGCAGTCAGAGGCGTAAATTTTTGTATCGAATTCAAGACAAAATTTCAGTCATTGATTCGGCGACTTGTTCTTGCGCTGCTGACGCCTTGAAGCAAGCTAATAACAATCGAAATCAAGAAAACAGCGTAAATGAAGTATTAGTAACTACTCTTACTAGTACCCTCAAGCGTCAGTTAAATTCTCACATTAACCAAAAATTTGATTACAAAAACGCGAAGCAATATCTATCTCAGGAAGAGCGTCAAGATGCGACGCGTGGCATTCCACGAATCCCAGAAAACATAAAAGAAGATGAAGAAGAAGACCAGAATGCAAAAAAAATTCCTTCTCGCATTTACCGGAGATCTCGCCGCAATGCTCTCGCAAACGGAGGCGTGAAGGTGAAATCTTCATCTAGTGATGACGATGTCTCTGATCAGTCAAGCGTAACTTTCGTGACATCATCATCAGCTTCGTCATCAAGTGCTTCGTTAAGCAGCCTAGCAAGCTCATCGACTACTTTAACAAGCTTAAGTACAAAATCGGAAGAAATACCGGGAGTTCGGCGGGAGTCGGAAAGGTTTTCGAAAAACGAAGCAAATTCAACTGATGCAAGTGTTTGCTTACATGAAAATCAATCTCAAAAATTCAAAGATAAATGTGAAGAGCAGTCGTTTAATCACAACAACTTCAACGCTACCAGTTTTAACAAAACCTGCCCAGTAGGAGGAAGATAATGTTTTATTACATTTACGTGTACCGTATTGAACTTGTTTTTTATCGTTTTTACAATTTTAATGTTTTTATGTTGTTTTTTTGATTTTATTATATTTTGATTTTTGCTATTAAATTAAGCTTAACATTTTATTATCCTTGTTGTTACTATGTTGCTGCGGTAATTGTTTTTCTGCTCTGGGAACATATGTCCTGAAGCTCGAAACTCCGTTGAAACACCATTGGTATTCGTCAGAGAGGGTATTCGAAATTTAAAGGACTATATTGCTTAAGAAAAAAGTTTGATTCGGAACATAGTGAATAGTGACAGAACCAAAATTGCAAAAGCGGAAAAAGTGGACATAAAATGTAGGTCAAGGTGAGATAACATCCCCCTGAAAGTAAATAATGTTTGAAAGACAAACAAGACTTAAAACAGTCCTTTGCTTTCTAAGACCGGACTGGAGGCAATGTTACTTAACTTCTTGGCTTGTTTCTTCTCAAACCTGAAAACAAAAAGCGATTACCAGTAGTAGATGAGTTGTCTAGTCTTTCCTGATGCCGCTTTTTGCTTAGCCTCCCAGACATCGGGATACAATGCAGCTGAGATTTCTCAATGCGAAGGAGAATTTTGGTTCCGCAGATATTTCATTTTTTTACTAGAAAAATCGCCCTTTTTTGGATAGTATCGCCAGATACAATAATATGGCCAAATAGTTGGGCGACCTGGGGTGAGAGACACTCTTTCTAAATTTTAAACTATTCACTGTTTCATACTGATTTACAAACATAAATGAGTGGACCGGGTGAAGCCCATCAGGGTTCCAAATGCACCTTTATTGAAGAGCTCTAATCATTTATGATTTGCACGATTTTTAAAATTCTTTAAGTGTTTTTCAAAGAAACAAGTTTTTTCAATGACCTTCTTTAACAACAGGTCTCTAAAACTAGAACATCTTGTGCCCCTTTGATCTAACACTGATTATGTGATTACGACAAGCGAAGAGCAACCTACTTTTTAGTGAATAGATATATTTCGGTATCGCTAAACAGTTGTCGTTTCTTGATTCAGCATTGAAGCTTGCTTATTAAGTAATTTCGTTCAATTGATATTTAATTGAGTTCAGTTTCTGGAAAGTTTAGTCAATTTGCTCGATTGACACCGGAACGCTAATACTGTAGCTGGAATCAGCTGACTTGTTTGATTGCGATTTAAACTGGGAGTTTACCAGGTCAATTAGAAACTTAGAAACATAGGCGGAAGCCTGTAGCGATGGCCATAGCATCTACTTCTTGCAAAACTGGTTGGCTGATAAACAAAAAAAAATCTTTGCAATGTAAACCGTATGACAAAAATATTTCAAATTCCAGTGCTTCTTTCGAGTGTGAAGTAATCTGCCAAGTATAATGCTGTATAGGTTGATGGTTAACCACCACTTATGTGCAATCATAAATCAGTTGCTAGCAATATAGGACTCTAGTGCCCTAAGGCTGTTAAGCGCAGTCAATGGTCGATTCTAGCAACGAAGAACTTACACGTACGTGCAGATTGGACATATTAAGTGCGTCAGAGTATTTAATTTACATGGTAAGTTACATGACGTTGCTAGCATTTACGTTCATCATTCTCTCAGAGATCAGTCGATTTGAGGTCGTTTGTAAGCAATTTGAATGTTGACAAAAGCTAGCTAATTTGAAGCTCTTACAACACAATTGCTATGATCAAATTAAGGAAAAGTTGAGATAGCTTACTATCGAAAGATTACTGACAGAAAAAGTGACACACATATCCCGAGAAGGTATCAAATATGGGTAGCAGTGCGTTACGAAGATTCTTTAGCTGGCTGCTAAAGGATCATTTCGCAAAATGTATCTACCAGTCAATTGTTCAATGGCGTCTCCTCAGCAAGTGCTAGATAAATACAGCCATGAAATAGTAAAATTTAAATTTATGTGCTACAAAAGTATGTTGACCAAACATCTCTGTGTTTTATCGCAATTTATTGATTTAATTTTATTTCGTAAATGAGCAAAATATGAAAAAAAGCAAAAGAATATATACGCATTTATGATCTGCTTATAACCAAGTAGCCTAAAGACTATGAGCTGAAGTGATTTAGTTATCATCAACCTTTCTTAAAATTGATTATTTCGCAAATTCTTCATCTACACCAGCGGTTCCCAAACTATGGGTCGCGACCCACTGGTGGGTCGTGGACGTAATTTAAGTGGGACGCAAAAGTCATGAAAATGTAAATTATTGCATGCTTTGTCTTAAACAATTTAAAAGTGAAATAACATTTTGAATAGATATTAGCTTTCACTATACTTTTTTCCAAGTACTTCAAAGTACATGCAGAATTAAGTGGGAAGGGAAAATTTATGTTTTGAAAACCGGGTCGTGATTTGTGAAGTTTGGGAACCACTGATCTACACGAACGTAAATATATACAGACATGCAACCAAGTTGGTAGCTGAATCCTCCCCTAAGCATTAACTTTTTCCAAAGATAAATAGTTTTGGCTTGAAAATTGAATTATAGGCCCCCATTCCCCATGACACAAACATTTGCCTCAAAATGAGCTGTAGCCCTTCTTCCAAAAATCTTGGTTCAACGCCTGAATGCACACGTGCTATGTCGTACAATATGCCAGCATGATCACAATCTTAGACTTAAATTTCATTTTTATGGAGTTTTGTGCAAGTTCAGTTAAGTGAAGCTTATGAAATATGTTGTTGTTGGTGAAATAACTTTTGTTATAGGCAAAACTTTTTTGTCTAGTTGTTTTAAAGCGGTAGGCAGCCATTTCTCTCGATAATATCGGACCAAGAAATGATAATGATCTTTTTCCAAATATAAGTCTTGATTAATTTCAAAATAATGTACTACTTTGTACTCTGGTTTGATATATCTCAATTTTTAGATTGATAATTTCATGCGTGTACAGTAAAGTTTCAAAGTTTCCATCTCATACATTTCTTTCGCAAATTATAGCCAATTTAGTGAAAATGTTTAATTTTTTATAATCTAATTTTACGAAAGATGGAATTCGTTGGAGTGTCGTAATAACTCTTTCAGCCATCATTACACATGTTTTTCCCTTCAAAATAGATCATTTTTACTTTACATTATTGGTGTAGGAAACTGCATATGGTTATAGCAATAAATAATGTTTTGATCACAAACTTTTGCTAATTACTATTTCAGCCCAACTTTATATTTGGTGAACAACAAAGTGGCCGAAACGTACAAACATATAAAGCAAAGGCTAGGCTATGACATAACTTAATGCTTAGCTTCTTTCAACAGTCAATCATTAATTGAAATCTGCTTTTAGATAGGTTTCCCATGACATCGCTCTCCTCTTTTCTTCATCCTTTTGTAACTTTTCCATTTTCAGTGTCATCCACCATCATTATTCTCTTTCTTCATTTTGGAGACTTTCTTTCCATTTTTACCTTAAACACTGTTCTTAACAAACATTCATATCTTAGAATGTGTCCAATGCATCTTCTTTTTCTCCTGCTGATCTCAATAATTAGTTTTGGTGTTTTATTCACGAACTTTAGGACTTCAACATCGTCAGTTTGTCTGTCCACATTACTCTCTTCATCTCACTCCAAACCCACATTTCAAATGCCTCCAGTCTCGCAGTATCCGCTTTCTTTTAATTCCACGTTTCTGAACCGTACATTATCACACTCCACACCAGGGCCTGTACCAGTTGTTTCTTCACCTCCGGTTTCTCTCCACCTTTCATCATTCTTTGGATCTTGAGGAAACTTGCTTTGGCTATTCCAATTTGTGCACGGATATCCTTCGCTGAAAGCAAACTTTCCAAGTACTTAATTTGCCTCGTCTTTTGCAGCATCGCTCCATCTACTGCAGTTTTTACATTACTAGAGGACGTCTTGGTCTTCATGACTTTGGTTTTTTGGTGTTTACCCTCATTTCATATTTCTTAACAACTTTGTTTGATTCTTCCGTTATTCTCCGCAACCTCTCTTCAGTGTTGGCAATCATAGTTTGATCACCCGCAAATCGAACAGCTTGTCCCAATTTCCCCCATCAATGACACCGTCGCCTATACCAACTAAAGTTTCCCTCATCATAGCTTCTTCATAGACATTGGATAGCAGTAAAGAAAACCAACAGTCTTGTCATACCCCTTTTTCAATTTTATTTGGCCCCAACGATTCATAATTCACTCACATCTTTTAGCCATCTACCTACGTTCCATGACGAGAAAAGTCTTTTGTTCCTCCAGTCTACTTCAACGCTGGCTATCCATCAGTCTACTCCATATGCCTTGTCAAAACCTTTTCATATTCCACAAAGCACTTATATAAATCTTGATTATTTTTATTTACTCCTCTAGCCAAGGCATTTTAAAACTACAGTGGCATCTCTCGTATCTCTCCCTTTTCAATATCCAATTGATCTCTCTGTAAAAACTCCTCTGCTTTTTTTCTAAGCGTTTTCTCAAAATCTGTAGCACAACCTTTAACGTATTAGACATTAAGCTGATAGTTAAGAAGTTCTCCCAAAAAAACATTCTTTTTCATCACTAGAGGAACTAATACGCACTTCAAAAAATCTTTTGACTTTAGCAATTCAATGTACATCATCCTTCATTAATTCCTTGATGTACATCATCCATTTTCCCTTCGTGTCATCTATATTCGTCAACAGTTGGCCATCTCTATCCATGACAGTTGACATGTCCTTTGTTCTATCACTCGCATCAGCTAACTCTTAGACTTTGCGATACACGACGTCCAACCATCCCCTCTTCACCAATTTTTCGATTTTGCTGCAGAAGTCTCTGAGCCATTGCTTTTTTGCTGTATTGGTGACCCTTGTTAGTACATTGTTTATCTGTTTATTCCTTTTTTACCCTTTTTCAGTCATTACTTGCTTGTATTTTGGCCTCTCCTTTATCCTATTTGCCGTCGCTTCCGTAATCCAAAGCTTCTTTGGGAGTTTTTTTTTATTCATTCTAATGATCTTCCTTTCTCTTTGCAGTATACTTTCTTTTAGTTGTTGCCACCTCGTTTTTATTCCTTCCGGTTCATCTTTTGTATCTTTTATCAGATTTAAGTTCTCTGCATTGAGCGTGGATTCTGTTTGTTTTCCTGAATGTCTCCTTCTTTTACATGATTTTTTGTTTTTTCTGTCGCAGTTTTTTGAAATAAAATTAACCTTCATCATCATCAGTTTGTGGTCAGACTGATTTTTGCGCCTGGTTACGCATGAGCATCTTTCGCGTTGCTCTTGTATCGATCTGGTTTTACAATGTAATCCAGCTACCATTTTTTTCAGTTTCCTGGGGATTTCCGTGGGTTCTTTGTTATTTTAAAATTTTTGTATCATGCGTTCATGATGTATAGGTTATTCCTTGTACAAAATTTTACTAACATTCTTTCTTTATTGTTACGTGTTCCCAATTCATGAGCTCCTATTACATTTCCTTCTCTGCCCTCTCTAACCATTGCATTCATTTTCACTATCACAATGGTGTACTCTTTGCTTGGCATATTCTATCCATCTTCTCTTTGATGAGCTCATATACTTCATCCACGTACTGATCCTCGTAGGCAAACGTTAGCATGTGCACCACCACGATGTTGATTAGATCTATTGGATCATCCCTCAGACGTAAAATTAATAGTCTGTAGATTATAGGGTCAATTTTCGTTAGAACTTTTGCTGACGAAACATCCAGCATCAATTCCCCTCCTCGCTGACTCCGTTCTCCTCCTGAGTAAATCAATCTGTAGGCATCTCTCATGATGTCATCGTTCTTTTTCCATCGCATTTCCTTGAGCGCCAGTATCCACTTGTTCATCTCTCCATATGCTTCTTGATTTTCCCAATTGTTTCAGGTTGTATCATACTTCGTACATTCCAAATACCAATCTTCAAAGTATCTGCTCAGGGTTTTCGTTTATAGGTGACCTGGAAGTCTCAATCTGCTACCCGGCAGGATGTGGCGCTGCTTGTTAGACTGAAACTGTTAACGAAGATAATACGATTTAGCAATTGTTAAAGGTGGCCAAAACTTGACAACATCAAATTAAGAATGTTTGGAAAGATTTCAACTATAGCGCAGTAATCCTAATTGTTTTCGGGTCTGAATTTCCTGACCTTTATAATAAACAATAATTTAGTTGGCAAACCAACAAAACAACTTGGGATTGCAAATCAAAATTTATTTAACTGGCAACAAGCTGGCATAGCAATAATGACTGTGCAGCAGTTTTAAGAAAAGTTATGACATTCCTGTTGGTATGACTCAAAAGATTTTGGTTTGCAATAATATCTGTTCCGGTTAAATCCAATTGCAAGTTTTGTTAACCAGCAATTAAGGTGTCACCCCTGATTTCTTGCAATGACAAAATGATTGTTCTTATCTTTTTCGACACAGACGCAATGGATAGTAATTTGTCTTGCCAGGATAAGACGGTTGCAAACGCCGTCGCTTCTTCAAATACGAAGCACATGTTCCATTTTAAATGGCAGCAAGAAATCCCTCGATACGCCAACAAAATGCTTCAACGTTTAAACGAATTTCGAAAAATGAACATGCATTGTGATCTCCTTTTGAAGGCATGTGACGCAGAATTGACCGCTCACAAAGTAGTACTTGCTGCATGCGGAGGAATATTTCGGTGAGTATATCAAGCATTGGAACTCCTTTTTGGTAACATTCGCAACAAATTTCACAAACATGTTCTTGAACTTGGTTAACGCATTGAATTTTTCTGAAAAATAAATCCCTCGCATTTTTAAACAAGGGTGGTCGATCGTGGCTGTTGGTCATGGCAGAAAGAGAGAGAGAGAGATTTTCAGTTTTTTAAATCCGATTGTGTTTCCCCTAACGGAGGTGGCCGGATTCACCTCATGTTTTTAGAAAGCTCATAAACGCCATTACGCCAGTTCGTTCTGTCAGTGGCATCATCTTTTTTCAGTCCAATCTGATCAATATGTTCTTCCACTTGCCTTTTCCACGTCGTATGCGGTAGCGCACTCTCTTTTCCTCACCGTTTCAAAATCCAGCACTCTTCTCAACACATCATCATTGTTCCTTCTCTAAACATGCCCATACCATCGCATTCCACTCTCTCTCTTACCAGTCCTATCCATTCAAAGTACCTTTCATACCCAGAAAACTTAGAAAACCCACCAAACCCAGAAAGAGAAGAAAAAAAATCACTTGAGGAATCAGAGTAGAGAAAATGTTAATGTGCATGTAGCATCAGTGTCATCTATGGTCAAGCTGATTCTAGAGCCAGGAAATTTCTCCTCGCAAATAATCTACGTGGGCCTAAACTTTCCAAAAAAATTCTCTTTAAAATGCCGTTTTCAACTTTTTCCATTGCATGTTAGACATTTCTGTTAATAAAAGTAATAACGCTGTGTTCATGTAAAGTATCTTTGACATAAAATTTATACAGAAAAGGATGCATCGAAGAAGAAACAGATACAATTGGTGTAACGAAGATTTCTTTAAACTGCAATGCACTTGGCTTGGAGGTCATTTTAAAGTTTGCTTATTCAGGAATTTTAGATATTGACCACGCAAACATACTTCCTACTCTAATTGCAGCTGCTGCAACTGAAATGAAAGAAGTAAGCAACTTTTCTGATTTTTTTGTATTGTGCAATTCTGGTTTTACGAACAGAAAAAATCTGTCTGCTGTTAATTTTGTTATATTGAACTAAAATATTATGAAATTTCTTCGTATTGGTTATAAGTATGATCCATAGGCGTAGATTGATGGAATTACAGGAGCCATGCTCCCCCAATTTTTTTGATCCGATTAAAAAATGATGGTGTTTTCAGTTGTGACGATTAAAAACGTCGATCTTCAAAAAAGGTCATTTACCAAACTTGAGGTCAAAATAGATAAACTTAGGGGTCATAAAACATGGATCTCTAAAAAAAGTAAATCAAAGAGCCTATTTAAAAAAAAATTTTTGTACTCATTTTCTAGTAATTTCTTGGTGTATCACAACTTCCATGCTTCTTTGAAAAATACTGCACGGCCAAAAGTTTTTCGTGACGTATTTATCATTGGCTGTATCACGTTGACCGGATAATCTTAGAATAGGCTAGGTTTTATACAGTATATACCGTTTCTCAAGGATTCCCTAATGAGTCACGTGGCAGGCATAAGTGTAACGAGTCAAGTGATGGTATAATGGACATCGCCAAGCAGGTGTCTGGGGATAAAAAAAGCAAGAACCAGTTGCATGATCACGTGAAAATGTCACCGACACGCTTAGTACGGTCATGTGGCTCATTACCTTATTCTTGAAATATGGTACGCATAAAACTTTGTTCGCTCTAGCTCTTTTAGTTGACGCATTAATGCCCCTAAAAAGTGCGCGGCCAAAACTTTTGGTCGCACAGCTTTTTTCACCACAGTGTCACTTTACAGCATTGTTAACCATTTTTCTCATGGATTCTAGATAGAGGAGGTTTGCTCCGAAATTGCCTTATCCAAATTAGGTTGGCTGTTGGAATTTGGCGGTGCAGAAGAATTAATTCCTGTGTCAAGGAAGTATACCGCTTCGTTCACAGCACAAGAAAGTCATGATGCTTTGCATCAGTTATTATTAATACAACCTCCAAACCTTACAGCCTTGACCTTTAAATACAGCTCAGAGCAAGATGCAACAACAACCAACGATGAGAATGATGAAAAACCTCAAGTTTATCCTTATCTGAAACAAGTTGGGCGCAGCTGGCCAGAGCTGAAAGACATGTATATCTCAGTGGTAAAGTGCCTTCTCAGAGCTGAAAACATGACAACCCGAGGAAAGAAAAATGTTAAAACAGAGCATGATCAAGCAGCTCCAGTAAATTCACATGAATCTAGACTTTCTGATGAAAACATTGAAAAAAGCTCAAACGCAATAGCAGAAGAAAAAAGCTCAAACGCAATAGCAGAAGACAAAACGAAAAAGTCTACAGATGAGCACAAACATTCACTTTCTGGAAAAGAAATAAACTCGGCAAGCCCAATTGACAGTGAAAAACAACATTCTGCGCCAAAAACTAGAGCCACGTCAATCAGCACACAAATAACAGCTTCACCTTGTTCGACCGAAGACAGTCAGTCCACGCAAAGAAAACATGCAAAATCTTCCCCCCCTCTTCCACTTCCACCAACATCACCAGTTTCTGTCAGTCCAATTCCGCATGGGAGAAAACATCCCGGAACTAAACCACCACCTGTTCCAAAGTCACCTTTTAAAAAATCGGTTTCAAGTGCTGAAGAATCTTCAAAACCAACTTCGTCGTCAACGTCAAAAACGACGCCGTCAAAAAATGGAACAAAAATTCCACCCCCAAGGCCAAAGCCACCTTCTGTTAGCAAGAAAACAAAACCGGTAAACAGGTTAAAAATTAAATTTTATTGAACTTTTCGGGTCGATAAGCCAAGCATAAGACAATTGTGTGGACCTGCTTCGAAAGTTTCTATATTTCGCTTGAATTGCTTGTCCGTGCTTTCGAAAGATGTACTGCGTAGTAGAAATTGCCAAGCTGAAAAAGTCACGTGAAATACCTTTCCTTTGGATGCAACAACGCAATCACTGCGCGATTAAAACACCAGATAATATGTGATCCAGGTCGCCGTAAAACTGTCGCCTAACGCATTTATACAAATTAAATATTGTTTTATGCCAAACGCAATTTTTTAAAAATTCCTAGATCTTTTATTCTATTTAACGCTGGATGCATGGAAACCTTCATTTAGAGTTTACTCGTTACCACAGGAACAAGATCTTTTTTAATGTATGCCTGTACGTTACAACCTTGCACTGCCTTTCGAAATTTTGTCATGTCCCATTGATAGGTGAGAAGAATATACATCTCACCTTACAGTTAATTTGAACTGGAATAGTTTTTGATCTTTTATCATCTTAGATTTTAAATCAAAAGCAGTTGGCAGTTGGCAGTTGATTTATGTTAGTTGGTAGTTAATGCGCAAAAAAAATTTTGTTGTTTGTAAGAAAGTATGACTGAATGCCTCTTTGTATGACAATGTTGTATTTCAGAAAAAAGACTCTACCAATCCTTTGTATGATGATACTCTGAATCCATTCGCTCACTGAAAAAGATTTGTGAACTTATGTTGAAAATATTTAAAGGAGCTAGTTTTTATATACTTTTTTTCGTTTTGCCATTGCATTTTACGCATCGCATAATAGTAGGCGGTATATGATATGCAATGGAAAAAAAATATGCCATTGAGCCCGCAACGTATTAATGTCGTCAGCTTTCGCCTAGAAATGAGTAAAATTAATCCATTGCCGAGCGGTGGTGCAAAATATGACACAAACTTGATTCGGTCAAGTTTGTACCTTTCTCATGATTAATGTTTGTACCTTTCTCATGATTAAACTCCTTTTTTACAATAGATAATTTTATTTTCCATCGAGGCAACCACCAAAACTAACATTGAAAAATGTGCGGCATTAAAAATAGGGGTGTCACTATAGAGTTCTTGACACTGAGCTTGGTTTAAAAATGTTGAAAACTTGCTACTTATTCTAGAGATGAGATACCAAAGTGTACTGGCGTACCGCACAATTTTGAGTTGAGGGAAGAGAGCATAAATACAAAATGAGCTGTTTTTTTTGAGCAAATTAAATTGAGCAAGTTTTTTGTTGTTATTGTTGTTGTTCCTCTTTGTATTATGTTGATCTTTTTTTTGGGGGGAGATTATCTTGTGGTGGCCAAAATGGGGCCCATTGCACAAGGCCTCCCACAAATATGCTAGTGCAAGAGAGTCATCCCCCTACATAGTGCTGTTTTGTGCGGGCAGCGTTTTTCTGGTGACACCACTGCTTGGAAATATTAACATAGGTTCTGTTCTTACTATAGGTTTTCCCCAGGGCAAGAGAGCCACTAAAAAAGCATAAGGTTCGGCTTCAAAGCAAACAATCATTTTGTCACTGGTTACGAATCCAGCTTCGGAACAGTAAATTTAAAAAAAATAGTTTTGTCTCCTGCTCTATTAAGAAAGTTTTCTAGCAGTTTCCTCAAAAAAACTCAAGGGTTTATTTTGATTGTAAAGTTTAAAATTCTACTAAAAATATAGACGCTAACAAGTTTTACATAAGTTGAACAAAAACAACAGAAACCACATTCCAGTTGACTCTTAGTTATGGTTTTCTTTATAACCGACTGAAAAAAATGACCATAATGAATCATTACAAAACATTAATTGTTCCTGCTCCAGCTTTGTTAAATTCGACAGATTAGCTTGGGCTTCTTCAAAACTTATTGGTTCCGTTGCTATGGACTCCGGTTCCCTGTCCTGATAGAAACAATTTAAAGATACAGCAAGCGCTCATTTTAAGCCTACAATGTTTACAAATCAACTGTTTTAAATCTTAATATGTTTGTTGCTAGGTTTCTTTTCTTGAAAATTGTAATTTTCTGGTGCTATTTTCTTCCATTTGATGTGTTAATATTATGTTAGTAATTGTACAAACTACTGAGAACCCGTTTTAAAATAACCTTGTTATGTTTCGTTTTTTACATTGTAGCCTAATAATATACACAGTTGAAGCTTGCTTCTGGTGTGAGGAATTTACATTATTATCCTGCATGAAACATTGTCGGAAGTCTACCACAACGCCTTATTTTCTTCTACTTAACGTATATTTCTTTACTCAATGGATTAACTTCTTTCTTGAAAATTTTAGGAATACAAAAATGGAAAATTATACTCTGAATTCAAGAAACTAGAAACGCAGTAAGTTTAGCTGGCTGAATGTTTTTCTTTTTAAAATGATATGGTGTCCTTTTTACAAAAAGTTTGTCCGCTGTGTCGTTGATAGTTTTAAAACATTTTACCTCGGTTGCTGACTTTTTATTTTGCATCTCAAGCAGCATATAAACCACAGTGTAGTCTTTCCAATATGTTGTCAAATTTGTTCTTTTATTGAGTTTAAACCTGAAGTTTAATTCTCATTCGATTGCTAGAGTTTGCTGAGCAGCGTTGAACTTATGGATAGCAATGGGGCTTTGCCGGAGAGACCCACACTTTCAGGGACCCTTTTAACTTTGTGATCAGGCTAATTTGCTTTTAGAAAACTTTTGCTTCCACATTTTCCTTAAAGTGCTGTTTGATCAAAATTACAAGTTTCGAAACTCTCGGTTACCCCCCCCCCCTCCCAGTCAATAATTCATATAATAGAAAGTGGCTCCTCTAACTTACAGTACTTTGGGCTTTGCATAGCCGAATTTCGAGCTCTCTTATCGAGACAAAAGAAGGATATTTTATAAAAACTAGATGATACAAACCTGCTCATCAATCGTAAAAACATTACCTCTAGGGGTCGCAAACGAGGTACCGTGAAGACAAAATCCATTCACAAACAAATAGCAAAGGCATGCCACTCTGCACTGGCAGTGACAACTAATCAGACTGATATGTTATTCTTATTGTTCCAAACCCCTGTGAGCAGTGGAGTGTTAAGGGGGGTGATCGGTAACTTTATTCTCTCGCGAAGCTACTTTTTTAGTTTTTAGTTAGCTTTGTACGTATCGTTTGCAGATATGTCTCCGTCACTTGGTATACTTGTGTTGTGCTGTTATTTACGTTTGTGCTATTTTTTAAACTGGTCAGCGAATATTGATGGATAGTCTATTGAAGAAAACCTTCTTTCCCTATTGATGCAATGCAAATGTAGGCTACGTTATTGTAGCCCACTTGCTACCGCGGCACTGATAAAAGGGATGGGCCAAACTTTTTTGGTTACCGGACCCACATTGCGTATGAGCGATCATATTCAATACGTAGGTTAAAATGTAATTACAAGATCACCTATTCAGAAATAAATAATTTGCTTGTGATGGTTTAAGTTTATTTAAATTGTTAAGAAATACAAAACAAAGCTGCGAATACATACATTGCAAAATTAACAACACTACGAAGCAAGATCACTGTAAAAAAAACTTGCTGCAGCCTACCGTAAAAACAAAGAAATAAAAATTTGAGGAAAGTTTGAGAAATGATTATGACAGAAGATAGATACAAAGCTTTCGAAAACATTCATTACTTGCTATATTTTTGAGCACCAGCGCAATATAGCATACAAATTTTGCACAAATAGTCCCCGAATCTTGGCTCGGTTCAAAAACTTTTTGCTACTTTTAACTGTGACGGGCTGTCAAAAATTGAAAGGATTTGTCAAATTTTCTTTCCTGAATTGCTTAGTCATTAACTTTTAAAAACTGTCTATAGCCGTGCGTGGGATTCTTAAATAAATCTTATCCTGAAATAAGATTAGAATTGCAATCTACCATGGCAAAACAAAGTAAGAGTAGAGGCAGCACGACAACGAAATGTTAATTAAGCGGGATTTGTTGACTCTGCCACGCTGTAATTTCTACCGATTAAAGTATGAAAAATAGACATCACTTTGCACGATGCAATTTCGGATTGTCAATCTGTCGTTAAGCTCGTACCCCGAAATTGCTGTAGTAGGCATAATAAAATTTTTTCCGATATGTCGTGAGGTTACCGGATCAATTTCTCTCTTCAAGGTTTTTTGCTCTACAAAGTAGATTTCAATCCTTAACCAAATGTCTAGTTGAAAAACTGGCCTAAAATGGCATGTAACGTTTTAAAATTGCTTTCTGAAGCAAACTCATCAACTTTGCTTTTACCAACACGTAGCGGCGCTGAGAGAGTGACTATGCCCGATACCGGTGGTTCAAAAACATGGTTTTTATTAAGGGAAAGCTTGTTGTGTTGTTTGTCGAGTTGAAGATATTTTTTTCAGTGGTTAACTTCTTGAAATCAATTTTAGTGCGGTATTTCGAGCAGAAAACCTTTCTCGGGAGACAAACTTCTTGAAAGCAAATTTTTTGGCTCTTTGCGACCGAAGACCTTTTTTTGAGATCAACTTCTCAACACCGAATTTATACTCTTTTTGCGGGGGCCACAGCAACAGACCCTCGGGCGCTCTGAAAATCTAAAGTCTGTACGAACCTCCTGAAACCCCCTCTTAACACTACTGACACTACAACAAACGTTCCTTTTATCTTTATCTACCAATGCCCCAACACCCAAAAAAGGTTTTCGGCCACCAGAATGGTGGAATCTAGTCGCAAATATAAAGTTGCGCAAGCTGGAGGGAAGCTCTTATGATGACAATGGTCGAATAGCGGCGTACTCAGATCGCACTATGGCTGTGTTGTGATGCTTTTGGAATAGGCGCTCTAAGATACCGGTATATTGTAGTTTTACGAATTCATATGTTGATCGCTAGCTTGTGTAGGAGCTAAAAACTGCTTTCTTCTTTCCGGAAATACAGATTTTACACATTTATGGCGGTGACATCATTATAACGACGTTTTTTTAACATTAAAGGCCCAACCTTTGCTCCAGCTCGTCATTTACGACCTACTTTCATGGTTTTAGACAAACACTGTAGTTGTCATCCGATCCATTACAAAAGCTGCAACAATTTAGCTACAGTGATGACTGATGAGTAAAATGCTTGAGCAGCTTTAATCTACAGCGTTAAATTGCGAACGATTGCAGGACGGCGAAGCTATGTCCACCCATCCATCTCAAAGTAGCTCTGACTAACACAATCAACATATTTTAAACGTGAATACATTAGAAGCGCAAAACCAACGTACATTTGAAACCAACTTCGAGTTTTTAAAATAACAACCAATCTTGAGTAAGTCATTTAAAAACTGTTTTAAACAGTTAATCTCTGTTCAAAAATAATCGGATTTGGTTTAAATCAGCACAGCAATTAAAAGAAATGTGATAATGGAAGCGTAGAATTATTTAGGAAAAGGCCTAGTATCAAAACTAGTGGAAAAGGGGCATAAGATGATGTCACCCCTAAAACTTTAAATTTATATCAGCAGGCCATAAAATACAATTATCCCATCGTGATTTAAGTTCATGTTTTCATCCTCCGGCGCGGGAAAACCATTTTTACGGCAACACATAAAACACGGTTGCCTTCAGACTCGCCTCCGGTTGGCAGTGCTGCTGGCACAGAGCATTTTGTACCGTAAACAGTGCAGGCAAGCAAGGGAAGTAACCATAAAAGTATTTTCCAAGAGTGTAACAACGCATCATCCTAGGTTTGAAGCTTTAATGCTTAAACATTGGCTCATTGCCACCACAGGATGGCGCTCCAACTCACTCGATGATGTTGTTGATGATCACGGCAAAGAGCTCGTCTCGTCCAACCCCAATTTGCTTCTAGACGCGTTTAAAAAGTCCATGAAAAACTAAGAGATGTACACATTACTCAATAATGCTTACTAATTTATTTTGGAGAAGACATAAAAATTATCAAGGGGCTATCTTCTCGTTCCTCCAATTGTGGGGTCACTCTGAGGATAAAATAAAAGGAACAATACTCAGGAAAGCAAAATACATTAGGAGCAAATGCTTGCAGAGGAATATACACAGATATCATTATGGTCATCTCACCTAAATTTGATTTCGATTGGTTTCCTTAAAAATGCACCTGGGGCGTTGCTAGTTGACCTCCCCTCTCCGGTTGATGAAAGCATTTTGTTGCCTTGTAATACGAGTTGTAATTGTTTCAAAATGGACTGCCGCTTACTCGATCTAGGTCAACATGAACGAAATACTAATGATTAATTTTGGATTGCTGACATTTTCTTCTCTTTCGTGTCTCCAGAAAAAACGAAGGAAGAAAATTATAGGCATTTTGCTTTCACGAGCCGCATTTTGCTTTTCACTGAGGAAAAAATAGATCAAGAAAAACAAGACATTGCAAAAATTGTGTTGCAAGATATAACTTGTTTGGAAGAACGATATCCTAGTGTTTAATTGCAGCCTACGCAGCAAACGAATTTGAAAATATGTTGACCGTAGTGTCAATATAGGCTAGACCAGGGGTGGGCAAACTTTTTAGCCGGAGAGCCGCATTGACCATATAAGGGTGGTCGAGGGCCAGGGCTTGTTGTCTCGTACGGCTGCATGCTATAAAAGAAATTGCATTAGCTTAAAATTTTGCGAAATGTTCTAGCGATGTGTTATCTCAAGGCGCAAAAACGGTGGTGTCTCTAAAAAAAAAAAAAAAAGGTCATCACCTTGTAGGCTCTGACGCATTTTCCGTCTAAGGAAATGGCGTTTACCTTTTTTTTAAGAACACCGTCGCTTTTGCGCCTTGTCAATCCCCTTATCGTATTTATTTCAAAATGGCAAAGTTTCAAAAAGTGTTCGCGGGCCGCACAGAATGCTCTCGAGGGCCGTAGTTTGCCCACTCTGGGCTAGACCACAGTGTTTAAGAAGCTGTTTTTAGATTTAAAATTGTTTTTCTTCGTTGGTTTGAGTGATGATGGTCTTAAGCTTTTTGTTTGGTTAACAGCGTTTACTTCATTGTGGTCATGAATGAAGGCAGCAGTTAATACTTTGAGACTTGCATTCTAATAGCCGAATCTTTGGAACCGCCCTTGTGTAAAATAACTTATCACTAAAATAGATCTTGAAAACAACGTAGACCGTCAAGATCGTGAAAAACACGACATTTAGGTGTGGCGCTTAATGTAAACTACAGCAAAAAATAGAAACAAATCCAACCTTGGGCAAACAGCACGGTTTTTTGACCCCAATTAGGTGTGTCATGTACAGTGTTATAGACTACCTGAGCCAGCAACTACAAACAACGGTTTTGTTCGTCTTTTCCATTTGATAATCCGGTGTTGTGCTTTGCAATAGCAAGGATTTAGGAATAGCCCCTTAGATCATTATTTGTACTAAAATGAATACCAACTTTTTAACATCATTATCAACAAACACACAAGCTTTACAAACAACAATTGTTTCCAAATAACGTGCGATTCAGCTGGTTTCACCGCTACACACTTAACAACGCGCCTGCGCAGGGAATATTTCTAATTTTTAAGCAGTAAAGGCTGGTTTCCATTAGGCGTAAATTGTAGGCGTAGCGTGAAAAATTTACGCCTAATGGAAACCAGCCTAAATATTGTAATCGAAATAGACTTTGACGTGTTTGTTCAAAAAATAATTACTATCAACATTTCAAATTGAATATCATTTATTATTGAACTGTATTTGCGTGCCGAAAAAAGCATCACCAGTACTTATTCATACAACGTTTTGCTTGGGCTGAACAATCGGCAGTGGCAAAAAAATACCGTGAAAATCGATCAATTTTAGGGGTTTGGCTGCATTTTTCTGGTGAAGAAAAAGAGACGTAATTCAGCACTTGGTTGGTCCTTTTGCTTGCTTTAACCGAATTAGAAAAGTCAAAATAAGAAGTGCAAATATACGTGTTGAAAAGCGATCTGGCAAGTTAGTCTTGTGTATTAAGCATTTGGCAGGCGAAAAACTCTTTAAAGGTTTAATTAATCTGACAAGTAAGTTTCAAAATGACAGACCGTTATTGTTTCAACTGTAATCACACGTCAAACCCAGGTCGAGTCAGGACATAAGAAAAGAAAAACTACGGCTGTTATCCATTTTTTATTCAAGGAAAAATTTATCACTACAATTTCCTTTTCATTATTGTTCTTTAACCCAATTTTTTTATTGGTTTTTATTACATAGCTTAGCTCTATTTTAGAAAAGTATGTTTTTGCTTATACATATTGTAACGAAATACTAAAACACCACCGGAATGAGCGTCGCGAGTCTTAATTTGCCAGGGGAGTCCGCAAATCGAATAGAAATAATTGTGTTTATTTGATCACTAAAAATTAAAAAGGTCTTCAACTTCAAAATAGCATATTTTTATCAAAAAACGGCTTCAGCCACAAGAAAAGGCAAAACAAACGGTTGCAAAAGTGGAGTTAAAAAAAATAAGAAAGGTTCTCAACCTCAAAGTGGAAACGTCAGAAGCAAAAAACGGCTTGAGCTGCTGGTTTGGACCAAACAAACGGTTTCAAAAACTTGATCACAAAAACATCTTCAATCTTGAAATGGGAAAGTTTAGATTTTATTTAGGCGACGCAAGTATTCACAAGTTTTCAAAGAGCTCTAAGAGGAAAAAAGTTTGGCAAGCGGTGAATTAAACATTTTAATGCTGCTGGCTTCCTAGTAGAGTAATAGTGAAGTACCTTCTTACTGCTACTGTACAGCCAGTCAAGGCTTGAAGTATTTTTTATCACTACTTTATTTGAAACATTTCATTTTAAAAAGTTTAAAAAATGTGATCCTTTTTACTACAAGAATTCTTAAGCAAATTTCAACACGAAATAAAGTAGTTTTTGCGGGGATAGAATAATATGGAATTTCCAAGTGAATTCTTGGAATTTTGTTGCCTTTTGTTCGCAAACAGTGAATATTTTTCAAGCGGCCTCACCAAGGAATTCCATTGCAAAAAGTTTGTCTGTTATTTGGAAAATTGCTTCGCATGTTTTTCTGTTCCACTGCGTTGTCATGTTTAAGTCACGTCATGTGTTAAAAATAAGTACTTCCATAATTGTTTTCTGTTTAACATGACTAACTGGAAGAAAAAATAAAAAAAAAATTGCAAACTTTAGAAAGAAAGAATTTATTTTCGACGCATTTACCGTAATTAAATCAACTCTTAAAGTTAAAAGATTAAAATTATAATTTCAGATTTACCTACATCAAACTATCAAAAATTGAATTAGATACCGACTAAAAAGTTCTTGCTTAATAACAAAAGCTTACCAATAAACTTCAGCTAACCGAATTGAACGATTTTGACCTTTCGAGAACGTCAAGTTATTTATCAGTTGCGTTGTAATTATTTGTTACTTTAAAAAATCCAGCAACTTAATGCAACAAACAATAAAACGTTTCAAAAATTAAAGACCATGTAATATGACCTATATATCTTTTTACGGAAGGCCCCCAAATGTGAGACATATCAAACAAGCTCTTAGTTAATTATGACTAATAACTCATAATAGCTGTTGACAATCACATTACATCAACCTTTGTGTTTCACAATGCTTTGTTTTGTTCAGTCGTCTTGATAACAAACTAAGTTTTTAGCCGATATCTCAACTTTAGGCGCAAAGCTGCTTTTAGTTTGATCAACTACTTGCTGATAAAAAGTTTAAAAAATCCCTGCTCTTCATCAATGTTGACGACATTCACTTATTCGCTTGTTGACAAAGACTTTTTGTTTGGTAATAATAACTAGGGCATTTACAATACAGCAGACCGATTAAAAGTCACGTGATTGCTCTTTTTTTCCTGCTTTGATTAGCCGCAGGACATAGTTTACCTGCATTTTGAAAACAGTGTAATTAACACTGTTATCGTCGTTTTCATTGCGCTTCTGTCAACATGGAATGTTCAATTGATGACAAAATTGTGTTTAGATATCGTCATTATAGAAGAGGGGTGTGAGACAGAGCCGTATAATTGCTGAAAATAAAGTAAAATTTTTTGCACCTTATTTTGCTCTGTTGTTAAGTCTCCTAACCAACCATTTTAAAAAGTTGCTTGGCTTTGTATCAGCTGCAATTTTATCTAATAGAAAAATGACTTAGATCGAGGAAAACCGTGCTTCCATTTCTCACTTAGCTCAGAAACACAAACATGAAGGTGTTAAAAATGCTCAGCCTAATATACATGACAATGATGACATAACCTAGTTTTTTGCTGCAAGCTACAACAGCAATGTTAAATTGTTGACTCGATGCAATCGGCAATACGCATTTGGATCAGCATCTTTTCTTCGTGTTTTTCAATAATTAATATTCCATTTAGCGTTGGATTAATTTGCCTAGCAAAGCAAACTATGGGAAAAATATTGCCCATTTATACTCCGTATAAGCTATTTTTCTTTGATTTGGTTGCAAGTTCGTAGAACAACTAAATTACTGTTTGAACTTACTCGTATGATTACTATTCAGCAATTTTTCTGCAATGAAGCGTTTGCAAAGAGGTTAATGAAACTACATCTACGGCATTTGTGTATCTAAATGAAATTGCCATTCTGGAAAAAGTTTTCGCCGCGATAGAGCGTGTAAACAACTTGGCAGACAAGTTCCACAACAGGTGTTTAGTTCGCGTAGCCCACGCTTAATGGCATTTGTACTGAGGAAAATGTAGACCTACAGTAATTTAATTATTACTCTAGTAACAAATGGGTTGTTTGGAGAACTTGCATGGCGTTTATTGTTTTAGTAAAACTGCTTTTTCGCCTTTTAGAGTTGAAGTCTGACGTGAAAATTCTTCCAAATTAAAAGTATTTTCTAACAATTATAAACATTTAAACCAAGTTACCATCACTTGTGACGTCTTACACTATTTAGGGAAAGAAACGAATGTTTGTTAAGCAAGTCTTAAATCAAATTGTTTACACAACCTATATACATGTACAAATGTTTTTTACGCAATTACTACAACTGATTTAACGAAAAAACGTTCTTCTATAACACCCTTTTCACTGCTATTTTGGTTCTATTTTACAGAAGGCAAAAGTTGGTTTAGCAAATCTAAAAGAGACAATAACGCATGACTAACTTTTGCGTCATACGGTGTTTGTTACGTTCGACGTAAGTTCAAATGCACAGTTGTTTTGAATAATTGAGACTAGATATTTTCAGTACTTTTTTTGTAATTCGTGACTAACACACTGTTTTTCTTCAATTTTCGAACGCTCCTCACAAAAACAGGACATTGAAACATGATAGCAAAAAGAATATGTTTTTCCTAACAACTATTCCAGTGAAAATAATGAGGTAAACAGTTGACAAAGTGTAAATTTAATGCTTTTCTTTGTCCCTAACATCAAAAGACCAAAATAATCGATGACTCAGAAGAGTTCCACCCAAAGGATTTCGAGATTGTTGCCTTTAATGCTGTGAAAAGCCATCGTTTATACTGACATTAAATCAAATGACAACTTACCATATCACATCAAAGACGATTTCGAATATAAGAATTCAAATTATCAGCAAGAATGACATTTTTATTTGTTCATCTTATTAGATTTCTCCTCTGTGGTCACTCATTAGAAAATTATGGGCAAAAAGTCCATTCTATTCCAATATTTCATTGTTATCTACCTTACAGATTAACTGCGTATCATTTCAAATAGTTAGTCAATACCTCTTTTCACACTTTAAACCACAGAGTCGAAGTTAAATCTAATGGCAACTAGAAATCTATACTATCATACAATTCAACAGAAAAAGAAATTGCATTATTCATCTCTTTTTGATAAACAAAAAATAATTTGAAGCAAACCTGGCAAACCCTAAATAAACTACTTGGAAGAAAAAAAAGTAAAATTACTCAATACCCCTCTCTGATAATAGACGGCAAATTGTGTACTGGCTCCAATCTATTAGCTAACTACTTTAACGATTATTTTTCTTGTATTGGTGAAAAATTAGTAAATAAACTAGCAACCCTGCAAAAACAATTCAGCGAATTTTCGGGCTCACCAATATGAAACTCAATGTTTTTGAACCCCACATCGGTAACTGAAATCAAAAAATTATCTCCAAAATGCAACCCAAAAACAGCACTGGAATTGATGAAATTTCAATATCAGTTGTAAAATCAAGTTCTGATTACATCCTTTTCGGTTTATGTCATATTTTTAACTTATCTTAATCTGAAGGTTAATTTATCACACACTTTAAAAAAGCTAAAGTGATTTCTGTACACAAAAAAAGGGCAAAAAACAAATGTAAATAATTATCGGCCAATTAATCTGCTCCCAGTATTGTCTAAGATGTTAGAAAAGATTGTATATAATCGACCGTATTTATTTTTGTCACAATCAAACTTTTTCTATGATTTACAATTTGGATTTAGAAAAAATCACTCCACTAGCCATGCCGCTGCTGTAATGGTTAAAATATCACCAAGTCTTTTGAAGATAAAGAATATACTCTTGGTGTATTTTTAGATCTTTACAAAGCTTTTGACACCATTGATCACAGTATACTTTTGGCTAAACTAAATCGCTTTGGTGTTAGGGGGGTAGCTAACAAATGGTTCAGAAGCTATTTAAGCGGTCGCTTGATACAAACGGAAATCGATAGAAAAATTTCAAATCTCAAGCCAATTGTGGTAGGGGTACCACAGGGATCAATTCTTGGCCCCCTTCTATTTTTAATTTACATAAATGATTTTCCTAAATGCTTAACGTTAGGCAAAGCGATAATGTTTGCAGACGACACCAATCTATTTTTTAACAGCAGTTCTTATCAAGCATTATATGAGGTTACAAATACTTAATTGAAACATGTCGTGGCCTGGCTTTCTGCAAATAAATTAACACTTAATGCTGAAAAACCCTATATGTTGCGTTCAGAACTCCAAATAGTCTTCCTCCACCTACTGCGTTGTCGATTCGATTCAAAAACAAACATCTAAAATGAGTAAACACTTGCAAGTTTTTGGGTTTTACCATCAATGAACATCTTTCATGGAAGCCACATATGCAGTGGTTGCTGCAAAAACTCAGATGTAGCTCCCATGTAATTAATAAAGTAAAGCAGTATCTTTATAAAAGTTCATTGCTAACCTTATATCACTCTCTTATTAATAGCTATGTGCAATACCGTGTAATATCCTGGTGCCATGGCAACGTAACTGTGATTCAAAAGTTGCAAGAAGTTTCAACCAAAGCCATTAATTTGATTAATACTAAGAAGCAGAAAAACAGTAACGTTTTTGAACAACACAATCTGCCAACAATGCAACAGTCTAAACAACTTGAAATTGCCAAATTTATGCACAAATATCTTTATAAATCTCTTCCTTCAGCTTTTCAAACATCTTTGATTCTAACTTTCTTAGCGAGAAAGCCACTCTTTGTACTCGATCCAAGTCCAAATTGTGCTCTCAGTATTGCAGAATAAAACTCACACAACAAACACTGAAATTTAGAAACCCAATGTTATGGAATAAACTACCTGTAGCACTCAAAGATATTAAATCACTTTCCAAGTTCATCAAATGCTTTAAAGAGTATATTATAAATCAGTAGATTAATATGTATTATGTTTTAAGACTGGAAACCTACTTCTTTTTATTGCTTAAAGATATAATCATAAAACGAGCTTGCAAAGTAGAATAAAAAGTGAAAGAAGAGATATTTGCTGTTTTTCTTTCTTTTTCAGAATCTGCCAACCACTTTCGAACTACCAATCAAAAAAGAGCGAATCATTCTTTTACACTCCATCTCCAACTTCAGGCGACAACTGCTCCTCGAAATGTTTTCTAATGAGGAAGAAGAAGAGGAAAAATTCACCTGCGATATAGGTCCGTCAAACTTCAGTTAATTCATTAAATTAAATGATTAACTTTTATTTGAGTATAAAAGACAGGGACACTTCCAGTGGTTTACTTAAATTATCCACAATCAAGTGATTAAAATCTGGTCATAAAAATTCAAACGCAATGTTATAGTGCTACTATTTACCTGCAAATTGCATAGTCCTGGGCAGTAAGACTATAACTGCATCCGGCGACAGGGTCCTGCCTAGAGTGTAGTGGAGCTAACTCCTTAACTGTCATTGCTCCCAGGTCACCCTTGGGCAAGGCGTAGTACCTGCTAGCCCCCCTCGTTAGGGTAACAACAGTTTGGCACTAAGAGAAATGTATTTCTTTTAGCTATTATCTGGTATTTTTACATAGGGTAAAATTTTGTTTATTTGGCTGACTGCTTTTTTAGTTTCTTTTTTTTTTTTATTTCAATTGTTTTGCTTGATGTTTTTGTAAGGTGCGGTGACCATGCCCCTTTCTAAAATCTTTTTGATGTAACCTTGAAAAATTTGGGTATATTTAACGTCAATTCGTTTTGTCACCTGCATTCCTTTTTCGCTCATTGTTTTTATCCTATCGTCGAGTTTTTTTTGTGCTGAGAAAACAGAAGCGAAATAAATTGCCAACTACTACTAACAAAATCTATACCACAAAGTTCAATTCTGTGTTTGTGTGTTCGTATGTTTCAACTCCTCCAAAACTGCTGAGCGTACCAAAATGAAACATGGCACATATGATCACCACCTCGCGGTTAGTAGCAAAGGCTGTTAATGACGTTATGATGAATCCACAACACAAGATAATTTTTTTAATTTAGATTTTTGACGGAGCAAAGTCTTTTTTTTTGCTAAAATGAAAGCCCGCACCGGACTGACCAACTTCAACAAATTTTGTTCTTTCAAAGATTTATTGTAAAAACTGTTTTCTTCATTTTTTCTAAAATAGTGACCGTAAAAAGGCGGTTGAAAGCTTTTTTAGGAGATATTAACAAGATGCTTCCGATAACAATAATTTTGTTACAATCTAAGCTTTATTGACTATGCAACAAGCGATTAAGGATTTAAGAGCTCTTGAGAATTGCTTTTTTTGAACGCCTAAAAAAGCTTTGCTGCCTAGCAACACTATAGTGAAAATAGCAGCAAGCAGTAGCTGTACTTGTTACCCGCTGCCATTTTGAAAGCAAACATAAATAGTAAAGCATATTACTGATGTAATGCCGGAGTAGAATGACGTATTCCAGCACTAAAATACCAGTATGTATTCTGGTGTAAATCAGGTTTCGTAGTGTAAATCAGGTTTTCAATAATGCAATGGCCAGTGCAAAAATTACCATAACTGAACTGTAGGTGAACTCCTCGATGGAATACCTTTGTAGTAAAGTCGTGTCGAGCGTCTAAAAGCTTTTTATCTGTAAGACGTATTTATCAGGGTAGCAAAATGGAACTAAATGTCAAGTTTTAATAGGAAATCTTGAACAAGTAAAAAAATAATTCTCTTCTTTAACACAAAAAAACTGGCAGGTGGGTTATCCATTTAAGTCGTAACTTATGGCAAAAATTCAACTGTAGACGCTGGAATCTGGGCTCTGCCCCACTTCGCCCTTCCCTGGCGACGTTTATGCCGGGAGCAGGAAACCTAAGGGCAGCCAGATGCTTTAGGTTTTATAGCTTGGCTAATAATTACATAAGCTTGTTAGTGGTAGCCCTATTTATTCATAGCTTGATTCCTGTAAATATATTAATCACTTCAGCTTCCATCCACAAATTTGAATTCATGGCCTTATGCTCTTAACAAAATTAACCAATAAAAGTTGGTGAAATTATTAGATAGTTAGTGAGTTAGCGCTGTCTTCATTTAACACTAAGGGGTCGGTGTTATGGGTATAGTTTATGAAAATCAAACTTTGAGGAGAAAAAAATAAAAATGTAGGTCTATGCCACTGTATGAAATCGCACCTGCAGTGGCACACGTTTTCTCAAAAAATGGATTACGAGGCCTAGCGTGTGATCAGATGCAAAGCATATTGGAGGAGTTATGGCGCCTTTTTCCCAATACCGAAACAAGGCAGATAGGTGCAGCCAAAGAATTTGATATCACAAATATCATTGCGAGAAGGTTTCTTTAGGTTAAATAAGAGGTTTCTATAGCCCAATCGTAAAACGACCACCATTACGACACCCACCCAACCTTTTACTTCGTGCCCCTACTCTTATTGAAATATTTGTATAGAACTTAAGAAATGATAGAGAGTTTGTGAGTAAGACCGGTGTTAATTAAAAATTACAATGATCGAGGTTTGAGGCAATAGGGGCGACGCGCCAATTTATGATAACTTGTAGTTTCTGCTCTCACCTATAATCTTTGGGTAAAACCGGCGCAGCCGGCTAAACCGACCTTTCCCACTCAAAATACACTGCAACCGACCGGCAGCCCTGCCGGGTGACGCCGGCCAGAGCCGGTTAGAGATGTAAAATCATGTTTGCCTTAGCTTTGCCTTATGTAATGGCAAAACGCTACTGATGAGTAAGCCATAAAAAGCTTTTACCAGATCAGCTCAAGCTATTTTGAAGCAACAAATCAAAAACTATTGACAACTTTGATTTACTGAAGACATGTAAGTTTGCGCTTGTGCATGATAGCACTCAAGATAGTAATTTAATATAATGTCAAATTCATTCATTCACGAGTGTGAGCTTGTGGTTGATTGGCTGGTGTTGAGTCAGGTTGGGCCACCGTGACGGGTAGACTGTTCGGCCCTATCGCCTCTCTACCACATGAAGATACGGGTGCCCTGTGAAGTGCCTTACCCAAGGTCACAACATGCAAGGTTGCCGACTTTTTCTCCAGACTTTTTTCTTCGTGTAGAGCGACAAGCAGGGAAGCTATGAATATCATGTGAAGGATTTTGTTATACCAATACCTCGCCATCAACACCAGGCTTCATTCTAGCGATAACCCCTGACGAGAGCTAGACGAAAACGTTAGAGTAAAAGAGAACAACGAAATGGTCGATAACTAAAGCTCTATTGAAATTTTGTACTACTTCTCATCTTTTCAATTTTGTTATCCCACATGCCATTTAGCGGCGCCAAAGAACACATAGGAAACTTTTAACGAGTTACAACACAAAAGTGTATTGCTTTCACAAGCCATGATTGCACAGTTGCAACATACAATTAGTTCAATAAGCAGTAATATCAAAATAGTGACGTATGATCTCCGTTACAACGAGTGTGTGCAGAATTAGATCATGATCTTGAAATAAAGTGGATTAATAGGCATCTTTTAGGAGTGAAGTCATAGATTCAAACCAATCAAACACAATAGCGAAAAAGAGACCCTCTCCAAGGGCAAAGTCAGAAACTTGAATAGCTATTTCTAGTAGCACAACTGATAACGTCATAGATTTTTCGACGCCACCTTAAAGATGTAATTAGATTAAACTTTGGTTTTCCGGGGCTAGCGTCTTATGACGCAATACCATGAATGCAATTTTGCGTCAACTGAAGCTTGTAAAAGCAGCTTCACTTTTTTCATTGATAATATCGTTGAACTTCTGTGCTTATAATTTCATTTTATAATTTGTTTGGATGGCAATTATTGTCAGCTGTTACACTCATTTACCAAAGGTTTTCTTTTAAATTATATCCTATTTAAACTGCATCATGTTTAGCATAAAAACAAAAACTTGGACATGTGTTGTCTTTTCAACTTGATTGAAACAATTCCAAAACCGATAACAAGCTTTTATGACGTCACAAACATTCCAGGGCCATTATTACCACTTTTACAGTAATTTTGCTTATCTTATTACCAAGTCATACACGATCCTAAGAACAGAAAAGACCAATGATTTCACTTAGATTCTTCCTTTTTTCTGGCGCTTTACTTGCTTTGCTGGTGAAATAAAAGCGCGCAACGTGGTCAATAACCGATCATTTGTAGGTAGCATTACAAGCGGTGAGAAGTGTTTAGTACAACACAGCTGCTAGCTTTGAAACAGTGTACAGAATTTGCACTGTCTGAAATTGCTCAGACAGACATATATCTGGTATTTATATGACGAATCAGATTCAAGCTGAAGAAATAATCACAATGTTTTCAACAATTAATCTTATCAGTTGCACATTATGGGCGTGTTTTGGATTGCAGGTAAATTTTACGATTCAAATAATAGATAAAACCAAACAAGCGTATTCACTTATAGGGTTTGTATTATTAAATATTAGATGGTACAACATTGCGAATGAAAAGATAAGAAATTGATCGATTAGTTGGTATATTACTGTTTGTATGACAGTATCTTTTGCTTTCTTTTGAATGCATTGATTTCGTCATTTGTCTCATGAAAGAGCCTAGGTTAGGTCTGGTTTGCGCCTTTCAAAACAGCCTAAGACCCTAACAGCCCAACACTTTTTTGTGCCAGCCGCAAGTAGACATTGTTATTTATAGCTTAAAGTACACAGAATTAATAGAGAATGCTTTTCTGTAGTGTTTCGAAAACCACTAATTATGTTGTTGCTATTACCTACATACAGTGTAGATGTATTTAATCATACTGCTCACGTCAACAATAGGTCAAAACATGACTTTATTTGACTGTAACATTTCTTTAAATCATCTAGTAGGCCGCAGCCGAGGCTTTTGTTGCCTGATGCGGCCTGCGGGCCATAATGTTGCGCAGGCCTAGATTAGGCTTATGCTTACTTTTATGTCGTTTAAGCACAAACAAAAATGATTTTTCGTGAAGAGTTGGTCAACTAAAAATATACCGCAACAGCATTTCTGATTGAAATTATAAAATGTAAGCTTAAAACCGAAGTTATTGTGTTTGCAACTACAGTAGCTGTTCCGCCTACTTTTGATTAACGCTGACATGACAGTGGTCTTGTAGCCCGTATTATTTTTTGTTTGGAGCTCAAACAATATAAAGCTGTATTGGCCTTGGAATATATTTTAAGAATTAAAAGGAATTTTGTTTGCTGAGTCTGCACACTGGGCATTACTGCGCAAATATAGTTTTAGGTAACGCTCAGAATAGGTAGTCAGTCGGTTATTTTTGCTGCTTGGACTCGGTCCAAAATCCAATTAAGTTCGATGGGTGAGGTTGCAGCGAGAGCACAAGAAAAATGTTAACTTTCTGCCCTATTCGAGCGTAACGCCTAATTGGGGTTTGTTGTTGTCACAATATTGTAGCTACGCTTGGTATACCTGAGTTCATGTTTGCAAAAAGAATAAAATCGGTTTTAGTTTTCTACATATCTCTTTAAAAAGTAATCAGACCCAACCAGTTGAAATTATAAATTTTCGCTTCAATCTACAGCCCTTGATGCATCGTAAAAAGAAACGTTTTCCGTAAATTCAATTTTTAATTGACGCCGTTGTTATAGAAACTGAAATTAATCTAAAATTTCGCTGTGCTAAATATGTGGTTGAAAGCAGTTCTATTTGGGATTACGGCGCGTTTTCTCATTATGTTATTGCTGTTATTTTCCCGCGGTTGTGGGCAGTTAAGTTAAGAAGTACCTATCAAAAATGACAATCTGTTCTGATTCAGATGCGACAGAGTTGCTGGCATTTAAAGTCGCCAATCTTTTTACCATTGGTACATGAAATCAGTTGTTTAACAGCTTGTAAAACCAACCGCGAATACGCTTTCTGATTGTCTTCGTTTTAAGTTAAGTGGCTTCTATATCACACACGGCGATGTGAGTTAACCGCGCAGGAATTTTTACTGTCCCCTGCAGAGATACAAGAAAATGAAACAACTAGCTCGGTCACGTAAATCTGTTTGTGGTTTTGATAAACTCTCTTTTTGCCTATTGACATTTGTTTGGAGTGACATTTGAACGTTGTGTTTTTCTTAACAGATTTTGGCTTCCGGGGCTCCACAAGCGGCAAACCCTCCGTCTCCTGAATGCATTAGAAAGTGCCGCTCCTGTCCTCCGACTCCTGCATGTGCCCCTGGAGTCAGTTTGGTGGTGGACGATTGCGGATGCTGTAAAACATGTGCAAAGCAGATAGGAGAAACATGTGACGATCAAATGAAATGCGATCATCATAAAGGATTGTATTGTAGCTATAATGATGTAGACGATGAAGGAAGAAGATGTGTTGGTGAGCATAAAATTTTGTAACGCGTCAAAAATTATCATTTCGTTGAAAATTTTTACGCATACCGCAAGTTTCTTCAATGCTTTCAAAATTATTTTCAGAATTATTCTAAATATTTTATAATTTCTTGTGAGGGGCCTGAAAGAATAAACTATCAATGATGCACAAACATTAATTATTAGTATCGGTAAGCAGCGACGTAGTACAAAGCTAAGTGATCCAGGATAAGATTTATATCAGCAACATCAACGTTTTAAGGAAGCAATTCAATAAATTCTGAGACATTTACATTTTTTACGATTATCTTTTTACGACTGACCAAACTTAAAGAATAATGAAACATATTTGTCTACATAGCTTTTGATACTGTATAAAGTTCCTTTTTGATTACCTTGGTCATCAGGCATTGCTTTCAATGTAAAAAGAGTTTTGGATATGTGTGGTTATTTCGAAAACACCTGACGATCCAATCAAAATGACCTATTCATTTCATCATAACTAATTGAATGTGAAATGCAGTAGTTTTACAGTTTATAAACAGTCATCTGCGAACAATGAACCCTTGATAACATCGAGTCAACATGACATTATTAGCGTTGGTATTTAATTTAAATGTTTGAAATTTCATATCTAGCCACTTTATACAGTCAAGCAATGTTTATTAAACATTTTTTTCTTGCCCTAAAAAGCAATATGTCAATTTAATATTTCGTCTCAACATTTTTTGTATTGTAATATTCTCTATACTATGCTATCATGTATCAACATTCAATTCATATTTTGATGAAAAGGACTCATCGAAAATCGACTGATTTCACATTTAGCAGGGATCTCGAAAATTGATTTAAGGCTATATACGCGATCAAACATATTTTTGTAAAATCGCCCGAGTAATGACACATCTTTATTTAAGCAGTAAATGTAACTTGTCCTTCCCAGCCGACTAGTCGGACAGTTTAGAATGTGGTCCCCCAGCTCGAAGCGAGGAATACATGGTACCGCAAAGAGAAAATGTTTTTGAGATCACCAATACAGCTTACATCGGTAGTCTCCTTATGACATAGCTGTCTCGAAAAGATCTCATAGATTAAAACAGGCCTAACGGCGCCTGTTATCTTTATTTAATTCTCGAATTTTTTTATTGGGGCTTAATTTCCAAAGTAATCTGGCCCTTCCAATACGCGTTTTGCCTAAAGTAGCAGTATTGCCTCACCTTTGACCGCTCAATGACATCGACATCACCGTTGATGACTTTTATGCGCGCACACAAAACTAAATAGAGAAACAAAAAATTTTTCACGCTACGCCTGCAATTTACGCCTAATGGAAACCGGTCTTAGAGTGTGTTTACAGCGTTTCTGTATATGAATTTCACAGTTACAGTTCATATTTTTTTTTGCAGCTATGCCTGGTAGGTCGTGTGACTTCGGTGGTCAAATCTACGGTAATGGAGAGACTTTCACTCATGGTTGTAAAGCTGTATGCACATGCATTAACGGATACGTAGGATGCTCACCACAATGCCCCATGGACGTTACTGCCTATATGCCGAAGGTATAAAATTCTGTTAGTGTTCTTTCGAGTTGTTAAATATTTGGTCATCGTTTTTACCAACCCGACTGCTGTAAATGATCTACAAAATTTAAAAAACTACAACCGCAATCAAACAAATATTTCTTTAGATGGCGTATTTGTTTTTCTTTATATAGAATTGCCTGCATCCAAAACTTGTGAAAAAGCCTGGAAAGTGCTGTGAAGAATGGATTTGCGTTGCAAACCGGTTGAACAACACAACTGCAACTAGAAGAAGAAATACAATTCCACAACCAGTTTTGCCTCCAAGAATTGAAGCAAAACCGATACGGCACAGAACTCGTTTTCTTGCTGGTAAGTCATAATTTGGTTATAATGTTTTTGGCAATTTTCTAAAATCTTAGAATCGCGGAGGCGTTAGTTCGCTGTAGAAGTTCGGTAGCATCTTCACCAAGGCACTTAACCTCAAAATACAAACACGTTTAATATAAAATTCTTTGATTAAAGACGTTCTTTTTGGTAATGAGTTTAATTAGGGCGTGCTTCCCTTTTTATTTGAATTGATAATCGAATGTTATCGGCCTTATTTATAATCTCGTCACCATTGAGAGTTTCGGCACAATGTCGAACTGGCGCTAATTTTTTTTTTTACAGAAGATCAATATAGGTTATATTTATTTATATATTTAAAAAATAGTTTTTGTAATGCCATTGAAGCAAATAAAGAATCTCTTTGAACAAATTACAGCACCAGATTGATTTTTATTTCAGAAATTTACGATTATTGAAATCCCACTAAAAAGTGCTAACTGCGCAATCATTTTGGGTGCAGTAGGATCAAAGGGGTTGGCCTTTGATGTCGTCGTTAACGTCTGAAATGGAAATTACAGGAAGCGCTTTTGGGCTACATCGTTTTAAAATCACTTTTGCTTCAGTCTGTTGGTGCGAACCTTACTATTGTGCCAAAAGTTGCAATGAGCAGTCGGCAAAGTGCTTAGCTATAGATAAAGCTTGTCATATAAACGTGACAATAACGTGCTTATATCGATTTCTCTGATATTTTGTCAGCAGATTCTAAACGATCTATTTAGTAAAGCGTACAGTTTGTTCTGAATGCTTACTATTTTCAGTAAGTTCTCAAATTGTAAATTTGTTTAAACCTAAGCTATGCTTTATTACAAGCCTCTAGCTTCTTGTCAGTCACCAACTGCACTGAAGAGACCTGATAGGTCGAAACAGTGTCACTGTCTTTGTTTAAACCTGTTTCCTACTTTTTTGCATCCTTCATAGGCCTAAGACAGAGCTTCAACAAAACCACTTACTATGATAAAAAAAAATATACGTTAATCAAGCAACCATAAATGGAAAGGCTGTGCTACCTCAAAAAAAAAATTCGATATTGATGTAACTTTGATATCTCATAAAGCACCTTTGATTACAAGTGCTGCAATGAGCTTATCTAGCGTTCTTGAACAATATCGAAAGCCACCGAAGCTGCCAAAGAGTGTTTCGTTACTATTTCAACTGGCCATGTGTAGGTCATTACCTAACTTGGTGATAAGCTAGATCAAATAATCCCATAATAGATACGTTCCCATGAGCTAGTCGCCTCTAGAAAGTCGGTGAATGAACAAAACTAACACGATTCGGACATCTCAATTTCACATCATTTCCCTTATAAGGCATCCTAGCCTTCCATCCCGTGTTTGCGGGCAGTTGAATTATTGCTTTCCGGCAGACTTCTGTATAACTGCAATTCATTTGTCAAAAGCTTAAGAAATAAATGCTACCTGTGTACCAGCAGCTGGATTCTGACAGCCTGCTCGGTGTAATTTAAATACCACAAGGTTACGATTTAAGATTAGCAAACAAACACACCATTTATATTTTACTTGTGATAAAAGATCTGACAATAATCGCTTGATGTTTCGATAAGTAACGCCCGTTTTTGTTGTTACAGCTGAACGGCCTACCCCCGTTACTGTCAGAATACGCCCCCGTGATAAATGTCAAATCCAAACGACCGAATGGTCGCCATGCTCAAAAACTTGCGGCTGGGGCATGTCAGAAAGAGTCATAACAGACAAAAAATGCAAACTTCGAAAGCAATCTCGTCTCTGTCAACTTCGCCCTTGCAATGTTGACCTGTTTACGAAAAAGAAGGTGAGATACTTTTGATATTTCTAGAGTTCAATATCAGGGCAATCAGTCAAAGGTTGTTATGTAAAAGCAAGACTAAAATCTCTTAATGAGCGCAAACAATTTTTAACTACAGTAGACATAAAAGCAGCCTTCTGGTTGAGATTCTGTTCAAAGTAATGCTTTTAATGCAAAGTAATGGTCTGTGATCTCTAAAAAACAAAAGGAAACATGTGGTACAAATAATTAATTTCTGCCCGGCCAGTTACTTATTAGGTTTATATCTCTTACAGAAAAGCAAAAAATGCTCCCGGATTGTCAAGTCTCAGCGCCGAGTACGTTTTTCCTTCTCCGGTTGCCACAGCAAAGTTTATGTTCCCAAGTATTGTGGAACGTGCACGGATGGAAGGTGCTGTTCACCGAAACAAACTGTCACAAAATCGGTCAAATTCAATTGTGACGATGGTTCACGATTCAGGAAGCGAATGATGATCATCAAGTCATGCGAGTGCAAACGAAAATGCTCCAAATCGCTAAACGAAATTTTGTTTCCCAATCGAAGAATGGGTGAAGATGCGTGGAGAGAGTAAAGACTTTTGAGGGCATTATTTGTACCTGCAATGAGGTACAGCTTGCTGGGCGTTTGATTCTTTACGCGCAGAAACAATATGCTGCCAGCGGAAGACGACCTGTGATGATTTCAACCTGTGTTCGGAGAAATATTTCTAGAACGAAAAGCTACTACCTCCCAACCACACACACTGTTCTCCGACTTCACAAAGTGCAATTTAACGACAAAGTCAACATTAAACGACCGCCAATTGGCTGATATAATATGACGACGAACACTACTATATTTGAGCAGTGAAGCAATTTGCTCACTTGATACTCCTTAATTGTAATTGAGCTATGTGTTGACTAGGCTTTAATCTAGACTTTGAACGACAAGAACTTAGACTACTATTTTTTTTAACTAGCTTGATCTAATCAAGCATATTATTTGTGATATTAGCTTTATTTATTCGTGTGGTATTAGACTCTTTTATTGTCTTTTATTAGAAAAGTTTGTGTTGTTAACAGGGGATGATATCCTATTGAAATAAATGTTTATTTTATTCACTGTTTTTTTTGTTAACTTACCGCAGTTCTACAGCGTTTATTTGTTATAGCAGGCAGTTTCCAGTTCTTTGCTTATACTGCTGATGGAATACTGAACAGCCCATTGCAGTTGACATCGAACTGATAGTATGCTTTCAGCATCAACAATATCTTTCAAGGCGTGGCGTTATTTTGCGTGCGAGAGTTGAAAATCCAATGTCGCAACTCTCTTTTCGTATTCTCATTCTAAACCGTTTGACCAAAGAACTGTAAGATTTGTTTGCCTTTGGAACTAATTACTTTTTTCTTGCTCAGCGCCGCCTATCCATCACCAGTTTTATCAATTGATTTTGAATTCTCAACACGAATTCTAGACTGACCTATTTGAACGTAGTTGGCTTTTGTAACCGACTTGGCCATAATTTTTGCTGGTGTGGTCTGGGCAACTAGGCAAGACGTGATGATACCATAGAAACTGAGTTTGTCCGGCATGATATTGTTTTATTGTAGTGCTCATACCCTCTTAACTTATGACAACACCAGTGTAATTTTTTCTATTATTCAAAACAACTGAAATGGTGACATTCTTTTGGTTGTGTTCGATTAAGTTGCCTCACAATGGCAAGTGACAAAACTGATGTACATGATAGATTTGACAAACACAAAAAATGTATTGTTAAGAGCTCAATACTACGAATTCTATCTTTATGATTGTTGCAAATAATTTATTTCTGTCATTTGCCTACTAAATGTTTTTCAAATGACAATATCAATTGCTCTACCTAGCAAGAGAATGAGAATGCTCTGATCCATATTGCTTGTATGCCGACCACTGTAGTTGACCTTGTTTGACCACGTCAGAGCGCAAAGAAAGACTTTTTGTGCATTTTTATGCTAAAATTGACGACACGCGATTTGTTTTAGCTGTATACTTTTGGACACTTCTTGCACTCGCTATGAATGCATCTCGTATATATTTTCTTATCTGATATTGCCATGTTTGTTATATTTAATAAGCGCGTTTTACTTCAAGGGTTTTAGTTTTTATTTTGTTTGATGAAATTTGTTATTTAATTACGACTTTTGAAAGTACTTCAATAAAAACATTTTTCAAGAAAGTGAGTTTTCTAATACCCTCTATAAAATTAAATTGTAATCCAATGGCAGCACCAGTTCTACAGTGTTCAAGCGCTAGGTTTTTGCTTTGTTGTCAAAAGATAATTCGATTAGTACAGCAGATTGCTTCAATATTTCGTATAATATTAAGCTTACTCTACCAAAAAATAATAATTTCAAACATGAATATATTTTTGATGTGGAAAATCCAACAAGAAACTCTGTCAGGAATGGAGAATAACCAAAAGCTTATTTATATCAAATCAAAAACAGAATGAGTCAGAAAAGTTTGAATGCAACTTACGCACCAGTGATGTAGATCGTAAGAACGGTCTTAGTTTTAAGACCGTTGTTTCGAGGTCTTGGTCTTAACCCTTAAAGATCTTGCCGTCGTGAAAATTTTCTGGTCTTAGACCAAAACCGTGTTTCGCTGTCTTTCATGGTTCGTGGTCCCCTTGTACAGACACTCGATACTCGAGACCCACGGCTCCATCTAAAAAACTAAATTTGTTTTAACGTATTTACGTCAAGTTGTTTTATTCACGTCATTAGATGATGGGCAAAACAATCCAAACAAAATCCAAGTCAAGTAATTTTCAATTAACGCATTATATGCGAAGCTTGCTCTTGGACTCGTCAGACGAGGCTTTTTGTTTCGGCTTCGTCTTGAACATAGCAAGGCGAATGTCACTGCGTCTATCAAGATGATTCTCGCTTTTTGCTTTGATGCCAGACAAAAATGTATTCGCACATCTATAGCAAAATTATACGGCAGCCCCATGGTGAAGATCTCTGTTCATGCCCCACAAAACGTCCTGTGGTTCTCTTACGGGGCGACAAGACCCTGGTAGAGAAACCCTGAACCAAAAAGTCTTTAAAACTACTGTTATACTTCAAAATGTTTTAAGACCGCGTTTATTTCTATGATGATTGGGTTGAATTATAGCAAACTGAAAAGTTTTCAAAAAATTTACCACTGCCAAACCAGACGTAATTTTGATTAGCAGTGAATCCGAGTCTTCGTTTGGCATTCGAAAGGTTGGGCTATCAGCAGGTGTGACCGTGCGACCACGAAATATTTGATTTTTGGGTTCTATTTTGTGGTCTTGCTTTTTGTTCAGTAGTGGTCTTGGTCTTGACTGAGCTGTTTTGGTTTTGTCATACTTGGCCTTCGTCTCAAAAAAATGAAGTCTTGCTGCTCGCGGTCTTGACTACGATACTGTTGCGCACGATAGAACGTTCAACAAGCAATAATAATCGGAAATAGCATGTGTTGTTTTGTTATCATGAAAGTTCCTAAACTAAAACAAAGGCTTTAGTTGGGTATTTTTAATTATGAAAACAAACTAAAAAGGTCAATTAATCGAAGACCCGATTATTATACCTACGCGATGTATTGGAATAGTAACCATTCTTTCAATATAATGAAAAACAATAGGTCGCGAATTCCAAAAATCGACACAATTTCATAAGCGAGGACTTGTAAATAACGTGTAATTGTATATGGGCTATTGCTTGAGCAACAAAAGACCCGTGTAACGTTATAAGCCTGTGACAACTAGTCGCAAAAGTCTCTCCGCTTTTGACACTGCTTGCCAATGTTTTGATATTTCATTCTTGAACATTTAAAATAATATGTTGGACAAAGGAAATAAGTGAATCGCTCGCGAACAACTGTGTGCGGATCTCTGTTGAAACCTTAAAGGGGAGGGAAATGCTATCAGTTTTCGACCAAGACCATTGGCAGAGATGGTGTCTCATTGCAAAGCAACGCTTAAATCTATTGAAATCGCACAAACTTAATTAATTCAAACACAAGAAATCCAAATATGGTTAGATTTGATTAAACTCGACCCCTAAATCACGAAGTTTGAAAGGCTACTTGACAAAGTAACGTTTTAAGGAAATACATGCAAAATGACTGAAGCGTTTTTTAATGCTTGCCGTTACGGTCCGTTTCCTCTAGTAGCCCTATGGTGTTCTGGTGTAACTGGAAGCATATTTTGTTTTGTTTTACTTCTGGGTACAAGTCGCAATTCGATGGACTATAATAGAAAAGAATACTTCTAGTTGCTAGTGGAGATGCGCTTTTATGTACGAGGCAATCAATTTTGTGTGGTTGGGACGCATTAAATTAGCATTGACTCATACCGTTCACTAATAAATGACTTCACAGAATACTTTTGAAAATATTTTTTTACCACATTGTTTTTGCTGTTTTTCATTAACTCACTAGTACGAGGTAGGTTTTACAACATGATAACAAAAATTTAAAGAGTGAAATCAAGCCAAAAAAATGTTTTGCTTTATCTAACGCATTTGCAAAAGTGTTTTTTGCTTTTATTTACGTTGTGGTTTTTGCAATTAAAAACAAGAATTGAATTAAAAAACAAAGCATAAGGCAATGAATTTTGTCGGTCAACGTTATCTTGTTATCTTGTCGGTCATTCTGCAAACAAACTTACTTCTGCATAAGGCTACGAAGCTTATTTGTGGCTTTTTTATTAGTTACAATTCAATTCTGTCAATCAATAGCACCAGCGGGAGTCTCAAAATCCAAATAAGTTTTCAAAAACTTTTTTCAGAAAAAATTATAAACAAGTTTTATGGAAAATCGATTGCAAAGATTTTGTGACCTTTCGGAGAAAAGCAGATGCTTCAGAAAACTTGAAAAGTGATGAACCAGACATTCAAGTCTGTTATCAAAGCCGGTATACAACATATAGGCTGATTGACTATATTTTGGACAATCGCATAATATTTGATCAAATAGATCCACACACACATAATACACTAGGAACATATGATTTATGTGTATTGATACGATTGTACAATAACTCAGGAAGTGAATAGTATTTTGCAAACAGCAGCAAATATACAAAATGTTTAAGAATGTAATATCAACGAAGCACTTCTTAACAGTTTTGTTTGCAGTAGAAGAAGTAGAAGCGAGACAAGAGTTGTTACTCAGACACAAACCGACTAGGAATGAACTCAACCATTTAAGGTGTTTCGTTGAACTCTTTGACATTGTTCTATATTTGTATCTGCTTAAATCGAAGACACTGCACGTATGACTTGGCGTTATTAAACGCCAATTGCTTCCTAAAGAGATATTGACTTTAATGAGATTCCTCCAATTGACAACTGATTAGCTTTTGTTTTGCTGTAGTGCCAAATCACTGGACTACACGCCAAATATGGTGGTATCAATATTGCTTCTGCACCATTTAAACGTTCACATGCATTTTGTCTGGCTGCAGCACAGATTGCCAACAGACTAGATCATCCAATGTGTCTGACACCTAATAAGTAAAAACATGTCCATTGTATTTCATAAACCGTGCAAGTTTTGGTCGGAATGTTTAAAATTGTCTGTAGAATTGGCGGTTGCCATTGTGAATAAATCCTAAATAAGAAACGCTATATGCCAGAAAGCAAAAGTTGTTTTTCTTTAAAATTTTACCAACATTGCACAGCACTTTTTTGCTCTTAGTAGCGTAGCAAATTCTTTCTTTTCCATCTTTGCGATACAGTTTGTTTCATAAATGTAATTGAAGATGGAAAGAGAAGCGGCTAGACTGATAAAATGGATTCACTGCGCCGATATTGGTAATAACCTTTTCCAAAAAACAAATTCCGGTTAATCTCATCCTTTGAAATGATTGTCTCAAATTGACACAAACAAGCGACCCTCAATTCTGATCTGAAAAGTTTATAAATATTTTTTTTTACAGCCAAAAGTAATAGTCATAGGTACTTGCATAATAACTTTAAAATTTTAGAAAGACAATTTTATTTGTCGCATCTTTGTATGACGTAACATCAAAAAGGAAGTGATGGAAAAAAGACTGAGGGTCGATTTCTGCCCTTTAGAAGATGGGTTTATCCTTTAACTGACAAAAAAGTAATTGATGATTCTAAATTTCACCAAGTGTTTCTCGCTCATTTTTCTGTTAAGATAACAAAGATCAGGCTGGATTGGGGTCGCGGATTATGAATAGAGTAGACGCTCCCAAAGAAGCGTAATCACGCTTTAGTGCACAAAGACCATTAGATTATCTAGTTATCTAGTACGTCTTCTACTGTGTCACTTTATTCTAATTCAAGTACACAAGTAAAAATGGTGAGAAAACAAAGTTTTTGATGGCCCAACATAAATAAAACTCCAAGTCTTGGTTAGAGGTCAGACAAATTTTATTGACAAAGCGTTAGTTCCTTTTGGCGAATCACGTGTGCAGCAGCTTTTTTGTAAGTCGGAAATGATTTAGAATCGCTGTGCTGGTCCGATCACATATTCTACGCTCTGGTCCTGCCTGTATTTCACAGAAGCGTTTCTAAGCGAAACGGAGAAGCTTTGTATATTAAATATAACAACAAACACTTGATAGGTTTCTAAATTTAGAACTCAACTTGAATCAAATTGCTTTTTATGAATGAACATGTTATCATGTAGCAATTTTCTTGAATTGTCAATAGCAATTCAAACCATGCGTTTTCAAATTAGATGTTGCATGTAGGCTGAAAGCAAAATAAGCTACTTATAAAGAGGCCAGGGTTCCTCTACGTTAAAAGACTCTTAACTTTTAGGATCGATACATAGGCTATGTGCATACATTTGTAGCTTTTACATTTGTTTGCTATCGAGCACAGTGCCAGTGAAGTTGATTCAACTTATATATGTTTGTAGGCGTGTTAACCCATTTTCAAGTAAAAGATGCTGCTTCATTCTCACTCGCAAATCTACGTAGAGGCATAGATTTTCTGACATATTTTTTATTTTCTTCAAACTTTGAATTATGCTATCTATTCTTTTCATACAGATCTCTCTGCTCTGAAATCAAAACAAGACTTAGGCTGCTTACACACAGTCAATAATTTCAAAAACTTTTATCCGTTTCTTTCACTGAGATTCAAAGTTGAGGGAAGACACCAAAGCCATTGATATATTCACAAGAATATTGTATTGTAAAGTAGGTCAACTACTTACGATTTTTACGTCACCGTAGGCCAATTTGCATCACCCAAATCGTCTGGCTGCGCATACGCTTTTCGTTTCTGACATATACGCAGCAAGAGGATAGCGAAGTAACCTGGAGTCCCAGCATCTACAGTTCATTTACTACAAAAGAAGAGATTGCGGTGTAGTTTAAGTCTGTGGTTCCCAAACTTTTATCAATGTGATGCATTCGAAAGAACTTTCGGCACTTGCAACGCTCCAGAAAACTTAACTGAAAATATTGCTACAATGATTAAATTGCTGACGCTCTGAATTGCATAGTTCGATGAGAACCCATGTTAGAATTGAGCCAGCGCTCGTTGTTGCGTGACGCACACTTGTTATTGCCGCAGACAAACACCTTTGCACAGGATCACTGCCTTGTTTACCTAATTTCGTCGTCACAAGATTGCAACTTAAGCTGGAGATCCGCATATAGGGAATCGCGACACCTAGCGCATTGGATCGCGAAAAAACGCAAACTTACCGCAATTATTCTAATATCACTACACATTTTTGTCATGTGTGTTGGTGTGAGCAAGGACTTTAGATAGCAGCAATTTTTTACATCGTGCGGCATCGCTAGAACAAGTATAACGTTGTTTTGTAGTCACACAATGTGTTACGTAATGTTCGCATCTTACGTCACAGTTATATGCTATATATAATTAATATTTGAGCTCACTTACTTTAGAGCACTGCTTAAGGCTAACAACGATTGCGGTAGAATAAGAACCCACGACCTCCTGCTTTCCAGTCAGATGCTCTAGCATTTGAGCTAAGAACACCAAGGCCTCACACTGATAATCTACTCTTTTTATTATATTCTGTGGTTAATATGTGTGATTGTGTTTAAAGATTACCATTAGCACTCAGAGAACTTTGGGTGAATTTTAGATTTTAACTTAAAAAAACTATCCATAGCAATCAGCTGCAATGAATATTCTGATGCCTTTCCGAACTATCGATTTCTGTGAAGTGATATTTTCAGCATTTTGATACATTACAAAACAAATTACCCCGCAGATCAATGCTAGGTTTGAAAGATCTTCGGGCTGCCGTCTCCAAATCAAACCTCAACTTGATTTGCAGTGTATTAAACACAAAGGCCATAGTTCTCATTAGACAGAGTAAATTTGAGACACATTGATTTACTGTTGACATACTAGGCTTTGCACAGTTTCGCCAGAAAAAATGCTGCAATCGGCAATAGTTGTAACTTTACTAATCAGTTAAATATATTTTTTGTAAAACCATGCTCAATAATGTTTGAGTCGCGAGAATTTAGGACTATCTTTTTTTGATTCCTCCAAAAAGTATTTGCAGACTTCTGCTTTGAGAGATGCAGGAACAACTACCCAAAAATAACTCTGCCACTTCATTCTGAAGTTGAGACTTAGCAGGAATGACCGTTTGTTCGATTTTTTTAGGTTTTGTTTTTTAAGTTGATACAATATGTAAGAGAGGATTTCACGGAACAAAAATTAAATTTGAATAAGAAGTCGAATTTTAAATTGTTGGTCTTCATTGCGTAATGTAGAAGTTACTTGTGGTTAGAATAGTTTTAAACTGTTACTCTGTGTTTTACTTTGTTTCCCTTTTTACACCATATATTACTTTATCTCCGTTTTCTCTGGTTCTCTATGTGCTGTTAACTACAAACATTATCACGTAAGAGTTGTAATGGGAAAGAAGAAGTAAAGGGAGTGGTAGAGAAAGCAGCCGTGAGTGTTTCAAAATCATTCAGTCGTCAAGTAGAAAGCCGTGATCTGTCTCGGTTACGGAGTCTGCCCAAGGATCTCGATCCGGCCTATTTGTCATAATTACACATTTAAAGTTTTTGCTCGCCATTCTACAAGATTGAATTATTTCTCCCATTTAGGAATTTTTTGGAAATCGACTTTCTCAAATTGATTTTTTGGCCACTTTCGTGATGCACCCTTTTTTAAGCTGAATATTTGGTGATCATCTATTAAAATCGATGTTTTTTGTACTTTTACAAGAGTTGAAGATCTTTTTTCGTTGTTAGACTTGGCAAAACTAAATTCTGTGCCTTTTTTTTTCTGAGCGCATTAGTAAATTTGAGTACCCCAGTGACATCTTTAGAAAACCAAGTTGTCGCCACCAGGCGTCAAGATGCACATTTTAAGAATAACTAGTTAAAGTAGACTACCCACTAACCAGGTTTTTGTTGTAGAACCAAAACCTTTTTTCATTCACAAAACGCTTTATAAGCCCCAAAATTTCGACGCCACAGTTTAACTAAAAATATAGAAAGTACAAAAATACTTCATGGTTTTGCAAGTGGCTAGCAATGCACTTAGCAAACTGCATACAGTGACACTGTTTCGACCTATCAGGTCTCTTCAGTGCAGTTGGTGACCAATAAGAAGCTAGAGGCTTTTAATAAAGCATAGCTTAGACCGTCACACTTGTGGGACTTCATGATTAGTTAATAATTCAATGAAATATTTTTACGCATTATAACAAATACAATCACAGCAGTTTGGTTTAGTGTTCAAAAGAACCATTGGAAGTTTTCCAACTTTTTTAAGACAGGATGCCACGATTGTTTATTGTTTTTGATCAATAATAAAGCAAAAAGTTTTTGCACATTCTAAGTTGTGAAAAACTGTAAAGAAATTTGAAATTTTATCCAGGAAAAGCAAAGTATGGGAGACAAATGGTCTACTGCTCTTTTATTAGAGTGGCGCACAAATGCCCATCGAAACAAAAAAGATTTCGATCCCATTTTTTAATTTTGTGAATTTTAGATGCATCTGTAATGAATAAAATTCATTTACTGCAGTGGCTATGAGAAATGCGGCCATACCATAACTTATGCATTTTACGTGCTACAGCCTGGCTCTTTAATTACTTTTGAAATTTTTGTCGATACCTAATTAGTCACTCCCACGCCTTCACCCATATTTGTACGGTTATTGCCCCTCGCCTCTCAACACACGCCCATTGCCACATCTTTTTTATGAGTAAATTTATTAGAATTTGCTCCTGCGGCATACCGGTTGCAGGGCACTGTGCTAGAGAGGCGGATGGATTTTTTATTGCTGCAAGATCTCGCATCAAAACTCGGCATTTTGCTCCACGAGATCAACATATTTCAGAGGATAAGATTAGTCAGGCGCACCACACGACTGCTCTAAAATATTCTTACCTGAAGTCCATCAGCCGTACAACTCGATAATTTTTTTTTCTATTGCATTCCAAAAAACCAGGTATATGCATATGTTAGTACTATAACTTGTCATTCTAGTTTAACAGGTAACGTACTGGTGATAAGTTTGCAATTTACGTTTGCTTTAAAAATGACTGTGGATAATATGTACGCCTGCAGTTGCTGCGGTTTTCTCTGCGGTTAAAACGTCGGATTCGCAGTCGGCAGATCTGGGTTTAATTTTCCAAGTCAAGTCATACTAAAAGACTTTGAAAAATGGTATTCACAGCTTCCCTGTTTGGCGTTCAGCACAAAAAGGATAATGTGGAGAACAAGCCAGCAAGGTTGCTTGTTGTGTCCTAGGGTAAGGCACTTAACGGGATACCTCCATCTTTATGTGGTAGATAAGTGGCTACACGAACTGGGTCAATACGTGTCGTCGAGTGGAGGCATGTAAAAATTGCCCCAAACTCGGCAAACAAGCCATATGATACTACTACTTTAAAATCGTATCAAACATTATTACGACGTCACTTGGGATTACAACGAAACAAGGCTTTATTTGAAGAGTCCATGAAAAAAGAAAAAAGGTAAGGTTAAAATACCGAAACAACCAATCGCTTGTTCAGCCGTCAATAATGCTCATAGAGTTGTTGAATATTTTTTATGGGAAGTTGGTTTTAAATCTCCTGAAAAAGTTTATTATCAGGTTTCTACGTTTAGTATTTCTTCAGAAAATAAAGGAACCAAATTTTGCAATCAGTTGCTCACTGCGATGTCAAATTAATCTCTTAATGGCTAAATTTTTGCAAGGTGGTATAAATCGGAGAATTCCTTCCGCTTGAACAAACAACCGTTTTGCTCCATAAAGAAATGCGAACAAAAAATAATTTTCTTGATGACATCAGCCATCTCTTCATGGCACTACCCCAAAAGCGGTGATCAATCATGTTAAGTTTCATGTTTCTACGCTAAGTAGTTTCGGAGAAGTTACAACACCCACAAACTCGCAGATAGACAGAATTGTGTTCGATAGTACAGCTCGATTCTGAAAACGTTCAAAATGACATGTATCAAATAATTTTGTTAACAGTTCTTAAGTCAGTGTACTGGGTGGACGTATGTTTGTGTAGTTGTTAAGCACAAGAGATGCAGTTTGCACTTTTCTTCATGAGCATAAATGATTTATGCTTATGTGGAGAAATGCAAACTGTAACCAATGTTCTTAAACGCAGTGATTCTCAACCACTGTGCCGCGACACTTTTGTGTGCCGCGAAATTATAAAAGTGTGCCGCCAAATTTAAGATATATAATTATGTTAATATTATTAAATAATATGATTCAAAAAGAAAAATGCTTTTAACAGAAATATCATATTTAAATCCATAAAAATTTTAAAATATTTTTAGATTATTTGATTATGTGTGCCGCCAAATTTTGAAATCGTAAAGAGTGTGCCGCAGCAAAAAAAGGTTGAGAATCACTGTTTTAATGACGGCAAAGACTTACGTTCACCGTGCTCTATCTCGAACCACAAATGCATTATTTAGTTTACCTTATGTCTTTGTGTGGATATCTCCAGAAATACATGAATCCTTAAGCTAAGCCAGTGCTTTTCAACCTTATTAGGGTTTTGGAACCCTATACCTAATTTTGGGTACGTCGCAGAACCCCATTTCACAAAAAATTTTAAAGCGTGTAAAAACAGAATGGAAAGCATGTATTTTGCTACTATATAAAACTCGATTAATGCACGTTTGCGTGGCTTTGTGGTTATTGCGCGTGCGCAAAAATCATTGTTTAAATATTTAAATCAAAACTCAAAGAGCATCTGCATTAAGTTTTTAGGTCAAGGACAGCCTGTGCATTTTTCGCGGAATCCTTAAGGTTACGTTAAACCTCGGTCAATGAGCTAAGAACTCAACAACATCAACAGAGTATATGCTACATGACATTTAAATTGCCCGATAATATTTAAGTTTGCGTGCAAGACGTATTAGTTTTTGGCACAAAATTTTATAATAAAAGGTTTGCTAAAGTTCTTCGGTAAGATGTCAATCAGCAGCGGCCTTGCTTGAAGAGTTGTACAACAGGAACAATAATAGGTTAAATTTAACGCTGCATTTGAAGATGCACTTTAAGTTATAAGCCTTGTTTTTGGCTAGATTTAGATCAGATTTTGTTAAGATCCACAAGATTTAGCCAGCCTGTAATTCATACATTGCACGCACAGGTTTCGCCGATTCAAGATCTTGCAAACCGGTAATTTAAGGATGGCCAGATGCAAAGCTGTTTCGTGAAATAGTAGGCCTTACTGTAGGGCTTCACGACCAGCATGCAAATTATTGTGATCGACAGATGCAACGTAAGCTATCCTTGCTTGTGTGGAGAACCAATTTTAGTGTTTGAGCATTATGATAAATTCTGATAAGAATAAATTGTCGTTAAAACATTTTTGAAACCTGCAGCTCAATGAATTGATGTACAATGCTAAACCGCATTGATATGCTTGAAGGAGGGGGGAGTTGATTTCATGGCATAATATCAAAAAAAGTTTTTTGGTCCCATAGAGGTTTCTACGTCTCAAAGCGGTAAAGTTTTTACATAATTGGGGAGTAGACGCAGGAGAGATCGAACTTAAGAGACGATGTGCGTATATCAAAATGTATTCACTTGTTATCTCGACAAGACAAGCAATCCTCGTAAGCCTTGATGGATTTACTTCAACAATATTTCAGTCCATAGGCGCTTCTAATAATAATTCAAAATTCAATACCTCATCTAGGAATTATGTTATGGCTGCAAGAAAAACACTTTACTATGGTGGTTGTATTTTACTTGCAGACATGACTTAAAGCGCCAGTCAAGCTTTTCGCTTCTGGTCAATAGTGATTTATTCCATATCATAATTCTCAATTGTTTCTGTGTGTGTGTTGTGAGTGCTTTAACTACTCACGTACAAACATGAAACTCGGCACCAAAGATCTCCACCTCGGTTTGTCGTAAGGGACCATAATGGCAACGTCGTGATGGCGTCATATTTTTTGTTTAATTCGCATTTTTTAAGGTAGGAAAGGCGGTTTTTTGCTTAAATAAAAGCCACCACTCGACTTACCAACTTCAAGATATTTGATCGTTTTAGGAAATAAGATGACTTTGTGATCAACGCTTAATCGCAAAATTTCTTTTCTTTATTTTCTCAAAAAATACTGACCGTAGAGAAGCAGTAGAAAGCTTTTTCAGGAGGTATCAACAAGATATGGTTCCGATGAAAATAATCTTTTAACATTTTAAGCTGTATTGACGACGCAACAGGCGGTAAGTATTTAGTTTATTTCTTAAACTTACTCCTTCGAAACTAGCTTACTGCACGTACAAACAAAAAACTTGGCGCGATTGATCTACTCTTTGCGGTGAGTCATAGGAGGGTTGGTGATGTCGTGGTGATGTCATAATGACTTCATGGTGACTTCACAATCAAATATGGTATTTTTGTTGGATGAAAGCGAGTAGTTGCTGGAACAAAAACCAACACCCGACATACAAACTTTTACAAATTTCATTCTTCTGGTAACTAAGAACACGTCATAATTTATGATTGCTTGTAAAAATCCTACTCTTAACTTTCGAAAAAATACTGACCGTAGAAACACCGCTGAAAGCTTTTTTGAGAAATATTTGCAGGCTGCTTTTGATAGAACTATTTCTTTAACGGTTTATAAAGCAGCAAGCGATTAAGCGATTCTTAAGCATACTTTTTTCTTCTTTCCTTTAATGCATCAAAAAAAGCAGTGTATCATCACAATGATAAGTGACGCACGCAGCAATGACCCAGCTGCACGCAGCAGCTGTACTTACAATTTAATGTCATTTTGGCGTTCTGCTCTACGTTGCACCCCTGTATTCATTTTAGAAGCAGCAGTGGGATCAAGATGAGGAAAATAGTAGCTATGTTTATTCCCCGTAATGATTTTTGACTTTATTCCATTTTACCGTACTTTGTTGTTAAAATGAGATTCGGTTATGTCAAATAAACATCACTTTTCATTACTGTTTAATTCGCACAAATGTTCTTTGGGCGAAGACGACGCAGCCCGTTGTACAGATGTTCTTATCACCAACGTCAGTATTTGAGGGCACTGCGGACGAAGCCGGCAAAGCCTGCTGGTAAGATACCAGACTTTAACTGTTCACTCCATAAAAGGTCTGCAGATTCGTAATGGTACTCTATTTATATCGTGCAAAGGTTATTTAGTAACGAAAAGCCTCAACAGAGGAACGTTTTCAACTTCAGTTGGGTTATCCGATAATCGCTTACAGTATGTACAATAAATTTCCTAAAAATATACTTTAACTTTGGTATTGAATAAATGTGATAAAAACTGAAAACGTGGAAGCGATAGGAGTGTTTGCTGGTTATTGCTACGCAATTGCATCCTTTTGTTACAGAGTCTTCAAATGACGAAAACCTTTCCACAAAAGCTTCGGAAGAGCTCCGGGGTCTTCGCTTATCCTTCACAACAATAGCCAAAGTAAAACTTCTCTTATTTTGGACAACTTAGTTAAAACAAATTGAAATCCAAAAACTAAATCAAAATAAATCAAATATATAAAGCGCAATTCAGTTTGTCTGTGTGTCTGTCTGTTTTAACTCCTCTGAAACTGCAACAGGTACAAACATCAAACTTGGCATGATTGATCACTAGCCCATGGTGAGTGTCATAAAGATATTCGTGACGTCATCATGATGTCATAACCAAAGATATTATTTTAGAAATTGCTTTACTTGACAGAGGACAACCGCTTTTGTCCCAACGAAAACCGGCTTCCGACTTACTACATTTCAAAAACTTTTCATTTGTTTGGGGTCTAAAATGACGTCACTATCAACGATTTATTGAACAATTTGTTTTTTGTTTTTTCTCAAAAAGTACTCATCGCAGAAACGCGATTAAACGTTCTTTTAGAAGATATTAGTAAGCTGCTGTTGATAAAAACAATTTTACAACAATAAATGTTTGTTTAATTGTGCCACAAGCACTTCTTTATTTGAGCACACTCAGCCGTCTAAGCATTCTTTCTTCTCTATTTCGCTTGCACGCTTAAACTGGGTCTATGACGTCATAATATGTCTCGTACGATTAACACAAACCTTTTCTACCGCAGATCATAATATCAAGACGTTTTCAAATATTGCAATCTTTTTACAAAATCAGCTTAATAAAAAACTGATTTGTGACCTTATTTCTCAACTGATTTTTAAACTTTCTTAAACAAATTAAAGATTATTTCAAGGCGAGTCCGATAGTGTATAATATGCACAATTAATATTAGTTTTTGTATTAAAAAAACTGAACTTTAAGACCTGTGGTGTAACTTTTTACCTCTCCCAAAAGTGGTGAGCTCAATAAAAACAGGTGACTTCAATACAAAAAAGTTATAATAAAGTACTAACAATTACTATCCTTTGAAAGCTTAGGAAATTTGCTTTTTAGCAATATGAGACTCCAATTACTTGAGGCTAAGGATTAGTTTAAAATGGCTGATCAAAAACTGGTTGCTATACATGATGTTTCATTTTTAGTTGCACAATTATCCTACTAGAGCTAACAAACTTGCAATTGTTAAACAAAGTTAGCTCTTTGGTACATTTTGACTACTTTTCCTCACGAGCATAATTCTTTTGCATTGTCTGTCGACGTTTTCAAATATATCCATCAAAAACTGAGGTCTCCAAATGTTTATGAAATGTGGTCTACCAGTTAAAAACATACAAAGTTTTAGTGCCTACAATTCATAAAATTGCAATTTCTAGAAAAACTAAGTCCTTTGGTACATTTTTTCTGTTCTTTCTCAATAGCATGGATGTTTGGCATTATCAATCAAATTATTCAAAAGACTCAAAGTCTACAAACTTTAATATGTAGCCTACTCCTAGCAAATAGCTTGGTGATCGCCCAAGAAAAATACAATGGAATAAAAGTGGTTTTTTCTTATCGTTTGCAACAAAATGTAGGGGTCGAGCTACATTTGATCTAAATGTTGAAGCAATTTCCTTTGCAATTGGGTAAGGCTGTCGCAGCAGCCAGCTGATTTGATGTTCTTAACCTCGACGTTATTAATGGGGGCTCTCGCTGCTGCTATAACTGAACTGTGAGTGCTTCATTTCGGGTTAGTTTGCTTTTGCAAGGCGGCGTTTATGTTAGGGCCAAGGAACATGCACGCAGTCAGAGACGTTAGTTCATATCAAGCCGCCTACAATGACGAAGAAGTGGTAACCAGCAATTCTAATAATAATGGCTCAAAACGCATTGTGAGGTCATAATCTTAAATGACATCTCAAGGCTTGCCACTATTTAGTGAAAACAGCAGCAGGCAGCAAAATTATCTACTATCATTTTGATAGCAAACATAAATGGTAAAGCCCATTATTGATATTTGTAATTGCAAGAATAGGCCTATCGGTACAAAACACTATTCTTTATTTAAAAGTAGGGAGATCTGGATTAGGGCAAAGTTAAATGTAATAAAGTCCCAAATTGAAGAAAAGATCAAAATTAAACAATAATAGCATCAATCTGTAACACTGGATTAAGAGGAAATATTTTTGTTTGAAAAGAGCTTAATAGGCGCTTATTGCAATGGGTTGTATGACTTAAAGGAAAGGCAGGACCCTATTTCATGCTATGGCCGAATTAAAGCAAACAGCGCTGGCAAAAATTTTAATGTCACCAGTATTACTACGAAAGCGGAAGGCCCCACCAAATTGTCGAACATGTCTACCACCAAACAGCTCATTTCTTTATGAATCAAAACGACTACCATTTGGGCGAGGCCATCAATTTTGACTATGTTTCATCTCCCCTCCTTACTCTTTTAAAAATTACGAATGGTAGTTTGTGTCATCGTTCTTTCGTTTTGAATACTTCCAGTCTTCGTTAAGAAACCAACATGATCACCATTACATGTACAGGAGCTATGGCTTATATTTACTAAAACATTTCGTTGTGGCTCAAACAAATGTTTGTAGGGTGAAGCTGGCGCAGCTGCATTAATTGATACGTTTTAAATCGGCGCGGGTGATAGTACGACCTGCCGGGGTTAAATCGCACCGTACTTAGGAAAAACTTTTTTTTTTCTATTTTGCTGGATAATAGTTTTATAGAGCTACCGGAATCAAACCTGAAAATTTGGGAAAAGCAAGAACTTATTTAACTTCTATGAGCATGCCTAAGCAAGGAAAAACAAATATGAATCATAATGCGTTGCCAGCAGGGATTTAAGAAAGTTTGAGGCGAAATCAAAATTAACAACATCACTGTGTTAAATCGCACCTCACACGAAACTTATTGTTGGTATTTTGCTTTATAATAGCTTTATAGAGCTACCGGGGTCAAACCAAACATTTGAGGAAAAGTAAGGACACTTTAAACTTCCAAGGGCACGTCAAGCAGATAGAAAAGAACATGCTACATAATGCGTAGCCAGCGAGGACTTGAAAAAGTTTAAGGGGAAATCAAAAGAAAACAGCCTCACTGTGTGAAATCGCATCACACGAAAGACATTTTTGCTATTTTGCTTTAGAATAGCTTAATATTAGAAATGTAATCCCTACTTCCAAACTAAGGGGAACGCAAGGATCCCTTGGGTTCGTGTCAGCAATGAACAGAGCACATAGACTTAAGGCATAGCCAGGATCTTTAAATGAGATATTCAATTAGTCAAAGGAGCACAAAAAGTTGTAAACATCTTTTGTGCAGAAAACAAATAAACATTTGGTAACTCTTCATACAAGAACCTGATAGGTAAAGCCGGCTTGGCCGGCTGAATCGATACTCTCATTCCCGACGTTTCTGATGGGGTCTCTTCGGATGACTCCGTCATATATATTATAAAGCAAGGATTTTTTCTTTTGCTGTTATGCTGCCTGTTATGGTAATTATGTCGTTTATGTCTATACTTTACATCATTGTAATAAAATTCCAATTTTAAGAAAAAATCAACATAAATCCATAACCATAACAATTTGTAAAACTGGATATAGAGAGAACAATAGCCGCTTTTGTCGCTATGCCGGAAACAAGACCAATAGCGCAGCCAAATTAGGAACTTAATACTACAAATATAAATAGGAAAGGGGCAGCACCAATTGGCAAAGTAAGCTTACCCTTAAATAGAGTTTTTCTTTAATTGTGAAAGCAACCACCATTTTGCCGCTACAATCAGTTTTGATTATGTACAATCCCTGCTCCCTCACAAGTATTAACGATAATTTGCGGCAAGATTCTTTGTGAGCATTGCCAGTCATGATTAAGAGAATATGATGATCACAATTTCGTGTAGAAGAATGGTGAAAGTGCATAAAATTCATTAACTTTTCGCTAGTGCTCACACAAGAGCCGTATGGGTGAAGCCGGCTTGACCGGTTGAATCGAAATACTAAACCCGGACATTACTGATGGAGGGCCTCTGCCGGGCGACGCCGGCAAAGCTGGCTAGTTTCAAATAAATAACACAGGAAGGGCGAAATTTCACTGAGGGTTTTCTTTGTAAAACCAAACTGATTGAACTCAGTGCAGCAACACTAAATAGCTTTCGCGTACCAAAAACAATAACAGAACTACCTCAACTTGAAAAAAGTTGTTTGTTTAAAATTTGGAGCGAGAGGCTGGCTAATTGAATGCAAACGTCGCCCGCTTCCAGGCAAAACGCACGAGAATTGCATTTCAACCTCTAAGCTACCAATACCGAATAAGGAAATAACTAGAAGGCGTGCGAGAACTAAAAGGTTACGAGTTCGGTACAGCAACGGCACATTGAATTTTTTTTTGATTATTATGAAGACGATTCTGCAACACCCTTTTGTGGATACAGATTGTGAAATAGCAGCGCTTCTGAAACGGATTGTCGCATGGCAAGAAGGCTGTTAAAAAACAGTTAGTATAGTCGCCAACAAGCTGACTGATATTTTTTCTTATACGTTCTTGTAACGACTGGTACAAATCAAGCCCACGTCTTCAAAAGTTTAACTCTGTCGTAAATGAATGATGTAACTCTATTGTCACATAATTTGAGCAAGTTTACTTATTTCAAATTTATAGTAAGTGAAAATAGTCTTGATTGATGTGCCTGATATAACACTAAACTACCCAATCCATCAATGAGTTAAGCACCTGCCAAGTTTCTAGGAAGCAACTTTCATGGTCTGTTGTAAATATTTTTATGGTACATACTTTCAAATAAACATTAAAGCGACAGACTTAAACTTTCCAAATTTACTGGTGAAGCATGACGAATTTCTTCCTCTTTGTAGCTATAACAAAGTCATCAATCTATTTCAATTCTGTTTAAAATCCAGCAATAAAATGACAAAATGACAAACGGTCAATCTGCTACCATACAGCAAACCTATTGTCCATTTTTTGATAGTTATCACTGCAATCTTCTTTATGTATCTGAGTCCTAATATGAGAATAATTTAAACTTGCAATGTCATTAACTTAGATATATGCTACTCAAACGAAAAACAGGAATAAATGTATGCTTATTGCAAAAGATCTTATGATCATCAAATCCCCCCTTTCCAATACACGAAAGTAAGTTTCAAAAGAGATGGCAATGGAAACTAAAATATTGGCAAAAATTAGTAACATGTTGGTTAGCAGTGAATGCCCGAGAATGTTGTTGTACATTGCGACCCCAATCTTCCAAAACTTTTGATATCTTTGACTTAATTTTAAAAATTCCAAAAATGGTTAGGTTTGGCATAACTTAGAAATAAATGATTTCAACTTGGTTTATGAAGCTATATTCTTTGAATCACAATTTTACAGGTGACCGCAAAGTAGAATGCCTTCTAAACCCGAAATGTAAATTTTTCTTTTAGGCATCAAGGTACAGTAATTAATTCCAAAATCGTGGAAAATGCGGCAAAAAGCCTTTAAAGCGTTTCATACATTTTCTGGCTGCCCAGCATTTTCTGTTTACGAAGACTTAAAAGTTCTCTTCATAAAGTCAAAGTTTTTAAGAAGCAATATCTTAGGCAATACCGAGTTACAAAATTGAGTAGCCTAGTTTAGTAGTGTATAACAAGTGTAGTTAATAAATAGGTAAAACAATGGGTTAAAATTTGTAATTAAAAGACCACTAAACTCTAAAAGCCTAATGTTATTATGTATCGACCAAAATTTGGTCCTGGGTGTGTGACTTAAAACTACTACTGGCGACAGGGTTTTTTTTGCCTCGGGACATGAAGGAGCTATCTACTAGCTGCCGTTGCTCCCAGGTCAACCTTAGGCAAGATGTAGCACCTGATAGCCTCTACTGTTAGGTGTACGACATGACACATTTCGCGACAGTTTTCTTATATTTAATGTATTTGCAGTGCTTTGTACATGCTTTTTTTCTTCTTTTTTTCGTGTGTATTTCTCTATTTTGCTACTAGGTTGCAGGTGTATTGGCCATCATATATATCCTTGAATTTAATCAAAATTTATTTCATGTGCATATTTTTGATGTAAATTATTTTGCCATCGTCTTTTTTTTGGTCATTGTGGTCAAATTTTGTTTTCTTTTTACGTTAATTTGGGCAAATATAAAATAAAGATGATTAATGATCATAAATAAAGAAATTGCCTTAAAGCGGTTAAATAAATCTAACATTGTTTGAAGATTCAATTGAGTTTGTACAGCAAGCTATGAATTAGGCTTTGATCTTGATTTAAGCTCCTGGGAAAAAAGCAGATAGAAATTGTCGCAGCGCAAGTCAACTTTTCTGCAAAGCCTTCGTTTGAATACAGCAGTGTCTGAGATTTGAGGACTTCATTCTAACCTTTTTGCAATGCCATCATTACCTCGCTGCTAGTTCAATGTCGGTGACTGGCAAGATTTTTAGAAAAAATCTACTTTATAATAATTCGAAGATCAAGAACTTCCCTTATAGATCAAGCTAGTAGGCTGAAGTAAATCACCAAGGCTGCTCGAATTGGTGCGAAGCAAAGATCAAGAGATGATTGTGAAAGTTGATTCGCATAAAACAATTTGGCAGGGCGGAATATAGCCTACCTACAAACACATAACGAGCGTGTGCAATAGCGTTGCGCCATGTCCATGTTGGGCATTGCGCCATGCTTCTCCTATCCTAAACAACAAAGAAAAAAATCAGCTTATTTGGCGTTGGTGAGTGGCCTCCAGAAAGATACATCATTCGAGGTTTACCCCCAATATACCGCCTATTTTTGGCAAAATTCTTGTTGATCTCCAAAAAATCATCTGAACTGAGATAACATCTTATGCTCTTCCTCCTTTCATAATTCTCGGAACATAAGTGAGTGTGTTGGCATTGAATGAAGCAAAAGCTACTCAAAAAACGGCAATTGGAAAAGCGATGCATTTGTTTGTCCAATGCACCTTGAAAGATGATAAAATTTAAAAAGCTTTTTGGACAACACCTGCCCAGCCTTTACCGCTATGACCTGACAAAAATATAAGTTAGCAATTCGTTTTTCTTTATTTGTTTTAAATCTAAATGGGGATACGTCATAAGTGACAAAGACTTGCTTGCTAGACCCACACGGAGTTGAGAACAATTGTTAACTGCTGGTAGATTGTGTCAGGTTTCTGAAAATATTCGAGAGCTCTTTTCTTCATTTCATCGAGCAAACGGCTGTTTAAACTCTTGTAAATTCCTTCAGCACGTTCCATAGATATCAAAAAGCTCTCGAATATAGATTTAAATCAGATCTCAAGCAGATCTCAATCAGATGAGTAGTTTATATAAGCAGGTCATAAGTGCGGAAAGCCCAGAAATTACCTATCCATCATAGACAGCGTAATCCACGTCGACGAGCTTCGCACAAAAACCTAAGAAACGAACTACTTCCTCAAAAGATTTCCGCTGTTCAATCTTTATAAACCCTGATGTTTTGTTTGCGACATAATTTAACAGCTTCACTAGCGATAAAGTGACCTCTGGCGCCAAATATCTTAAATTTGTTCATACATCGCCAAAGCAAGTTTTTTTAGTTACGTTCAGTCCAGCTAGAATGTACTGGCAGCCCTCAGAGTATCCTCTTCTCCTTAAAAATTCAAAAAATTTGATCCTTACGCTTTCTTCAACAACAACAACAAATAAAAAAGGAATACATTTGTGGATCGGACTGCCTTGTTTTTTCATCAAGCTAAACATCGAGCCAAATAGCTAAGCAGCAATAAAACATGCTAAGAGAAGAGGAGGTTACCTTATTAATTACTGCTTTCTCAAGCCAGTAATAAAGAAAATGCTTACCAAAAGGTGTGATGATATCATTCTACCCAACTTTCCATTAAAGGCCCGCGCCCTAGCTCCAAACCGAGACATTAGTTTATATGTTGTTATTTTTCGAAATTTCATCAAGCTGTCTTTCTTAGCAGCATTGATTACAGTATTCACTGCCAAATTGCTTTATAATATTCATTGCAAAATTGCTTTATAGTATTGGTTGCAATATTGCTTTGTAATATTCATTGCAATAAGCATTTGCCATGAAGTTGATAAATGATGTGAAATGCTATTGATGCTGATGAATTTTTTAAACTTGATAGTACAACGCCAATTCTTGATTTTTGAAGTTGTAAGATGACACCATTAACCAGTTCACTATAATTAACGTGTGCGTCATAGAAAGCTGCGGTTCACTATAATCGGCGCTATTGAACCTTAACTGGAGCATGAACCGAAAAACTGTTACATTCGCGCTTCAAAGCTTGTTTCAAACGAATGGCTTTTCAGTTGGTCAATGATAAAGTTGATGCTTGGTTCAGAAACATTCGGGCCAAAATTTTATATTTGGACAATACCTCTGATTCGATGGAAACGCCTGATAATGTTATTAAAAGACACCTTTCCTCATTCATATGATAAAGTAAAACTGCGCGCCGAATCCCTAGGTTTGAGTATCTATATCTGCTTGTGGATATCGTTTTGTAAATATTAAATGGCAAAGGTCATGAAGCAGGTTGTAGATGAAGAGCAAAGCGCGCCGCTTGATCAAGGTTAACTAGTTGGTTGCGAATCAACAAACACGTACAAGCAATAAAATTCGCACCAGATTGTTGCATAAATCACTTAAACCATGATTTCTACTTCGAGTTTAGTTTCTGAACTAAGCATTAACCCTATTTATCCTTACACCCTCCCATGAAAACCACTTGAATAAAATTCATCTACAACACTATTTTTTTAAGTCATTAAAATTTTATGTTCGGAGGCTAAGGCTAACGCTAAATGGTGCATATGTCTATTGGTAAATTTAGAAAAAATTACCTTACGGCTTGCGCAACCGATCTACAAAGTAAAGCATTTGCCCAGTTGAGTTTCTCTGCATTAAAGGTTTTCAAACGCTTTTTAATACGCCCTTTTTCGCTAAACCTAAATGCGTGGCGTACTCCTTGAAATGAACGAAGAATAAGCATAAGCAGTAATCGATTTCATAAAGTTGATGATCAAAAAAAGCAAGTTGAGAAAAGACGAAAACAAACACATTATCAAATGAAAAGTCTTCCCTGAGCAAAATAGTTGCTTCTTAATAGTTGATATCAAAAAAATGGTCTTTAGGTTGCAAAAGGGCGGAAGCAACGAATAAGCAGAGGCTGTTATCGAAAATCAGCGCCTCTGAGAGAAAGTTGCTAACGAAGACCTACCTCCAAAATTTCTTTCGCCAACCGCTACCGATACACCAGTTTGAAAATTCCTGCACTCACTGTAGAGGTTTTAATCTTAAGCACTACAGATTAGAGAATATAATTTGGTCACTTGCCAATTCCTTTATTTATTTATCACCCTTCTATGGATTCAAAATACTGCGTATGAAAGACTGTATCTAAAGACATCCTAATACATAAGAAAGGTTGTTGATCTAATAAACGGAGGGAACAAAAATAGTTTATTTGCAGCCTTGCCAATTAAAGGTGGAGTACTAGATTCTTTAGACCGAAAGTGGGCAAACTTTTTAGCCAGAGGGCCGCATTGACAATTCAATAGTCGGCCGAGGGCCAGTGCTTTAAATTTTGGCCGGTAAAAGGTTGCAAGTGCCTAATTTCAAGCTTTGGAAATAATAATCTATAAAAACAAAACAAAAAAGGTCATGATTCTCTATTTGGACAGAAAATGCGTCAATTCAAACTAAGAATTGTGTAGGGGCTCTTGCGATGATGGCTGCTATCGTTTTTGGCTCTTTTGTACGGCATGTGTGCCCATTCCTGTCGCATTTAATATGATGTACGAGAGTTTTTCAAGTGTTGGCGGGCCGCAAAAAATGCTCTGGCTGGCCGTAGTTTGCCCACTCCTGCTTTAGACCAGTACTCTATAACCGGTGTGTCTTGAAACAGCGACGTGACGCGGGAAGTGAGGTATATCACGGACTCCTGGGGATATACACAAATTGATGACCGTTTTTGTTATGTTTTAAAAGCCCAATTGTTTTGTTTGAAAATGCCGTCAAAACCGCCTAAGCCATTTTTTTTTTATATTTGGGCAATACCTCTGATTTGATGGAAACGCCTGGAAATGTTATTAAAAGACACCTTTCCTCATTCACGCCTATGAGCTTCATTTATTTATTTAGTCGTGGTTAAAGCGTCGGCTTCGTAGCCAGTAAAATTGGGTTCATTTTCCATGTCAAGTATATCAAGGATTTTTGAAAATGGCATTCACAGCTTCCCTGCTTGACGCTCAGCACGAAAGAAATAGCGCGAGAAAAAGCCGGCAATTTCTCTTGTTTATCTTGCGTTTGGCCCTCAACAGGATACCTCTATCTTTATGTGACAGACAGGTGGTGGATCGAGAAGTCTACTCATCGTGGTGGCCCAGTTTAACACTTGCAAACAGATCATGAGTTCACACGGTGCCTTTCTTCATAGGAGTCGACATAAATCGCCAAATTTCGTGCTGATGATAAGTACCTCGCATGTGCGAAAAGGTTGCAATTCTTCATTTTCGATTACGGAAACTTAAGTACAACATTGCACAGCAGTTGTTATGTAACTGCTGCTTCGATGTCAAATTCCTGCACCACGTGCGCGCTTACGTGCACGTGTGTTTTCTCACAAGCTACTATGTTTGTGTTAGCAGATCCAGCTTGGTGCCCTCCTCTACCCGCATTCCGTACATTTTTTTTATTCAACCAACAAGCTGTCTATTTGTGCTGCTACTACATAGAACAATTAAAATTGCCAAATTATGTAGTGATTCAGCACCTGTATATGTAACAAATTGATGACAAAACATGTGGGCCTAAGTACACCCTTTCAGTTCATGGCATTTGACGTCATTAGTCATTATAATAATTGAAAGATTTGAAAAGCATTTCGTTTGCTTACTGCGTCATATTTACTTACGTATTACCCCTTAATGTGAAGAGAACAAAGTCAAATTGAAAAACAAAATTTTGCAATATCATTGCCACCTAAATCATATTTATATTTTCTTCCTTAAAAGTTTGAAATGATTGGGTTTAAATTGAAAAATTTAAAAAATAAATAAAATGCAAACTTTGTAGTCAGTGGCATTACACGAGGTGGTGGGAGAAGGGCCATCAAAGGTAACACTATTGTAAGGCCGTGGTCCCCAAACTGAGGATCGCGATTCCTGGTGAAATCGTCTGTAATTTTCTGGGGGTCGCCTGTAGTTTTAAAAACTCACTCTCCAACAAACGTTTTCATTGTGTTTGGAGTTGAAAATAACAAAAAAGTGTTTCTAAAAAACTTAATCTTCAAAAAGAAAGTCTTCAACTTAAGTTTTAAACAAAAATGTTTTCGGCATACAGGAAGGGTCGCCAATACTTGCCGACTGAGACTTTTGTTTAAATTGAGTCGTCTAAGATAAAGTCTGCGGACCACGACTATGGGAGATGACACTAGGGCAACGCGTCTTCGGAAAAAGGATTGAACGTCTAATCAATGATCGCCGAAAAGTAGTTTTTAAATGCTAGGGTGAAACTTTCGAGCCGTCTCGAGTCACATGGACTTCAGTGACGCCACTACCTAGAAATGGCAGTTTTTTTCGTGCAAACTAAGATTTTTCCTCATTTCGAGGAATATGCACAACAGCTTTGGATGAAGCCCAGAGCACCTGGGTCATATGCCCATGTAAACTTCAGGCGTTGAGTTTAAGATCAAACAGACTATATTTTAACCAGCCTGTTTGAGTTCATTTGTCACTTAATCGAAGGGCAGCATTGAACTTATCCCGAAGGCTAGTTGCTACAACTAGTCTACCGAAAGGTTGCGCATCAAACAACTTAATTACCTCGCCGAATTAATGATGCTGAAATGATTTTGATCAAATGACGTAGATGTGAAGAGAACTTACTCCGCCCATCGAAAAAAATAAACGAGCGATTTAGGGAGACTGCAAAGAGACCAGACAACCACGTACAGATGTGATTGAGTCTGCCAAAGGCATGTAGTTTGATATCGAATTAAGACTTCGTTATCAAAGGACGGCTCCACCACGCAATAGCACATGCAACGTAAAACACTCGAAACGCTATCTCGGAGACTTTCGGCGACATGTTTAGTTCTCAGAGCAGCACGCCATGCTAATATTATTAAACTGAATCTCATAAGGAATGAGATATGTTCAAACAAATATCAGAACAACAGCAATGAAAACTAACTACCAAAAAAGCTGACCGATAATCGAAAAAGACACAACATTTTTAAAACATTTGTTTTGTAAATAGGCCAAGTGTGAATTGTTTATAAGAACAAGCGATGCTTGCAGCAAAAACTGCCATTGCAAAACAATTTTTTGCATCGCAAAAAGCTTGTTGCTGCCAAAGTTTACGTAAGCTATTTTATATGCAACAAGAAATCATGTTGACAGGATTCGATAGAGCAGTTCAAAATTCTAATAAGCTCAATCATGCAGAAAGAAAGTGAAATAATTCGAATATTTGTTAAAATGAAACAATAGATCTTCGATATTTTATATGAGTTGAGAATCATTTTGACTTTCAATACTGCTACTTAACTTTCATAATAAAACTGACGAATGAGTGCAGTATGAATTGGAAGTAAGAATTGTGTTTTTATCTCGACTGAACCGTCGGAAAAGGGGATATATATAGAAACAAATTTGATTTAATGAAGAATTACAAAAATAGAAGCCATTGTATTGGTATTAGCAATAAGTGCTAACACTTGTCTACTAATCTGTCCAAACACCATGGTTTCTATGGTGACAGCTAGTTGTTTATTTTGTCATAATGAGAGGGAAATCAATGAACGTAATTATACAAACACATGCTTATATTAGAAAAGCACAGTTGTGACCCAATGGCAACAAATTGCGTCACTTGTGATCAAAATCCACTGGGAAGTGACGCTCTCTCGAAAGCGTTACCCATTAACAAGAGGTGAAGACTCGAGAAGACAAGGTATCAACTGAAGTAATTTCTGCTCAATTTAAAACCGTTCCAGCAAGCTTAAGTTGTTGCCGTTATTGATCTCAGGGTTTTAGCTCTCTGGCGTCACCTGGTATTGCAATTCAAAATTTGAACTGCGGGTTTTTATAGGCAAAGAAAATGCGAAAATTGAAGTATTGAGTAAGCCGTTCATGACAAAGAACAAAAAGGCTAATTGATACACCGTTTAATCAGTTAAGTACTTTTAACTCAGTTTGCCGGCATTACATGCCCCATTTCAATGATATCGGACAATTCATCATGACTGAGTTAAGGCTACAAATGCATCAACTGTTGTACTTAAGCAACGCATTACCTATTCAAAACACTGGCATACATGTCAACCTATACGCTTTCCCCGTATTTTATACGTTTTTTTACATTTCTCAATGTATACGGCGTACTCGGATTTTTGTACGAGAAAATGCAAATTTGGCTCAAGGTTGGGCCTTCTCGTTCGTGACAAGGAAAATAGGCGATTCTATCGCGCAGATGCTCACCTTCGTACGCGTATTGTGCTGTAGCCTTTATCGCAAGGCGCCTTCTTAATCGGTATGTTACGGGGCGTTACGATTTTGGATGATTTAAAAATTTGTTCAGTGGTTATTTAGTGCGAAAACTTCATCCTGTCCGAGGAATTAAACCTTTGTAAACAATTTAAAATCGTCAAGTATATAGTGTGTGATCGTATATACAGGGTGGGCCATAAGTTTCCATACATATTGTATTTTTTTGTTTTCCAGATATATAGTGTATTTGTTTTTGTTATAATACATACATAGTGTATTTTTTTTGTTTTCCACATACCCTAGAAGATGCGTTTGACGAAAGAGCAATGAATTGAAATTATACTGATGGCTGGGTCGGGAAGCAGTCGCATGGTTGCACTGAACTTCAACAGAAAACATGGAACGAACATCACACATGACACTGTGGCTAAACGTATTAGCAAGTTTAAGAAAACTGGAAATGTTGCAGATCAACCAAGAAGTGGTCCAAGACGTACGGCCACCGATGAAAACACAACAGCTACGATACTTACAGCGCTTGTACAGAGTCCCAGAAAAAGCACGCGACGGTTGTCTGCAGAAAGTGATGTCAGCAGATCGAGTATCAGGCGCATTTTAAAAGCAAACAAATGGCATCCATACAAATTGCATATGGCACACCATTTGAGTGAAGATGACCCGGATAGACGCATGGAGTTCTGTGAATGGGCATTAAGTAATGTGAACGAGGATCCAAACTTTTCTACTAAGATTTTGTTTACATATGAAGCAAATTTTTACGTCAATGGAGAGGTTAATCGGCAAAATCTACGTTATTGGAGTAATGAGAATCCTAAATGGCTGAGTCCGACGAAGATGCAAGGTGCCGTCAAATTGATGGTGTGGGCCGGGATATGGGGAGACAGAATTATTGGACCACTTTTTGTCAGTGAAAATCTTAATGCAGGAAAGTATCTTAATATGTTGCAAGAAGAAATTCTCCCTTCCCTGCTAAACGAGGAAGGTGACTACCCAGTTTAATTCCAGCAAGATGGAGCTCCACCTCATTATGGTATTCAAGTGCGTCGGTTTTTGGATCAGCAGTTTGCGGATGCTTGGATTGGTCGGCGTGTTCCGGTAGAGTGGCCTCCAAGATCTCCAGATCTCTCCCCTCTTGATTTCTATCTTTGGGGGCATTTGAAGTTTATGGTGTATTAGGTAAAGATACAAGACATAAATCACCTAAAAGAGCGAATCACCGACGCCATCAGAAGCATACCTTCAAATGTGCTGATGCGTGTTCATCAACAGTGGGAAACACGGGTTAATATGTGCTTTGAAAACAATGGGAATCATATAGAGCACATTATATAAATAAAAATGGTTTTTCAACATAAAATGTTTATTTTGCCTATGTATGGAAACTTATGGCCCACCCTGTAGATTTGAGTAACTGTAATTAGCCATGAAAGATGCTGCTAAAAAGCGGAAGATTGGAACGGGAAGACACTTGAAAGAATGGGAAACTTTGAAAGGACAATACGAGGGATTGATAAAGTCATCGAAGAAAGGACAGGATTATTTGTATGGTGTGCCGTGTAAGAAGGATATCAAGGTGACTGCGTCTGGATTTTATGACTTGGAGAGTCATTTTAGAACTAAGAAACACGCAGAGTATCTCGCTATTTCTAAAACCTTCAAGCCGGTGAACATGCACTTTTTACCTAAAAAGGACAGCAACACTGCAACTACAGTAGCAGAAGTAAAGTTTTGCCATTTCATAGCTGAATACAACATTCCTTTCACTGCTGCTGATCACTTCTCAGATTTGGTGAAGTCATTGTTTCCAGACGTAAAAATTGCCAAAGTATGTGTGTCAATTAGCGATTTCCGCCACTAACCCCCGATTCATTTATGGATTTTTTTCTATTAAATTTTTGTTTCGTTTTATTAAATTTAATTGCATCCTCGATTTTTTTACTTAATTTTTTGCTATATGTTTAGGAGTTTGCATTTCGGAGAGTGATGATCATAAAGGGCTGCCTGGCCCCGGCATTCATAGATCCAGTAATAGAGTGGTGTAGAACTCACCCATTTACTTTCATGATCGATGAGAGTAATGACAGACATTCAACCAAGAGGTTAGTAATCCTTGCTCACTTCTTTGTGGGCGACTGTACAAAGACAAGACTTCTGGATTGACCAGCTCTAACATTTGGGACAGCAGCAAGTATCTTTGAAGGTAGGGAAAATGTCATTACAGCCAGCAACATCCCTTGGTTAAATTTAGTCGGATTTGCTAGCGATAACTGCAACACTATGATTGGTTCAAAAGAGTCTGTTCTCACAAAGCTCCGTGATAAAAACACCAATGTTTTCAGCATCGGACGCATCTGCTACATAGCTAGTCTGTGTGTTAAAGATGGTATAAAAGCTCTGCAGTTGAAAGTTGATGATTTGTTAGTGGATATCTTTTACTTTTTTCATCACAGCTCAAAGCGAAAACAAGAATTTAAAGCATTCCAAGAGTTTACAGAGGTGGATGAAGATAGAATATTGAAGCATTGTCCAACCAGATGGCTGTCACTTGAGAAGGTAGTAAACAGAACTTTGAGCCATCTACCAGCACTAAAGAGTTACTTTGCAAGCCATAAAGATGTTGAAAAAACAGGCAAAGTCAAATCCATCTATGATAAGCTACATGATCTTTTGATATCATTGATTTTGAATTTTTTAGCCTTCATTGTGCACCACATAAACAAGTTTAACGTTATCTTCCAAACAGAACAGTGTATGATTGCGGATTTGCTTCCAGAAATGAATAGGCTATTGCGGACATTTACCGTGAAGCTCGTTCAGATGCGTTGCATAGAGTCTTGCCTGAATCTTAAGGAAGTGGATTTCAAAACGCGAGAAAATCAGCACCAAGATGACAAACTTGCTGTTGGAATGAATGCAAGATCTCTTTTGGTTGATGCAGTTGCCAACAACACACATCCACCGTTGAACAGAAGTTTTTTGCTAGTGTGAGAGCATTCTATAAAGCTAATGTTTAGAAAATGCTTCAAAAATTTCCCTTTAGTGATAGAGTTCTGAAAGATCTTGTCATCTTGGATCATAGAAAAAGGGAAGACTAGTTCTACAGCCATGCTGTATGTTTAGCGGAGAGATTTCATCTTGATATTGATCAAGAAGAATTAAAAGAGGGGTGGATTGATTTCCAGCTGATGACTGATTAACAACTTCCTAGACTGCAACAAGATAAACTTTCCATTGATGCTTTCTGGGGAACACTACTCAACATGAACACATCCCTCAATGTCCCCAGATTTCCTCTGATAAAAAATTGTTCAATGTGCTTCTCTCTCTGCCACACAGTAATGCGGATAATGAAAGAGTGTTTTCACAGGTACGTAAGATCAAAACTGAGTACAGGAAACGCATGGGACATAAGACACTGACCGCATTGCTGCAAGTAAAGATGAACTGTGATAGCCGTTGCTTCCAGTTCTCTCCCACTAAAGACATGCTTTGTGCAGCGAAAGAGGCAACAAAAGCCTACAATCAACAGCATTCACATTGATTGATTATTGATGATAATCGAAGAAGAATAAATGCATCTTGTTATTTCATTTATTGCTTATTGTTGTAATTAAAATAATCGAGTTTATGAACTAATCTTTTCTCGTGTAAGGTTTTTTTTTAGTTTATAAGGGAAAACGTCCGAATCTATAAGGGCAGAGTGGTGCAGATGTTGACATGTATGGACTGGCTTATGTGATTTCATTATAAATTTTACTCCACCAAAATTGTTGCTCTCAATTTTTTTAAGCTTGTATGCAGGTCAACAATAACGATTTATTCTATGTAAACAATATTGATTAACAATAACGATTTTAATTTAACCAATGTCATTTATAGTAGCACTCCTGCTTAAGCTTTTATCCGAGGCAAAGTTACATCTTTCCACTTATACCAGACAGAATTAATACTAAGAACTCTTTCTCATAAGCGTATGCACAACTCTTCCTCATAAGGAAGCACCAGGCCGGTTTCTCTATTATATTGGAGCTCTTCAGTGATGCGTATCCGATCAGCAGGGAATCGAATTTTTTAGATGTAGACCTTCTATCTGTAGCAAGTACCACTCGACCACCTAACTGGACGCCGTTGCTGATGTTATAGCTCAGAGCTCCTTAAACTTTTTTTATTCACGACCCCATTTATAATGGTGAGTTTTTTCGCAACCCCAGACAAATATTAAATAAGGATATGAAATTATTTTGTGATGATTTGTTGATTAGGTAACAGTACACATATATATGAAAAATTTAAAGATTCTATTTGAATATTAAATTTCCGATAGGGGGGAACTTTTCTTCCAGGTTTTAAGGAACCAAACGAAAATCCAAAATAATGCTTTATTAAACATAATCAAATTAACATAACAATAATTAAGATAAACAATCCACCGAAGCTTTTCGTCCCCTCACGGGGACTTCATCAGGGCTAAACAAAAGAAAAGAAAACAAAGTTTTATTCTTAAATTAAATTTTATATGGTATTAAGATACTGGTCATTGATAATTCAGTTAGTAACGTTTTAGCACTGTACCACTCAATGGAACACTTGTAGGAGCGACTTGGCTCCTTGTGAATAACCGAGTTTTATATTAAAGGATGGCTTAAGGCGTTTGATTAGGAACGCTTCCATTAGTTCGGTTTCAGTGATGAAACGGCACTTTTTCAATAATGTGAAGTTTTGCTCTGCTGGTATTGTTTCTCTGCAGGCTTTGCACTGATCGCGATGGGATTTGATAGCGGAGTTAGATGAGCTTAAGTTAGTGGAAAGATGGTTTTCAGTTCTGACAAATACCATATAAAATTTAATTTAAGAATAAAACTTTGTTTTCTTTTCTTTTGTTTAGCCCTGATGAAGTCCCCGTGAGGGGACGAAAAGCTTCGGTGGATTGTTTATGTTAATTATTGTTATGTTAATTTGATTATGTTTAATAAAGCATTATTTTGGATTTTCGTTTGGTTCCTTAAAACCTATTTGAATATGTTGCCACTTGCTGAGCCGCGTGGTGAAACAGCTGTAGTGGTTTTATTATTTTATCCTGGTGGGTAGTGCTTTAAATCATATACATATGAAAAGATATAGTTATGTCTAGAAATATACAAAAAAGTAAAATTAAAAATTGCACAAAAAGTTGTAAAATTGTATTTATTGTAATTACAAAAAGCGCAGTTGCTAACTGATTGTAGTTGCAAATCGTTTGTTAATGAGATGGATGTGCTTGTTTTTTAATGGATAACAAATTAAATTTTGGTGAAATAGCTGACACTGCTGGAAGTAAAATCTCTTCAACATTTTTTAGCGATGAACGATATTGACATTTACTATGTGTTAAAGCTGAAAAAGTAATTTCTCATAAATATGTGGTGCTGAATGGCCGAAGAACATTTAATGCCACATTGGAGATTGTGGGAAATTTAGTTCTAGTTCCCATGCAGAATTCAGTCAAGAGCTTTTTAGGAAAATCTAGTTTAAGTTTGAGTCACTCGAAAGATCAGCAAATTTCTCTTGAGTTTTATATGGCAGGTATAATCAATCTTATTCAAGCCAATCAAAAACGGTTTTTGAATCCAAAGTAACTTTTTGAAATCAATATTTGATATAAAATATTTGCGAAACTGTGTTTCTAGCGCTTTTAAATGATCTATAATAATCTTTGCAATAAAATTTTTACAAAGATTTTTCTCGATTTTAAAATTATCGATACCGCAAAACGTCTCGAACGAATCCTTTTTTATTATACTTTTCCAAATGTTAATCTTTTTAATAAAACTTTTAATTTTATCATTCGAAGTAAATATATTGCAATTTCTTCCTTGGAAAGACAAGTTAAAATCGTTTAATTTCTCAAAAATATTGGACAGATAACACAGCTTGGATAACCATTGACTACAGGGTGTTCCAAAAGTCTTGGGCACATTTTGACGTTGAATATGTCAAAAACTATTAAGGAAATAACAATGCATCTGATATATTCTGAAAGCTTGCAGTCTCAAGTTTTTTATAGAATGTTCAAAGATGTTCAATGTGAACACCGTTTAGTCACACGCCGCACATTAAGCCGATAGTCGAATTCTTGCTAAAATGCGTTCCAGCATAGTGTTGTCTATGGTTGCACGTTGCAACAACTTCCGTTATTCGGCTTTGAGATCAGCTACATCTTTTGGAAGGAGAGGCGCATAGACCAGTGCTTTCATGAAACCCACAAAAAGAAGTCCCAGGGTGTGACATCTGGAGACCTAGGATATTAGGGCAAGAGAACGCGATCATCAAGTGTCGCTGAATCAGTTTTTGAAAGTTCAAGGACACAAAACGCTTTTTCTGGTTGAGTGAAAGCCATTGGTGGATCTAGGTTATCTTAGTTATTTGAGCTCATGAAAAGATATGAAAAAATTGTCAGCATGACAAAAAAACTCAATGAATTTAGCATTAAAATGACAACAGTTTCATTCAACTACCATTCATTGATCAGCAGAAATGAGGACTTGAATTGTGCCCAAGACTTTTGGAACACCCTGTATTTTGAAAAAAGCAGCAAGATCACATTTTTGTTTGGTTAAAAATATTTCGATTTCGTCCTTCAAAAACAGTTATCTTCTTAAACTTTGATCTCTTGATATCCATCTTACTTTTGCATTGAATAATCAATTTGTATAGTAGGAATCCGTATCCTTACAGAGATTTGAAAAAAATCGGCTGCTAAGGGCATGGCTCTTAACAAAATTTATAATTTTAACAGCATCCTGAAGCGCATCCTTCAATTCTGGTGCCAATTTTTTGCTGCGAGGGCCTCCCGATGAATTAGGCAGTGAGCAAAAATTATGTGATCATAATTAGCAGCTTGAAAAAATAATTTAAAACCAACATTTTTGCCGATCATCGCTTTTGCACTACTGTACATATTCCACAGCAATTTTTCCATTGTAAACCTTGAGTTTTTAAAAATTCGTCATGTTTGTGTTCATAATGTTGCCAACATTTCATAAATAACATTTTTTTAAAACTGAATTTATTACTCTTTTTTCTTGTTAAATCAGTTGATTAGTAATTAACTTAGATTATTTTCATTTTCAAGTTAGCCTAGATCCCAGGCTATGACGGCAGCTTGCAGTTTTATAATTGCTTTCAAAACAAATCTAACTCAACTTAAAATGTTTATTTTTAATTTTGCACATGTACTAATCCAAATGTCCTTTCTTACAAATTTTTTGACAAAACTTAACAAGACACCCCATAACCACTCCGTCCTGCAAGACAGCAACTCCGTTCTGCAAGCCATAAAAATCTCGCGACCCCAAGATTTCGCTAAGCGACCCCAATATTTCGCTAAGCGACCCATAGTTTAAGAAACCCTGCTATAGCTGATGTTTGTAAGTGAGTGACCGGATTCCTGGCTTTGCTACTTGTAGTGCATAGAATCCAGCATACTGTAACTCCACAGCGGGACCTCACGACCAAGGCTTCATCCAACAAGACGTAAGCATTGCTCTAAACAAGTACATTGAGGGGCGGAAAAAAGAATTATAATGAAAGAGTGAGGATTTATATAATAATTCAATAGTCACGCACGAACAATAAGGAAGCACCAGACCGTGATTGCTTAATTGTTATAAAAATCCTCACTCTGTCATTAAAATTGTAAAGTTGCTCCAAAATTTTGTACTGTAAACGGGCAACGAGACAGGTCATTATCACTAGGGAGCCATTCACTCCGTCCATTGGTGTCAGCTCCACTATCTGTTTCTACATCAATATCATCAATATTCATGGAGTCAGAATTACCATCATTCTCATCATCTCTTATTTCTAAGTCTGTATCATGAAAATCGCTATCTTCTTGATCATTTATGTTAGAGTCATTAGTAATCATGTCAAGTACACCGTCAGCAGTATATTTTCTCCGAGTCATTTTCTGAATATACCATTACAGATTGCTAGACCTAGCCAAACAGTAAGACCTACCAAAAATTAAACAAATTAGAGCAACAATGCATAAAAAGAGCCAAGCTAAGCAATGCAGAAAATTACATGCCGAAATAGATCAACAAAACAAGGTAAGTCCTAAGCTTACTCTAGCAACTAGCAACTCCTAACAAAATTTTGTTAGCTTGCGCAAAGTATTGACAACCTCCTGGTATCAGAAGAAGTCTGAGGAGAAACCAACTAACCATAAATGCAGCACTATCAATGCAGGTACCCAGACAATATACTGCAGATCTACCACCTGTTGCTGTGGCTCACTATTTGATCTCTTGCTGCATCCCTTGCAGGTGCTACTGATCTGGAAAAGAGCTGACTTTTGAGCAATGACGATCAAGGGTATCTCCTCGGTCCCCCTAACCAGAAAACTCCATAACTATGGTCCGGTCGTCTGATGCAGTTTAAGGTCACACCAAGGACTTTAAAAACAAGCTAAAGCAAAAATAACCTATCGAGACCTGCGACATATAAAATATATTTTCGTCTCATTTGAAAAGAATTTTAAGAGCTGTTGAATCTCGATGTCATCAGAGGAAAAATACTGCATTGAAGTTTACATTAGCTTCAACTCAATTGGTATGCGTGGCTTCATTGTGGCTTCAAAGACATTTGATTTGAGAAACCAACTTCAATTGTTTCAGCCCACTGCGCATCGTCATGCTGATTTCCACTGAAATGATGATTGCTAAGTCCTATTTTGAACTCCTCTTTCTCCCCTCACAAAAACCCTGATTGCCTGGCTGAATGAAGACAATCTTCTTTTAATGCAATCCACTCTTCTATTCACTCTTTTCTGCGTATAACCATACTTTGTTTGGTAGTCTTTCGTCAGACTCGGCCGCTACGACTGCTAAACTGCTTGCTCCCATTATTTGTGTACCACGTTTTCATGGAGGTATTATCGTTTAGTAACTTATTCAAAGACACAAAAAAACTTGCTTACTTTTTCTCGGTACTGTCTTTGTTGTGCTGAGTGTCAGGCAGGCAAGTTGTGAATATCGTTTTTAAAGCCTTCGGTGCGACTCAACTAAGGAATTAAGCCTATGGCATCCGGCGGCAAAGCGGACGCTTCAATACAGTGGTTCCAAATCTTTTTGATGCAATGGATTGTTTTAAAACCTTGAATAATGCTGTAAACTCGCAATTCAATATCCAGCCATAGTTGTTTTTAAGGGCGTTGATAGGATGACCCAAGCCTAAAACCAACGTTTAGAGTGTGTTGTTTTTACTGTTACACCTTATTTGAAGGAAAATAAAATGATATTCTTTTTTTGAAATTTTTGGCAAATTTATAGTCGAACTGTTGATTAGGCTTTTTGGCAACTTTTTTTTGGTGATCAGCTTTGTGAAATTGAATTTTACCTGCGGATGTCTTTGGCTTTTATCGATATCTGTAAGTCTTTGCTCGCCACGACTTCAAGTTACATATCACAGATTAAGATTTCAGGATATCAGAAGACGGATCCAGCAGGATCTACTGAAAATTTTGGATTTAGGAATGGACCAGATTTCCAACTTTTCAAAAATAATAGGATCAGGTCAGAATTAGCAGTGAAATATTTGTGCTAAATAGTCAATCAGAAACACATTGGTAGAACGTCAGAAATTAATAAATTTAAGATTTGTGATCTAATTAGTACTTTCGTACTTACAGCCGAGATATTTTTTCTGTAAAATGATATCAATTACACGGCAAAACTTTTAACAAATTTCAACGTTTAGTAATCGGTGTCGTGCTTTGCAAGGAACTTTTAAAATGCTTCTACTTGGCCAAGTCCAACACTAATCCAGGAATGTTCAACCTTTTTTGGCCAAATGGCCCCGTCCGGTTTGCTAATGATTTTGCGGGTCACTTAATAGGTAATTTATGTTCTATTTTCACAACACTAACTGCAGTTCAGTGCAAAAACATACAAAATCAATAACACCCACATTCCAATTTTAAAAATGAGTATTTTCTTTTTTACAATTATAGCAAACACTGTAAAATGTCAAAAGTTTTTGAAACCCATCAATATTTCTATTTGAAATTTAACACTGCTTTTCTCCTACAAGCTAGGCAATATTCAGTGCAATAGATGATGGAACCAGGCGAACCGAATTTTTCTTGTAACTGTCAGAAATCAGCGATCTCACTGAAGATTTAATTTGGTTCATCCTCGAAAAAACTTGCTCAAACAAGTAAGTGCTGCCGAATAATAAAGTCATGAAAACCGCCAATCTGTGAATTCTCTGATATTCTTGTTTGGACACTTATATTTAGTACAATTTAAATAACGAAAGTTTTTGAAGTTATCCTTTAAGTCAGATGAACACTGAAAATCAATGTACTCCATCTGTAGGTATTCAGGTGTCTTGACTATCTTTACAGAAAAGGACAGGAACAGATTGAAACGCATGGCGGACTTTTTGAAGTTAGTGAATCTGTGGTGGAAATCTTCCTTTCGCTCTGCTCTCAGTTTTGCATATTTTTGAGTGTTTTGAACTTTATGACTCTGAAGAGTGGGGAACACGAACAAAATTCTTGTTGTTAACCTGCGTTTCTCGCAAAATGAATTTCATGCAAAGGCGTTGACATGATCAACATGTATAGTATTAGTTGCCTTTTTCTCTACAGACAAGAACTTAGTTCGTTCAAATGTGGTTATATCCACCAGAAATGCAAAACCTTCAATCCATATCTCATCATTGTACTACTTTCCATAAATTAGCTTTCCTTCCCGTAAATAAATTATATTCGCCAGAAAAGCAAAATCTTCAATCTGTACTTCACAATTCTTCCTTTTCTTTCCGTAAAGACCTGTATTGCATCCTTGAGTTCAAACACTCGTTTAAGCATTTTTAGCGACTCAGTCATCGGATCTCCGTGTAGTATGGGATTTCTTCGGAATCTACATTCGTGCTGTGTGGTGGCTCTTGAAACTCTCTGTGGTGCAGCCCATGGGAACAAATAATTTTGACCGTTTTGACGACAACTGGCATGGAGTTTTACATTTTCAGTGACTTTGCACAAACGTTCTATCGGTACATGACGCAATGAAACTGTAAAATAGAGTCATTCCAGACTTTATTTGCTTAAAGTTGCAGTAAGTTTCCTGGACAGCAACAAAAAATTTGGCGGTTTGCAATCAAACTCTTCACTGTAGAATTCCCGAGCTCTTCAACACGACAAGCAATGGTCTGTCTTGAAAGACTTATTTTTGCAAGTGTCTCTTTCTTTTCGGGACATAAAACATTAGCAATGTGAATAATGCAATGTTTTGCGAATTCTCCGTCTCAGAATGGTTTCGATTTTTTTGCAATTATTTCGGCCATTTAGTAGCTCGCTTTCTCTACTAATTTCTGCTACAAAAAAACTTTTGAGAAAACCCTATCACCGTCCTCGAAAAACTTTTGTTGATTCTTTTACTTTATATGGTGTGAAATCATTTTGGTATTCTTCTCAAGTTGACGGATCTTTATGACGTAATATTTCTTTACGTTGTATTTTTTGCATTCTGATATTGGTAGATTTTACATCAGGCAAATCGGCTTATTGTCGACATGCACAAAAAGTGTTTTCATGTCGACTTCTCTAGGAATATTCTGGTAAGGTTGCTTGCTTTTCGTTTCCTACTCGGCATATTGTATAAATTACTACTACATTAGATGTTTCATTGCTGTATATTTTCTGCCAGTCAATGAGGCCGGATTTACACCAACAAGCAAATGAAGCTAGGTAGCAGAAACACGATAAAACGTTGTAAGCACGAGCACGTTGGTGATAAAACAATAAAACTCTTTGAACTGCGAGCACGATTGTGGGAAAACGATGAAACGCCGACAAAAGGTTGTGAACCCCTGTGGAATACACAATTTTTGAAAGCAAGTAATAAATGCTTTTCGAATGTTTGCGAAAATTCTTTACATGCAGTCAAATAAATGACAACAGTAAAATACTAAAATAAAGCCTTTTCTTTTGCTCTTTGAGTTACATGACGATCTGCCGCAAGATCACACAGTGGATAGAAATCAATTACTAATTTCGCCGAATGCAAGTTTATGCTGAATTGCCGTAGGGCGTAAGTGATTGAATTTACTTTACGTCATTTAAAAAATTACCGCGCGAGCCACGACTTGGACGCCTTTGCTCTGACCAATCGCTTTCAAACAAAACCACATCATTGATTCAACATCGAGCTTACATAAAATAATGCCGAGCATAAAGTCGTAAAGTTAAAGGATCTTTTGTAGAAAGCCCCCGCCAAAAAAAAATACCCCTGCCACCGCTCTTATCCAGTTAGAATTTTCCTTCATTGATGGAATTCAGCACTGATTTCAGCGATGTCAGGTAATATTTTGTCCTAACCCTAAAATCTGCAGTACTTAAAACGTGGCAGGAGTGTTTTTTTCAAATCTCACATTTTTGCATTAGGGGCGGGGGCTTTCTACGAAAGATCCAAATTACACTCATGAACATACTTTTGAAGTTGCAAAAGCAAGCAGAAATATTTTAGAATCATTGTCACTTTGATACTCTCCACTTTGGCTTTGTGGTCTCTGCTGCTTTCGTTTTTCTGGCGTCAGCAATGCAAAGGATTGAGCCAGTACGTTACATGTGATCAAAATCATGATCTTGACAATATTTTGGTCGATTTTGAAATTATCATTCTCAAGCAACTTGTTTTGATTCGACGAAGTGGACCATGGTAGAAAATAATGGATGGTGATTTACGGTTTGAAGGTAAATAATACGCTACAGGAAATCACTCACCGTACGTCACAGCTCGTTCATTTCAAGCAGACGCAACTGGAAATAAGCTTGGGAAAAAAGGAATCGAAACTAACGTCAACAGCTGTTAACCAAGCGTTACATCAAGGTGGTTGAGACAGTGCTAAACCGGTTCTGTGAAGAAAAGGATTGAGATAGCCTACGATAGTTTTAACCAAATGACTGTACTGCAGGTAGCACAGGCGAGGTTTACCTGCGTGGATTGCCTGGTACAGCATAAAAGCTATTAGCGCTCAGGTGCCATACATTTGCGGTTGAAAGGCATTTGAATGATTACTGAAGGTTGCCGGTAACAGAAGCGTGGTTCTGTAGCAAAAACCGCTTTTTGAAGCGAGTCAAACCGCATAGAAAGCACAATTTGTTGTGGCATTGACAGACTTATTTTCAAGTTTTCTGGAAATATTGTGTTAATTGCACATAGCTTGTAGAATATTGTAAGCAAAGCTGTTTAACTGGTAAAATGTGTGGCATATGGGCTCTGTTTGGCTACGATTCTTCTGATGTGGCACGATATCAAAGTGCTTTCACGATTGCCCACCGCGGGCCAGATTGTTACCATCTACAGAATATCACCAAAGTTCGGAACTGTTCCTTGGCTTTCCATCGACTGTGTGTCGTTGATAGTGTTCGAGGAATGCAAGTATGTACGGAAAACGCAGTTGCGAAACTCGTTTATATTGTCGGTACACGATTCATGACCTCCATACCGGTATCCTGTAGAAGTGAATTGTTTTTCCCATTACGACTGCAGTTACCACAAGAGCGACAATGAGAGCCATGAAACATTATCTTACATGTGTACTTGAAACTTGTTTATAGTGTATCTTGATCAACACTTCTTTCTAATTGTGACTTGTTGGCATGGTTATAGCGAGAACCAAAATTGAAGGGGAGAAATTGCGATTTCACTCTTCGCTTATGATGACATAATGAATTTTTTAACTGTTGCAAGTTCAAAATTGGCGTTAAGGCCGACGATGCGCATCTCGCTTCACTCTGCTATCCTAGATCGAATGGTTTAAAATTATAGTAATTGTGCATTGTCTCCATATGATGGCGAAGGTTGCTTTGTTTTTCAAGTTCAATTTGATGACGAAGGTTGCTTTGAGGTGTTCGTGCAGCAGTAACCTGATAATTTTTCTGACGTATTTTATGGTTGCTTCTAGTTGAGTCCTTTTATCAGAAGTTTAAAACTAGTGCAGTGTAATCAAAAACTCTTTGCCTCCGGGCGGCAAAATTTGCTCAATGTTTGGATGTAATGGTCCGTTACCGAAGGAAAGGCACTTTAAACGTTGTTGTTTTTCAGCCTATGAGATTGACGCAATACCCGCATCTGACTTTAATGTGCAATGGAGAGATCTATAACTTCAAAACGGTAAGAGTTTTCTGTAAAAGTTCCACAAAAGTAAAGTTGTAGAACTGCACGCAATTTGGATTTACTTGAGGGCGTTCAATTGCAACGAGAGGGGTCTGTCTACCAAGGACGTTTATGAGGCTGACTCGAAACTTAGTACCAAATTATTTTGAAGTCCGTAGGTGACTTTTTTTATCTGCAGTTATCCAGGTTTTTGCGGAAAGTCAGTGTTTTGAGAGAAAAATTTGGATGAAGATTAAAAATAATTTTTTTTACTTATGAAATGGAGTGAGGCATTTTCAAAAAAATCCAATGCCTCATAAAAAAATTACGTTTCGGGGTCCGTAGGTATTCTGTTGGATCCCACTGTCAGCACTACTGCTGGCTGCATGTTTTACTTAAGGGTGGTGGTATACTTATATTTTTTGTTAAAAGAGAAAGCGGTATTATATTCGCCAGTGGCCAAGACTTTTGTTGGGATCTTAACTCAGATGGGAATGGCCTAGGTCAGTGTTTCTTAACCTTTTTCTTCCTAAGCACCCCTTGCGGTCAAGGCTAAGCAGTCCAGCACCCCCTGCCATTGGCTGACACTTGGTTACTTGCAAGGTTAAAGTAAAGACAAGTGCAATATATCTTGATCATTGCCTTGGTGTATTCTTAAGAACAGCTTTCTGGCCAAAGTCGGGACAATCAGCGTTAGATCGCGCCTCTGTGTTTTGGTGGATCTCCAAAAAAAAAAAAAGGTCACCATCTGTTTCTTGTCATTTTCGGCAAATCGGTGAGTAGGTGGTGACCTTTTTTTTTTTTTTTTGGAGATCCACCCAAACACAGAGGCGCGATCTAAAGCTGAGTGTCCTGACTTTTGCCAGAAATCTGTTTTGCTTATCAGCACTAAAGTGGATCCGATCATACGGACCCCTTAAAGTACCTCTACGGACCCCTAAGGGGTTCATGGACCCCCGGTTAAGAAGCACTGGCCTAGGTCTTTCTAAGAATTGAAAGAATTGGATTTGGCAATATGCATTGCAGTATTCTTTATATGTGCCGAGAAAAAGAAAAGGGTAATGCCTGGGTGAGAACCATTAAAGGGCCTGGAAACGAAAAAGGTTTGACGACGTCTTGTTTGTGCAACAAATAAAACTTTGCATGTTCTTTTTCCTTGTTAGGCTCACGAAGGCGCAGCTTCACGAATAATTATCCTCTGTATCAGTATTTGATTTTAAATTTTTGTGGCACATATGAGAGAAAAGATATGTTTTGAACACACCCGATTCCCTATGATTGAACTACTGTATGCTACATAGGCTTTGATTAGCAAAACTACTAGTACCAAATTTCGTCAAAGACTGCCTACATTTTGTTTTGTTCACCACGCGATTAAAGCATGGTTAGATAAACCACGACACGTGGCACTTCAATCACGGTGTCACGTGGTTTATGATGTGGCAATAGGCCTATATCGATTACCGTCTGCCAGTCGACTGCGTGAGCGTTACTTTTGACAGTGTTGCCCTACTTTAAATGGAAAGTCAAGGAGCATTTTCCACGTTTTATCAACCCAGTTATACGTTAACTTTGCTGGTTTATTGACGTTTTAACATCAGTTTCAAAATTGGAAATTGGGCCTTAAATAGCTTGGTGAAGTTATTTTTACTGTAGTAATATGGTTTAAGCAGTCGATTTCGCAGGCAACGACAAGGCTGTGACTCCGCCTGTTGTACCTTTGTGTTGCATCAGAGTAGCCAGAAGGCGAATAAGACTACGGCTACCTCACCTTTTTTAGACCCGATTCCCTGGTATTTAGCATTTTTGAGCTTAATAGCTAAGTCTTTCAGTGCATTCACCGGGATTTCAAATAGGGTGTTATTTCTTTAGGTTTCTCCAAACTTTGAAATTTGTTAACTTGACCTAAGTTTTTATCAACAACGAATGGAATTATTCAAATTTATTTGCATGAAATTGATTGAAAATTGCAATCATAGCAACTGCATGCTCCGAAAAACTAATAACAGCTGGACTAAAATACCACAATTTTGTTCACTTTTTAAAATCCCATGTAAGAGATTTTCGGAAATTTAGCTATGTTCTTGAGTTCCGGTCGTCATTTTTTTTAGATTTGAAATTCGGTCTTACTCTTATAAGTGCATGATATGCAGTAATTTCTCAACTTTGATAAAATTGTATTTGAGCTTTTTTCATGCCTACACTCTGACCTTTAAATTAGCAGTAGAGTATTATCCTCTGCTTTAATTGCCACAATCTAACGTTATCACTGAATTGTGCTTATGACTGTCTTGTGATTAGCTAAAAGCGCGGTTCTGTCCTGAGTTGATTCTTTGTTACTACTGGACGTACTAGCATGACACTTCGCGTGATTGATCGCCACCCCAGCTGAGTGTCGTAAGGGGGTTAATGACGACAAGATGACATCACAATAAAAGGAATTTAATGAAAATTCCCGTCTCTTGTTAAGGGAGAGCAGTTTTTCGCTCGCAAAAGCAAGCACCAAGATTGTTTTGCAAAAAAGTGTTGGCGGTAAGGTAAGATCATGTCATAATAAAGAATTTCCTTATTTTAGAATAAGTGCTGACCGTAGAAATGCAGTTGAATACTTTTTTGGGAGATGGTAGCTGGCTGCTTCCGATGAAATAAATTTTACAACGATTTGAGTTGCATTGGGATGCAACTACCGATTTTATTTAGCCTGCTTTTTTTTGCTTAAAATCTTCTAGTAAAGCACTTTTTTTTCAAAACGCATAATGAGGTCATAACGCTGTCTGGTACGATCTTAGCAGGAGCAGCAGTAATCAAGGCAAATGGTCGCAGCCAACTTGATATCACAAATATAACTAGAAATTGGCGCACCACGTTGTGAGGCTATTACGCCTGTCAAAAATTATTTCTTTCTGCAATCGTAAAGTGATTACCATTTTGGTGTTTTTTCCTAACTTGGGATTTTTTGCCTCCCCGCTCTGATTGTCTATAAAGACCACACTAGTCGTCAAGCAATTATAATGCTTTAAATTTTTAATGTATCGGTTGCTACAAAATTAAAAAATGATTCCTTTTTTACAGTGTAGGAATAGTCCATGATGTGTGCTTGTTATTGCTGTAGCTTGATATATTTGACGTTTTTCAGCTAAAAGGAGAATTCGACTTTCACTTTGAAACAGCATGTGACATCGAAATCATTCTGCATCTTTATGAGAAGTTTGGAATTGAGGTGTGTTTTCATAAACTTGAAGCGATGCATTTATTTTTTTTATTTAAATTAGCAATCTGTATGGTTTTGAATTTAAAAGCAAAGTAATAATGCCATGCCTTTTACAGGAGTTTTGTTTATCTTGATTTTTTGTTGAACAGCTTTAAGTACTAGAACTTGTTGCAGAACACTTTTTGTATCAGCACAAAAATCCCATTATGGTGTTTGACCTGGTATTTGGTGCTGGGCAAGATAAGTATTGTGAAAAAGAAATGTAAAACCAAATTTACGCTATCTTTAATAAAGAATTGTTCTGTCGCAATGAATAACCGTTGGGGATAAAAAGTGCCCGAAAATGGTGTGCTGTTTTATTTGATGTTCGTGAACTCTCAATAGCAACTTGCTTAAGCAAGAGCGCGCCCTGCATTATGAATTGTGATCACTGTCATTTCTAAAACTTAGCTGCATCCAGAAAATTCAATTGCCATTCTATTATATCAGATCAATTTAGGTCTACTGATGTTGCAATGATGTCAGTTGCTTCAATTTGTGGGTTTGTAGAAAACTACCCAACTACTTGACGGTGTGTTTGCTTTGATGATACTGGATACAAGAGACATGAAAGTTTCGCTAGCACGAGATACATATGGTGTTCGTCCCATGTTTTATTTTATGGCGACGACGGCCAAAACGCTAGGTCTGTGTTCGGAAGCAAAAGGTAAGTAATAGGACTTAAGGTGCTAGTTATGCTTGAGAAATTTTGTGATGAAGATTTTTATTCTCTGATGTAGTTACCTTTTACGGCTACAGCACCAGTAAAAATGCTTGGCTCACACCTGCTTCGGAGTTTGCCGTGTTATTGCCATAGTACGTTTGTATTACAAGGTCTGTGGCTTTGCGAAGAAATCGCTGTTTAGTGTCTTCAAAAAAAAACAATGCTGAAACCATGCGGTCCTTAGGATTGAAATCTCACGATCGCCAGATGGCACTGTACGCCGAGCTAGAAAGAAGTTAGGTACATGATATTAGTGCGCGCAGTGCGTAGCATTATGTAGCCAATTTTTCCTTGTTTTCAGGTTTGGTAGAGATCGCTCATTTGAAAAATGGTGACAGCAACGGTAAAATTCAGCCCCTTCAACCGTTTTCACCAGCTCATCTTATGGTTTTTAACATAAATTCGGAAGGACAAGTGCAGTTTGAAAAACAACTTAAATTTCATTCCTTTGTTAATCGACCATTGCATTGGCAATATCAAGGAATTGAGTTGTTACCAGGTGCGTAGATGTTTAAATAGAATTCTATGAATACGAACTTCGGGGATTCAAAGCAAAAGTTGTTTGTTGTCCAAAATTGTAATTTTGAGAAAAATATATATTTGTTTCAAGAAAGCTATTCCAAGCAAAGAACAAATACATTTGCAGCCATCAAGTTGAGCCAGTTTTGTATGGCATAGAGCGTAAATATTTTTCGTAAATAAAGTGGACTACCTTTGATTTTAATGGGGCAAAAGTCTCAATTTTGACAATTGCGGACATTGGCCGTATTTACTTTCAACCCTCGATTTTGGGTTGATATGAATACGATATGATTTACATTGGCGTTGTAACTACTTATAATCGTTTCGTTTTAAAATCTATCGTGTGATAGGCGACCTTATTTAATGGCCTGCCAGCTGCCTTATAATGTTTGAGCGCTTTGTTGGTTTGGGTCTCTGGTACGTAAAAATTCTGATAATTTGGGGATTCGAGTTTCATCCAACTTATCGACGAAATCTTTGTATTTGCTATGTACGTTTTGGGTAGGCCAACTGTGAGTGCTTTTTTAAGGCCTTTGCTTTCATTGGGTTAGTCCTCCAAAACAAATTTCTAACTGCAGCATGTTGTGAGTATGGAGTTAATTATTGCTGATAAAGATTTGTGGTATTATTCTTTGTAAAATCATTGGTTAGTTTTTTGTGCCCGGTACGTTCGTTTTCATCCCGTGGCGATTGCTGTTGGGGCGCTGCAGATGACCAATTTGTTTTTGGTTGTGTTCATCATGCAGCGAATCTTAGGCTAAGACGCCTGGCGGAGGCGTCCCGTTAAGGGCCTTGCCCAAGGACACAACAAGCGAACTTGCCGGCCCGGTAGGTTACCGTTTGTAAAAATTTTGTGATTCGCCTTTTGCACTGGACTTCTTCCACCAGAGAAAAGGATAAATAAAGAGAATTCAAAATTACAGTTTTGTATTATGTTAAAAATAGCTCGTTAATTTGTCTACAGACAGTGATCTCACTAATATTCAAGCCAATGTTCGCTCTTTGTTAGCGAATGCCGTTGAGAAACGCTTGATGACAAGCCGTAGAGTGGGGAGCCTTCTTTCTGGTAAGCGCGTTGCATTACTATATTTGACGCACATAAGAGGCACTTTTTCCCAAAATTTTCGCTCAACAAATTGCTCTGCTTTTTATATGCGAAGTGGAAACCTTCCCTAGGCTGATCTTCTTCCTTGTTTGTTTTCAATGTCTTATTACTATCGGGATTTTTTACGTTATAAAATGAATTGCGCTTACTTAATGCAATCTGTACTGTCAGCTTGCTTTTTGGTTATACAGCATTGTTTTCTGCTTTAGTTAAGATGATTCTTTTGGTTTCATTTGCAACGATTTACTACAAAACTAATAAGATGTCTCGCTTATTTTAATACTTATTGCTTGCCTTTACTGCCAACTTGCTTTTATGCAGCAATGGTTTCTGACTTTCTGCTATGCATTGTGCTGCTAGATTGCGTTCAACAATATATGCTTAAGTACACTGAAAACTTCTTTCGTGAATATGACTAGATGAAATGGGATGTGTCTTGTATGCCACTGCGTCCTTTATGCCGTCAAATACGGTAATAACGTTTGATTAGATTATTATTATTGATATTCAATATTAGCCTTGCAACTCCATGCACTAAATTAATTGTGACACTAGATGCAGTTTTGTTAGCGTTCTATGACAGCAAAGGTCTTTTACCTCCTCAACATGTTTAGCAATGACTGAATTCATTTTTAAAAATTTTGCCTGAATTCATTTTGCTCGATTTAATATTTTATTCTCAACCGTGCCCTATGTCTGAGCATCAGACAGGAGATTTTAAAATGAAATATCGTTTTGAAAGTCTTTGGTATGACACTATAAAGCAATAGGGTGATTGCAACATCTTTTTTTGAGTGCTTTATTGATCTATTTCAGGTGGTCTTGATTCTTCTTTGGTTGCTGCCATCACTGCTGAAAAACTAAAAGAACAACAATGCAAGCTACCATTGCAAACTTTTTCTATTGGGTTTGAGGAATCTCCAGATATTCTGGCTGCACGAAAGGTAAACCAATAAAATGCTTTGATCACGAGTAGGCAAATTTGCTAACTGTAGGAGCCGTCTATGAAATATCAAAAGTAGCCTAAAACCACAATATCTTTGAACCCAATGCAAGTAACGCATTTAACACAAATGAACGAATTTATCGGTAGTTACTGTGTGTTCACCAGACTTTTCTCTCGCGAAATTGTTTTGCTTAGGAAAAACAAAATTTAGTGATGATGTAGCAATTATTCTTGAGTAGCTTCGAAATCACAAATTAATCATGTGTTAAGTCACGTGGGGAAAAGGTTTAATAAAATTAATTTACCACAGTTTGGTTCCCAATTTGCAGGAAAACTAGTGGGCTTGTAGTTTGCAATTCAATTAAAAATCCACTGCTCAATCAAAAGAACCACTGATAGACGGTTTGGCAACCTTTTCCCAGTCGCGGGCCAAAAGTAAAATTTTGGAATTTTGCTGGGCCGAATCAATTTTCCACTAGCAGATTCGTTTCTTTTACTGTTATGGCATTAAGCATTGTGGATTAAGGGCATTTTATAAGGCTTTTTTTATAATTTGTTATAAGAAGTTACTTTTAAAATTACAGGATTTTACTTTTAAAATGTGCGCATTTTTTAATTCGTTTACATCTCTAACTACTCGATTTAGCTACAGATTAGTCCTAACCTTACTAGTAACAGTCATAAATTACCAAATATGTCCGTGGACAGCCAGGCATTACTGGTGATATCCTTTTGAAAGTTTCTGAAGTTTAGGTGATAGGCGCTGGCTTAGGCCAGAAGCCGTTTACGTAGCCATAAGCCATTTTTAAAAGAGCTAAAATATACTTCGTGGGGAAGTTTTTTTAGTAGTGGTTATTTACGTTTTGTCCCTTAACGAAGTTAAGCCGGATTCACCCGGTACCTTCCGCAAATCTTCGCTCTTTATCTCGCCACATTGCTCGATTCAGGTCATCCTCCGTCTTATTACCATTTTTCTGTGTTCCCTCTTCCACTTGGTTCGTTTAGGTCTTATTCGGTCGTCTTCACTTTCTCTTCCCACTCATTTCAAGATGTAAGGCAACTCTCAAAACACTATCATCATCTCTTTTCAGCACATATCCGTACCATCTAACTGCATTTGCTGTTGCTCGCTCATCTACAGTTTCCTTGAACCCAGTATGTCCCATCTGTTCTTCAGCAGTCTTGTCTTCAACTTTCCGACCGCACGTGGCTCTCACCATAGCTATTTCCATTTTTCTTGAAATTTTTTTCCGTTTTCTTTTAAACCCATGCCTCGCTTCCATACAGTATTGCCGGTTTTACGCAATAATGATAAACTTTACCTGTCATCTTCAGCGCAAGCCCATTTCCAAGTCTCTCCACATTCTCTGGATCTCACCCAACTAATTTTTTTCTATTGCTATGACTACCGCTCGCAACCAGCACTAGCATTTAGCTTGTTTCCCAAATAACAAAATCCGTTCACTGTCTCCACTTTATCACATAACTTTTCGATCGAATCCACCACTACTTACGTCATTCCTCTACATCTTAAACGAAACGCGTTGCCAACCTAGTTGTAACTCACTTTGTTTTTGCACATCTTCCATGAACCAAGTTCCCATCTATTGTGCACAATACTAAATCGGCCATCATTCTCCTCCCACAAACTCCACATGGATCTGCTTGCTTTTAAATAGTTTTTTCCGACCTGCTAACTTTCACTTGTGTTTGCGCAATGTTGATCTTGAAACCCTTGCTTTCTAGTGCTTCCTTCCAATTCCAAAACCTCTCTGTTAAATCTTGAATGGTTTTGCTCACGAGAACAAGGTCATCTGCACAAATATCTCATTCATCCTACCCCCTTGCATTTTCTGTAATAACATTCCCAGCTATTGCATACAACAACAGCATCGATCGTTGATGTACACCAAACTTTACTTTAAACTTTTCCAAATATGCAGATCTCACCCTCACTCTTTTCTTGCACCATCATACAAACACGTAATTGCTCGAACCATTACATATAATAGCCGTTCTTTCTTATGGCTCACCCCATCACTTTTCTTAAGACTCTATCGAAATGCTTTTACCATGCCAACAAAACACGTGTACACCTTTTTTTGATGTCCATTCTATCCTCCTCGCAGTGACTTGTATTTATTGTTCCTTTTCTCGCCTAAATCCAAACCGTATTCTATTCAAACTTATCAGGGTTTGTATTTGCCCCTCTATCACACCCTTTCAACAATTTTCACGGCATGTTCAGCAGTTTTGCTACTATCATGATTGACAGCTCATCACATCCCTCTTTAAAAATAGGCACAATCACTCTAGTTTTCCCCTCATCAGGCATTCCTCTAGAGCACCCAATACTGCCTCACACAGACCCATCATTATTTCAACCCCAATTTCGCCACTTGCAACTAGTATTTCTACACTTACTTCAGGTGGTCTAGTTGCTTTTTCTGACTTTATATTTTGCGTTACTTACCACTTCTACCTGAGTTTCCAACATCTCTTCCAATTCCTTCTCTTCATGCGTGATCTCTTCCATGTGTTCCTTCCAAATTTTTGCCCTGTCTTCAATAAAACCCAAGCGTCCTGATTTTGCTCTTCAGCACGTTTCTCCTTTACGGCCTTTTCCTTCCTTTGTGATTTCATAAGAAAGCTGAAAACACCGTTAGAATTTTGGCGTAAGCTGTGCAATTCTTGTATTCGGCTTTTCACATAGCTCTAGCAACAGCTTTCCTTGTTTGATTTCGTATACGTTTGTATTCGGTCTTGCTACGTTCTGACGGAAACCTGCGCAACTCTTTAAATGCTACCTTCTTTCTTTCTATGGTATACTTCACCTTTTTCTTTCACCACATTACATCTTCTTTAACTCCCCTAGACTTTTTCTTTCCACACACTTCGTCACATGCTGTTAGATCTTCATCCTTGAAAGTTTTCGACAAATCTGGCACGTCTGTGCTTACTAGTTCTTTTACTGTTTTTTCAAATCTTTGTCTTGTTTGATTTAATTTTCAATCAATTTCGGCATCCTTCTTCTCATGATCCGTTCCTTTCTTACAATCTTTTTCAGTATCTTTATCTGCGACTACCAGTTTGTGGTGCAGCTCCTCTAGAATTTCTTTTACGTCCCTTACATATTTTTTGTCTTTCTTCCCACAAGCGCAAAATCTATTTCTGTTTCACATCCACCTGCATTACCAAGTTATTACCCTTTTTTCTGTTGAAACCACTGTTTACACAGCTCTTTTTCGCCACAAAACCGCAGCAATATTTTTCTTTCCGTTTCCATTCTCAATGCACACTTTTAAAACCCTCAACACATTTCACTATATGCCCATTAAAATCCACCCCAGAAAAGATGATTTGACTAGTACTTCCCAACTCCCATTCACTCGCTCCTTCATTTATAAAATTACCCTAAAAAATAAGCATTTTCTTGCTTTATAGAGCGAATTTTAGGCTAATGCTTGCTTGAATTTTTATTAAGTTAAACAATTGTATATCATCAATATTTATGGGGAGCTGATCCCCAAAACCTCCTCGTGCGTACGCCACTGATTCAAACGTACAATATGAAGAGAAATTCGCACGAGTGCAATACAGGTATTGCAATTAACTGAAGAGCCGCTGGCCGGACGATTTTTCTCGGCGGGCCGAATCTGGCCCGCCGGCATTTGATTGCTGATATCCACATAAAGTAACCGTTGGCTTAAGATCGTTGTTAGGTGTGTAACAAGTTATATAGCTGACCTTTTCTCTGCTAACCACTTGCGGTTTCATAAACATTCAATCTGACTATATATAAATTTAGGGGATTATAAAGGAAATTTAAAAAAATCTTCATCCACTGGAAGTTAAAGCAGAATTTTTTTTTGTCATTGCAAGATTACAAATGCAGCTTTTTAAACCTACATTAATTTTACTAGGTTGCAAAGCATATAGGTAGCGAACATCATGAAGTAAATATTACTCCGGATGAAGCTTTATCCGTGTTGGAAGATGTTATTTATTCTTTGGAAACTTTTGACGTCACTACCATTAGAGCTTCAACGCGTAAGTTAGGCTTAAAAATACGTTTTTTGTCAACATACGTTTCTACTCCCAAGAGCCGTCTTTAATTGCCATACGATCGCACGAGCTCCGTTGTTAACAACACAACCATGTTTTAAGATCATGCGGAGTTGATTTTATTTGTAATTACCGGAATAGCTAATGCTGGTGAAGAGTCGGCGTTAAATTTTACTGGTGACGTTTACATGTAATCAACGCTCATCTAATGCCCGAGCTCACCCATGCGTACCGTGAAATGAGGAAATGGAAGTTATTTTATTGCTAACTTTACTGAAAACATATCATTTATGTATTTCAGCAATGTATTTGCTTTCAAAATATGTGAGTGAAAAAACAGACACGATTGTAATAATGTCCGGAGAAGGAGCTGATGAAGTAGGTCAAGGTTACATTTACTTTCACAAGCAACCGACGCCAGAAGAAGGAGACAGAGAAAGCAAGTGAGTTGTTAATTGGTATAACACTTCAGTATGATTGAGTTTTCCCTGCTACTACAGTAATTTAGTGCATAATTAATTACATAATTCATTGGCCGTCGCCGCGGTGAAGTCGTTGTTGTTACTGACTTGTAACAAAAGACCCGATGTTGGAAATTTCATAAAAGCTCCATTTAGCGTACTCATCTGGAAGAACACCGGGAATTAAACAGGTTATATTGCATTAGTGAAAGTGGTTCGAAAGCAGGAAGGCAGTGGCATTTGGTTAAAGTTCTGTAAAGCAAGGAAAACGAACGAAAATTATCACTGAATCAAGATATTGTTTTCCAATGTTAACTTAGTGGTAAGTGCTTTAAATAATTGAAGTTGCATTATTTCTTGTACCCGGCAGCCGTGACCGCAAGCCCCGAAAGTGGTTTTTAGTTCAACAAGCTGCGTCGTTTTTGAACGAATTTAAGAAAATGAAATGAATTGCAGGAAGTGAAGCAAATTTTTGATATTTTAGACGGCTCTTAACTGATATTTACATGTACGACGTTTTACGGTCAGACCGTTCTACTGCTGCTCATGGATTAGAAGTTCGAGCTCCGTTTCTTGATCACGCTTTCACTTCCTACTATTTGTCATTGCCTGCGACGTTGCGAGCTCCTAAAGTATGTAGAAACAGGATTTCCTGTGTTTTTGCTCATTAATGAGAGTAAATTAGTTAGTGCTCGCATATTTTATGCTGCTAAGTTTCAAGGCGAAAAAGCCAAGTATTTTATTTTTATCCTTTGATCACCGAAAGCGATTGAATCGCTAAGTTTTTTTTTACCCATTTCAAGATGGTTGTTGTTCCTTTTTTTACTGCTTAAACAAGGCACTTTACGCTTGTGTAGCTAAAGCAACAGCGTTACGTTTTGGCGTTGGCTTCTTTAATAATGAAATAGACCTTTACAGTTAATACTGTAGGAAATATGTTGCTTTGAACGACAGCGTGCTGACTGAACCCCAATTGCTGGAAACCATGGCAGTCACAAGTAAGGAAGAACGACAGTAATGTTTTTATTGCATTGATGTTAAGACTACAATTAACTCAGTTGTGGCAGACAATCAAAATCACGTCCGTCCTCCACGAACTCCAGCGGTGAAAAAGGCTGTGGCAGATAACTAGAACACGTCCGTCTGCCACGACGATCAACAACGAAAGAGAGCCGAAAATATCCGACCGCATGGTCGGCAAGAATATACTGCACACGTCACCAAACACTAGTCGCTGCACACGTCTATGTAAACCAGGTCACTGCACACGTCACATGAACAAAACAATAGACAACCAAAGACGGCGGGAAAGGCAAACTGATCAAGGAGCTACCATAAGAAGAAAAGTAAATAAACATTATCCAGCCCTAATAAAAAAAGAAAAACAATGTATGTAATTTTAGACACATGCAATAATGATAAACGAATACGTGGTGCGATATTCTTTAAGCGGAGATAGCCGAGCGGCTACAAACCTGACAGTAGATACTTCGTCAGGTAAAAGTACTTCATCAGTAAAATCCTAGGATAGACCAGCAACGGTGCATTGGCTGGGCGTCAAACTGGGGACGCCCGAAGTTGCAAAATAGCAAACACAGCACTTACAGTAAACAACTAGAATCACACGCATCGGCGGGAGCAAAGTGCGAAGCTGCTGAAAGCAAACTAACAATAAGAAATTTATAAAAAGACAAAAAGATATTTGGCATGGCAGCTCGCTCGATGAAGTGCGAGGCGCGACTTGCTACAATACTATTTGTGATTGTGGTGCGAGTAGGCTTGCCACTTTTCATAAAATCATAAAAAATATCAAACAAATATAAAAGAGGATAAATTTTTATGCCAATCATAAAAAATAATAATTTTTTAAAATATTGCAGTGTGGGTCGTGTAGCTAATTTCAGTAAATTTGAGGTAATTTTTTTTGTGAGAAATGATCAGTTTTGTTTTCAGCAGTGTCTGTTTAGTTTAGCTCATTATCAGCGTTTCTGCCAGAGAGGCTGCATCTGTTTGTTGGGATGCGAATGGTAGCTGTATAGCGTTATCACTTCAATAGATCTTGCCTTCTTCCGAGAGTAATATGCCAGTGTACTGACAAAAGATCTCAAAAATGGTACGGAAGTGATGCTGTTAGAATGATCAGCTTTACTCCAGCAACATAGCATTTTGATTGATTACTATGAAATGGAAAAAGTTTTATTATTATTTTTACTTATGATTGCATTGAAAAAAACAGAACAAACTATGTAGTTTGCTACTGTTGTTTTCAATTTTGTAGTTTATTTGTGGATAGTGTGAGGTTTGAGTTGATGTTTCCAGATTGTCAAATTGCAAAAAACTATAGTCAAGGAAAGACTTAAACAAATTTAATTACGGTATCGCACCTCATCTTAAAGAGAAGCTTATATACTCGTATGATGTTCGCAATACCCCATTTTGTTTTAAGTTCGATAAAACTACTAATCGACAGGTTAAAAAGCAATGTGATGCACACTTACTGGTCTAAAAGTTATGGCGAACTTGTTAATACTTTCAGTGGATCTTTATTTGTAGGGCATTGTGCAAGTGATCATTCTGGTAGATCACTTTAACACGTTTTTAAAGGATCTTTATTGTAACTATTTAGTTAAAGTTGGTTATGAATGGTCCAAATTTAAACTTTAGGTTTGAGAAAAAGCCTCGTTTATCCAGGGGAACAAACAACAGGACAAGCTTTCTTGCTGTTGGTACTTGCTCATTGCACCCAATACATACTGCTTTCAGAAAAGTGATTAAGAAGTAGGCTTTGATGTAGACTAGTTTTTCATGATATTCATTTCTTAAATATTCCAATGCATACAGAGAAAAGTACGCTTCCGTAGAAGAATCTACAGAAGTTGCTGCTTGGTATGCCATGCAATATACTGAGACTAATGGAAGAGTTTCTTTTACCCTTTCAGTCAGCTTGAAGCGAAGATGAACTTGCTGCACCCATCAATGTGTAGACTGTTTCAGATTTGATGGGAGAGTTCATTCGTAAAAAGATACTATCTGTTGTAATGTCTGAAAACCTATTACTAGATATTCATCTAAAGGAAAATAGAAAACCTTTACAGTTTGTAGAAATGAAAATTAAAAACCTATCTGTTGAAAATTTCTCGAGACAAGCCAGACCACTTTAGAAAAGAGTGCTTATATTTCGTCTTGTCTGCGACATCTTATCTTTTAGATTGTTTACCTTTTCATGTATCCATCTTGAAAGATGCACAATAACTTAATCTTTGCAAAAGAAACGTGTTGGATACCACCAAGGCCATAAGCAACTTATATTTTTCTGTGTTGAGCAATAAACGCTGAAGTTTTTGACCTAAAAGCACCTGTTACTCGAGAAGAAATGTGACAAAATTGGAATGCAATAGATATATCAAACTAAAGAGTTAAAAGATCATTGGTTCAAAAACCTAGATGATGGTTGTGTTGTGCCTTCCTGATGTGCTAATCAATGAAGTTACTGGCCCCAAGCTCTGCAGGATTGTGGCTTACAGCCTGCAGAAAACACGTTCCACGTACGAGCGCATTGTTGTTTTTGATGTAAAGTAGGTTCTTTACAAGATGAACATGGCTTTGCCAAATACCCACAGTTGTTTTGCTTTGGTCAAATCTGTATTTTCTCTCAACCATGGCAATGCAAGACCTAAACGAAGATACCTAACGTAATAAGCAGCTGATGGACAGTCATGGATATGAAATGAAAGAGAAAGCAGTAGTATCTCTACTACGACTGGTATAAGAGAGCTACACCGAGTTAGTAATGTACTTAATTTAAATATACTGCTTAAGTAATTGCTGCAGTAAAAAGTGCAGCTGCAAAATATTTTATAGGGCAGCAAAGGTTGGCAGCTGAGGAAGAGTAAAGCAAGAAGTTCTACAGCAGCAACAGAAGCAGCCCGAAAAAGTAATAAAAAAGAACTAGGAACAAACGTTTGAAAACTTGAAAGTGGTTTGCAGGTGGCAGATGCCATTATTCTACAGGGAAATAAGAAATCAGAAAAAGTACCTCCTGCAAGCAGTAAGCATATCCAAAAAAATCTCAGATTGATAGTTGGCTGCAGAGGAAAACAGTGTCAGGAAGAACAAATATTATTGAGGAAAAGAAAAAAGAATTGATAACACTGTTGTGGACAGACTTTGTTATATTTGGCAGTCAAGATAATACTGCCTAAGTTATTTACTGCAATGTACAGTGATGATTAATGGTAGAGTGGTAAAGAATAGCTTTCCTTAGAATTCATTTTCTGTTTTGGTTGGATCAAGTGTTTAAAGTAGAACATATAAAGCTCAGCAGGTGTGTGGATAATGCTGCCTAAGTTGTTTAGAGTAGTGTACAGTGATAATATTCGAGTGGTAAAGAATAGCTTTCGTTAGAATTCATTTCTATTTTGGTTGGATCAAGTGTTTATACGGGAACATAAAGCTGAGCATGTGTGTTTAACCAAAGTACTGAAGGATTGTTTGGGTAATTAAATTTATTGCCCTTTGCCCTTTCGGTTGGATCATGATGAATTTAATTCAGCACAATATTGAAAATAATGGCCCTAGAGCAAATAATGTGTACAGGTCTGTTTACGATGTTTAGAGTTATCAAGAATAGCAGCATTGCAAATTTCGTAGAATGTAAAAGCGCATGTGGTGATCATAGCTTTAATTAGCATTGTTACTCATGTGTTAGTGGTACAGTGCATTGCAAAATTACCTACCAATGAGTTAAGCTTTTGTTAGCATATGCACAGAGCATTTCAATTTTGTCTTACCGGTATGTCATTGTGATTAAATCAGAATATTATTTAGTAACAACGTGATTGCAGTGTTTAGGTTAAGAGTATACAAATTACACTGTGCCTACAGTATGCTACATGAAATTAGTCAGCTTATGATATTTGTTCTAGAAGTTAAGAAAGGTGGTAGGCCAATATATTAATATGACGTTGCTGAGCACTCTGTGTCTTTTTCAAAGTGGTTGTTTGTTGATTGCCACCAAGACCATTATCACATTTGCAGTAGGTAAATCTACGCTAAATACCCATCAGTAATTTAGTTTTGCCATTTTACTGTACTGGAAAGTGCAAGGGTTGTTCAGTGTTGCAGTTTTTGTTGTTATAATTGGCATAAATTGCATAAACGAACAAAAATTTAAATCATAAAAAAAGAGTAAAAGCATTTGTTTTGTTTTTTTATTTTGCTATATTTATCCTCCATTCACGAGAAAGCGAATTGCATCGCTATACTTTGGACGGGAAGTCCGCACTCGCTTGGGAGTTGCCTTTTTCGAGGTTTATGGGCCACCTGTCTTTCACATAAAGGTGGGGCGTCCCGTTAAGTGCCTTGCCCAAGGACACAACAAGCGCCAAGCAGGGAAGAAGCGAATGCCATTTTTTAAAGTCTTTTGGTATGACTCGACAAGGGGAATGAACCCCAGGTCTACCGAGTGCGAAGCGGACTCTCTAACCACTACGCCATCGCGTCGGTTATTTTTTTGTATCATAAATATTTGCTTTTTTTGTCATAAAGACAAAAAAATTTATGGTTTTTGAGTGGGAGCTCTGTGCAAGGGAAAAAACCGCTGATCACAAGCTTTGCACTATTCCCATTTTTACACCACCATTTACTGGATCTGAATGACAAAACAATGAAGTGACTTCTCGAAGTGGTCTAGACATAGGAACTCAAAGAACATATTCCTCTTACTCGGGTTTTTTAAAGTTTGCCTTAATACCCCCAGAGGGGGTACTAAGTATTTTTATTTTAGAATTAGAGATGTATTAAATTACGCAATGATAGTAGAGGGTATTCAGATTTACGCGAATCTGATTTAGGAATTTTAGGTTTAAAATCTTTTTGAGGACTACCACTCTGATAAAAACGTAGCATATCACTTTAAAATTAAAAGTTATTAAAAGAAAGTCGCCCAAAGCAGAAGAAGTGCACTAAATATTTAGCATATTCGAAACAGAAACTATTGATTTATTGGCTTTTACTTTTATTTCTAGAATGGAATGGAAAAATATCTAATTCGATCTTCGTTTGAAAAGACTTCTTTGATTCCTAACGATATATTGTGGAGAAGGAAAGAAGCATTTAGTGATGGTATTTCTTCCATCAAAAAGTCATGGTACGAAATACTTCAAGCTCATTTGGAAAGCAAAGTAAGAATGTTATTAAACGCGATTGGACAAGGCGTAGGAAAGAGTCATTGTAGTCTTTTAAATGCTTGAAGAAATTGATACTATGAGTGAAAAACAGATGTTTATGGTATTTTTGTGGTCGTGGGAAAGACGGAGAACAAAAGTGCGCAAAACAAATTCGAAAACCACCTTTATCAAAACACAATACAATGTTGCGTTCAAACCACAAAACATTACTTCTCCAAGCATTTATGACACGCACAATCGGGGTTTACCGACATTTCATCACTCGACTGTTAATCACGGACATTTAATAACGTAGACTTTATGACACGACGACATTTCACCACTTAGACATTTTATCGCTACACAGATCATCACGTGGACATGTAAACACGTGAGCATTTAATCACTTTACTGACAGTTTGATGCCAAACTGTTCATTTTAGTTTGTTGTGTCAGATGACATTTCTGTGAATACATGTAAACAAGTTGATGCTAAATTGTCATCGAACGCAAAATTTGATTCGGAGGCAGCACGTTGCATTAGCATATAGTAAATTGCGGAAGCACACAGCCTAGCATGAGTGGAGACAAAGTTACTTTTGGAGTTACGTCAAAAGGAAAGCCCTTGGTAATTCATAAGCAATATGAATTTGTTAAACATCGAAAATATGCAAGTGGGAATATTCAGTGGCGTTGCAAATTTTACCAGAGTAGCAAATGTAAAGCAAGGTTAACGACCAGAAATGATGAGATTGTAAGCGACTGCGAGCCTGAGCACAACCATTCTGGCAACAAAGAAAATGTTTTGGCGCGCCAAGCTATTGCTGAAATGAAAGAAAAAATGAGTGAGGTGTCGGCTACTCCAAGTGCAGTCATTGCCTCAGTAATCACCCAGCTTGAACCAGATGTACTGATGGCATTACCGAGAAAACAAACGCTCAAGCGGACTTTAAATAGGAAGCGTCAGAAGCTACAGAGCGATTCGGACGCAAATTTGCTTCCGCTTCCAAGAGATATGACATTTACCTTTCCAGACCAATTTCAGGATCTCGTACTTTCTGACTCCGGCTCCGACAGTGATCGGTTAGTTTTGTTGGGTAAACGCGAGCTATTAGATGGATTGGCTAGAGCTAAATTGTGGATAGCGGATGGAACTTTTAAGGTGGTACCATCGTTGCTTTTTCAGCTATACACCATACATTTCGAATTCGTTCCTGGCGTAAACTCTGCCGCTGTTTACTGCCTTGTACAAAACAAAACACAAGCTGTATATGCTCGCATCTTGGATGAAATTAAAAAAATGATTCCTTTGGCAAATCCTGAAAAAATACTGCTCGATTTCGAAAGTGCAGCAATTAATGCTTTTAGAGCAGCTTATCCTGATGCAACAATCACGGGTTGCTACTTCCATCTGACACAGAGTATTCTCAGAAAAATCAACGAAATTGGCATGAAATCAGACTACGAAAGTGATGACAACTTACGAATTGCTGTGCGTTGCTTACCTGCATTAGCTATGGTTCCTCCAACAGACGTTGCTGAAGCGTTTTGGTTACTAGCTGACTACATGCCAGAACATGAAAAGATGCCAGAGCTCTTAGCGTATTTCCAACAAACATATATTGGAGGCCGAAGACGTCCAGGATGCAGTGAATGTTATCAGTCTGCAATCTATCCCATAGAAACATGGAATCATTTTGAAAGTGCATCGGAAGGAATCGCTAGAACTACAAACTCAGTCAAAGGTTGGCATTACGGACTGCAGGTGCTTTTTCAATGTCATCACCCAACGCTATGGACTGTCATTAAAGGACTTGAAAAAGATATGCAAATGCAACACACAACATTTGTACTAGGCGTCTCTGGATTGCAGCCATTTGTCCCAAAGCGCTATCAATCGCTGAAACTGCGTGTTGAAAATGCGATAGCTCGATACTCGCTCAGTGAGATTTTAGTGTATTTGCGTGGTATTGCGCATTTGTCGCATAAATAAACTGCTATTCTTGATGTTTTTACATTATGGCTTCTTCCTTTTTCACGTTAAATTGCCATACTCAACTTTGCATCGTGTTTTTACATTTTAAGTATCAAGGAGGCAAAAGCTCAATGCTTATTTTGATTTTCATTAATTGCCATGCCTAATATTGTACCATGTTTTTACGTTTTGCATTTTATTTTTACCAAAATGCGTGATTAAACATCAACGTAATTGAGTGCCTCGTCTGCGTGATTTTATGTCTGGTGCTAAAGTGTCCACGTGATTGAATGGCCGTGATTAACAGGTCTGAACACTACACGATTGTTCATAAGGATGCTGCAAAAATGGAATAAATGAGTTCTGCTGTCATAACGCCATTGTGTTTCTCGAAAACCTTATAGAATAACTTACGAGGCCGAAAACTCTACTTCCTCCCCTTTTTGAAATTCGCATCTGATAAAACTTCTTAAGGTTTTTTTTGTAATTTGAACAGTAATTTTAATCGACTTTTGCATAATAAAAAGAGATGTCGTTTAGATTTCTGACGATCAAGTTGCCAATGCATCTGCTCGCTTTCCTCATTGCCCGCCTCGAACCAAGGAAGGATATTATTACCGAGAAGTGTTTGAACGCAAATTAAGAGGCAAGAGCGAGTTGATTCCATATTACTGGATGCCGAAATGGATTGGAGATTGTAACGATCCAAGTGCTCGTGTTCTATCACATTACAAAAATGATGAAACTGATAAAGATGTTTGAAGTGTCAATTTGTTAAATATATGGCCTAGGGCCAGGATGCTGGGTATTTTTTTGTAGGGGAGGGGGGGGGGTGGAAGGGGGAAAAGAGAGGATTTAAGCAAAACATTTTTTTGAATAATTTGTATTCTTGAATCTTCTTGTCAGTTTAAGCATTTTTTGCTGGAAAAAACTATTGATTTGGTTGTACATATTTGCTATTTTTGTTGTAATGCTAAACTTTATACCAAAAAAGCTGTTACACTATTAGAAATTGACTTGGTTGGGCGTTATAGTTCTACTGGCAATCAATTCTGAATCTGGCAGTTTTTTGCTGACAAGACCTTTCATACTATGTGAAAAAGCGTCTATAAATTAGTGGTTAGGTAAAGAGTGTTTTTTCATGCAAGAAAATGAAAATCACCATTTGGAATGATTTTCATAGTAGCCTTTTAGACGTAAGCTCGCTTGAGAGTTGACTCCCTTAAGAGTGTGGTTTGCCTTTGCATTTATTTTGTTGACATGCAGGTTACAGTAGAAGTCGGAAGAATTTTTATTCCAAGTAGAGAACTATTACGTGGAGCCGAAGTGTTATGCCAAGCATAAACTGGACTAGAGGTTTACGAAAGAGCTATAATTTTAACCTTGTCGCAAATGTGTCCAGTGTCAACGCAGTTCTATTTAATGGCTTTCGTTCCAAATGTTTCTTTGCTTTTATTTGTTGGTATTACAATGTTCATGCATAAAAGCGTCTCCACTGACTAGTCAATGCAAGTAAATATTTAAGGTATGGGTGCACGAAAGTATCGGTATGTGGGTTGGCGGTACCCGTAGTATTGGATAGTATGTTAAACAGAAACTAGTATTGGAGTTTACAAAATTTAAAAATCTCATAAAGAGAAGTCAAGTTTTTCTACTCTAGATGCTCTTTGATACAAGATCGATTTGGTTGTTTTCCTGCTTTATCTAACTTTCGGAACTAAGCGACTGCATTTGGTGGAATTCTGTGACAAATTACTTTGCGAGTTCTACCAACTAATCTTGATCTTTCAACCTTCTCGACTAGTACCACAATAGAGTCATGTGACCGAGCGAGTGATACCAACGTGTTAACGGATTGGCTTCACCAACCTGTCCGGTGTAACAGTGCAACTGACTTCTCCCCAGATCCAATTTCCTCCACCGATATGCCCCATCCGACTAACTGCACCACCAAATCCTCCAACCTTTTGACAACATTCTTTTATGCAAATCATACAGCAAAGTAGTCCTCAATCGTTCCAAGCAAGTGTTATGAATTATGCTGGAGCAGTAGAATCGTGCGCCATTGTGCATTAAACCATATACTATAGGTTTCCATCTGGGGGTCACGATCCCCATAGGGTCGCTTTCCTTTTTTTTTTACGGGGGTCGCTAAATGCTTGTTAAGCGGGTGTATAGTTTCTTTTGCTGAGAGAAGACCGAAGAATAAAAATTCTTAACTTTTTGCAATTTATCCAAAGTAGATGTAATCTATACCTTTTCGTTGAGATGCAAATATATTTGACTCTGTATGTCGTGATTTTGGGAAGGGTTCCTCAGTCATAATTGTTTTGCAAAAAAGATCGCGCTACGAGCAAAGTTGAAAACCAATGCCATAAATAGTGGCTTCTTTGCATAGTGAAAAAATGACAGTGTTCTATTGATACACGCTTTCCAAAGATAAGAATAGGCTTATGATAAAATTTGTACTGGTACGTTTTGAAAACTTATTGCTTATCAAGTAACCAGTCACGCTAGAACAAGAAGGAAGTACCAGACCGGTTTTGCCGTTATTGGGTCTCTTCAGTGGCACATATGCAACCAGCAGAGAATCGAACCCTTAGGATGTTGACTTTTTATCTATGGCAAATACCACTCTACCACCTCGCTGAACGCCGTTGCTGATGTTATAGCTGCTTTTTGTAAGTGAGTGACCATATTTCCTAGTTTTGCTACTTGTAGGAGTGCAGAGAATCCACTATCCTGTATCTCTACAGCGGCATCTAACGACCAAGACTTCACTACGACAAGACGTAAACCTGGCGCTATACAAGTAGATTGAAGGGGGAAACGAAGAATCTTATTATTGATTGATTCCTCGTTCCGCCCTTTAGTGTTCGGTTCCTTGCTGGTAGGATACGCGCCACTGAAGAGCCCCAATAATGGCGAAACCGGTCTGGTGCTTCCTTATTGTTTATGTGTCACTACTTAATTATTGTATAAATTCTCACTTTCTCATTATACAGTAGTTCCTAGTTCCGTCCTTCTATGTACTTGTATAGCGCAATGCTTACGTCTTGTTGTAGTGAAGTCTAGGTCGTGAGGTGCCGATGTGGAGTTACAGTATAGTTGATTCTATGCATTCCACAAGCAACAAAACCAGGAAATATGGTCACTCGTTTAAAAAAAAGCAGCTATAACGGCATCCAGCCAGGTGGTCGAGTGGTACTTACCATAGATAGAAAGTCAACATCTCAAAGGTTCGGTTCCCTGCCGGTCGGATACGCGCCACTGAAGAGACCCAATAATGGCAAAACCGGTCTGGTGAGACCTTATTGTTCGTGTGTGACTAATTGATTATTATGTAAATCCTTACTCTCTTATTATTCCTTATTACAAATTTGAGCAGATTATGCAACAGCATGATTAACAACAGCAAACAAAAGTCTGACTGTTGTTTTTTAAAAAAAAGTACAGTATTTATAACCGAGTTTGCTTGATTTTGAGCTGCTACACTGCGAGCAAAAACCGTATTAGGCGTTTGAATTACTGCACCGCATTTTGTTACTAGTTGTTCACCTGCCTTGCCTTGCATAAGAAAAAGCCTGACCAACCTCTTTAAAGAGGTTGTTTTTTGATCTCTACAAAAGATCTTCGCGTTTGCTTCGACACCGAAATTGGCAAGTGACAAATGACCCGGTAGTACATAAAAGTGTGAACATCACCACTGCAAATATGTTAGGGATTGTTTCTATTTTTATTCGCTAATCTAACTTTCTCTCACCAAATCAAAGGTAGTTTCCTTAGCTAACGTTGCATTTTTTTCTTATTGGCATCTGCTCAATCTCTATTTGTTTAATCTCGTGCGCGGCGTTTGTATTACAGCAGCTTGTGAATTCGAAGTGCGCCTTTTTTTTTTGAATCATACTTTGTATCTTACTCTTTGTCTATTCCTGCCGAATTAAGAGCGCCAAAATTATGCAAGCTACTGATAAAGATTCTAGCCTTTGTTTAATGAAATTTTAGGCGTACTGCATCAGCAGTTACTGTACGAGCGGATTACGCTCGCAGATAGCAGAAGGGAATACACAATATCAAGCGTTCAGCGATGGTGTTTCTTCTATCAAAAAGTCATGGCATGAAGTACTTCAAGCTCATTTGGAAACTAAAGTAGGTGCTTTTTCCAAGCATTTAAAGGCCATGATTTGCTTCCAACTATCACGCAATTCATCAGTTAGGTTGCTAGTCCTCTGCAAAAGACCTCTCAGTTTTTGAGATTTTACTTTATGATCACGATTCTTGACAGCTTCCTTCAGATCTAGGCACTTCTCTCAAACTATGATCTTATTGTAGTCTCGATAATTTTTTTAGTAATTGAAGTTTGAGCTGTCTCGTCATTTGTCACCACGGGGTTAATAGCAGGCCAATTTAACACGATGGTGGAGCAGGTAGAGCTACTTCCGATCTGAATTACAGCTTGAAGACGTGGCAAACTCCGACAGTATTTTCTTTCATGTCCAGTTTAATCGCATTGGTAACAAGTTACCGTACATCGAGATGGTTTGTTGTATCCGCTACACCCTCCTTCCGGTTTGATGCGATAGTAGATCGCACGGTGACCATTACCACTACCGAAAAAACATCATAAAATACTTGCATCCGGTAACTAACCAAAACCATCCATATTTGCAGTTATCGTGCAGTCCCATTTGATCCCACCCTTATTGGATAGCTTTTGATAACGTACTGCCAAATACTGATCTACCAACCGTGACAATTTGTCCACAGATTTTGGATCACTTTGCTTTAGCAATATCGGTAAATCTTTTGAACAGTAGTAAATTGCTCACGTGCTATCATGTCAAGTGCGCCACCATCGGTTTGCTCTACTTTGACCAACACTACCGACTAAAATAATTTTTTAATCTAAATATAAATTGGCATTGACTCTTGTAATTATCTGGCAACGCTTCGCAAATTTTCTTTCGACTTCCACGTTCAATGAAATCATACCTTACCAACAGAGCAACTTTAAGGTAATTATAATTCAACGCTTCTTCCTGTGATAGTCTGCTGTAAACTTCTACTGCTTTACCTGTTAATTACGGATTTCACTGAGTAACCAAAATTTGCTTATCCCGTTTGCCACATGAGCATATGTTTCGCATCACACAAAGTATCAATTTGAATTATTCTTGCCGTTTACAAAAAGTGGTAACGGCAGTATCCTGCCAGTTGTCTCAACAAATCATTGATTAAACAGCTTACTACTTGAAGACTGAGCAAGCTTCTTTGCTTCCATCTCCAGTCGTAGCTTTTTTACTGCGAGCTCAGCCTCTAATGTCAGCTCTTCAGTAGCTGACTCAGCTACAGCATTTCTTTCTGCAAATTTGTATTGATCTTCGGCTTATGTATTGATCCATTATTCTGCTAGAAGTTGGTGTTTTGCTTTTTCTTCCTTAAACTCAGCAGTTTTATCTCCCTCTTCAGATTGTCATTCCTTCCAACATTAATTCCTTCGGCAGCCTCGTTAATTGCCAATTGAGAAATGCATCCCGGACAAGTACCCAGATATCACGCAACAAAATTTTTGTTTTGTCTCATTTATAGTGCTTTATTATTGAGGAGACGTAATGCATTGGTCAAGCAGGTTCTGACTGCAACTTTACGGAAATTTGGCTGATTTAAAATCAACTATCATATCTACCAGCTGTAGATTCACAAAATTTCTGGTTCAATACGATGGAAAATTATTTTCAATCAACTGAACCTCAACTGCACTACCAACTATAACTACTGTCTGTAGCTCTTGGCCTTACGGGTTCCATCAACAAACAATTATTTGCCGAAAAAACTAACGCAGATACAGATGAATACAGTTTATTTATTTTCTCTCACCCTCTCTTAGTAAAAATTGTCGGTCATGTATGTATATACACATATGCAAACATACATGGGGACTCGTCTTGGATACACTTCTCAATTAACAGTTAATGTGGCTGCAGAATAAATTAGTGCTGAAGAGTAAGAAAATCTGAAGAGAGGGGTAAAACTGTTGGGTTTGGAAGAGAAGCAAAACAATAAGTTTCTAGCGCATTAATGATTCAAATGAGGGAAGTCAAGATCAATCCAAGTTTAAAGAAAGAAAAGCTGCAACTGAGTCACCTATAACCTATCTACCAGGTTATTGTGGTAAGAATGTTAAAATCACTCAGGCTTGCGACACGTCTGTAAAAGAGTATTTAAATTTTCCATTGCATCACTAAAAAGCAGGGTTTTTGGTTTGACGCTAGGTTAATACTCTAATGCATCATTCTTCTTTCACAGGTAACATATCATATGTCTGGTTTTGAACAAACACTAAATAAAAATTCTACGCGTACCGGATTCCAGCTGCTTTTTCCACGTTTTTTCACTTTAATCATTCCAGACACATTATGACATTATAAGGTCAGTTTGAAGCGTTCAAGAAAAAGAAGCATGCCTGGAAAGCTTAAGATCTTTACGAAAAAGAATCGAATATTGCATTGTTAATCAGCTTAAATTGTGATAGAATTATTTCGATAGAAAGCGCTTTGTTAATATCTCCCAAAAAAGCTTTTAATCGCGTTTCTGCGATCAATAGTGTTTGGGAAATATAAAAAACAAATTGTGCAATCAGGCCTTAGCTGTGATGTCACCTTTAACCCGAGAGAGATGAGACTTTTTGAAGTTGGTAAGTGGGGCGCTAGATGGCGGAAAACGTTGTCCTCTGCCAAGAAATGCAAACTAAAAAATAATTTTTGATTATGACGTTATAAATTTTTTTATGACACTCCGGGTAGGTGATCAATCACCCCAAGTTTGATGTTTGTGCACTCAGTAAGTTTGGAGGTGTTTAAGCGAATATACAAACAGGCAGAACTCTGCTTTAAATAGATGTATTAGATGAGGGGTGACCAAAAATTATCGCTACCGTATCAAAAATTTAACAAAAATTTATTTTTTGCAATATTTTCATTTGATTTGTTTCATGGAAATAGAAAATACTTGCAGTTTTTTTCTCTTGACAGGTACTTTTTGAAATAATCAAGTTTGAAATAATAATTTATTTAGTGATTTAGCACAATTTATGATTTTAGCAGCGAAATTGGAGTTTCTGAAAATGAGAACCTCACAGGAAACAACCCATTGCGTTTGCTGGTTTATAGAGACGAAGTCAGACATGTAAGCTCAATGAAAGTTTAAATGCAAATACGGATCGAAGAGAGCTATGTGTGAGGGCTACCGATTTGATCATGGTATAAAAAATTTACGAAAACTTGTAGTGTACTACAACAAAAGGGAGGTGGCCGATCTCAAACAATAGGACAGGAAATTGAATCTACTTCGACATATATCAGAGGCCCTAGAAAGTCTATTTGTAGGGCTTACACGCAATTACAAATACCATTCTCCAACATAACATTTTACATAAAAGTTTGCGACTTTATGGATATAAAGTGGATTACTGTAGGCTCTTACGATAGAAGATAAGCCATGACGAAAAGAGTTTGCAGTGAGTATGCTGAACAGGCTAGAAATTGAGCACAGAGTGCATATCCTTCTTGCAGCTTATGGTTCACACGTAAGAATACGCCAACAAATTTTTAAAAAACCTTGAGGTATTTACCATTATTACAGAACAAACCAAACACGAATGCCTCAAAAAATAAATTTTGGTTAAATTTTTGAAATTGTAGCCATAAGTTATTCAAAATCTGAAACGCTAAAACCACAACAGTCTGTTTTGCCTTGAAGCTTATCAGGTGGTACGCCTATTCAAATAGAAGTATAAGTGTATGCATGAAACTAGTATATATATGCGCACAGGGTGATCGCGATCTTTTTATGAATTTTTGATTCTATGATCGTATTTCAATGATTATACTCTTATACTCAACAATAAGCTTCCAAACAGATCAAAAGTACATAGAGCCACACATGGAGGGTTTTTGGAATGGCCATCCAGAAGTCCAGATCTGTCTGTAAATGATTGTTGGTTGTGGGGAGATATCCGATAAAAGTTATATCAAAAGCCTGTACCCAATACTTTGAATGAGTTGACTACAAAACTAAGGGAAATTAACAATGAAAACATCAGAAAAGCTTACCAATCTTTTGTGCGACGTTGCTATTTTCGCGTGGCTACTGAAGGTGGTTATATAGAGTATTTTTTTGTGAATATTGTTTTATGACTCTCTGACAGTTGTTGTATTATGCATATATTTGGTAGATATATACTTCATCATTTTTATAAATCCCCAAAGAAGTCGCAATCACCCTATATATATATATTTGCCACGTTACCGGGTAGAGTACTCACAATCAAGCGAGAGGAGTGTATTAAGAGAGAGTGATTTAAACAAGATTTTAAGTTGATCAGGCGTGCGTGAGATCATATTCAAATAGATCCTATTTGAATAAGATCTCATGCAGGCCTGACGAGCCCTCGGGCGAAACAGCTGTTTCAAAATTAAAATTTGTTTATATTAAGCAAATTTAATCTTTAATTGTTTGTTAGTTATTAGTAGGACCATTTTTTTGACCTAAAAAAATATATTTTTGACTTTATTTTAGCAAAATTTTGACTTTATTTTGACCTAACCGCTTTCGCCTATTATTTATGTCTTGTTGCACTATTTTAATTAAAAATGTTTTATAATCCGCAATTTACATAAGCTTTTAAACAAGAAGGTAGCCTACTTTAAACATTTTCTCAATCACTCAGTCTTGAAACTAATGCAACAAAACGACGCATGACGTCAAAGCCCAGGATAACAAGCCATTGTGTGTATCGGTATCAATTAGTGTGTAATACAAAAAATGCGTTGTTAACGCAACTGTACTGTACATTAACAGTCTGTCTATGATGTTTTCAACGAAAGCCACATAGTATAATTACCAGGACTTTTTATTGTAATACAGCATCATATATTTTTTTACGTTCTTAACATCAAAATTTCTGTCTTTTCTCAGTAATTTACTGAGCATAGAAAACGACCTCTCAACAGCAGCAGAGGTTGGCTGGGCTTTTTGCAATAGTGCGTAGCTTATTGGATCAATTGTCAAGTTGGTACAGTTTATTATTGTTTCTAAATCAGAGTTGGACAGTCGTTTTTTAATGTAATTTATAATTGCGCACGGATCATCATCGAATTGCATATTCTTCAGCAGTCCGTATGCTTCGGTTATCGTGCAGGCACTTTTTTCTAAGAACTCTACGTTGGCTGCTAGAGTCCGGTATTGATTTATTTTAATCAAGTCCGGCACCAAATCTTCCACATTGATAGCGTCTTTTGTTCTGCTGACTAAGAGGCCTGCACTTGTCCAATTGTTGACAATGGTACGAACAGCTGGAAGGTTCTCACTGTAATATAAAGACAGCTCTAAGCCAAGTTGCCCATCTTGTAATTACAGGTTCAGGAGGAAATGGCAGACCAGCATCATGAAAATCTTTCTTGCGATCTTTGTTTTTGATTGTTCTGCCTTGATCGTTGCTATTATTTCATCAATATTTTTAAAATGAGCACGCACACGCATAGCGCAGTTATGTAGTAAGTGCGCAACGCAGGTGACATGCATCAAAGAAGGGTATAATTCCTTTAATGTCTTTCCAGCCAAAGACATGTACCGAGCAGCATCAGTCAAGAACAATGAAAAACTCTCGCGTTTTATTTCAAGTTGTCGCAATATGTCATCCACAGTGTGCAGAATAATATTGCTATTAACATTGCTACCGCTGTCAAGTGGATGGCAATCAACGAGAAATGTCTGATTTGGGGCATCTAAGCTGCCCACAAGCGCACCAATATACTTTTGTTTAGCAATCTCTGCTTCATCCACAATTAAAAAAATTTTTTTGTCACGAAGTAATTCTTGAATTTGTTCTTCTTTTTGGGATGCTAATTTAGCAACACATGCCCGGGCTGCAGTCTCCAAAGGCAATACTTTTCCCATTGTAGCAAACAAAGACTTTAAAAAAGAATAATTCAGATTATGAAGTGAGATATCTGCAGCTAAGAATGAAGAGACAACCTGTTCCTTGAAGTTTACTTGATCGAGTTGTAAAAAGGTTTGCTTACTTTGGGATTTGCTCTTCGTTTCCAATTTTCTTTGGTATTGCTTACTTTTTCGGTGGCTTTCCACAAAAAACTTTTTGTCGCATTTGACTAACACGTCGCAAAGGTTGCATCACAAGTCGCGGGCAGGAGTTGCCGAAAACTCATCCGGATATTCCTGGCAAATTTGCCTAACTTTCGCTGTAGAAGATTTGGCTTGTTTAGGCATTCTTTGCTTTGCAAGCTACGACTTGAAAAGACCACGTGTAAAGAGCGCAAAGCGATTAATTGTCTAACAATTATGTGTTTATGCATCAACAATGACGATTTGATGCATAATAAGTATTTCCTTCTCAATTACGGCACGCATTTTTACCATCGCAACTATTTGAGAAGTTTAAAATCAAATAAAACTGGGCATAAATTTTCAATAGAAGCTCAAAAATTCAAAAAAATATGAAAATAATATAAATTTGTTTGTTTTTGTAAGGAAATTTTTGATGAAGACAGTTTTGACTTTATGGAAAATTTAGACTTTATTTTAACTTATAAAATGTACCAAAACAAACTCCTGAACACCTGAAACGAACGTTAGTACACGTTTGATCACGTTTGATATTTTACTAAAAGGTAAATGGTACCCTCCTAATTTATTCAAAGTACCCTCCTAATTTATTCAAAGTTTTATCGCGCAATTTCGTTTTTTAAGGTTGCGCAAAGGCCTCAAAATGGACGTAATAAAGATCAATCTATGTGCGAACAAAATTTCTTAATTGATTCGACAGTCGTATGTTCAAAAAAGTTATTACTGCATTAGAGCGAATTTCTTCATATTTGAATCATTTGCCTGTCTCTGTTATACAATATTTAAAGCAGACTGCAATTGTTCTTCATTTTTGAAACAACCCAACTGAGTCGTTCGCTGTATGAAAGTCACTCCCCTTTGGCGTCGTTGTTAGTGGTTGTAAGAGAGCAAATAACATAATGAGCAATTTTAAGATTTTCATTTTCGTTCAAGTTTCTGGGTTCGTTTCAAGAAAGCTGTTCTGCACACCTAGACTACCAAACCACCTCCAGCTACTTTTGGTGAAAAATATCCAGTTTTCTGTCCTTGGTGTTTGTCATATTCACAGGGTTCTTGGCAGTGGTTCCTCTTCTACATCCACGTTTTTAAAAGCTTTTGGCACAGTTAGTTTTGCAGCTAGATTAATGTCAGGATCAAATAAGCTACGACAAATAAAGTCGGTGAAACCTATCACAAATCACCAGCAATCTTACGTAAAGCAGCTTCTTTAATTTGAGGTTGAGGGTACCTATAAAGTGATCAATGTAGGTTTAAGATGTGTCTGACTGCTTGCGGAGAAAGTGGTGCCAAGGACCAAGCTTAATATATATTTTGTTTTTAAAAAGAGTTACGATCCAAACGACGTTAGTATGGCAAAATAGGCGGGACTATCCCTAAAGTACGGGTAATAGAAACGCATCGTCATCATTAGGTCTCATGTCGAGTGCAAGGCATTTTACGTGGCCCCCCACCTGCCCAATGTCCTACATGGGACTGTATACAAAGCAAACCCAAACAATCTAACACAAAGCACGAGACTTACATACCGTTTACTTTTGAACCAGGTTCGTTTTGACGTTACTGCTAACCCTTTAAGTATGGACTACAACTGATTACCTTACATAAAGCTGATCACACAACAAGCGGTTTGGCATAAAAGACCTTCCAAAGGTTATTAACTAAATGTGGTGCTTTAAGGCAAAGTTGGCAGCTCGTGGTTTTATGTCAGCGAGCCTCGGCGCGCGACGAGATCAGCTCGAAAGACGCGGGTTCCAGCCCCACAGAAACCAGACACGACTCCATACACCTCCGGACAAAAATTGGTATTATAATAGGTCACGATCCGAACAACGTTAGTACAGCGAAATAGGCAAATTTCGCGAGAATTATGTCGACACCTCCCTACTCATTCTCTTAATAAGAAAATCATTTAGTAAATAAAGATCACTTAGTAGGTTTTGAAGAGTTAGTTTTTGAGATTTGTTTTGTTTTGGAGTTTTGGAGATTAATTTAGGGAAATCATTGAGTAAATCAATCAGACAATTTCATTATGTCAACGGCATGCCAACGAGAATGTGTCAAAGAGTTTATATCAATTATCGTTTTAGGCGATCTATTCAATTAATCTATTATGCTGCCAAACGTTCCTGCCAGTGGCGGGAAAGGTGTCCCAAAATGGATTTAAACAGCCATGGAGGTGCCAGAATTAGTGAAGTGCTATTGGTTAAGCGAAGGCACGCCCCTCTCATCGTAGTGACGGTACAGTTGATAAGTACCTGCGGCAGTCTATTGCATGATTAATTTGTCGGCTTCTAAAATCCATTTGGACACAGGGCCTAATGGCGTTTAATTCGCTAGTCTTAGAAGGAGTTATCACGACGAATAGACTGCTTTGATCTGCTACAGTTAGGTGGAGGATTTCCGTCAATAATGACTCCACAAGCCAACTTGCTAGATTTTTTCCTCAGTATTCTTTTTATACTGAGTTCTGGGATGCCGAAAGAGCAACAAAACTCCTTGCTCACTCGTTTAAAAGCTTTTGTCACAAGTCAAAAATCATCGTGCTGCAAAAAACGGTTAAAAGCAACCACACTGATTTACGTTCACAGAGCGTAAAATTTTATGCAGCATTGAGTTATCCATAACCAACTCGGCAAATATCTGTGCCATTTTGAAGCAAAATATGCTCAACAATTATGTTACATAGAAGACAGCTTTTACCTGTTGGTGAAAAAGCAATCACCGTTTTGGTATCCCTGGCTGAGAGCCAAGTAAAAAATTCCCAAATGCCGTTTTCAAGAAATCATTATTCTGTCACGAATAATGATTTGGAGCAACTTTAAAACTTGTCGTTTTGATGTTGTGTAGTTGATTGCTTCACCAAACTTGTTTACAACATTTTGATTGCAAGATTGTGATTGTGACGTATATTGGCCCAGTAAGGAATTGACCAAATTGGTACAAATGACATCACAGTAATTTCCATTGTTGTTTTTACTAGTCTTTTACAAAATATAGAATGTTTTTTGATTAGTGTAAATATACTTCTTATGTAACTGGTCAGGTCTGCTGGTGTCGCCTGCAGGATCCCCATCATTAATGTCATAGTTTACAATGAATAAAATCAATCTTCTTCTTCTTTTTCTTCTTCTTCGTGGGTAAGGGTATCCATTTACCGATGGGATCAGATACTAGCTATAGTGGTATTAAGCCAGCGTCGGGCATCGTCAAGTAAAACCGTCAGACCAGCCACCCCTCGAGGTGCCTGATGTATGGGGCACGCTGAGATAAAGTGGTATGCCGTTTGTTCGGTGGCGCCACACTCGCAATTGGACGAGGGAGCGAGACCTCATTTGTGCATGGACAAATGAAAACGTCCAAAGCCAGACGTCAGGCGATTGAGCTTAACCCAAGATGTTCTGGCTAAGCCCATTCCAAAGGGCCTAGAACTGGCCATGGGAATGAAAACGTGGAATATTGATGTGCTTTTAGAATACTCCCCACTCCATCTATTATTTGTCCACTGAGCCACGCCGATGCTCAGTTCAGATAGGTTATTTAATAGTTTCCGAGCAGCCGGCACAAATGGGCGTTCATTCCGTCTCTTCTGAGGCACATCTGGTGGTCCGGCTAGTTGACCGTGTAAAATATGATCTGGGTCCAGGGTGCCACGCTTGGCCAAGGAGAGTGTCGCCCGCAAGCGGCGAAGCTGAGCTGGCTGGATGTTTTACAGAATTCGCAGGTGGTCCGTTGGAGTAGGACGCAGGCATCCAGTGACAATGTGCAAGGCTTCATTCAAAACACTGTTGATGAGACGGGTGTGTGTGCTGCGACTCACAACTGGTATGAAGTACTCAGCTGTTGAGTAAATCAAGGACAGGGCAGCTGTACGGAGTGTTTTAGCGCCAGCGCCCCATCCCGAACCCGCAAGTCGCATCAGAAAATAAACAATTTACAAACATACAGTTGGGACATACTTCTTAACATGCGTTCGCAATCCCGAGTTATGCGCTAACATGGGTGGAGCGCCATCTGTACAAAGTGCACAAAACAGTTGCTATTTGGTATTGTTTGCCTTAAAAAGGTATCACTAGTTTGATGAATGACTTCGCCTCGCGTTCTTGGCAGCAAATCTGTACAGCGCAAAACTCATCTTTGTAAAAACTATTGTAAGCGCAACGCGCAAATGCAATAACCTAGGAGCAGGATAAAACAAACATGAACTCCTCCAGGGGCAAGGCAACAGTTCAGCTGACTTCAATCAATGGACGACTTGATCTTTGATATCCTCTGACATTAATAATATTCTTCGTTACACAGTATTGTCTTAGAACAGTTGATCCCAAGCTGTGGGTCGTGAGTATAACGAAAGTTAATTAGATTTTGGATTACTTTTATCTGGCAGAACGGCGAACCAAAACCTCAAGATGCTGTTAGTTGCGTCGCAAATCTACCAAGTTTGTTTCAAATGCCTCTCGCGTTGAAAAAAAAATAAGCATCAACACTGGTTTCCATTGGGCGTAGATTGCAAGCGCGGAGTGAAAATTCTTTGTTTCTCTATTTAGCTTTAACCGCGGAGCGCACGATCCCATATCATCCTATCCCAGTACGCTCATAAAGCTATTTTTAAGCAAAAATTTTCCCTCCAGGTCCAATTTTTCGAAATCAGAAGTCTATTATTTTACTTTGATTTCTAACTTAGGAATTTTTATCACATTTAACTATGTCGCTAAACTCCACGTGCCTATTTTAAAATAAAGATTAGTCCTACTTACAAACAGCCTATCAATGCAAATATTTATCTATTCCTTTCCCAGAGTAACTAATTCAAAGTTGTGGGTGGGCGCCAAAGCACCTCAAATGTCAACCTCGCCATTAATAATTTGAAGTAATCTTATTCACAAAAAAGCTGTTGTTCAACAAATAACCAGCTCCTATGATAACTGATCAACAAACTTCAATTACACTTAACACAAATGCATTTTTTTTGCAATTAAAGATTTCAAGAAGAAGCACTTACGTGTACTCAGACAGAATTATGTCAGAAATTGAGGCTTCTACGAAACTGCAATTAGATCAGAAATGCAAGGGTATCGAAAAACGTAATTTACTTTGACACAAACGTTTCAAGAATAATTACGAGCGAAAATATTGGGTTGGTTTATTTGTCGATGTGGCTCACTGCTGGAGGCCACATCACAACTGAGTCACACATACTTTGCTGCAAAAAATTTGTATGCCTTAAAGAGTAAGATTAGTTGGCGGCGAGACAAAACTATACGTCGTAATTGTGAGATGGAAATCCTTACTGTTCAATTTTTATAATCTTGTCCATTTACCACTGCATTATTAAAAAAGCAGATTCATACCGATATGTCTGTACATACCGGTTCCTGTCTGGTTTCGTTTTGCTGTATTGTGCGTGTTGCTTCAGAAGCAATTGCCTATATAACGCAATGCAGTGTAGTGAAGTGTGATGCCCAAATTCGGTCAACTTTACGCAAAGTCGCCCAACTTCGCCCATACTGTCAGTACGATAAAACAAAACAGGTACGCTAAAGTACAGTATGTTGGTGTAAACTGGGCATTAGGCTTGAGTGGCTTGGTGCAAAAAATTGGTTTCAAAAAGATTGGTCACTGGTTCCCGAAGACTTCACAAATACACCCGACGCTTGTTGTTTAAAACACCTAGCGCCCATAGGCATAGCTTTGGAGAGCGGAGCCATGCCACTCAAAGTTTCGAATCCGGTCAAGGAATAAAGGCATTTTGGGCTCAAAATAGAAAACCATTCACGTTTTTAAAAAAGCAGTGGATGCTTTTTTAATTTTTGACCCCGAATGCCTTCATTTCTTCAAAAGTTTATCTCCAAAAACATGTCAAAAAGTTAATTTCCATAAAAAAGGTCTTCACCTTACTTTTTGGTCGAGAGCAATTATCTGCTAAATGTTAATTTCAAACAAAAAATTATTCCACAATTTCTTATTTTTGGTCCTCCAAAAATTTACTCATGTGTATACCAATGCTTGCCCCCTTTCTGGAAATTCTGGCAGCTGCACTGACTAAAGTTAGCAACCAGCTAAATTTAAATATGTAACTCAAATTGTTCTTGCAAAAAGTTATGGTATATTTAGTGGAAGACAAACGTTGAAAAACTGTTACTTATTGAAATACCAAATATACAATAATCACGACGGAAAGAACAAGTTGGATTTTATCAAAAGTGTGAAATTTTGTCGCGAATTAGGCCTGAGGACTGGGGTACTGGAAATCTAAGGGTCCACTTAACGCCGCAGAGCGACATATGCCGCGCTTCGTTGCCTTGCCACAGCACAAATTTTACTGCCGCTTCAACGGAAAGCGTGATATCACTCGAATGTTTTGCTGCCAGTGCGGAAACCGTATGTAAACAGCAATAAAATTGACTGCTGTTAAAGGTTGGGAAAGCTCTTAGTTTAACTCCTTCGCTCCCGCGAAGCAGTCCTGAAATTCTTTGTAACAGATGCAAAAAAACGGCTAATTTGCATAAAAAAACCATTAATCATGTTTACTTTTATCATTCACTGGTTTTAAGCCATTGGCTATTATATCGATTATGTTATATCGCTGAAAAGGAAATTTCATCCCAGTTAGCGTAATGTGCATTCTAAAAACAATGCCTTGTGACTCAAAATGAAGCAAAAACATCTTTACCCCCTTCATTTTTTGGTGAGGGAAACCAATGTTACCCCAAGTTCAAAAGATATTATAGGCCTCGCGTGTGGATAAATTTTTTTGAAAATGGCCGCTAGATGATGTAAAAGAATTACACTTTTAAGACAAAATGTCAAAAATTACCAAACGACAAATTTTTTGTACAATTTTTAATTTTTTTGAAGCCCAGAAACCAAATTTTTGGCCTTTTTGGGGGGTCCTGGAATCTACTGCAACTACTCTTTTCATCAGTCGTTACGTAATAACTCTGCTTATACCACCTAATATTGCCTATCTTTGAAAAGACAGGTTATTCCTGATTCAAATGATATGCAGTTTAAATAGATTATTTTGTTGCTTAAGGTGAAACATAAGCTACTCTTTCCCTTCCCCTTTTTGCTGGGAGAAAACTAATTTTGATTGATTATAGCCCGCCTGTCAAAGTAAATAAAAAGTGCTTTGTTTGCATTTTCTCCTTGGTAACTTGATACCACGTGATAAAAGAACCGCGCTATTTTATAAAAATGTTTTAAGGTTTTTAAAAGGGGTGTTTTCTTCACAATTTGCAATTTTATGAGGTCTAGCACCAAAATTGGGGGGGGGGTTTTGGCCGGTACCGAAGATAATTTAGGGTTTATCATGTAGGCTAGCCTTTTTACCAATCAAAACTTAGCCTAAAATATGTATTATAATATATTTTTAAAAAGGAAATTTCTTCAACTTTCAGATAATATAAAACTTAAAACTAATATCTTATTGACAAAGATGAAGCAGAACCATTTTTACACCCCTTCTTTTTTGTTGGAGGAACCAGATTATCACCCGGAGTACCCTACCTTGCAAAATCTATAAAAAGTGTTTGATGTACACCAGCTCCGTGGAAACTTGATACAGGGCGCAAAAATGAGTTATGTAAACGCATAAACATGATTTCAAATTTGAAAAGAGAGTACTTTTTGTGTGATTTGCATTTTCTGAGGTCTAGCTATCAAATTTTGAGTGTTTTGGGCCGGTATTAAAGATAATTATAGGTATCATGCTTCATCAATCATTATAGAATAACTCTTAGCCTAAACCTTGCAACAATATATATTTTTGGAAAGGAAATTTTTTAAACTTTCAGATGAGATGTAGTTTGAGAGGAAAATTTTGTTGCTAAAGATGATACAGGACTATGTTGATTTCCCTACCTTTTTTGGGGGGAGATCGCCAATTTTTTTGCTTTCAATGTTTTTAGAGTCGGCTATCTATCGAAAATTCCACAGACTTCATTTTTTGATCAATCTTTCTGAAAACTTAAATACAGACAGCTAAATAACCATGGATATCAGGAAAAACAGCCAAAAATGTACCGAACGAATTAGTTTTTCTACAAATTGCACTTTTGTGAAGCTTAAAAATCCAAATTTTCAATGTTTTTCACCGGTACTGAAAACAGATTAGGCCTACAAAATTTTCCAATTTCATCAGTTAGGCCTACAAAATTTCCAATAACTCTTAACCTGAACCATGCAACAATATATATTTTTGGAAAGGAAATATCTTGAACATTTTGACAATATGTAGTTTGGGATAAAAATTTTGTTGCTAAAGATGATACAGGACCATGTTGACCCCCCTTTTTTGATGTAAAAATTACCAATTTTTTTGCTTGGTGTCGGCTATCTATCAAAAATTCCACAGACTTCATTTTTTCATCAATCTTTCTGAAAACTTAGATACAGACAGCTAAAGAACCATGAATATCAGGAAAAATAGCCAAAATGTACCAAACGAATTAGTTTTTCTACAAATTGCAATTTTGTAAAGCTTAAAAAAAGGCAATTTTAAAATTTGCCGTTGCAGGGGTTTGAATTTATAATAAAAATTCCGGCGGGAAGTGGTTAATTACAGAAATATATTTAGGAAGAAAACTTTTGAAGGGTTTCCCATTATTGTACAGGAAAGTTTGACAAAAATTAGGATGACCTATTTAGTTTCGCAATGATTTTTTATGTAAATTTCTCGTGGCAAGTTACATGAAAAGACTTCCATTGCAATTTACAACAAATTCCATACAAATAGAATAAATAGCCTTGTTATTTTATGACAACAAATCACGGTAAAGTAAATGAAATCTAAAGTTTGCTTGCAAATCAAAAACACATTACCCTATGTAAAATCGCACAATAGGTGAACAAATTTTGAATAGCTTAATTGGTCTTCCGGCATCAAGGAAGTGAGTGAGAAACGTGGCTTCTGGGTCTCTTTCCTTCTTCGCTACACCAACATTAGAACCATAATAAATAAACGCAGCCCGAATTGAGCTCAAAATGTAATTGCAAAAGGGATCGCACCAGATTGTAAAATAGATCTAGCGTTATTTCTGTGATTGTATAAAGGTCGCTGTTTTGGCGTCTCAGTTCTTGCGTGGTTATTGAAAGAATCAAATAAAAGTTTGTTGTGAAGGAAACGGTCTTGACTTGAGAGTAACCTCAAGATCAAAGAGTAGGTAAAAATTATGTTTTTGCAAGAAATCAAATGACAACAATGTCCCTTTTTAAAATCTTAGAGTAATCGGAAAATTTCTTGTGTTAAAATGCGTTGAAGACCTAACAAAAATCAATGCAAGACATTCGAAAAGACCTATGGAATACTTAAACCTGTACCAGCACCAGTGCAAGTACTTGCAACCAAGTGTTTATAATCAAAAATATAGGTCTAATTATAGAAAAACAACGCACCCAGTCGATGGGCTAAATTGCTTACTTTTTAGCCGTATAAACAACCACTATGGTGGCGCTTATATCCCACTTTGTCTTTGTGCGCTCTGCACTCTTTAGAACAAGTAAATAAAAGTTTGTTAAACGATTGAGGTGCTTGTGAGTAAGATCAGTCACGATATAAAGTAGGATGCTCGGGGTTGGGGGCACAGGAGCCATGCACTGTTATCTACAACAATCTGTTGTTACTGCTCTCACAAATGTTTCTTGCATAAAGCCAGCGGAGTCGGCGAGGACTGTAAACGTATTGAACAAAAACAACCACCGCTTATCACCGTTCAAAAATTGTATTTATGGAGTGCAAAACACTTATGCTGGCAAGCCGTACTTTGTTCAACTTCAGCAAAGACGTTGGAACATCAAGCTATTGCTTTTGAGGCTTCGGGTATAAAACTAGCGGCTAGGTTTTGAACTGCTGACATTTTAATGGAATACATATTATCAATTGCCACGATCAATCAACTTATTATTTAAAATGAAAGTCACATGCACTATCAAATTGCAAGTCTCGGAAAAAATTGATAGCATAAAGGCAACTTAAAAACAAGACTATTACTTTGCAGCCTTGGAAGGTATAGACCAGAGCTTCTCAAGCTACGTGTCATAACTCCATTTGAGGTCGCGAACTGTAATTTTGAGGTCGCGAAACAAATTCACAACATACTGGCTTGATTCATTGGAATTTAAGCTTTTGTAACCTTCACAAGAAAATTTCAATTACTGTGGGTCTGTGGTAAAATTGTTTTGTTCTGCGATTTTAAAAGCAACTACTTATATCACGGTGTGAGTTGTTAAGTGGAATGTATGTCTTAGCTATCGAATGAAAATAATCAAAAAATCCCAATAATTATTATGTTAGGCCCTAACTGTCGTCAGGTACTGATCGATATTGGTCTTGTTGCGAGGAGAAAATTTTCTTATTTGATAAAAATCGACCGTAAAAGTCGCAAATGACAAAGTTTCGGAGGAAAGAAATAAAATAAAGAAATTAGGAGGAAATAAAAACATTTGCATAAAGATGTAAATAAGTTTACAAAAACAAAACAGTTAAAAACACACAATTCTTACTTGTCATGCGGAAATATTGGAAATGTCGAGAAAAAAGCCAAATTTTATTTTCCACAGTCCAATAAGGATTTATACCGCCTTTTTGTAATTAAAGATTGTTTTTTCAAGCCTGACAAGGCAGCCTTCAACCAGTTATTTTTGATAGCTGGTGATTGCTGGTTTTTTTTACGAAGAGCCAAGTGAAAGTTAATCAAAAAAGGTATCAGTTATTCAAGTTGTGCATCTCACCAGCAGCGCATTTAGAGGTGCCATGCCTCTTTCCGTTGGCCTCGACACGAAAATTCAAAATCTGAAAATATTAGGTACATTTGCATTCACATTTGATAGTTTTGGTATGTAAGTAAATATGTTTTTTTGATAGCAAGCACTTTTAGCTTTCAGTTTGTTTCATTCCTAAGTCATCGAGCGCATCCATCCTATTGGAAGCGGTTGACAATTTTATAAACTAAACTGATTATTTTTGTTCATTGTTATTCGCTAAACTGTTTCCGTTAAGCGGTTTTTTTCTATTACTGTATGTTTTTTTTATAAATTGTGTGCTACGTGCATTTGTATGAGTTTGCCTGAACAAAAATATCACTTGAGATTTGTGATCAGTGGCGCATTTGAGGGAAAAAAGTGATGTGAAAACCAAACGGTAAAAAAGAATCAAAACATGTAAAAAAACAGTTGTCTTGGAGACCCAAGAAAGCAAAATTCTTGCTTTCAAAAAGTTTTCTTTGTTTAATGCTCCCCTTCAAAAGAAGATAGAGCTCGCTCGTTTTACAAGATAGCTTGATAACAAGGTTTAGCTTATTTGAAGCTCCGCCTACCCAAATTTGTCTCTGAATACACCATTATTTGTAATAGGACGTTTGTTGTTTGATATCATTTAGGTGTAGGCAACCAATGACGGGATCACATAGAAATTGCTTTTTTTTAAATGGGGTCACAGAACAAAAAAATTTGAATAGCTTTGCTATAAACCAGCGGTTCTCAATTCATTTTGAAGCCCGCACCTCCTCCTGATGGAAAAATTATTTTTGCACCCCTTGCACCATTTGATGTAATGTTTTTTGCATTATCATCGCTGATATCAATAGTCAGAGAAGAGAAGTTCGCACTCCAAGAAGTCCCTTCTCGCACCCCCAATTGAGAATCGCTGCTATAGACCAATATGTTCCTCAATGACAAAGCTTTACAATACAGGGTGTCTCAAAAGTAAGTATACACTTTAAAATTTGAATAACAATCTAATGGCTTATTCAAATTTGTCAAAAGTTTACAAAAATATTCTATAAACTACTAGAAACAGATTACCGTCCTAATATATCGTTGAATTTATTTATTGACAGAATGTTAGACCTCAACGTGGAAACCACCAATTTCGGGAGATTTCAGCCTCCTTTTGGCGCATTCTTGCCCGATACCCTGCAATAAATCTTGTGTAACTAGTCCACATGATGCTCTAATGTTTTGTCCCAACTTTAAAAGGTTTTGAGGCCGTGTGGAGTAAAGTTGACAAAAAATGCTTCGGTTGAAAAACTGTTACTTTCAGCAAGATGGAGCTCCTGCACATTACACCAGGAAAGTCAGAGATTACTTAAATCAGCTTTTTTTCTCGGTAGGTGGATTGGGTGCAGAGGTCCTCTAGAATGGGCCGCTCGTTCACCTGACTTAACCCCATGCGACTTTTTTCTTTGGGATTTCCTTAAGAGCAAAGTTTACTCCACACGGTCTCAAAACCTTTTAGAGTTGGGACAAAACATTAGAGCATCATGTGGACTAGTTACACAAGATTTATTGCAAAGTGTCAAACAAGAATGCATCAAAAGGTGGCTGAAATCTCCCGAAATTGGTGGTTTCCACGTTGAGGTCTAACATTCTGTCAATAAATAAATTCAACGATATATTAGGACGGTAATCTGTTTCTAGTAGTTTATAGAATATTTTTGTAAACTTTTGACAAATTTGAATAAGCCATTAGATTGTTATTCAAATTTTAAAGTGTATACTTACTTTTGAGACACCCTGTATAATATCATGATAAACTCTGTCAAATTCAACTGACCTAACGAAGTCCAATGCTTTTTTAGATTAGTAACAACCACCCATAGATTTCATTCTGCTTAAACTCTTTCTCGGATTGCCGTGTCCTTGTTTTTTCTTTTGTTTGTTTCAGCAGTGTAGTGCGTAAAACCAACAGTTAAGTAGTTTAATGGTAAATGTAACAATATAAACTTTTGAACGTTTTAAACGGATTTTGTGCGCATTTTTACATATGCGTTTTTTGTACGAATATTTTATCTGCATGGCATGTATTATACATGTACGCTTGTCCGCATTTTTTAAAAAGGGACGAAAACCTATAAGCTTGGTTGCACGCTTGATATCTTTTCGTTCCAAATTGAACATTTTGGTTCAAATTAAACATATTGTTAAGGCTTCATATGTAGTTTCTTGACCAGGCATAGATGGTATCTTTGTTGTATTTTTTAGCATTTGGAATATAATATATGATTGTCGTGTATGCTGATCTGTTTTCGGTAAATAATAATTATGAGCGTCCAACGTTTTCAGTATATACTGAAGTATTTAGATATACTGGTATATACTGATATATCGTGTTTGCGTAAGTTATGACTAAGATAGCGTAAAAAATTTGGTTTCCGAGTTTGGGGTCAAGGATTCGACTTTGATTTTCAGTATTGTTGTTCTAACTTGGACTGGAGCAACAAATTCAGATTTTGCACGTGCTAAATGCACATGCCAAAAGAAACGTCGTATAAATTTATCGCCCTTGGCCAAACAATAACCGTAGTATGCAACACAGCCAAAATTAAAATAAACTTGTCGAAGTTAATTGTTTTTCTTTTTGCAAGCAGATGGGAGTTTTCGTCGAAGCCGATGGCAAAAGTCTAAACTGTGGGTGGACACCGTTGGTTTTTTAGCTATAATGGGAGTAGCCAGTGAAAAATCAAGATCACCTAAATTAAAATTAGAAAGTTAACTCATAAAGTTATAGCGATGGCGCATTTCTTGACAAATTTGCAAGCAATTCATGCATGTGCCTGCTAGTAATTCATTTAATGTCAGACAGCGTCATTAATGACATTCCAAGCAAATGTTCCAAAAGTTTTATTGAAAATATCTAAATTAATCGAATTAGGTGATTAAATTAATTGATCTACTGTGCTGCCAAATCTTCTTACCAATGGCGGAAAAAACATCCAAACTGGATTTGAAGAGCCATGTAGGAGCCAGAATTAATGAGTAACAGTTGTAAAAGTAAGAGTATGCTCCCCTCCCCGTAGTGGCGGCACAGCCGATAAGCTCTGCTGCAACAAATTGCTTGAATTTTGAAAGGACAGTTTTGCTTCATATGAGAGCAACAAAAAATTCAGACCCACTGTGTAAAACCTCAAATCAAGAGTCAACGGTCGTTGCACTGCAAGCAGGGTCAAAAGCAACCACATTGAGTGATTGCTACTTCGAAATTGTGCAAACTTTTATGCAGCAAAGAAGTTATCTATCACAAACTTGGCTAAAATTAACAAAATTTTGAAGCAACTTTATTTTCCACGTTTATGTTACATAATGGGCAATTTCTGCTTGTTGGTGAAAGGGCAGGCACCGTTTTGGTATCCTTGGCTGAGAGCCGAGTACAACATTTCCGAATGCCGTTTTCGAGAAATCATTAAAACAGTCACGAGTAGTCATTTAGAGCAACTTTGAAAGCTGATATTTTGATGTTATGTAACTGATTACTTAGCCAATCTTGTAAGGTTGTAATTGTGAGATGTAAGATTGTGATCGTGATCAGGGCCGGTCGTAGAAACTGCAGGGCCAAATTGAAAAACTGAGGGCGAGCCTCTGACCATACAAAAGTAAAAATTTATGTATGGTTATATTCCATGGAGTATGCTCATTTTTAACAAAAAACACATTAAATGCTTGTTGTACTAAAATTTGAAAGACAATGTAACAGTGTTATTTTTTGCAACACAAAGTAAGGCAATTACAGACATACTGTTCATACACATGTCTTTTAAAAAAGACTTGTCTTGCGTTTTATATGCAAAGTCTCTTAAAATATTTTCAAGGTCGATTATGTTTTTAGCAATGTCATTTTCTACCGATAGCATTGCCAAATTGTTTAGTTTTTCTTGTGAAATTGTTGACCGTAAGTATGCTTTGATCAGTTTTAATTTTGAACAACCTCTTTCACCTGATGCAACGGTTATAGCAGTAAAAACATTTGGAAATGCCGTAAAGCGATGGTTTACTACAAGGTATTCAGACAGAGCATGAAACTAAATGATACTGGAGGGAAGAAAAGTTTACAAACCTTCAAGTTCTTCACCCAACAGATTGCCATGAAGATCTGTAGTTTTTCCAGTAACTGCCTTTTAATCAGTGGTCTGTTTTATTGTGGTGCCTGTTATTTATTTCGTCTTTCGGAGACGCGCGGCACAACATTCTTACTATCATAAGTCATTTGTATGGTTAATTAGCCCAGTCTTTCTGTTTGGTTATTTTTTAATACACTAAGGTTTTGTAAAATCATATTGTTATAGGATAATATATTTTTATATACGTAACAAAACACAATATATCTCAAGATCAGCAATACTTACGAATCACTTGAAGAAAACAAGTCCTTAAAAAATATTCAAGAAACTGAAAGTACGACACTTATAAGAGGAAATGTGTTTTTATCGTAGACAAACCTAAACACAGACGAACACGCACTTTTGGTTGAAAAACATACCCTTTTGATTGTTGATAGAAGTGACATAACGACATTTTTCTGTTAATATAGTACGTATTTATGTATGTATGGCGAGGATTATTTTTTATTTTTGTTATGGCGTCACGAGGACGTCACATCCAATGCAATAAGCGGACATATAAATGTACGTACGTACGTACCTACGCTTCCACTCCTCCGAAATTACTGGGCGTACTAACGCGAAACTTGATACGATTGATTAGCACCCCGAGATGAGTGACATAGGTTTGATGACGTAATGATGACACCAAAATTGAAAATATTTTTTGAAAAATTTCATTTTTTAACAAAAAAATGCCATTTTTGGCTAAAATTAAAGCCGGCATTTGACCAGTCAGCCTGAAAAACTTCCACTCTTTTACGATCTGTGATGACATTATAATTGCAAATTTATTGTAAAATTGGTTTTCCTTAACAAACTGCAGGCAGTGACTCTGTTTCGATCTATCAGATGTCTTCAGTGCAGTTGGTGACCAATAAGAAACTAGAGGCTTTTAGCAAAGCATAGCTTAGACCGTCACACTTGTGGGACCTATACTAAACCAACTGTGGTGGATGATCTGTCAATACTCTGTGAAGCCGTATTACTCGTGAATGAGTGACGGTTGTCGCAGGTGCACTAAGTCTAGCAACTGCTAGAACAATAGTGCTGTCACAGCCTAGTGATCACAAGCTCTTATAGTAATGCAAGAGGCTGGCGATGCACTTAGCAAACTGCAGACAGTGTCACTGCTTCGACCTATCAAGTCTCTTCAGTGCAGTTGGTGACCGACAAGAAGCTAGAGGCTTTTAATAAACCTGGTTTTCCTCAATTTCTTAAAGCATATTGTCGTAGAAATGCAGTTGATGGCTCTTTCGAAAGATATCAACAACGTAATTCCCGAAACAGATATATTTAGATTTTATAATTATTGATGATGCAATCACCGATTTTGTGTTTGATCGCCTTTTTAAGATTAACTATTCCAAAACTACTGGACATACAAATTTTGAGCTTGGCGTCATTTGTCACCACACCAAAATGGGGTTATAAAGAGGTTGGTGACATCTTGATGAAATCAAAATTTAATATAAATTGCTTAAAATTTGCATTATTTAATTAAGAAAAGCAATTTTCGGCTTTAAACAAAATCCAGCGTCCACCTTGTTCACATCAAGAAATTTCATGTTTTCAGGAACTATAATCACGTCATGACAAAAATTTCAAGGCAATTTAAGTTTTATTTGAAACACAACATGCGCTGTTTTTTTAAGTACTCTGATTAAGCACGCCATTTTGTCTTTTTTTCTTCGACCCGCAATGCCAGCACAGTTGAAGGCGTTTATGAGTGATTATTCGAAGTAGATAATTGTGTGTCTTACGCTTTCCTTGCCAATTTTTTTACCTTTCCTTGCCGCTTTCCAAAGCCAAGATCTCGGAGTCCTGGCATTGCTTATTTAATGGCCTACTTGGAACTTTCCACCGTTTGCATAAGCTTAACTAGACATTCATATTGATCTCTGATTTTGTGAAGTTGTTTACAAGCTAACTTTTCGTTGAGTTACTAAAATACCAGACCCTTTAAAACTTTCCACAATCGCTCTCACTTCAGATTAATTCTTTGGATTATATAATGCAATACCTAACCACCTTCGACATCTGGCATCAACATCAACAACAACATCAACAACACGACAGGCTGTCGTGGGAAACCAATATTTGTAAATTTAGCTTGCCTGTTGTTTTAAACTATTGCTGATTTGACTTTTTCGATTAGCTGATCAATATCTTCAAAGTGAGATTTGACTTTCACAGCACAATTGTGCAATAAATATGCTACACGTGTCACATGAATCAGCTGAGGATACAGAGATTTCAGTATTGCACCTGCAGCATATTTTTTGCAGCACTAGACAGTAAAAGACAGAAGTTGTTTCCGTTGATTCCAAGAGATTTAACTGCATCGTCAACTGCTTGAGCAATACTGTTGCTATTTGGCGCACATGTTAGAAGTTAATAGTTGTACAAACAACTGACGTGAGTTGTTTCTTGGCTTCCAACTAGAATATTTAATGATTGTATGCCAGATAAAGTACTCTCATCAACAACAAGAAAAATCTGTTTGTCATGAGCAGCATTTGATATCCGTTGTAACTCATCTGCGCTTGATTGCAGCACTGTTTTTCTACAAGTAGTTTCAGGTGGCAAACCGTGACCAATATCGTGAAATAGGTTTTTGATATGCTTATTGTTTAACTTGGACAAAGGAATATCGGTAGACTAAAATGCCTTGGTTATCTTTTCCGCAAAATTGGTGTTACTACTCATCAAAAATGTTTGCGAAGTGTATGGGATTAGCAGTTCAGATGTGCTGCCAAACGCTTTTTGGTGTTTGGACGTATTTCGATGACTTTCAAAAACAGTGCCAGCACCAGCCCAATCGGGGCCAACCCCGAAACTCAGCGCTGGGCTCCTTTCCCACTTTTGGTGTGTAAGTAAAATGAATAATGTAAGAAAATCATTGGCCGATGCATAATTTAGCGTTGGTTGCGTTCCATATAGCTTCTCTAAAAAATAAATTTGAAAAAAGGCAATCTGAAAAGTAACTCACATTTAAAATATATCGCCAAAACTATAAGCCATGCTTCATTTAAAACAATTCAATGATATTTTAGCGCTTACGAAAGCAGTTGCATGATAAGAAACCGTAAAACAAAGAAAACCCTTTTCTGAAAATTTCCCTGCTGGTTTTCAAAACGTTTTACGAACTTTCTCGGCGGCAAATTCATCTACTACGTGATTAAGATGCGAATCTCGCACACACGCCCTTTCGATGGAGATCATTGCTAATGAGGAGGGGCTTTCATCCATCATAGGGGGTCTGTGAAAGGTTTTGATTAATTTCAACTTGCTGAAACTTCTCTCAGCACCTGCTACCGAGTCTGGGCATGTCAGCAGAACTCGAAGAGCTCCACACAAGTTTGAATGCATTTTCAACAGCTGTCTTCGATGTGAATAGGTCAGAAAATCATTGCCTGTTTTGAAGTGTCCTTGGTTTTTCCTTATGATGACCACAAATCGTTCCAACTCATCATTTAGTTCTAGCAGGTCAATATCTCCGATAGTTTTGTAAAAATTCTGAAATGCACTGGGAAGCGATTGTGCTTGTACTCTCACAAAAAAATTCCTTGATTATAACAAAATTCAAAAATTGCACCCATCGTATGCATTTTCTCAAGGCAGTCTTGTAAAACACATATTGCATGATCTATCAATGGCAAAAAGAAATCTGTTGTAGGCTGGTTTTCTTGCGACATTTCACTACTCTCGTCCTCTGCTTTATATTCAAGTACTCTTCTTTTTTTCTGGGTCTGTTTTCCGCAAACCCAATATCGATCTGCAAAGCCTCAGCAATTTTACGTGCACAAGTTACCGCACTATTGTAAACACTATTGCGATATTTCTTTAAGGCTTTTTCTGTTGCTTTAATTTCTATTTCGACTATTTCTAATGAAACACCAGTGGTTTACATAACCTTGCTGGTTTTGTTGATTTCAAAAAAAAGGTCATGCCAAATGACAATAGACAAAATGAAGCTCCATGATTCAATCCCAAGTATCAATGCACAAACATTATTAACTGTTTTACCATCCTTTTCTTTTAAGCAATAACTTTCCAATACTTTTAGAGCTTTGAGCACACAAGTCAAATGGTAACGCAAAGGTGAGATGTAGCGGATCAGACTCTCCTAGCGAGAAACAGATTGCGATTTGAGTGATAGCAGCACATTCTTTTTTGGTATGTTCCAGCGATGCGTTAAAGAGGAAAACAGTACATACAATTGCGTCAACACACCAAAAAATAGCAATGCGTCAGCGGAAGATTTCGCGCTATCTACTGCAACGAAAATCAGTGAATGATTAGCCCATGGAGCATAAAACGCTTTTGAATTAATTTGCGGAAATCTAGCTTGGAACCCAGCTTCTTTATCTTTCATGTTAGCTTCATTGTTGTTGGTTACCCGACCCCTTCTGAGGAATGGAGGCATGGCGGAAGACCATGGAGCTCCAGAAGCCGGGAAACTCTCTTAGGTCTGGACCAGAGGTCGTAGAGGGACTCGCCAAAGAGTGAGCGGCGCAAAGGGTTCGTAGCTGGACAGTGCAGAATGAGATGAGAAGCTCCATTGTCGTAGCAATGATCAGGAAGATTTAACCCTAATTCTTCGGATTGTTTTTAGAAGACATTCAGTAAGCTTTTTCCAGTGCTGTCATTGACTCTTAAATAATTCCCAAAAGCCATATTTGCCGTGGCACCATTGTCATCACGTTGAACGAAACGCAGAATTACAGTTCACTGCTCTCGATGTGAAATATCTGAGATACAACATATTTGGCCTGTTTAAATTGCGTAAGAAGTACTTTTTCAGCTTATTTCGAATTTATCAATTTATTTCGAATTTAATCAAATTTATCAAGTCATTCTGAATATCTTTGTTTAAATAATGTTGCTTAGATTTGGGCCGAATTAGCCTGTTTTGTAATTCATTCAAGACGAGACCCTTTTTCGCAAGAAGTTCAAATAATCCCAAAAAATTACCATTGTGCGGTGAACCAAGAATTTCGTTCGACCTTCTAAAAGCCAAATTTCTTTTTGCCAAAAATATTACGATATCAATTAGCCGCTCCTAAACATTTCTCCAAAATGTTCTTTTGACAAGAAAAATATGCATTGAATGTCTATCCACGCAGATCGAGTGCTAATATCTTCTTAAAGCAAAAGCCAATAATAAAAACTTTTTATGATAGACACCATTTTCATGTTGCTTTAATTTTTGGCAAAACCGCTCAAGTGTTTATGCCGCTACAAAATGGACTGTCTGAGTTGCTATAAAGTTTGTAGCAAAGGCAAATTGCTTTATCGTAATCTCGAGAATACACCAACCATGACTAACCAACAGTCTCTCCGTTAAGCAAAACACGTTTGTAATGTGTAGATGAAAATTGTCTTTTTGCTGCATTGTAGGGAAACTATTACAACTAAATATCCTCTTTTAACAATGTCAATTTGTTATGAGTCAAATATAATGTCGGGCCACTTATTTGGGTCATTAAGGAAAGGATTGTACAATGGATGGGGAAGTGATGGTGATGTATCGATGGTATTTTTTAAGTTGTTGCACCAGTAGATGTAGACAATTGATTTTGCTCAACTGATTTAGACAAGATGTTTATTGATTCTGAAGCGAACTCTGCTGCACATATTAAATTCGAATTATCGTTGTCAGGATCCGATAATTGTTGTGTAACATTATCTTCAACTTCTGCTTCATCAACCAAAAAAATTGTGTTAGTTTGGTTGTTTTTCTTGCTGCTTTCTGAGCAGCTAGCGCTTGATTTTATTTCTGTGCTCCAGGTTTGTAGCATTTCATTATACAGTACTTCCCACTTATCTGAAAATAACCTAGCAACTAACTTCTGCAAAATACACACTTTTTAGTGATAGTAATGTAGTGGTTCCCAACCTTTATAATGACCCGCACCCCTAAAATATCTTAATATGTTCTCGCACCCCTAAAATATTTTGACGTGTAACGAATTCATATGCTGACTTTTTTTTTTCTTTGAAGATCAGCATCGTCTTGGGCTGAATTGGAAGACCGTGCACCAGGCATGCTGTAACTAGACACAGATTGTGCAGAACAATCAGCCCAGGATGAACTGAGCATGACAGTACAATAATGTAACACAAAAACCTGAGTGACCATTTCGCACCCCTGATAATGCCTCGTACCCCTGATTGAGAACCCTAGTAGTAATGGTTCAGTGTAGTGGAAAGGAAAATCAGAAATAGCCTAGCAAACGACATAGCTAACGCACTTCTACTATATGCTGTCTAGTTTACTCTAAATACTGGTACGTTCTATTTGCTCTTTTCTTGGCTATTTGCTTATTTTTCTCAATGTTATCTTTTTTGAAGTTAACCTAATTTCTTTTCGGGTTGATTTCAAGTCGCCTGCTTTCATACCAGAGAAATAAACTTTCACATCTGTTTTAAGTGAAAATCGCACCGAATTCGATTCCATTGCTGAGCGCTAATGTAAACACTTCAACTTCCATTGCTTATACTCTTCATGGACTTCAGTTTTTCTGACTTCGGTCGAATTTGCTTGTAATGTTAAGGTAGCCAATGTAACTGCAACTGCAGCTGCTGCTGTCTTACTCCAGAAACCACTCATTTATCACGAAATGAAATGTATCAACTACATAAGTTAAAACACTGTTAAGTTAGTGATGAAGCTATAGTTTTGGCGGTTTATGCCAGTTAGTGTAGGCCTATCGGTATTTCTGAAAAGGTTATGGGATTGACGTTCAGAGCGGTGGCCCTCAAGTCGGGGTGGTTCCGCCAGCCTTGTTCAACAAGAAAGCGTTTGTTGCAAGAAACTGTACAGCTGCACATATAATTCGTAGTTGGGATTTTTCATAACTTCTGCAGGAAAGTCTTAAAGTAGGGATTGAATTTTAGATGCTTTGGTAGCTATAACTTTTGGCAGCATAACATTGGCATTCAAAAACTAAAATCACAACCTAAAGCAAAATCTAAATAAATATATCACATTACTCTTTTGACAGTTGATTACTATTCTACAGAGATCTGTAGAATAGTAATATATTATCTACTAGTGAGCTTCACCTTACATAATGAAAAGATAGTCTAAACTACTATCGTAGATGCTTCTTCGCTATACTGCAAATGTTTTTACCTAACAAAAGTGCAGTGTTGTGCTTCCAAATTGTCGCAACTATTCGTTTGCAACGCAGTCGCACATAATTTCGTCTGATCTGTACTACCGTATAAAAAATTGGCAAGCATTGCGAGTAAAAACAAAAAAGTTGAGTAAGTTTTGTCACAGTTATTAGTTTTTCTCACCAATACGCAAGAAACGTATTTACTTGTAGTGTTAATCATAAAAAGTTAATTTCGTTACCTAAAAATATCAACTTTTTATTGATCTATCAAATTTAAGAATATGAAACTTACTGTTTGTATTCAGAACTCTTACAAGAAAAGACGCCGCTCAAGCTTGCAACCACAAAATTGACTTTATTAAAATAACTCCTCCAACATATTGGGATGTTCGAAACAAAAACATTTCAAAATTTCCTTTCGTTTCGTTTCAACTAATCTTTCTTAGTGAAAACTTTTGTTTCGTTATGCACTCAAAACCAAACCGTGAAAGGTTGGACTCATCCCGTGTAACGAACATGCTTTGCACACTGAGTCGCATTGAACCCACCGAGCGGCCATTTACCGTCATCACATGAATTTTCGAAGGAGGACGATGACAGGAATGAGTGAAAATTCAAAAATTTCGAAATTTCGTTTCGAACTGTTTTTTCTATTGTAAAATTTTGTTTCAAACCCCATTTATAGAGTAAAATTTCGTTTAGTTTCTCCCCAGAAAAATTCGTTTTGAACACCGCTACCTACATATGACCCTTCTCCCGCTACCTACATATCACCCTTCTCCCATATAACACCAATATGCCAATTTGCTATCTTTCCTGATCTCCCCCATCTGGCGGCGTCATATGAAATTTGAACTGCCCCTAACAAAATTTGTATAAATCGAAGTGACGCCCCCAATTTCGATGAGCCCAGTTAGAATTAAGACTGGTTTTGCTCGCAAACCTTTTATTACTTTACTAATTCCAATTGTGCCTTCCATTGAGTATAGGAGCAGAAAATCAAAGTTGGATGGGGGCCGTAATGATTTTTGTTTTATAATTGTAGAAATAAGCTATTTATGTGTTTTTGACATAGCCATATCTCGTTTCGAAACAAAATTATTGTTTTTGAAACGAAATTGACCAAAAAAACTTTATGTGGGGTTGCACATAGCCACTACATGTCTCCCAAGTGTTTCGAGTCCCTGGCAAAGTCTTATTTGCCCTGTTTTCACCATAAGGCTTCTTCAATTTTACAAACTGTTATCTCTTAAATTCACCAAGAGCTTGAAAGCGTATCAAAGTTGTGGAAGGGCGCCATTGTGATTGAGGATTAGGCTATCGCTATCGCCTACGTATTTTCTACATCGTGATTAAAGATTACGCTATCGCTATCGTCTACGTATTTTCAGGATCAATCTAATAAATATTAGGACCAGTACTTACAACTTTTTCGTAACTGTAGACGTATTTGTGTGACCTAATGCCTGTGGCTGCGCGCATGTTGCTTGATCCTGGCATAAAGGCAGCCAGGCAAAGAGCAAGCTAACTTGAAATCAAACATAGCGCAAAAGTTATTACAACTGCAGCGCCCCCATCAGTAATGTCAAGGCTGAGAGTATCGGTTCAGCTAGCTTCACCCAATTAATATTTGTGAGAACACAAATAAAATGTAAACGTGTTGTTGACGTAGCCAATTCTCCTTCCAAAATCGAAAGTACTGTTTTTCAAAGAAAATTTATTGAACTTAAAAATATTATAGGGGATTGAGCATGGCCGCTATACTTTTCCAAATTTCTGGAGTTCCCGGCTACATCCTGCTTGCCTTGTTTGGCACATAGACAGTGGCAGTCAACGATTTCGAAAAATTTTATTTGTTCATTTCATAAAGTGTATGGAAGCATAATTTTTGAGTTGTGGGGTAGGGGGCTCCAAAGTAATTGATTTGTATTTTCAGAAATAAGCTATTGAATATTGGGATCTCTACTTACCACTTTTCGTAATTGTAAGTCTATTTGCACGATCTAAAGCCTTTGGCTGCGCTTATTTTGCTTGGTTCTGGCATAAAAGCAGCCAGGCAAAGAGCAAACTAACAACACGAAGTGATGCGCCTACAGTTAAGTTTCTACAATAGCAGGGCCACGATTAGTAACATGGAGGTTAAGAATATATCAAATCAGCCGGCTGCCACGGCTTCACCCAGTTGCAAAGAAAATTGCTCTAAGATTTACACGATATGCAGCACAACGCTAATGTTGCAAATAATAAAACAAGATCATCTTCAGCACTTTTTGTAGGCAGATCACGAATTGCTTTGGTGAACTTATTTGGACATAGTTTTTCTAGAAATAGATAGTTTGTGAAGCCCAGCCACCGAAATTTAGATACCGGTATGTTTAACTGGTAGGTAAGTTTCAAAATTTTTTGAGACGTAATCTTTTTGAAAATTTTGATAGATAACGCCAAAAAAACATCTTTCCGAGTAAAAATGTAACCAAATACTTTTTCTGAAAATAGCAAGGTTCTTAGATAAGAGGAAAATTGTGCAATTAAAGATGGAACATGATCTAATATGCAACCAATTTTTGATTAATCACTGCTAACTAATCCTTAGCTCTAACAAATTAGTGTTCAGTGGCGTGCAGAGGTCTGATGATGCCCGGGGCCAACTGCTTGATTGTACGCCCCTCTCCCAAACTGTCAAGTACTCAAGAATGAGACAAAAACAGGCACTTGAAATACGTAAAAGCTAGTGTTGAGAAAAAAATTTCGAAAAATTAAACTAAAATATTTCAAAGAGTAGATTTTGTTTTGATGTGTTTAATAAAGGCTAAGGCATACATTTATAAGCAAAAATCATCTGGTAAAGGGTATGCATTGAGGAACAAGACATTGCGTTTATGTAAGCAAATAATTATCAAATAGGCCACCAAAATGATCTATTATACAGTATATATATAACTTTGTGAGGCATAACAGGAGATAGAGTTGTCTATTTTTTTCTACTGGAAATAGTATTTGAAATTGTACAAGTGCAACCATATAGTTTGATGCATTGCTGGCTTGCTGCCTTAATAATTTTGTGAGCTATACAATAAAAATGCTTTAAGGACATTGTTTGGTGAAAGCAGACGAAGAAGTAACTCTTTTTATTAAACTAGAACATGTGATAATGTGAACAAATCAATTAGACCGGGGGTGGGCAAACTACAGCCTGCGGGCCGCATGTGGCCCGCCAGAGCATTTTGTGCGGCCCGCTCACACTAGTAGAAACTTCCATATATCTAATTTAATATAACAGGGGTAGGCCACACTTATCGTACTAAAGAGCCAAAAACGTTAGAAGCGGTCATTGAAAGAGCGGCTACGCAAATCTCAATTTGATTTGACGCATTTTCCGTCCAATTAGGTAATTACTTTTTTTTTTTCGGACACCATCATTTTCAAAGCCACGTAATACGGCATTGCAAGAAGTTATCGCACAATTTTAAGCTAATGCAAGCTCTTGCATTGTATACAGCCATTGCAAGATTTTAAGCACTGGTCCTCGACCACTCTTAGATGGTCAATGCGGTCCTCCGACAAAAAGTTTGTCCACCCCTGAATTAGACACTTACACTTTACGATTTCTCTTTCCCATCTGAGCTCTCTTATCGGAAAATGTTCAAACTACTTCATTTTTCACATCTGCTGAAAGGAGTTCTCTTTCGATGCCGATTGAGGTGGCAAATCACCATTTGAAAGCCAGGATTTCGACAAAATCAGTAAAAAAACTGAAAATTAGTTTGGCACAGTTTATAGTACTATTTGATCCATAGAATCGGATTCTGGCCACAAAAAACTGAATCGGCCGGTCTAAGTAGGTTAAAATTCCATGTTTTATAAAGGGTACACGTGTTTTTTGCCTAGTAACGCATTTATTGCTTGTTTGAGACCCCTTTTCAGCCGATCTTGTGGGCGTAGGATTTTGGAAAGGAGCATAATTCTAGCAGGTGTTTTCGTTGTCTTGATGGCACCTGCCCGGAAATAAAATTTTCATCAGAAATCTGATTTTTTTGGTTTTTCTGTCGATTATCACTATCGCTCCCGCGCGGGTATGGTTACCCGCACGCGCTATTCATGCGCTCGCTACCGCGCCGTTATATATACATGCAAAGGAATTTGCTTACTAAAGGGAAGCATGATTTGAGGTATTTGCAATACCTCGGTGATGGAGATTCTGCGGCATTTAAGGCTGTTAGTGACTCTAAACCATATGGTGAAACAACTATAAGTAAGCTAGAATGTGTAGGACATATTCAGAAGAGGTTGGGCTCAAGGTTGAGAAAATTACGTACACAGTATAGAGGGAAAAAGTTACAAGATGGAAAAATACTGACTGGAGCTAGGCGACTGACTGAAAGACGAATAGACACTCTACAAAATTATTTTGGAATAGCTATTAGAGAGAATAAAGGGAATTTGTTGGGAATGCAAAGGTCAGCAATGGCTGCACTTTACCACGTGTCTAGTACAGACGAAGAACCGAATCACAGCTTCTGCCCAGATGGACCAAATACATGGTGCAAGTACAATTTGGACCCAAGTACATACAAGCACAGACATGGACTACCACAAGCTGTCGTTGATGTGATAGAACCCATTTTCAGTAAACTGGCAGACAGTGATCTCTTCTGTAAATGCCTGCATGGCCAAACCCAGAATAACAATGAGTCAATCAATAATGTGATCTCGAAATACAGTCCGAAGGAAGTTTTCGTGTCTAGACTAGTGGTATCAGATGCAGCACACTTTGCTGACGCTGTATTCAATGATGGTGATGACACTTTCGTGAAACTTTTCGAGCAGTTAGGACTGAGTGGAGGATTCACAGTCAAAAGTGCTCATAGTAGTGATACTATGCGTCTGTATCACGCCAAACGAAAATCAAGTGATCGGTATAAAATTACTCGAAAGAGACTTCGAGCCGACAAAAAGGGCTTCATAGACACGAAAAATGAAGAGGAAGGCAACGTTTATGAATCCGGCGCACATTGATCTGTCTTTGAACAGAAATAAACGTTTTCAGATGATATTATGCCTAGTTCGTTACAACATGAAATGTTTAATCGCGATTTTCTCATTTTGAGGATTTTGGTGTGTTTATACTGATTTCAAACACACATAATATAGCCAAATGTCATCCGATTTCCAAAATTCTTTTTTTAACATGGGCCTTGGACCATTATGCAGGGATTCTAGTCGGGAAATTTCCCTCCTTAGTGTAGTTCTCTGTTGCTAGGGGTATTATGTTACTGATTGGTAGCTAATTATGCGCAAAAATTCCAACAGAATTTTTGAATGCAGGCTGTATCAAACTGAACAATAATATAGCAAATTCGTGACTACAAACCCTTATTTTGGTTATTATCTGTCACACAAACTTTAAATGAACGAAAAAAACTCATGTATGAGACGAGATATCCGTATTTGAAAATTGGCGGATTTCTGGTGCGATGACGTCACGTGTGACGTCATAATTTGCATAATTTATGCAAAACTGTGGAATTTCTTCCTTTTTGCGAACGGGCTTTCTAATGACCAAACCAGTTTATAAAAACTCCCAAAAACGGCTAAAACAGCTCAAATGGTGATTTGCCACCATAAAGCCAAACCTGTTAGGCGTTTCTGTAGCATAGATGATCTTATACAGGGTGAGTCACGGGAAACGGATGTTTTTAAGGAAGACAAAACTCTGCGAATATTTTAACAAAAATTTTATAATGTACATAAAAACATTCACTAAACCAGCGTTTCTCAACCTTTTTTCCCTTGCGGAACCCTCAAAATATATCCCATGTCTCACGGAACCCTTGCGCAAAAAAATAATAAATACCATTCTTTCTCATCTTATTTTCATCGTAGTTCACGTGGTGAATATTCCATTATTTTTGAATAATTAGGTTAAGGAAAAATTAATACTTCTTCGTCAATTTTTTTGGTAATGTTTGTTTATAATACTTTATCAGGGAGATTTTACCACACTTAGAAAAAGACTGAAAAAGAGTATTAGCTTATCTCATTTTTCTCGCGGAACCCTTAATGATCGTCTGCGGAACCCTAGGGTTCCGCGGAACACCGGTTGAGAAACGCTGCACTAAACTATGCCATTATGGAATATTTAGGAGCAAAAAATTATGACTGACAAATGATGTTTATTTTCACGAGCACAAATTTGAAGTCGCTTTCTAAAGTTAGCTTCCATTTTCACTAAAGTTTCTCCACCTATTTCTCGGATATTTTCACGTATTGCAGTCGTCATTTCTCAAAGTGTACTGGGTTTCCCAGCAAAACGCGTGATTTCAAAAATCCCCAGAGATAAAAATCGCACATGGAAAGATCGGGTCAGCGCGGAGGCCACGGGAGATCTCCAAAGCGTGAAATGACATGACCAGGGAATGCAGCTCAAACAGCAGTCATGGACGATCTCTCTGTATGAGCAGTGGCCTCATCTTGTTGAAACCACATTGATGCCCTATTGATTCCTCGTCTGCGAAGCTCAGGTAGGAAACAGTTTTCAAACATTCGAATATTGGGGTCTGAAGTAACCGTTGCTGTCTCTTCTCCTTCTTTGAAAAAGAATGGACCAAATATCCCGCACTTTCCCAAACCACACCAAACAGTCACTTTTGGGCTGTATAATGGTCGCTGATGTAATTCACGAGGATTTTGTTTAATGAACAACAAATACAAAAATTAACATAAAAGATAAACAAATACCAACAAACTAAACGGCATCTGAAGCAGATTTAAAGACTACCTTCCTCACTCCCTAACCACCTACCATAGAAGAGCAAGGGGCTTTCTAAAAACATCCGTTTCCCGTGACTCACCCTGTACATGCTTTTATCAATTTCAATTTTGAAAATGACTTCTCACTGCTTGCAATTGAAAATTCCATGGTGAGCAGTAACATATATGCAATACATGAAGTTGGGAAGACATACCTCCCAAATTGCATTAAACATTCAAGAGCATGCTTAGGATTAGAGGGAACTGCATTTCCTCTAGCTCGAAGGAGCACAGCAAAGTCAAAGGTAATTATTAGTTAGGTTTTTGGACAGTACTTTGCAAACTAATTGAAGTTTTGTAAATAATAATTTCAGTACAAAAGCTGACACTGCAGAAGATTTTCTACGAAACATAATCACACCATGCCCCCAAGCAAGATCCTATCAGATCCATGCAGCATGTGTTAGTAGACTTACGATACGAAAAAGCACATATTTTTAACAATTTAGTAAAATGTAGTTTTTGTAATTTCACTCTTTTCATGCCCCCCCCTACCTTGGATGCCCGGGGCCGTCACCCCGTTCGCCCCCCTCTGCACGCCACTGTTAGTGTTACATGTTGCTGAAAAACAAATTTCTTCAGCTTTCAAACGACACTAATTATCATTTCCTAATCATTATCTTCATCCATTGAGCTTATCTGTTTTTCTCTACAATAAAGTTACACTGCAGGTCTTAAAGTTCATCTTTGTTAGTATGAAAACAAATCGCAAGGAACATGTTATTTATTGTTTGAATCAAATGGAAATGACTTCTAATTTGTCAAAAAATTTTGAAAATCGGTTGAGAGATGAAGCCGCAAATGAGTTTTTAAGTAAACTAATTTCGTGTTTGCAATTATTGAAAAAATCATTATATGATGATGATGATCTCTGGCAGTAAATTACTGTGTCGATCGTGCCAGGCAGGATTATGATATCATAGAGCGAATTTCAAGCGAGCCTGAATTATGCTCAGAGGGTTTAAAATGCTTAAACTAAGAATGTGTTGTCACGTCGTTAATTGAGCTTTAATCGAAAGCACTTTGTTAATACAGTCAACTTCGGATATAAGAGATTCAGATATAAGGGATTTTCGCTTATAAGGGACTACGCAAAAGGTCCCAAATGATTTTCAATATAAACTAATAAGTCGGTTATAAGAGACTGATTAAGCTGGTCCCGGCGGATCTCTTATATCCGAAGTTGACTGTATCTTCCAAAAAACTTTAACCGCGTTTCTACGATCATTGGTTTTGAGCAAATACTGAGAACAAATCGGGCAATCAAGCGTTAATTGTGCCGCCACTTCAACCCCCAAAAAGATGAATCATTTTGCAAGTTGATAAGACGGAGCCTAGCTTTCGTTTGAGCAAACAAAGGGTTTCCTCTGTCGCGACATGTGTATTTATAAAAATGATAATTAATAATGACGTCACGAACCCATCATGATACTCACCCCAAGGCGATGATCAATCGTGCCGAGGTTGACATTTGCACGCCCAGTAGTTTCGGAGGAGTTGAAACGAAGGTGCATACGTACGCATGTACCTACGTTACATACAGAATTCTACTTTACAGATGAGGTTTGCAGCGACTGAAACCAGTAGGTGAAATCTTGCTTAAAAGTTTGAAAAGGACGTGCTAAGTCTTTTATTCTGAATTTAGAGCTGGGTAATGCGTAATTTTTTGCCCCAGGTTAACGTTTTATAATAAATATTTAGTGCTTGCGAAGGTTGCCTTGTGCCTTAACGTTTTCTTTGTTCCGTAATTGGCGCCGCGATTTCAGCAATTTGTGTTTAATTCAGCTAATTGTGGTAGTGAAACTCTAGATGTTTGTTTACTTGGGCTTCATTTATACTAGATGTTTTTGTTTAAATGTGCAATTTCTCTTAATTACTATAATCTAAATCTCCAAAACAATGCTCTTCTTTGCTAAACCTCAAAAATACAAAGCGTTTTGTGGTAAAGATTGAATGTTTTGGTCAGTGATTTCATTTGCATTGAGGATTGGGTAGAAATGGTTTTGCACGTGAGAGTTTTATTAGTGTTCTAAATTTATTAAAGCAGTATTTTTCATTACTACTGCGTTGATAAAATTTGTAGGCATAGCAATTATACAGATTTAATGGTGCAGTGAAACTTTGTTATAACGCGATCGTCGGGGTCCATAAAACGTCATTGCGTGGAAAGCGGGGTCGCGTTGTATCATCATTAAAAACATAACCACTTTTGTTTGTAGCATCATTTGAAAAGCACAATAAATATACTAGTCCACAGTTTTACGCAATGCCGCATATTAATTCATTATTTTTCAAAGAAAATGTCTGTTGTACACTGTTCAAGGCATAATTCCGCCTTCAAGTAAAATCTAAAATGCTTTAAAGTTGTAGAATATTAATTGAGTCCACTTTCTGTGTTTCTAATGAACTAATACCAGCCTCCAGATGCTAAAGTTTTGCAAGTTGGGGTCTATCGATTGATTGCGTTATATCCGAATTCGCGTTATAAGGAAGTTTTACTGTACTTTCAAGATGCATCAATAGATCCTATTACTGTACAGTACTACAAAATTTATTCTGTTTTTTTATTTTTTTATTTGCCATATTTGTCCTCCATTCACGAGAAAGCGATGTATCGCTATGTTTTGGACGGTAAGTCCGCACTCGCTTGGAAGTTGCCATTTCCGGGTCACCTATCTTTACTGTCTTTCCGGATTTACCTCTCAATGCAGCACACTTGATATCTAAAATATGGTAGCCACAAATGGCGATGTCGCCAATCCAGTCCCGTAGCACTCCAACTTCGGGCCCCCCCCAAAGTAAGCGCAAAAGCCCCTGCGCACAGGTCATATCACTTTAGAGGTGTAAAATTGAAAAGCTGCATTAAGAAAATACACCACAATTTGTACATAAGTAAACAGGCTAATGTCAGAATAAAGCATGCCGATACCAAAGGTGCAAGTCATAAAAAATTCGGCACCGATGCCAGAGTTCAGTAGGACATTTATGCAGACACTGCGAAACGAAAGCAATGACACTGAAAAACATGAAAAAGTTATAAAAACACAGTATCATTTAAATAGTCTGGAGCGAACCTTTTTGTTCGCAAATGCTGTTATGACATTGTCATAATCAAGAGATCGGGCGCAGTCATTTTCGATTGACAACATGGCTAATGAAGATAGTCTACTGTCTGTCATAGACGTTCTATTAAAAGTTTTGATCAGTTTCAATTTGCTGAAGCTTCTTTCAGCGCTGGCAACAGTCACGGGGCAAGTTAGTAAGATTCGAAGTGCGATGTACACATTCGGATACAATTCAAATAAATGAGTCTTTAGAAGATAGTTCAGAAAGTCTTGAGCCGTTTTGAGATTGCGTTGCGTTTGAGATTGCGCTGAGCAGAGGAAGAAAACAGCACATACAACCTTGTAAGTACTCCAAAAAATGTCAATGCTTCCGTCGATGAATTAGCACTGTCAACAACAACTAAGTTAAGGGTATGGTTTGCACAGGACACGTAAACAGCTTTGGGATTGATGTCTAGCATTCTTGCTTGGACCCCAGAATGTTTTCCTTTCATGTTAGCACCATTATCATATGACTGACCTCGACAATCAGACAATTCGAGTTGCAGTTCGGTCGCTTTTTCTAAGAAAGCGTCCACCAAGCCTTTCCCAGTACTGTCACTTATTCTCAAGTAGCCAAAAAATGTTTCTTTAACAACAGCAGCTTCTTCATTACATAGTACATAACGGAGAATGACAGACATTTGTTCATGATGTGACATATCTGGAGTGCAGTCCAAAATTATAGAAAAATATTTTGCCAATTTCAATTGCTGTAAATTTTCTTTTTCAACTTCTGTCGCTAGCAATTCAATTAGTTCATTTTGTATGGTAGGACTCAAATAGTGATCTTTAGTGTTTTTATTCTTGATTCTGTCTTGAAGCTCTTTTAGGATCGGATCTCTTCTTGCCAAAAGCTCAAATATACCCAGAAAATTTCCATTGTGAGGAGATCCTAAGACTTCTTCAGATCCTCTAAAAACAAGATTCCTTTCCGATAGAAACAAGGCAATGTCGATAAGTCTCTCTAAAACATTTCTCCAAAAACGTCTTTCATTGAAAAAAATATTCATCTCGCGTTTGTCGATAGTGGATGAATTTCTTATCCCTTCAGCTAGCAACATCCATTGACTGCAGCATTCTTGGTGGGAAATGCCGTTTTCATGGTCTTTCAGTTTTTTCGAAAAACCCTCCCATGTATTTATACCACTACAAAAGGGGCTTAGTGTTTTTCCAAATAGCTTACAACAAAAGCAAAAAACTTGATCTGATTCCCCAGAATATACTAGCCACGACCGTGAAACACTTTCACCATTAGGTAACACACGTTTATAATGGTTGGAGGAAAAACGTCGCCTTGGAGTTGTGTTATTATATGGAAAATTCATTATTAGTTGATGTGGTCCACGCTTTACTATATCACATCGTTGAGCATCAGAAATACTTTCAGGCCATTTACATGGGTCATCAGGGATAGGGGTAAATTGAGATTCAGTTATTTTTGATATTGAAGGTTGCGTATTGGCAGGTAAATCACAACTTACATTTTCTGGAAATTCACAATCACTTTGATGCTGATCGTCATAGTCTTGTTTTTCTTGTACACTATAGTTTTCTTCATCCCTCTCGGTACTAGTGCCAGGTCTACTCTGCTCAGTAATCTTGAAAAAATCTGTCATCTTGGGCAATTTCGCTACAGCATCTCGAGCAGTGGCTGCTTCTTTTCTCTTTTGAGCACCACTTTTTGAACGTTTCATTCTATACAATGTCAATAAAATACTTTATCTGCACTCTGCAGTGTATATATATTGTCCCGGTATTTATAGCCAAACAGAATTCCAGACCATTCTATGATTGTTGCGTAACAACGGCATTGTTACGTCAATCGAATATTCAAGATTCTACCAGAAAATCAATCGAAATATTCTAGATTCTGCGAGATAAAATGGCGTAGCATTCACTTATGATGTCACAAGCCAATTTCTTCCTACAGTTTAAATCGGTTGTAAACAAGTCTGCTGAACTGAAAATAGTCACGTAGCCAAAAAGCAATTTCAGACTAACTTGGGCCCCCAAAGTTGGCCTGGGCCCCCCCCAATTGGGGGGTTTGGGGGGCGGCTGCTACGTCTCTGCGCCAATCTAATCTATATCAGCACTGCAGAGCCTTTATGTGATGATTGGGATCCAGATCATACTTGAAGACATGACTTGGAAAAGAAAAAGAGGAGTTAGACAAGTAGCAGTATGGTTTGCCGTCATTCCAAACAGAATAATCACGTTACACCTTTACGGAAAGTATGTTGATGAGTTGTTTTGTGTTTATTCTTCTTTAATTTCAAAATATGTTATGAGTTTAGTCTACAATCAATATGCTGGCCGGAGGGTTGGTGTGGTGGGCTCTAATTTGTACTGTGGATATAAAAGGTTAGGCCAGAGCTGCTGGACATTATTTGTTCTACGACTTCATTTTAGGAAAGACATTTCTACTCGACCCCTAAATGCGTAGCTTACATGTTAATGATAGTAGAACAACAAACGTCCCATTACTTACATTGGCGTATTTAAAAACATATTTTGGGGACAGAACATAAAGTAAGCTCAATTGCATTATCGAACCACCAAATAAAATAGGTGAGCTCAATTTTCTTTGGAAGGAAAGCTTTGCACGAAACAATATCGTTTAAAAGCGAGAATTTTGCAGTGTTGGGAACCAGTGGCTTAAATTCGAGTCGAGTCTCGAATCGCGACACGAGTCATTGATGTCGAGTCTCAAGTCGTATCCAATCATTTCGTCCAAACGACTCGAGTCAAGTCGAGTCTTTCCAAGACTTCATTGCCAGCCTCTAGTTTTCTGTGATTTTTTAAATACAGTAATTGCTGCGGAAAGGGTGAAATATTGAACCAAGTGCATTTCTAACCAAGCACCAAGCACTGCACTAAGCAAAAGATATTGCCTTTAGGTGCCTGTCTTTATAAACAGGTACGCAGAAAGCACGAGGTACAAACTTGCAACTTATTTGTTAGAGCCAACGTAAATTACAGAAACATGGAAAGTCTAGCAACTGAACAAGTAATCAATAGAAACAGCAAAAATACAGAAATATACAATTTAAGTCGTTAAAAAACTAGTAATATAACACTAATGAATCCGATGAAAATAAACAACCAAATGGAATAAAACTGTTCATTTTGATATTTAAAATCTAAATTGACGCTAAGATTAGCCATTTGATTTTCGAAATTCTACGTAATCCATTCATTTCTGTAATTCAGTAGGTGTTTTTTTCCATTTTCTATGAAATAGCATTTTCATATTTTGGTTTTCCCCACATCAAGGCATCAACCTTTTCCAAGAGTCGTTAAAGAAAAGTACGTAGCTTAATCTGAATGCCAATTCGCTACAGTCATGCTAACTTGCTACGGAAATCACCGTTTCTAGGTTGGTCCTATATTTGCACACCATAGAGTCTAAGAAAGTAAAAGGAAGACAGCAGCCTACATTGAAAAAATTAGCCAATGGAATGATTTTATGACTTTGTAATACAATAAGTTGTCTGCGACGCAATTATTTATCTATTTGATTAACATATTTAGCATTGCATAAAAAAGAGCTCATAAAATTGACACTTTACTACATAGCCGTAAGCAATGTAATAATCTGTACTGAAGAGATGGCCAAATACAACTGGTTAGCTTGATTACTGCCATTTGTAGCAGACAACTAATTATGAAATTTTTAGCTGCTGGATGAATATTACACCCGTTTACTATATTAGTCGATTTGTCCAACATTGTTTGATAAATTAAAGTTTTTGGTTCCTAAGCTAGGATTACCTAAACTCTAATGCAGACAGTTTAAAGCTCACTTTTAATACTATATCAGTATTAGTATTAATAAGTAGTGATGGGACGAGTACTCGGAATCGGGAATCGAAAATATCGGAACTTTTTCTGGTATCGGAGAATTTTAATTGAATTTTTGATTCTGGAAACGATTCTTTGGAATTCGCATGTTTGCAACTTAAATTACAATCTAAGAATAATGGGGCTTGAATATGATTAAATACCTTCAAGAAATTTACTTCAACACTTTTTTTTTTCTAAATATTTACCCAAATTGTTCTAACCTTTTTCTAAATATCTTTTTGGTCCTCCTCAATTCTGGGGCAACTTTCAAAACACTATCATTCCTTATTAGAACATGTCAGTACTATCTGACGGACAGTGTTTTGAGAGTGACAAAACTTTCCTTTTGCCAATCCTTCTACAGTTTCCTTGTGAAGACTTTAGTTGTTGTAATCTTAAACATCATCAAGGTATATGGTAGTTGTTCCCAACCGGTGAGAAATTTTTCCCCAAGAAGGAATTTTCACTTTGAGAGCATTTTTTATTTCATGGTTTATAAATTAAGAGTTGCATATTATTTAAGTTTTTTCCAATTAAAAACATTTCTGTTTCAGGATTATTCCATTGTTTCAGACGCAAACCTGTATGCCTCGATTCCCGTCGTTTGGTATCTGCTACAAGAAAACAAAACGGTTTGTCATCTATGCGTCACAATACGTATAACCTTTTCTGGTATCTACACGCAACTTTTGTCACACATTTCTTTTGCTCATATTTCTCAGACAAGCAATGGACTAGTAGGCAGAGCGTGGTTATTATTTTGCAAAATTTAAAAACCGCAGTGTGTCAGAGTACCTTCTTACGCAAATCTATTGGAAGCAAGTGCTTGAGCATCAATTTTCAGATAAAGTTGCCAAGCTATTCTTCACGATTGCGTCAAATGAGATCATCGTTTGATGATGATATTCAGAACGGACAGTGCTCGCCAGACATCACGAGCGAAAATTAAGCAAAGCCGGTTCTGAAACAACTGCGTTCGAAGCGCAAAGAAAAATTACTTTCTGCTGTCACTTGAAATTCAATCTACAAGAGTCACTCAGAACAGTTTCTAAGCACATGCAGAAGAGTGGTGATTTTACCAGCAAATAAAGTCAAAGAATCGAAGCGTTTGGCGACTCGAAGCATTACGTCAGCGCAGTGGCGGCTCGTTCTTTCAAAACTACATGGTGCTGCGCACGAAAACCTGTTATACAACAAATGCCTTCATAAACTCATTTTTAGCACCTCAAGATTCACAACGCCATGTGTGACTCGAAGCATTACGTCAGCGCAGTGGCGGCTCGTTCTTTCAAAACTACATGGTGCTGCGCACGAAAACCTGTTATACAACAAATGCCTTCATAAACCCATTTTTAGCACCTCAAGATTCACAACGCATATGTATTCTGAGGGAAGGAGTCTTACGTTGCTTAAACCTAGAAACAAATTTAGCGTGGAAAAAATTGTCAAAGTAAAATAAATTTATTTCAAGAAATATATACTGTATGTAAGTTACAATAGAGAAAAACAGAAACTCGGTGTAAACACACGAAGTGGTCAAAATCAGCGGCTAAAGCAAATTACAAATCTTGCTGCAAAACAGACTGTAGCATGTTTATAAGTAGTAAATTCGTAAAAATTAGGCCCGAAAATGGAAATCGTTTGTGCATTAGGCAATGATTTCAAAAAATTAAGCTTTTGCCTTTTTTGGAGAGAAAAGCGGCCCTCACATATCAACAAGTAAGCTTGAACAAAAAATATTTGATATGATTTTGGCTATACAACATAATATTTATCCGTAGCAAAACATCACCCTCAAACATTTGCAAAAATTTGACCCCTATCTTTCCAGTTTATTAAAAAACTACAAGTTGAAACACAAAATGCAACTTCTTGGCACTACTTTCCTCATTCAATAAAATACTTATTTATCAGATGGAATCTTCATTTCTATTTGCATTCCATCTCAACTTAGGCATTTGATTTTTCCCTTCCTGTCTAGCACTTTCAGTCCATAATTTTTATAAGATACGTTTATTTTTGCACATGAGCAAATCTCATCACAGATTTGGAAAGAAATGTGAAAGAATTTTTTAATGACATTTTTGCTTTCCCATTCACTCGAATTAGGCACTGATAAAGTTAAAAAACATGAACATATAACCAGGGCTGGGGAGTCGGTGGTCTGAACTTCCGACTCCGACTCCTGGGAATGTGAAAGGTCCGACTCCGACTCCTGCTTGTTAATACTAATTGCAAATATTCTTATATTTTCTTTTACCATCTATATATAAATCAAATTTGCATGTCATTACTACCAAATGAATCATCAGGCTAATTCTACAGGTCTGAATTTCTTTATGGTTATAGCTATGCCCTCTTGGCTTTAATAAAAAATTTATTTACAGAATATATTGACTAATTATTTGTATTATAAGTTATAACTTTGTTTTTGTTTTATTTATTTTGTTTTATTTGCCATTTTTATCCTCCATTCACGAGAAAGCGAATTGTATCGCTATACTTTAGACGGTAAGTCCGCACTCGCTTGGGAGTTGCCTTTTTCGAGGTTTATGGGCCACCTATCTTCCACATAAAGGCGGGGGCGTCCCGTTAAGTGCCTTGCCCAAGGACACAACAAGCGAACTTGCCGGCTTGTTCTCCACAACCTCCCATAAATGCCGAGCGCCAAGCAGGGAAGCTATAGATACCATTTTTAAAAGTCTTTTGGTATGACTCGACAAGGGGAATGAACCCCAGGTCTACCGACTGCGAAGCGGACGCTCTAACCACTACGCCAACTATTGACACACTGCCAAGGAGGACATATCACTAATAGCTAACTTGTGCAAGGCAATCTTTAGCATCTTTACCATTAAAAATGAATTCTTTTTCTGTTGCGAATTTGCGTGATATGCTAGAAAACCAAACTTTACCTGCTATTGTTTTGATAAAGAAACAATATAGGGTTTTTGAGGAGTCGGAGTTGGCCAATTTTTGCCGACTCCGACACCTGAAGCCCCCAAAATGCCCCGACTCCGACTCCCCAGCCCTGCATATAACGCTGGGCAGAATTATTTGTTTTACGGATTTACCCTGCCACTAAAAACTTTAAACCAAGATCAAGGGCAAAGTCATGTGATCAAATAATGTTCCTTTTGAGATGATTACGGGCCAAATAAAAAGTCACGACAAAAGTTAAAATAAATAGGGCAACTTGTCTTCAAAGTAAATCAAAAATGTGAGCATTGCCTCAAAACTGAAATGGACACAGCATCAAAAAATATAGTATCTATGCAAATTGCTCATTTTCAAAAAAAGCCTCATTGTCGGTTGGTAGATCAATCTTTCGCGGTTGTTAAAAACTTTGAAACAAACCCAAGTACAGTCATACCTCACCTTTACGAACTAATTCGTTCTTCAATGTAGCTCGTAAAACGAGAGTTCGTAAACTGAGGTTCTTTTATACACAGAAAGTAATGCATAAATTGGGGTTACGTTCTTATGAAAAAAAAATCGGTCCTTACGTATTATCGGGAGGACCTTTGATTTTTAGGGTTAGGGTTAGGGTTAGGGTTAGGTTAGGGTTAGGGTTAGGGTTAGGGTTAGGGTTAGGGTTAGGGTTTATTGTTTTAACCGTTTCAATAAATAATTTACTTTAATTTTTGAGTCGTGTTTTTAAAGGTCCTCCCGTTAATACGTAAGTACCAAAAAATCATTATAAACTTAAAAAAGGAACAGTAAAATGCATGTATTACTTAATCCAAGCTTTTAATAAATGAAAAGAACACTTTTTTATTCTAAAGGAATGAAAACGAACACTTTTCAATGACATGATGAAGGGTAAAGTAACCAATAATAAAAATAAGTTAACAACTGCTGTACATATGCACAAGAGCTTCTGTCTTGGAAGGAATGCAAGAACTTACTGCAGAGCTAGCCAATGAGCACTGAGCAGTATCCCTTTCAAGCGCCGAGTTACAATAAAATCGTTTGTAATCGTTACACTACGGTTTGGGTTGGTGCTATTTGCGCTCAAAAACGTTGCAGAACGTTTCAAGACAAAGTCAATGCGTTTCTGTTTTCAATTGCGTACGTATTCTGTTGTTAACATTCAAAAAGATTGAATAGAACCAACTACACTTTCTTCAGATAGAGCTTGCTGACAGTGAGACAAGACCGCAGAAAATATTGCACAACGATTGTAATTAATATAATACTTCAGTTGTTTGATAAATTACAAAATTTGTTGGTTCTTTGTTGAAGCTATTACTTCTAAAAATCTATTTCGTAATTCCAAGGTTTCGTAAAGCGGGAGTTCGTAAAATGAGGTATGACTGTATATAAATTCACCACCAGCGTGCGAATGGTTGAATAACATTTTAAACCTTGAGATTACAGAATGTTTATGAAAAGAATGCCAGTGAGCTGAAAGGTCAACACAAAACTATAAGAAAATGAAAATGTACTACAGGCTTATACTTGAGCTTACATATACAATGTAGGCTTGCAATTTGTCAAATTTGAAAAATACTTCATAAGTAGCTTTTCCCAAGAGTAAGGGCTACTATGAAAACCTTGTAGAAAAATCTTTCTTGCATTGTTACATAAAGCTACTGAGTTAGTTTTGCCCATTATAAGCTTACCATGAACTAGTTTGCGTGAATGACAAGAACTGCTTTACTGCATGCAACACTATTCATAAAAAAGATAAAAATATTATACCATTTTTATATAAGTAGTATCATTTCTCCTTTAGCAATGACAAATTCAATACACTGCCGACCAAAAATTACTATATCAAGCTGTGTGTGCTAAGCATGTAAATGAGGGTGAGAAAATGTTACAATCTCTGAAGTGATTGATGCGTATGCTTATTGATCAAGCACATGCTTCCCTCTCATTTGCAATTAAAATTGCTTGGTAATGCATGTGTGTTGAATGATATGTTGGAAAAAAATTAGATCCAGATTTGGCCGACTACAACAGTCTTGGCTGTTAACGTCATGTATCACATTCATCCTAAAGACCTGCTGGAGAGCAACATTAGCTTTTAACATGCAACAAATTGTGCTAATCAACTTTGAAGTTTGCAAGTTTTCAATGTTCCAATTGATACCAATTTTCACACATTTGCTGTTTGCTAAAACCCAACAAGCAGAAGAAGTCATTGTTTAAGCGTCTTTCTTTAAAGTAAAACAACACAGCAAACGTGAAGTTAGACTGTACGATCATTTGATTATGGTTGACATATAAATAGTGCTCTAGCTTACTGGTGTTTGCTGCTCACACTTCCAAAAGCCAAATAACAAGTTTGTAGACTAAAATTTAATGATGCAAAAATAAGATGGCACATCTACAGTCTACTGTGAAGATCATCTTAATAGCCTGCAACTACCACAAACCATCAACATTGATCAGTTTGAGTAAGTCTTTTTCAAAAGCTGGCTAGGTAAGCCTAGTAATCACTATCAACATTTACATATGTCATGCGCCATTAAGTACTGTTCACTCTAAGTTTTTCACACGTTGGTATGCTTTCAAAAGTTTTAGCTATGATGTTAAAAATAAATGCACTATATTTTAAACTCTAGGTTTTGGCGTATTTCTAAAGCCAATGCACGTTTATATCGACAAAGCTTTTCACCAGTGTATGTTTCTTCCATTTTGTTGAGTTCATTTTTCTTAGCATTTTTATTTTGCAATGTAGGTTCTTGCATTCTAGGGTGCTGTAAACTACATCTGCAACCAATACGTAGCATTTTGAAGGCCTAACAAATTTTATCTGTTTTTTTCCAGAAATTGCTTTTGCTATAATAACGGTAAAATTTTTATTGCTTTTGTTTGAAAAATATACCTTGACAAAAAGTTGGCAAACAACCTGCCCAGATAAACGGCAGGTGTACAAAAAAGAGAATCTGGCTAAAAGGAGATATGCTATAGGGTCTGACACGATTACTGCTTCTAATTGGGGCTCTTAACTATTCAGTGCGGCAGCTATGGCAACATTCTTAACACAGGATTTATCTGATTTAAACTAATAGGCCTATACAAAGTCTAAGTCTATTTAGTGCGTACCTCTCTCACTGAATAAGTGCCTCTCATTTCCGTTAAATAAGATTCCCTCAATGAACCTTAACAGCCTTAAATGTATTGCTGTTTCTAAATACCTCAGTTCTTACCCGGGAGCTGCTTTCATGTAGCACCAATTGTGCCCTAGTGTGAATCATTGCAACTCCCTATAGTATTGTCACGCATCGGCAAATTCAAGTTTATTATGGTTGTGACATAACGCTGAGTTCGTGGTGCTGCTCGAATTTAGCACCACAAAGTTTCCAATTTTCGCAATTAAAAAATAAAAAATCTCAAAAAATACAAAATATTTTAAGAAACAACATGCTCAGCTACATCATTTTAGATCAGGCAAATTTGAAATATAATGGCGGTGCTACAGCTTTACACCACCATTCCAAGAGCCACCACTGTGTAAGCCCACAGCCACCCCCGATATCTTTTCGATTACGGTATTGTGCCAAGAATATTCCGAGGAAACAAACACTGCTATAGTTCTTCAACTACTTTGAAAGCGAGAATTGTACTACCTTTAAAAGAACTGGACTTCGGGTAGATGTCGATCATAACTCTAACGGTGAGTTTATTTTTTTAGTCCCTGTATTCTATACGATCAACCTTTAAAATTTACGTAATTGAAAGATTTTAATCGGTTTATTTTGCATTTATTTCATGCTTTTTTTATTATTGCTGTGTGTTGCATCAACAAGTAAATTTTTTTCTGACTATGGATGAAGCTGTAAACTCGCGAGGCAAAAGTGGCCGGTGCACTGATTTGGGGTTAGCTCACTCAAGTCAGCTTGACGCCCGCGCGTTACGTGCTAGAAAGCGTAATCTGTACTCCGAAGCAGGGCCGTTGAGAGAACATTCCTAGCCTGACACCAGCATTAATTCCGTGCCCCCTTTTACAAAGACCAGGTAAAATGGAGTAGCCGGGTTTTATCCAAATACGAATGGTTGAGTGTTTGGCATAATTGCTCAGAAATTGCTTTTCTTTCTGCGCTTTTTTTCCTTTTTCAGCCCCACTCTGAAACAAATAAGACATTGCCGTCTGGCTACTTTAACTTTACTATTCAAATAATCAAATTTCAATATGTGGGGTGATAAATCAAGCACAGATATAATACTACGTCTATGGAATAATACAAGGCTAAAAATAAGCCAAAAAAACAAAATGTAAATAACATAAAATGCATCATTATCAGTCATTAGTAAACGGTAAGTAAAATACAATCTTCCTGTTAAATAGAGACAACAACACATAACAAGATTGATGTGAAATAATTTTGTAAAATTTAACCATAAACAAATTGATTGATCCAAATGGGATATCTGGGTTTACGATTTAGAGGTTTGGAGCTTAAAATTATGGTGTGCTTGGGCAGAAATAAGCTTTAAGAAATACAGAAACCAGATTTTGTGTCTCTGGCCACGGTGGCAGAAAGTATTCTGGGGGCCCAAATTTTTTTTAAAGGAGTATTCAATCAAATTTTTGTGGTCTAAATGAAAACATCAGTCATCATATTACAAAAATTATTATAGAGGTTATGCATTTGTTAACAAAAAAAATAGAAAGCTTAGGCCTATAATATTGTTAACATTGCGAGCGATGCTTTTAAAAATTCGGGTCCCAAAAAATGTCCGGGCCCGGTACCAAAGGTACTCCCTGGATCCTCTTGTCAACGCTCCTGCTCAGAAGTAGTAGTCTTCTTTGTACGGGTCCGTGTCCCAGATCAGGATGAAAATGAAATATTCATGAGACCTACCATACTATATCCGAAAACATACTAATATATCAGGAGATTAGTCTAAAATCATGTCAGAAGACCTGCATATAATAAGTGACACCCTTACTCGCACATACAACCAATGGCTTACTTCTCAAGATTTGACATCACGCAGCTCACCTAAAAATTTACCCTATGATTCTGTGGTTAATGTCGGATCAGGGACTACTAGAAGTAGCTTAACGTCCTCACAGTTGGTTCGCAAGCAAATAAAACTTAAATTAAAAGGTGCTCGAATTTGAGAAACGCAAGGCAGTTCCTAAAGCGGAGTAGAAGCGGGTGGCTCTCTCTAACCCTTGCTCAGGTGTGGGAATAGGCCTACAGCTACCTCAAAATGAAAGAATGGCTCCTCCGTAGCTTGATACTTCTTTAATTTGGCACAAAATGTTTTGAACCCACAGACAGTGATATTTAGCCCAAGTATGATGTCACGTCGGATAGACACCCAAAGGGTTAATGACAGTTGTTCGCAATACAATCCGTTCAATTCACCTCAAACTATAGGTAAACAAACATTGTGTACCCACCCCGGAAACTATGCCACGCAATCAAACTACATCTTTCTGATTTCTTGGTTTCTCTGATTTCAAGACAAAACCATCTCAAAAGATTCGCATTGGACAAACTAATGTAGAGGTCAAGCGCATCTTACCCGCGCCTGTTGTGCATAGCGGCAGGGTCGCAGAATCGAGAATCATTGGAGCTATGTAAAACACACGCCAGAGACAAGCTCCTATTTGCTTTATTTGCTCCACCCAGGATAGGGAATTGCAGGCATTTGTTGAATGACTGTAGCAAATACAAAGGCATGGTAAGCTAGAATAATAAAAGCTAGCCAGTAAAATAAAAAAGGCCATTGCATTAATTGTCTGCAACAGCACGATATGAGGTAATGCATTGCACACAATCATGCAAATCCAGGCACTGTGAAAAACAGTATTTCCAAAAGCACACTACTTCTTTGCACAATTCTTTCTTTCTTTGCATGAGATTTGTATCGTCACTATTGTTTTATTAGTGAGTGAATGGGTGCCGATAGATCAAGATTTTGAAATAACGGTTTTGCTTGACACAAGAGCAGCCAAAATCCAATGTTCACATTTTATAAGCTCAAATCACGAGTGAACGATCATGGTATTGCAAGCAGTCACACTTATAGTTACGTTCAGATTGCCAAGAGGTTTGTGCAGAAAATAAGTTATCCATCACGAATTTGGCCAAGACCTGCGCACTTTTGAAGCAAAGGGTTTTTAATATTTATCTTACATCAAAAGGTAACTTCTGCCCATTGAGAAAGAGCAAGCACCGTTTTGGTATCCCTGGCTGAGAGCCGAGTAAAAAATTTCCAAATACCGTTTTCAAAAAATCATTACGCTGTCACGAATAATAATTTGGAGCAGCTTCAAAAGCTTTTTCTATGATATTATGCAACTAATTATTTTAGCCAGACTTGTTTACAACATTTTGATTGCAACATAGTGATTGTGACGTAATATTGACCGGAAGAAATTGTACAAATTTGTACTTACGGCATCATAGTAATTCTCATTGTTGTTTTTGGTGAAATCTTGTGAAGCATCTAGAATATTCTTCGCTTAGTATACGTTTATCGGGTGCGCAGAAAAAAGTGATAACCTTGTTTTATAATGAATAACTCAAAAACTAAGCTACGCATACAAATCAAATTTGGTACATGTCATGAGCAGCTAGTTTTGGTTTGGTGGTAAAATTTTCAGCCAAAAATTATCATACACACAGGAGTAATGAGGAAATACAAAATTCAGTTCAAAATATACAATGCCAGACGTTGCCTTAAAATTTACTTACCACGGCTTCAATCGAAAGGATGGTCAATATGGCCTCCATTCTCAGAATCAACCAATCGAAGTCTCTTTTTCCAGAAAAACATGCTCTTATAAATTTCAGCGATTGATATTTCATACCACTTTTGTTTTATCTTGTTCTTCAGTTCCTATTTGGTGAGCTTTTCCGCCTTACTGGCATAAACGTTTTTGGATAACTTTTTCAGTTTTGCAGCGATATCGACATGAGATTTTATAGCGCATGTAAATGCGCACATAGAATAACAATACCTTAGTGGTCATGTGTTCAACGATCGGCGCGGTAATTAATTTCTTTTTCTGTAGTTGTGATCGAACTTTCAGCAACCATGCAAGGTTGGGCAGAGTGAGGAAATAACAAATCTAAGCTCTCTTCTAAAAAATAACGTCTCGCATTGCATATTTTGAACTGAATTTAGCATTTCCTCATTATTCCTGTGTTTATGATAGTTTTTGGCTGAAAATTTCACCACTTGACCAAAACTAGCTGCTCATGACATGTATCCAATTTAGTTTGTATGCAAAGTTTAGTTTTTGAGTTATTTATGATTAAAATATGGTTACCATTTTTTCTGCCCACCCGATATTTTTAAGTATATACGAGGGTAAATCAAAAAGTTCTAAGACAAATAACATAAATTCAATCTCAGTAAAAATACCGCAAAATCTCAAAAAATCATGGCAACTGTTTTTTGGGATAAAGATGGAATCATTTTGTTAGATTTTCTTGAAGGACAGAAAACTATCACTGCAAGTTATTACGAAAAAGTTTTGAGAAAGCTAAAGACTGCATTGGCCAAGAAGCGACGAGGAAAGCTTCATCGTCAAATTTTGTTCCATCATGACAATGCTCCAGCACACACGGCCAAGACTGTAACGACAACTTTACGAGAGTTTCGCTGGGAAATCCTTTCACACCCTCCCTACAGTCCTGATTTAGCTCCTTGTGACTTCTTCCTATTTCCAAAACTGAAGGAGCATTTGAAAGGAACAAGATTTCAATCCATAAATGAAGCAAAGAGGGAGGCTGTGACCTGGTTGACTAGACAAACTCCAGAATTCTATCAAGAAGGAATTTTTCGATGGAAACATCGCTTGCAAAAGTGTATTGAGTTAGGTGGATCTTATGTAGAAAAATAATCGTGCAACTTCAATAAATATTGAATTTATGTTATTTGTCTTAGAACTTTTTGATTTACCCTCGTATGTGTAATACTTCATACGTATCTATTGAAGATCGCAGTTACATTCAATAATCAGTTTTTATTTCCGTAACACCTGGTTCGCTTGAAGGCTCATCAACCGCGCATAGAATCTGCAAAATGTGCATTGCAAAAATAATGCATTAAATGTCGCAGTCGATCAACTATACTGACGCAGAACCGAATTTTAAATATTAGAGAACTCTGCTCATGATATTGACTAAAAGCTAGAGCATCATAAACGAGGTTGTTGCATTATTATTACGCACTTACCAAAATATTGTGAGTTCAACAGTATTTTGGCCACTCGGAAGCGAAACTCTGCCGCGACAAAATAATTGCTATCACATCATAAAGCTTAGGATGAACCTCAACCCTACTGATCTGCTACTTAGCGCGCTTTTGAACCTGTAGTAATCGCAAAAATTCTGATGGTCTATGTGGTTGATAAAAGGTTCTATGCCATAACAAAGGTTACAAGACAGTGTTACAGGAATATTAATAATATACAACCATAAATAATTGATTATGGTCCATAAAAATCATTAATTGAAAGAAAAACTTGGCAAATCAACCTTTGCCGTACGTCAATTTATTCACATCCACACTCACACTCCCAATCCACCCACCCACACATACACATACCCGTATACACATGATGACCTAAAGTCTTTAGAGACAGAAAGTGATAGAAAGGTTCTGTTAGGTTTATCTGCATTTGTTCATTGGGCGAGTAATTGTGAGTTGTTGGAAGCCGTAAAGGCAAAGTGGAAAAGATAGTTGTTGCAGTTACTAGTAGGCTACAGTTGAGGTGAAGTTGAATTATGAGTGTATTTTTTGTTGTTTCGATGAAGAATAGGTGTGGATCTACAGTTCGTAGATGAGATAGCAGCCATGGAATAATCAAGATTTCAATATGGTTGCAGTCAGACAAATTATTCGAGCGATTTACCTCACCTCGATTTTAAAATAGTACTAGCCCGCTTTTCCGGCGTCGCCCGGCAGAGGCCCTCTATCAGTAATGTCCGGGTTTAGTATTTCGGTTCAACCGGCCAAGCCGGCTTCACCCATCTGGCTCTTGTGTGAGCAGTATCGAAAAGTGAAATGATTTTTATGCACTTTCACAATTCTTCTACACGAAATTGTGATCATCATATTCTCTTAATCATGACTGGCAATGCTCGCAAAGAAACTTGCCCCAAATTATTGTTCATACTTGTGAGGGAGCAGGGGTTGCACATAATCAAAACTGATTCTAGCGGCAAAATGGTGGTTGCTTTCCTAATTATAGAAATAAGCTATTTAATAGTAAGCCTATTTTGCCAATTGGTGTTGCCGCTTTCCTATTTATATTTGTGGTAGTCAGCGCTGATGTGACATGTCTGTGGGATTCGAACCCACGTCTTTCGAGCTGGCCTCCTCGCGTGCCGAGTTTCGCTGCCATGCACCACGTGGTGCCAGCCATGCCATAAAGCACCGCATTAGCTTGTAACCTTTGGAAGACCTTTTGATGCCTAATCACTGCTTGTGTGATCACCTTTACATAAGGATACCAGATTTAGTCCATAGTTGAGCGGCTAGCGGCACGTCAAAACGAACCTCGTTCAAAAGTAAACGGCACGTAAGTCTTGTGCGTTGTATGAGTTTGTTTTATAAAAGTCAACGTTAATGCTATTGAGGGGATCTCCTAGCCCTTGGCAAGCCCTGCTGATGAGTCCAAAAGGATGAAACGCGTCCAGGGATGGCTTTGTAAATTTGAAAATATCTCTCAATAGCATTGCTCCCTTTGGAAGCCTAGCGCCTTCAGCACTCGCTTTGTTGTTTCGTTTCTCGCTTATAAGACGCTCTCTATCGATCGTAACCACTTGGAACTAGAAATATATTTGTGGTATTAAGTCCCTAATTTGGCTGCGCTATTGGTCTTGTTTCCGGCATAGCGACAAAAGCGGTTATTGTTCTCTCTATATTCAGTTTTACAAATTGTTATGGTTATGGATTTATGTTGATTTTTTTCCTAAATTTGGAATTTTATTACAATGATGTAGAGTATAGACATAAACGACATAAATACCATAACAGGCAGCATTACAGCATAAGAAAAAATTTTTGCTTTGTATGTATATATGACGGCGTCACCCTAAGAGCCCCCGTCAGTAACATCGCGATCCAGAGTGTCGATTCAGCCGGCCAAGCCGGCTTTACCTATCAGGTTCTTGTATAAAGAGTTACCAAACGTTTATGTGTTTTGTGCACATTAGATGTTTTGCGACTTTTTGTGCTTGTTTTCCTAATAGAATATCTCATTTCAAGATCCTGGCTACGCCTTAGGCTTATGGGCTCTGTTCATTGCTGACACGAACCCAAGGGAGCCTTGCGTTTCCTATAGTTTGGAGGTAGAGATTACATTTCTGATATTTAGCTTTTCTAAAGCAAAATAGCAAAAATGTCTTTCATGTGATGCGATTTCACACAGTGGTGCTTTTTTCTTTTGGTTTCATCTTAAACTTTTTCAAGTCCTCGCTGGCTACGCATTATGTAGCATGTTCTTTTCTCCCTGCTTGACGTGCCCTTGGGAGTCTAAAGTGTTTTTGCTTTTCCTCAAATGTTTGGTTTGACCCCGGTAGCTCTATAAAGCTATTATAAAGCAAAATACCAACACTATTTTCCATGTGGTGCCAGTTAACACAATGACGTTGTTAATTTTGATTTCCTCTCAAACTTTCTTAAATCCCTGCTGGCTACGCATTATGATTCCATATTTGTTTTTCCTTGCTTATGTATGCTCATAGAAGTTAACCTTGCTTTTCCCAAATTTTCATGTTTGATTCTGGTAGCTCTATAAAGCTATTATCAAGCAAAATAGAAAAAAAAGTTTCTCCTAAGTACGGTGCGATTTAACCCGGCAGGCCATACTATCACCCGCGCCGATTTAAAACGTATCAATTAATGCAGCTGCGCCAGCTTCACCCTACAAACATTTGTTTGAGCCACAACGAAATGTTTTAGTAAATATAAGCCATAGCTCCTGTACATGTAATGGTGATCATGTTGGTTTCAATGAAGACGGGAAGTATTCAAAACGAAAGAACGATGACACAAACTACCATTCGTAATTTTTAAAAGAGTAAGGAGGGGAGATGAAACATAGTCAAAATTGATGGCCTCGCCCAAATGGTGGTCGTTTTGATTCATAAAGAAATGAGCTGTTTGGTGGTAGGCATGTTCGACGATTTGGTGGGCCCGCTTTCGTATTCATATCGGTGACATTAAGATTTTTGCCTGCGCTGTTTGCTTTAATTCGGTCTTAGCATGAAAAGGGGCCCTTCCTTTCCTTTAAGTCATACAACCTATTGCAATAGGCGCCTATTAAGCTCTTTTCAAACAAAAATGGTTGCCCTTGATCCAGTGTTACTGATTGATGCTATTTTTGTTTAAATTTGGTCTTTTCTTAAATTTGGAATTTTATTACATTTAACTTTGCCCTAATCCAGATCTCCCTACTTTTAAATGAAGATTAGTGTTTTGTACCGATAGGCCTATTCTTGCAATTACAAATATCAATAATGGGCTTTACCATTTACGTTTGCTATCAAAATGATAGTAGATAATTTTGCTGCCTGCTGCTGTTTTCACTAAATAGTGGCAAGCATTGAGATGTCATTTAAGATTATGACCTCACAATGCGTTTTGAGCCATTATCATTAGAATTGCTGGTTACCACTTCTTCGTCACTGTGAGCGAATTAATATGAACTAACGTCTCTGACTTGCATGCATGTTTCTTGGCCCTGACATAAACGCCGCCATGTAAAGAGCAAACTAACCCAAAATGAAGCACTCAACAGTTCGGCCCTTGGCCCTGGCATAAACGTCGCCATGCAAAGAGCAAACTAACCCGAAATGAAGCACTCACAGTTCAGTTATAATAGCAGTAGCGGGAGCCCCCATTAATAATGTCGAGGTTAAGAACATTAAATCAGCTGGCTGCTGCGACAGCCTTACCCAATTGCAAAGGAAATTGCTTCAACATTTAGATCATATGTAGCTCGACCCCTACATTTTGTTGCAAACGATAAGAAAGGACCATCTTTACCCCATCGTATTTTTCTAGGGCGATCATCAAGCTTTTTGCTTGGAATAGGCTGCATATTAAAGTTTGTAGACTTTTGAGTCTTTTGAATAATTTAATTGATAATGCCAAACATCCATACTATCGATAAAGAATAGAAAAAATGAACTAAAGGACTTAGTTTTTCTAGAAATTGAAATTTTATGAAGTGCTGGCACTAAAATTTTGTGTGTTTCTAACCGGTAGACTATCTTTGATAAACATTCGGAGACTTCAGTTTTTGATGAATCTATTTGAAAACGTCGACAGACAATGCAAAAGAACCACACTTGTGAGGAAAAGTAGTCAAAATATACCAAAGAACTAACTTTGTTTAACAATTGCAAGTTTGTTAGCTCCAGTAGGATAATTGTACAACTAAAAATGAAACATCATGTACGGCAATCCAAGTTTTGATCAGCCATTAAAAACTTAGTCTCAAGAAATTGGAGTCACATATTGCTGGAAAGAATATTTCCTAAGCTTTCAAAGGATAGCAATTGTCAGTACTTTATTATAATTTTTTTGTATTGAAGTCGCCTGTTTTTACTGAGCTCACCACTTTTGGGAAGGGTAAAAAGTTACCCCACAGGTCTTAAAGTTCAGTTTTTTAGTATAAAAACTAATACTGATTGTACATATTATACACTATCGCACTCGCCTTGAAATAACCTTCAATTTGTTGAAAAAAGTTTGAAAATCAGTTGAGAAATAAGATCACAAATCAATTTTTTAGTAAATTGATTTTGCAAAAAGAGTGCGATATTTGAAAACATGTTGATATCATGTCGTGCGGTAGCGAACATTTGTGTTGATCGTACGAGACATATTATGACATCATAGACCCAGTTTAAGCATGCAAGAGAAATAGTGAAGAAAAAATGCTCAGTGGGCTCGAAGTGCTTAAATAAAGAATTGCTCGAAGCATAATCAAATAAATATTACTTGTTGTAAAGTTGTTTTTATCGAAAGCAGCTTATTAATATCTCCTAAAAGAACTTTTAATCGCGTTTGTGCGATGAGTACTTTTTAAGAAAAAACAAAAACAGATTGTTCAATCAATCGTTGATAGTGACGTCATTTTAAACCCCAAATCAATGAAAGTTTTTGAAATGTGGTAAGTCGAAAGCTGGTTTTCGTTTGAGCAAAAAGCGATGTCCTCTGTTAAGTAATGCAAATTTTAAAAAATATTTTGGGTTAAGACGTCATCATTACGTCACAAATATCCTTATAACCCTCATCATGGGGTGGTGATCATTTGTGAAAAGTTTGATGCTTGTACCTGTAGCAGTTTCAGAGGAGTTAAAACAGACAGCAGACACAAAAACACACAGGCACACAGGCAGAATTGCGCTTTATATATTCGATTATTGATGTGGAACCAAAATTTTATTGCGCGACAATAGCATAGCGTAACCCAGTCGAGGTTTCAACTTTCAACCACTAACCTATTGCATTTGAGACAGCTGCATAGAAGCCTACATTGCATCCCATAATTTTCAAACGATGTTTGTGGACTAGGAAATGCGCTTGTGCTTTGTTAGATACAATAAAGTGACAAAGGCTTTCAATAATTTTTCTCACAAACTTTGTTAAAAAGAAAATTTTATAGAAGCATCATGCCTACCAGCACGATTAGCCCTAAGCTTGGAATAGGTTTTTGCAAATAATACAATCAGTACCATATTCAATGCAGATATTTTTGAAGTAGCCTAAAACTCTACTTGAGTAGAAGTATTGTTGCTTACTCAAAAAATACCCAAGTAAAATTAGAAAGTGCTGATAGATACGTTTACTTGAGTAAAAGCAAATAAGTAGTCGAGAACTAAACTACTTTTCTTTATCTCTAATCGGGCGTTTCTCAATTTGCTTTTCTCCGCTCATTACCAGCTTATAAAAACTGATTTTGACTTCTCTCTACTGTACATAGTTTGTAACTCGCTGACTGAACTATCTCACAAGAGATAAAGGCATTTCAAAATTAAAAATTTCTAAATTCAAAATTGTCTTCCAGCGGAAGGCCTTCAATCTTGATCAAAGTATGCAGAAGATGTTTTCAAAATGGCGTGAACCTACGCGGACCGCTAAACCTCTGCTGATGCTTCTGTGAAAGGGTGCAGCAAGACATGGGGTGGAGTAATATTGTTAAAGAGGTTTGTTTAAAATTTTGATATTTTGATCTATGACTTTTACTTGTCTGGTAAATTTTTTTGAGTTGCAAGCATTGGCTATTACCACAATTCGTAGGCTTAGTCATTGTTTTTTGGTATTAGATTAAATAGCCTCAATTTCTACTTAGATAATTACTAATACAAAGTTTTAATTATCCCAAGTTTTTCGGAGAATAAAAAAAAGGGGGATTTAGTTTTTTGTTCAATCAAAAACAATAACGGGATAAACTTTAATCTGTGTTTCATATGTGTTGTAGCATAGTGATAAAAAACACTTGATTTGTACGAGCGTTCCACACTTCAGTATTGAATCAGCATCACAAGCTTTGTATATTACTAGTGCTAACGTTCGGTAGAGTATAAATATTTTTAATTTGGATGTATTTGTTAGATTATTTATCTGTTAAGTTTGCGTGATTCTACAATGACGAAAAAGGCAAATGGAATGACGAACATGTCAGATATGGCTTCACTGCACTCCTGGATAATCGTGGAGGAACAGACCGAGCACATTGCACGACCTGCCATTTCATTATGCGCTACTCTAACTTGAAACCTGCTAGACTCAAAGAGCACCAGGCGAAACATCCAGCAGCATAGCATGAACAAATTTTCCAGGCTCTGCAAGCTAAAAGAAGTTATGACCAAAAAGGTACACTATCCCAACTTGGATTCAAGCCAATGCATCTACGAGCTTCCTACGAGGTAACCAGTGCACCCAAGAGAAGGCTGCACATTCAGCTGCGGAAAACGTAATTAAGCAATGCGCTATTCGGATGGTAGAACTGGTCTTGGGAAAAGAGGCAGCCAAGAAGATGAAAGATGTATCTTTGTCCCATGATGTCATTGCAGGGAGAGTTGCTGACATCAGCTGTGACATCTTAGACCAGATTGTTCGGGAGATTAAAGATAGCCCCATCCGCATTAGTTTATAATTGGACCAATTAACTAATGTTTCCAACATGAGTCAGCTAATCATATATGCTCGGTACATCAAGGATGATGATATTAAAGACGAATTCTTCTTGCAAACAACGACGAAGGCAAATGATGTATTGCGAATTGTCACCGATTTTTTGAGAGGCATTAAATTAAATGGTAGAAATTTAGATCAGTATGTACGGATGGTACCCCAGCCATGATCAAAAAGAGGTCTGATTTTGCTGCTCTGCTAAGAAGAAGGTACCAGATATCATAGCGAAGCAGTTTTCTCCATAGCCTAATCTGAAAGATGATCTGTCTATTAGTGTGCAATTTGTAAATTTCATCCGTGGTCGTCCTTTACTCGACGGATTGTTCAAATTATTCTGTGAGAAAATGGGAAGTGAACATCAAGTTCTTCTTTTTCATACAGAAGTGCGGTGGCTCTCCAGAGGGAAAATCTTTACTCGTATGGCAGAGCTCAAAGATGAGATTGCAATATTTCTTCGAAAATATCAAAGTAATTTTGCGGATAAATTCGAGGACCAAATCTTTATCCTTTCCCTTCCTATCTTGCAGATACATTCAGTCATTTGAATGATTTCAACATGTTCATGCAAGGCATGTATGCTTATCATATTTTTTGCACAGAGAAGATCGAAGTCTTCAAGAAAAAGCTCGCGTTGTGAGTTGAAGGAGAAAGTGTGGGAAACTTTCCGATTCTTGACGCGATTTTTGGTCCAATTTCCAATCATACGACGCTTTTCTGTCCAATTTTTATTTCTGCTTTTCCCATGGAACGCATTATGACGTTTTTGTCAAACTCTCTTTCTCCTCATATGATGAATAATATAAAAAAGTATTTCAGAAAATTTCAATCATTTGGCTTCGCCACAAAAACCTATTTAATCGAACAATTGAGAGCTCTACTTTAAATATATATAACAGCAGGTTTGTGTTGTAATAACATGCCATATCACTAGGACAAGATTATATTGACCTGAAAACTAAAAAATATTGACATTAAAATTAAAAAAATTTGACTTAATTTACCTAACAAAATTTTGATTCAATAAATTAATGTTTCTTTAGTTTTTATATTAAAACGAGCATTAAATAAATGAAAACCACAAATCCTCAACAAAACTTGCATTACGCACGCCTTACATAAGCAGCCAACTCTGCAATCACCAGGGGCAAGACTTTAAATGTAAAATCATGTACTGCATTACATTTTCGACATTAAAACTTCTGTCCTTGGCTTACGGTTTTCAAAGCATGGAAAAACGTCTTCCTACAGAAGCAGTTGTGGGCTGAGATTGCTTAAGTAAATTGTAAAGAGCCAGTGAAATGTCGAGGCTTTCCATGTTTATTGTTGTAGATATGTCTTTGTTTTGCATTATTTTTTTAATGGAGAGGTTAAAGCTGCAAGTCTCTTTTTCGAACTAAAGTTCTCAGATTGCTTGAACTGCTTATTTAATTATGTACTTGGGACTTTTCATTGCTTCTGTAAGCCTAACTAGACATTCATATTGATCTCTGATTTTGTGAAGTTGTTTACAAGCTAACTTTTCGTTGAGTTACTAAAATACCACACCCTTTAAAACTTTCCACAATCGCTCTCACTTCAGATTAATTCTTTGAATTATATAATGCAACACCTAACCACCTTCGACATCTGGCATCAACATCAACAACACGACAGGCTGTCGTGGGAAACCAATATTTGTGAATTTAGCTTGCCTGTTGTTTTAAAACTATTGCTGATTTGACTTTTGCGATTAGCTGATCAATATCTTCAAAGTGAGATTTGACTTTCACAGCACAATTGTGCAATAAATATGCTACACGTGACACATGAAACAGCTGAGGATACAGAGATTTCAGTATTGCACCTGCAGCCATCATCTACAGGGTGTCCCAAAAGTCTTGGGCACATTTCAAGTCCTCATTTCTGCTGATCTATGAATGGTAGTTGAATGAAACTGTTGATTGAGTTTTTTTTGTCATGCTGATAATTTTTTCATATATTTTTATATAGCTTAAATAACTAAAATAACTTAGATCCACCAATGGCTTTCTCTCAACCAGAAAAAGCGTTTTGTGTCCTTGAACTTTTAAAAACTGATTCAGCGAAACTTGATGATTGCGTTCTCTTGCTCTGATATCCTAGGTCTTCAGATGTCACACCCTGCGACTTCTTTTTGTGGGTTTCGTGAAAGCACTGGTCTACGCGCCTCCCCCTTCCAAAAGATGTAGCTGAACTCAAAGCCGAATAACGGAAGTTGTTGCAACTTGCAACCGTAGACAACACAATGCTGGAACGCATTTTAGCAGGAATTTGACTATTGGCTTGATGTGTGGCGTATGACTAACGGTGTTCACATTGAATATCTTTGAATATTCTATAAAAAACTTGAGACTGCAAGCTTTCAGAATATGTCAGATGCATTGTTATTTCCTTAATAGTTTTTGACATATTCAACGTCAAAATGTGCCCAAGACTTTTGGGACACCCAGTATTTTGCAGCATTAGACACTAAAAGACAGAAGTTGTTTCCGTTGATTCCAAGAGATCTAAGAGCATCGTCAACTGCTTGAGCAACGCTGTTGCTATTTGGCGCACATGTTAGAGATTGACAGTCGTTCAAACAACTGATGTGAGTTTTTTCTTTTGCAAATTGATAAACAATTGCTTTAGTAAAGGCGTTTACCCAAACTGCTTGAAAATTGCTGAAGTTGTTCCAATGTTTAAAAATGGTGATCGTAAGGAAGCTTCTAATTATCGTCCCATATCAATTTTATCACAATTTGATAAAATTTTAGAAAAATTAATTTACTCCCGCATCATACATTTCATTGAAAAAAATGATCTGCTCTGTGAAAATCAGTTTGGCTTTCGGAAAAATTCTTCAACTATATTTGCAATCAACTCAATATATGACAAGTTTATAAACAATATTGATCAAAATTTATATACATGCTGTTTGTTTTTGGATTTATCAAAGGCTTTTGATACGGTTGATCATGACATTCTTTTAGATAAATTGTATCGTAATTTTGGAATTCGTGGTAAACCTCTGGATTTATTAACCAGCTACTTAAAAAAAAGATATCAATATACTAATGTACATAAATTTATGTCCTCATATACCAAAGTATCATGTGGGGTACCCCAGGGATCTTGTCTTGGGCCGCTACTTTTTTTGTTATACATTAATGACATTTCGTTGATTTCCAATTTTGACACCACATTATTTGCCGATGACACCTGCTTGATGATGGCTGATAACAATCTGAAAAACCTGGAACACAAAGTTCAAATAGAACTCAAAAAAGTTAACTCTTGGCTCTGTCAAAATAAGCTATCCCTAAATTTTTCAAAAACTAACTACATGTTAATAAACAAGCAACCCCTTAAAACTTGTCATTGTAATTTTAAAGTAGCTCTTAACGGTATTACTATTAATAGAGCGCATACTGTCAAATACCTTGGGTTATTCATTGACGATAATCTCAAATGGACGTCGCAAATAAATTATTTGTCCACGCAGCTTGCCAGATGCACAGGACTCTTTTACAGATTGCGCAATTTTGTTTCAAGAGAAACCCTTTGCATGCTATACTATAGTCTTGTACACAGCAGAATTCAGTATGGAATTACTGCGTGGGCAACAGCAAATAAAACTTCACAAGAAATAATTCGAGTAAGGCTTAATAAAATTTTGAGAATAATATTGTTTCGTAACTTATATACGCCAACTTCACAAATGTATAAAGAACTTCAAGTGTTAAAAGTAGAAGACATATATCAACTTGAGTTAGCTAAATTTATGTATCAACTCCATCATAGTCAATTGCCTAAAAACTTTTATCATTCTTTTCGTAAGTTAAATACTATTCATCAACATGAAACGAGATTAAATAATTCGACTACTTACTACCGCCCCCGAATAAATAAATTATTTAGCCAAAAACTATTTTCTCACAGAGGTTCAAAGCTGTGGGGTAACCTCGAATCCGAATTAAAGAGCATGCACTGGGTTTCTTTTAAAAAAGCGTATAAACTGAAATTACTAAATGAATATTAACGCTTGCAAAAGCTTTTGATTGTGTAAAAAATATTTATTGTTATTGTTTGTTCCGTTTCCTTTTTTTATTTATTTTTTTTTATCATTTGATAAAAACTTGAACTCAACTCTTTTTTTACATAATGTACTCAAATTATAAGTGTCACTTAATAGATCTCGCTTATATCTCAATCTGCTGAGATCAGGGAGTATCTCGACTCGATAACCGAAAGGTTCCTCGATGCTCCCTGGCTTTTGCTACTAGTGATTTTTTTTGTGTGTATTATCAATCTGATTATTGTGTCGGTGCGCAAAGCAAATCAAATAAATTCTCTCTCTCTCTCTCTCTCTCTCCAACTAGAATATTTAATGATTGTATGCCAGATAGAGTACTTTCATCAACAACAAGAAAAATCTGTTTGTCATGAGCAGCATTTGATATCCGTTGTAACTCATCTGCACTTGATTGCAGCACTGTTTTTCTACAAGAAGTTTCAGATGGCAAACCGTGACCAATATCATGAAATAGGTTTTTGATATGCTTATTGGTTAACTAGTACAAAGGAATATCGGTAGACAAAAATGCCTTAGTATTTTTTCCGCAAAACCGGTTTTACTGCTCATCAAAAATGTTTGCGAAGTGTATGGGATTAGCAGTTCAGATGTGCTGCCGAACGCTTTTTGGTGTTAGGACGTATTTCGATGGTTTTCAACAGGAAAGCGTTTGTTACAAAAAACCGTACAGCTACACAAATTGCAATATAAATCGTTAATAGGGTTTTTTATAAATTCAGCAGAAAAGTCTTGAAGTAGGGATTGAACTTTAGATGCTTTGGTAGCTATAACTTTTGATATCATTCAAAAACCTAAATCACAAACTAAACCAAATCTAAATAAATATGTCACGTCACTCTATTGACAGTTGATTCCACTGTAGAATGGTAAAAAATCATCTATTAATAAGCTTGCACTAACCCACCTGCATGAACAAACTAACTAATGACTCTTTCTTGATTCATCCTAAATAATGAAAAGGTAGTCTAAATGAGCATAGTAGATGCCTCTTCCCTATACTGCAAATGTTTTTACCTAACAAATGTTCAGTGATGCGCTTCCTAATTGCCGCAACTATTCCATTGCAACACATTTGCACATAGTTTGTCTGAGTTTGATTATTGCACCACAATCGTGTAATTGTGACAAGAATCAGCAATCTGTACTTCCGTATAAAAAATTGGCAAACATTGCAAGTCCAAACAAAGTAAAGTAAATTTTACCACAGTCATCAGTTTTTCTCACCAATACAAAAGAAACATATTGACTAACAGTGTTATTCATAAAAAGTTAACTTTATTACCTTAACAAAAAATTAACCTAACAGTAAAAAATTAACTTTTTTGTTGACCTATTAAATTAAGAACGTGAAACTTACTGCTTGTATCCAGAACTCTTACAAAAAACCACGCCGCTCAAGCTTGCTACGAAAAAATTGACTTTATTGAAAAAACTCGCCCGGCCTATCGCCCTCCTCCCAAAAAACTGTTTTGCTCCCTCTTATGATCTCCCCCCCTCTGGCGGGGTCATATAAAATTTGAACCATCTCAAATAAAAATTTGGTATAAATTGGGGTGATGCCCCTAATTGCAACCAGCCTAGTTTGAATTAAGACCGGTTGTATTCGCAAACTTCATATTACTTTGCAAAATATTACCGAGTCTTTCATCATGTATAGGGACAGAAATTTAAAGTTGGATATAGGCGATGTAATGATTTTTGTTTACAATTACAGAAATGATTTTCTTGGTGGTAGGCTTATTTCTTAACTTATTGCCACTCCCCTCATAATAACATTTTTGACACCAAGTTCCTTGGGTGTACCTATGAGTCTTTGTCTGTAAATAAGACAACTCGTGTGGTAACCATTGAGGGGAGGGAGAGGCACCAAAGTAATTGATTTGTTTTCAGGAATAAACTATTAAATGTTCGGGCCTCTCTTTACCACTTTTTTGTGATTGTATGTCTATTTAAACGATCTAAAGCCTTTGATTGCGCTCATTTTTCTTACTTCTGGCATAAAAGCAGCCAGGCAAAGAGCAAACTAATCCAAAACAAAATACTTACACTTAAGTAATTACAGTTCCAGGATCCCCACCAGTAATGTAGGGAATAGAAATATCGAAGTAGCAAGTTTTACCCAATTCCAAAGAAAATTGCTTCAATATTTAAATGGTATGTGGCACAACACTGATATTTGTTGCAAACCATAATCGAGAACCATCTGTACTACGTCTTTGCATAGGCAGATTACCAATTTTTTACTTGGAGTAGAATACTTTTGAAATATTTAGAGATTATTGTCGAATGAATTTTTTTGCAAATTTTTATAGATAGTTATACGTACATACGTATGTATGTACCTACGTTACAAACAGGACTCTGCTTTTGGCCTTAGGTTTGCAGTGACCAATGCCGGAGGATGAAATCCAGCATAAGAGTTTGGATGGGATGTGCTAAGTCTTTTATCCCAAATCCAGAGCTGGGTAATGCTTAAATTTAGCCCCATGTTTATGTTTTATAGTAAATATTTAGTGCTTGCACAAGTTGCGTTGTGCCTTAACATTTTCTTTGTTCCGTGATTTGCGCTGCGATTTCAGCAATTTGTGTTTAATTGCTCTAGTTGTGGTTGTGGAACTCGAGGGTTTTGTTTACTTGCGCTTCATTTATACTTGATGTTTTTGTTTAAATGTGCAATTTTTCTTAATTACTATAATCTAAATCTCCAAACAATGCTCTTCTTTGCTAAACCTCAAAAATACAAAACGTTTTGTGGTCATGTTTGAATGATGTAGGTCAGTGATTTCATTTGCATTGAGGATTAGGTAGAAATGGTTTTGCACGTGACGGTTGTAGTTTTCTAACGTTATGAAAGTAGTGTTTAGGAATGCTACATTGTAGTTTAAAAATGAACTACAAAAAAAGTTGAGAATGTATCAATGAGCCTAGGTGTACAACGTGCTAGATGCAAATCTCATACAACAAAAACGTTAAAGGCTTGCAGCACAAAGCAATAAATATGATTTGCAAGATTTTGACGCAACACCAGAGTTGCTAGGGTTAAAAAATTTTTTATACACAAATTTTCAAGGCACAATTTTTAAGAAATCAAACTTTCCAAGACGGAAAGTCATTTCATGCAAGTAAGTTCATTATCAGCAGACCAATCGAGTCACAGTATTTGAGTCTCGATCCTAGTCTCAAGTCACTGATGTCGAAACCCAATCGATCCAAGTTATTTCGTGCAAATGAGTCGAGTCAAGTCAAGTATTTTTTTTATACCGACTCGAGTCTCTACAACTCTGGAATTATGCGTAATGATTTCATGCAGAGCTTTGTATAAAACCGAGATCTCTTGCCTCTGATTGATATTTTCAACAACTAAACAAGCAAATTGCTCCTTAGTTCATTATTATGATTGGAGTGTCACACAAGCATAGGTGTTCTTTTATTGTTTTTCACACAAATCCCTTGGGATACAGAAAACAGAAATCCGAAAGAACATATGTTTTGCACAACTTGAAAGCCGATCGATTTTTCTGCCCTTTCTTAATGTTTTTTGTGGCTGATTAAAATTACTTAAATCTTTGTACTAACTGTCGTATTTGACGTCTATAGGTCACTGACGAACAATTGATTGAAGCCGCTACTCGTTTGCCGTCAACACTCCACTGACAAAAGAAACACATTATTACGGACAAGTGTTTGAGAAGCACTTTGGGCGTAATGCGCAAAATTTAGTTTTCTATCATTGGTTTTTAGAATCGATCGGAGACTCAAAAGAACCAAGTTCAAGAGCAATCAGTCACTACCAAACTGACCAATAAGCGAAGAAGCACAAAATGTTTAAGATGATCAAAATTTGACAAAAGTTTTTCCAAAGTGTACTTAAGAAATTTGTCTTGTGTAGAAATATATACAAATTTGTCTTATGCAGAAATACATACGAGAAGCTTTCATTTGTTTTCCACAATTTTCGATAATAAACATACAAATTTTGTCAAAAAAGCCCCATCCTTATTTTAGACATTTTATTGTGATGTAGTTGTTGTTTCATCTCCGATTAATACATCATGTTTTCCAATCCCCTGTTATGCATGACCCCGACGGCCCGTCCTCATTCATTATTTAGATATGCTTGGAATGTAGGAAATGCTAAGAACTATTATTGAGATGTAATTGTTGTTTCATCTCCAATCAATACATCATCTTTTTTAGTCCCCTATTATGCATGACCCCGACGGCCCACCATCATTCATTATTTTTTAGCTGTCGCTTTTCTTTAGTTTGCTCTTTTCTATCTTCACTTGCTCTCATTTGCTAGTGAAAAGTTTTTTCAGTCTTTGGCTTGGAACAATTTTTTAAAGATTTCTGTGCGCTTATTTTTACCCCAACAGGAGCCCATTTCCTGCAAAAAACCTGCTGCAATAACTTTGCAGCTTACATTAATTTTCACTATTCTTTCGCAGAGAAAATTTTACTTACTTTTCTTATCACTTTATTTTCTCGGCTCGGAGCGCGGCTAAATCCTTTGTTCTTCTTTACTCTATGTATCTTTACTTAAAAGCTTTACGTCTATCAAAGTAATGAAAACGATTGCGCTTACAAAAGCAAGAAGAACGCCAAGCTTGTACGCTTTTTCTCATGTTTCTTTTACCTCTTGTCACCGTCGACGCTTAACAAGAAACATGCTCTCCCCAATGCCTTGCTTCCAAATTCCCCCAAATTCATCACCTCAAAAAACTTTTAAGCATCTCACAACATCCGTTTATCCAGTTCACTACTGCTTAAAAATGCGGTCCACGAACTGTTCTTTGGTAAATATTCGAATGGCGAAAACCCGGTGGCCCAGTGGGATGCTTCACTAAAGGGAAATATCAAGAAGTTGACGAACCGATACCACTGTCGAAGTTGTTCACGGCATAAACGCCTTAGGATTCGCTCAAGCGTAGCATTAGAATTTTCTGCTTATCCACCATCTATAGGGTGAAACTGGGTAGTTGTGAATTGTTTGATCGACAACAGTCGTGACTCTTCCTCCTAAGAATGCTAATCACTTCTTCAGGCAATCCCAGGTGACTATGCATGGTTATTAACGCTTTTGAAACCTTGTCATATTGTATACTCTTAAAGGGTATAGTTTTTGGTTGTTTAGTCGCATTACCCACAAAGTCATGTTGTATTTGTAACCATTTTTACTTGCTGGCGAAATTGGTCCAATTAACTCATTAGCAACTCTCCTGAATGGCATATCCATTAAGTGCCTTCTTCCAGTGGTACATAAAAAATGGATCCTTTAACATCTGTATTTAGGCAGACATCGCATGATCGACAAAAAACAGTAATACCGCTTTGCTTGCCAGGCCAAAAAGATCTGATTTGGATCGTACCTTTGTTATCTTGATGCATGGATGCCCTTCTACAATTGACGCATGTTAAACATCCATGATGCTTTATCCAAACATTTTTGGTACCATGACTTGCTTCTAACTATCAAACAATTTATCGATTTGGTTTCGAGTCCTGTACAAGAGATCCCAGCGTTTTTCATATTTTTCTTGTTAATCACTGTTCTTTACAGCTTCCTTCAGATCTGGGTACTTTTTTTTTTAATGGTTATAATCTTCTTCCTGTAGTCTAAATGATTCTTCTGAAGTGCCATCTGAAAAAAGACTATTAAGTTTAGTAGCGTTGAGAGGAAGGCTAAATAGGTGCCTACCCACCCTGGCCCGGAATTTTTCGGGAAGTACCCGGGGCATGCTCTTGTGCACATCCCCAGTATCAAAGGCACAAAATACGATTTCATGAAAATAATTTCGAAGCAAAGTATTACTTTTACTCGAAAAACGGCAAAAAACTTGATTTTAAGAAGAAAAAGCGGTAAAGCATTAAGTTTGCTTTCAAGAACTTGATCTAAAAAAACGAAAAGATCTTCAACTCGACAAAGGGCGTAACAAGACACAGTTTTTCTAAATCAACTTCATCTTCACGGGCCACCGGTTTTGATCATCAAAAACTTGGCTACCGGGCCCAAATTAACTTCTCAACGGCTCTGAATAGGCTTTATCTTGGCAAATATATACAAAATTTGCTTGGGGTATTATTTCTCACTCTTATTTTTATTCCTTAAAGCTTACGGATCAAATAGCTTTTTTTAAAGCGACCTTATGACGAAAAAGGCCGTTACCAATATTGTGATCAAAATTTTTTCACACACACGCACACTAATCAGGCAATTTATTCGCAATATATTGGCGTAATTGCCTTTGCTTAGTGGTTTATCAAAAACCGTAAAATCTTCTAACCGTTTCTCCATTGAGAGGTCACTCGATGTTTGTACACTGTTCCACGCATATATCATTGTGAATGTGTATTGCACAGTGTCCGATCGTTAGCATGGTGTTGATAATTTAGGGCGGTGTGAAAACCATAGATGTTTTCAGGAGTGGTCAGAGTTGTAGTGGGATAGGAACAATCACTCAAGCAGAATAAAAGCAAATAGAGACAACCAGTATACGTTTTTGAACGTTTTCATCCGGTTTGGTGCGCATTTTTAGGCATGCGATTTTTGTATGAAAATTTTATCTGCATGGCATGCACATATACGTTTGTCTACATGTTTCAAAAACAGACGAAAGCTTATACGCTGTATTGCACAATTGGTATATTTTCATATCAATTTGGACATTTTGGTATATTTTTTAAGGTTTGGTATGTAGATTTTTGTTTTCGTATATTAAGTGTTATTGGTTTATCTTTTAACGAGTGGAATATAATATTTGATCGTGGTGTATGCTAATTTGTTTTCGGTTAATAATAACGATTGATGAACGTCCAACGTTGTTAGAATATACCAATGACTTGTGTTTCCATTACGTTATAACTAGGGCCCGCTAAAGTCAATAAAGTCAAAATTTTTTTGGAACCCTGTTACATGATCAAACGTGTACTAACGTTCGTTTCAGGTGTTCAGGAGTCTGTTTTGGTACATTTTATAAGTCAAAATAAAGTCAAAATTTCGCATAAAGTCAAAACTTGTCAAAATTGTCTTCATCAAAAATTTCTTTATAAAAACGAACAAATTTAGATTTTTTTGAATTTTTGAGCTGCTATCAAAAGTTTATGCGCAGTTTTATTTAATTTTAAACTTCTCAAATAGTTGCAATGGTAAAAAAGGAAATACTTATTATGCATGAAATCGTCATTGTTGATGCATAAACACATAATTGTTAGACAATTAATCTATTCCTATAAAACCTTTGCGCTCTTTACACGTGGTCTTTTTAAGTCGTGGCTTGCAAAGCAAAGAATGCCTAAACAAGCCAAATCTTCTACAGCGAAAGTTAGGCAAATTTGCCAGGAATATCCGGATGAGTTTTTGGCAACTCCTGCCCGCGACTTGCGATGCAACCTTTGCGACGTGTTAGTCAAATGCGACAAAAAGTTTTTTGTGGAAAGCCACCGAAAAAGTTAGCAATATCAAAGAAAATTGGAGACAAAGAGCAAATCACAAAGTAAGCAAACCTTTTTACAACTCGATCAAGTAAACTTCAAGGAACAGGTTGTCTCTTCATTCTTAGCTGCAGATATCCCACTTCATAAACTCAACCATCCTTCTTTAAAGTCTCTGTTTGCTACAATGGGAAAAGTATTGCCTTCGAAGACTGCAGCCCGGGCATGTGTTGCTAAATTAGCATCCCAAAAAGAAGAACAAATTCAAGAATTACTTCGTGACAAAAATTTTTTTAATTGTGGATGAAGCAGAGATTGCTAAACAAAAGTATATTGGTGTGCTTGTGGGCAGCTTAGATGCCCCAAATCAGACATTTCTCGTTGATTGCCATCCACTTGACAGCGGTAGCAATGTTAATAGCAGTATTATTCTGCACACTGTGAATGGCATATTGCGACAACTTGAAATAAAACGCGAGAATTTTTCATTGTTCTTGACTGATGCTGCTCGGTACATGTCTTTGGCTGGAAAGACATTAAAGGAATTATACCCTTCTTTGATGCACGTCACCTGCGTTGCGCACTTACTACATAACTGCGCTATGCGTGTGCGTGCTCATTTTAAAAATATTGATGAAATAATAGCCACGGTCAAGGCAGAACAATCAAAAACAAAGATCGCAAGAAAGATTTTCATGATGCTGGTCTGCCATCTCCTTTTGAACCTGTAATTACAAGATGGGCAACTTGGCTTAGAGCTGCCCTATATTACAGTAAGAACCTTCCAGCTGTTCGTACCATTGTCAACAATTGGATAAGTGCAGGCCTCTTAGTCGGCAGAGCAAAAGACGCTATCAATGTGGAAGATTTGGTGCCGGACTTGATTAAAATATATCAATACCGGACTCTAGCAGCCAACGTAGAGCTCTTAGAAGGAAGTGCCTGCACGATAACCGAAGCATACGGACTGCTGAAGAAATGTATCCGTGCGCAATTAAATTCGATGATGGTCTATGCAATTCGATGATGATCCGTGCGCAATTATAAATTACATTAAAAAACGACTATCCAACTCTGATTTAGAAACAATAATAAACTGTACCAACTTGACAATTGACCCAACAAGCTACGCACTATTGCAAAAAGCCCAGCCAATCTCTGCTGCTGTTGAGAGGTCGTTTTCTATGCTCAGTAAATTACTGAGAAAAGACAGAAATTTTGATGTTAAGAACGTAAAAAAATATATGATGCTGTATTACAATAAAAAGTCCTGGTAATTATACTGTGTGGCTTTCGTTAAAAACATCATAGACAGACTGTTAATGTACAGTACAGTTGCGATAACAACGCATTTTTTGTATTGCATACTAATTGATACCGGTACACACAATGGCTCGTTATCCTGGGTTTTGACGTCATGCGTCGTTTTGTTGCATTAGTTTCAAGACTGAGTGATTGAGAAAATGTTTAAAGTAGGCTACCTTCTTGTTTAAAAGCTTATGTAAATTGCGGATTATAAAACATTTTTAATCAAAAAAGTGCAACAAGACATAAATAATAGGCAGTAGTGGATATTGGGTGAGGCAAATGAGGCAGCCACCTCAGGCCCCCCCTTTTTTGAGTTGTTGAGGCGCCCCCCCTTTTAAAAATGGCGTGTGTAGTTTTAGGCTATTTTGTGGCATTTTGAAATGGGTCCTTGGGCTTAACAACTGTGGAAGTGAAAACTAAAAGTGGCTGTTTTGCTTTTGACTGCAATTTAACCTTGCAAGCTATTTTGCCATTCAACGTTTGTGTGTCTTCAAAATTGCGTTATTTGCTGCAGTGCTCATAAGTATTGTTTTGGTGTGCTTATAGTTACTGTTTGGATAGTGATATTAACTATGAATAAAATGGGTAGAAGTTTGAATCTCTGCAGGCAGGGTACTTAAACAGAGGCAGTATACATTAAGAAGGGGGTGGCAGTTTGTGGATATGAGTGGGAGTGCAAGCTGAGAGCTCCATTTTTGTCAAATCATTTTTTGTCACTTTAATACATTATAGAGATTGACCAATCACAAACGACTAAAAGTCACGTTTTTAATATGTTACTAAAATTGACCAATCACAAACATTCAACGGAAAATAGAGTGCTGGGGTAAAATGTCATTGACGGCAAAATAGCCGCTGCCTAAATAAAAACCAAACACTAAAATTTGTTTTTTCTACTACTGTTTTGGGCTGAAAGCTTTCTAGTTCTTTTGACAGAAACTGTTGTGGCAATGTGGGTTTATCATATTTTTCAGGGTGAAACCTCATTTTGCTGATGTGATCAGAACAACTTATATTTTTAGCTGTTTGAGCAGACCAGACTTTGCCTGTGAACTGTGATAATAATTTATCTATGAAGTCGGTCCAGCTTTCCGTTGTATCAAAACGTGAATTAATTAATTCATCTTTTTATGAGTGGTTTATTGATGTTAGTGAGATACTGGTGAAAGCAGAAATAAATTTGCTTTGAAAGAATAATCGGTCAGTTGCGTTTGTGGTGCAAAATAATATTAGAGATATGGAAGCACAAAAGGTTTTTGCAAGATTTAAAAACATTAAGTTTTAGTTGTTTGGCATCTTTGTACTTGCTGTGTTCTGCTCAAGCCAATGATTCAATGACAACTTTGCTACATCCTCATATTTAGCTTTTTAGAGGAATTTGTAAAAGGAGAATTAGTTAAGTCATTATTCATGATTGGTATATGCCACTACCTTTGGTTATGATAGTAAAACAATAAAAGATTTTAGTGGTTTTAACGCTTTACTTGTCTGGTGACTCATCCAAACATGAAGTCTACTGCAATCATATTTATCAAAAAGGTTTGTTTAGTAAGATTCATTTGTAAATTATCAGTTCAATTAAGATAGTAGTCCTTGATTTGCTTTATACCTTACCTTATACCAGACAGTTTTAGTGCATCGGTTAAATAGAGAGTATGAAAGTATAGCATCAAAACGAAGGCAAAAGAAAGAAAGTAGGAACATGGATGACGCAAAAGTCTAATGGATAGATTTATTGTAATTAACAGCCCTACCACTACTACTACTACAGAACTGAGAGATAAAAAGTGTATTTTCAAGCATCCAAGTTATGTGTATTGATGAAACAGAAAATGATACCGGTACCAGTAGCCCTATGTAATCAAGTGTCAGTGAGTTCAAAGATAACAATGTAGAGGATATTGTTATTGGTAAATTGGTTGCTGACCTGTGCTCAGCAAAAAACAAGGCAACAACCATTGTAACTAAACTTCCTGTTTTTTTTCAATAGACCTAATGCAATTAACCAGCGCCAGCATTTAAAATTTTAGATAACTCCTATATCAACGCATTACGATTAAATTCAATGGTTTTTTACAAGCATAACGTTAATAAGCATGTGAAGACTCATATTTTTAGGAAGTTTAAACTTTGTCTAGCAGTACACTAGCTAAGCATATTGTCAGCCCTTATTTCACGATGTTTTGACAAAAAAAATGGCCTATGTTGCTGCATAACATCTAAATATTCTGCACAATTCTGTTTTGCGGAGTGTTTCATGACAATTAAAGTCACACCAAGTTTTTAAGGCACTTGTGTTGCAGCAAATCATTTGAATATTCCCTACAATTGCGCTGTTATTGTAAAGCTTTTGATAGCGAATTACTCCAATTTTTTTAAAGGATGATTAACTGTGTGAAATGCGGTAACTACTCACTGCAAAAAAGCGTTTCAATATTTCTAACGTATGGCTTTGATTATGAATATATCCTAATGTATCTGCATCAATTGTTTTGCAACAATCTATATAGCCTACCCAGTAGCGTTGTTTGATCGCAATTATTTCTAGCTACATCAATTTTTTGGGGCCCCTTATTAGAATTTTGCCTCAGGCCCCCAATTTTGAATATCCACCACTGATAATAGGCGAAAGCGGTTAGGTCAAAATAAAGTCAAAATTTTGCTAAAATAAAGTCAAAAATATATCTTTTTAGGTAAAAAAAATGGCCCTAGTTATAACTAAGATCGCGCATAAAACTTGGTTTTCGAGTTAGGGTTCAAGGATTCGGCTGTGATTGTCAGTATTGTTATTCTGACTTGGACTGGAGCAACAAATTTTGATTTTGCGCATGCCAAAAGAAACGTCGTATAAATCCATGGCCCTGGGCCAAACGATAAACGTAGTATGCAACATAGCCAAATTAAAATAAACCTGTCCAAGTAAGTCACTTTTCTTGCTGCAAGCAGATGCGGGTCTACGTCGAAGCTGATAGCAAAGTCTGAATTGGATGTGGACACCGTTGTTCTTTTAATTTTTTAGCTGTAATCGCAGTCGCCACCGAAAAATCAAGATCAACAAAAGCAAATACCGGAAGTTACCAACAACGATATAGCAATAGCGCATTTCTTGACAAAATGGCCATGACATATGCCTGCTAGTAAATTAATCAATGTCAAACAGCGTCATTATGTCAATGACATTCCAACGGAAACGTTCCAAAAGTTTTATTGCAATAATTAAAATTAATCGATGTATTATGCTGATAAATCTCGCTAGAGGCGGAAAAAATATCCCACACGAGATTTGAATAGCCATGAAAGTGCCAGAATTAGTGAGGCACGCTTCACTTCTAGTAGTGACGGCTCAGTTGGAAAGTATCTCCTGTGTCTAAGTGCCTGAATAATTTGTAAGCTTCTGATATTTATTTAGACACATGGCCTAATGGCGTTTGCTAGTCCCAGACAGAGTTGCCACGACGAATGGACTGCTTTGATCTGCTACATACAGGTGGAGGATTTTAGTCGAAAATGACACCACAAGCCAACTTGCCAGATGCCAAATTTGTATCGTCACTATTGTTTTATTAGTGAGTGCACGGATGCCGATAGATCAAGATTTTGAAAGAACGGTTTTGCTTGACACAAGAGCAGCCAAAATCCAATGTTCACAGTTTGTAAGCTCAAATCACGAGTGAACGATCATTGTATTGCAAGCAGGGTCAAAAGCAGTCACACTAATTGTTGGTTTCAAATTTTCAAAAGGTTTGTGCAGAAAATAAGTTATCCATCACGAATTTGGCCAAGACCTGCGCACTTTTGAAGCAAAGTGTTTTCAACATTGATCTTACATAAAAGATAACTTCTGCCCATTGGTGAAAGAGCAAGCACCGTTTTGATATTCCTGGCTGAGAGCCGAGTAAAAAATTTCCAAATGCCGTTTTCAAAAAATCATTACGCTGTCACGAATAATAATTTGGAGCAGCTTCAAAAGCTTTTATTATGATGTTATGTAACTAATTACTTAGCGAAACTTGTTAAGAACATTTTGATTGCAAGATTTTGTGACGTAATATCGGCCCAGGAGAAAATTTTACAAATTTGTACTTACGGCATCATAGTAATTCTCATTGTTGTTTTTGGTGAAATCTTGTGAAGCATCTAGAGTGTTCTTCGCTTAACATGTATTTATATGTATTGTATATAATGTATAATGCTTTATACAGGGTGTCCATAAAGTCCGTGTGCACTTTAAAAGATTTATAACTTTATTTGTATTTGCGATAGAAATAACCTGTAAAAAATGTTATAAAATTCATCTGCCTAGTTTTAAGTGCAGTTATTCAATGATTCTTTACCACAAAATTAGAAACAGTGTTTCAACTGATACAGTGTTTCTACAAAATGGAGCTCCTTGCCACTTTGCTCTGCATATATTAGACAGTTTCTAAATCTAGAATTTCTTAAATGATGGATCGAAAGAGGAGGACCATTTTCTTAACCTCCGCATTTGCCAGATTTCACTTCATTAGATTTTTTTATGGAGACATGTATAAACAATTGTGTGCGCAACCAAACCTAGTTCATTGCAAGATTTGAAAATTAAAATAATTAATGTGATTTCGGGTATTACTGTAAATCAGTTGGAAAATGTTTTCTGTGAACTGCGAAATTGTACTACCCTTTGCATTGCTAATGATGGAGGAAATGTGGAGACTTAAAAAAATTTTATTAATTCCTTAAAAAATGTAGATTTTCTTCTTTCTAATTGTTTTTAGAGATTCTTTTTATCGCAGATACAAATAAAGTTATAAATTTTTTAAAGTGCACACGAACTTTACGGACACCCTGTTTGTAACGAACTATTGGTGATCTCAGTTACATTGAATAATCAGTTTTTATTTCCGCAACTGCTGGTTCGCTCGAAGGCTCATGAATCGTGCATAGAATCTGCAAAATATGCAATACAAAAAAGAATGCATTAAATGTGGCAGAAGATCAACTATATTGATGAACAACCAAATTTTAAATGTAGGATAATTCTGCTCATGACATCGGCTAAAAGCTAAAGCATCATAAACGGGATTACTGCATTATTATTACGCACTTACCAAAATATTTTGGCCACTAAGAAACGAAAATGCACCCTGACGAAATAGATGCTATCACATCGAAAAATAGAACATAGATCTCATCACTGCTGACCTGGTACTTGACGCGTTTGTGAACCTGTAGTAATTGAAAAATGTTGGAATCATTTTAACAGCTAATAAAAGATTCTATGCCGTAACAAGGTTACAAGGTAGTGAAGCTGTTGGCAACCCGCGGCTCGCGAGCCGCATACGGCTCTTTGGTTCCTGGACTGCGGCTTTTTTGACTCACCTTTGTGTTCAGTGATTGAGCGTAGTGATTTGTAAACTGAGGGAGGCATGTTAAATTCTGTAGCTGGTGGAAGGCCGCACTAGGTTAATATCGTCATTGAAAGTAATCTCCGACATGAACTAACTTTCATGATGATGTCTTAGTGTTCTGAAAAATGATCTCCGAGAAAAAGAAAAAGGTCAGATGGTAAGGCGGAGATTCAGAGTTAAAGTCGTGCAATAGCTCTTTAAGTGATGGGCTCCATTGATTTTGGCTCTTTGCACAGCCCAGGTTGGCCACCCCTGAAATAGTGTTACAAGAATTTATTTACGATGCCTCTTACATACAAAGAAATGTGCGTAAATACATTTGCATGTGCGCATTAACTTTTCTAAAAATACTGAGCGTTAAGACATGAAACTTGGTATGATTGATCAGCACCACAAAATAATTGTCGCAAGGGGCTAGATGATGTCATGACAATATCACGATCAAAGATGGGTTTTTCAAAAACCGCATTTTTGACCGAGAAATTTTAAGCACAAATTAAAGTTAGACTTCGACCCCTCAACTTGAAAAATTTTTTTTTATTATCTATGATAACGTCATAATTACCAGTTCATTGCAAAAATAGTTTTCTTCATTATCTTAAAACTACTAACCGCAAGAACACGGTTGATGGCTTTTTCAGTAGATAACAAGAACACGATTTCCAAAACAGAGTTTGTTGCTTAATTTAGGATCTATTGGCCACACAATGAACGATTTCGTGCTAAAAAGCGTTTAAAGTTGAACTCTTCCTTAACCATTGAATATACAAAAATTAAACTTGGCACCATTAATCACTTTTTTTGGAGTGTGTGTCATAAGGTGCTTGATGATGTCATGATGTCGTCAATATCAAAAATAATATTTTTAAAAATTTCATGTTTTGATAAGAGAAATGTTTTTTGCTGAAATAAAAGCCATCACTCGACCTGCCAACTTCAAAATAACTTTATCTTATTGACATCCATGATGATGTTATAATTATTGATTAATTGAAAAAATGGTTTTTCTCAATTTCTTAAAAAACTACCGACTGAAAAAATGCGGTTAATGATTCTGTCTGGAGATATGAACAACATAATTCCCAAAACATAGTAATTTAATTAATGCTTATTGGCAATGCGACGAGCGATTTTTTGTTTGAGTGTCATTTTGAGCTTAATTCTTCCAAAACTATTAAACATACAAACTCTAAACTTGGCATCATTTATCACCACCCAAAATAACGGTCATAAGGAGATTAGTGACAACATCTTGACGTCACAATTAAAGATACAATTTTTGAAAATTGTGTTTTTGATGGAAAAAAGCGATTTTGGCTTAAACCTAACCCAGCGCCCAACTTGCCAACTTCAAGACATTTTATATTTTTAGGAACTAAGATTATGTCATAGAACAAATTCCACAACAATTTATGATTTATTTGAAATGCAACCTGTGGTATTCTTTCAAATATTTTGATTAAGTAAGTCTGTTTTTTTTTGAACGCGCTGTGCGACGTTAAGAACGCTTATTTTCTGGAATGCGTTTTATCAGCACAACGGAAGACGTTCATGTGTAACCATCCGAGACAGACAAATTACATGCCTTAACATTTCCTTGCCACTAAAACCCAATACTCTTAACGAAAACGCTATCTGCTAGCAAATCATAAGCAGTAACAGTAGCTGCGTTTGTGCGTGATCTTGGCAATTAATAGTAAAAAATTGTTGTGAGCAACAAAGCTTAGTTAGAGACGTAAGAAAAATTTGAGCGATGTAAAAATCTCATCATGTGCAAAGAAATTTTTTTTCCTATTTTTTGATAAAAAAATCGTTTTTTTTGGTCAAATAAAAGCCAGCCCCATCGTTTTATAGGTTCTTGATTGCAAATTTTGGTTGTTTCATTTTCTCAAAAAGCAATATTCAAAATCGATAGGCTGATTGTTTGGCACGTAAAACTAATCCTCATTTAAAAGTAGGGAGGTCGGCAGTAAGGGCAAAATTAAATGCAATGAAATTCCTAGTTTAAAAAAAAATCAAAATAACACCATAAACCTATCAATTTGTAAAACTGATTTTAGAAAGAATGTTTCGTTTAAAAGTAACTTGGCCAATTGTGAAAATGACTAGCGTTTGGTCGCCACCATCATTTTTGTTGTGTATTAGTGAGAGTTTGCAACAACATTCTTTCTTTGTGAGCATTACCAGTCTTGATTTATAAACAAAGATTTTTGTCATTACCTGAGCAGGAATGATAAAAGAGCATAAAAACATTAACTTTTTAATACTGTTCACACAAGCGCTCGATGGGTGAAGCCAGCGCAGCCGGCTGAACCGATATTCTTAATCCCGACGCTATAAATGAGGGTACAGCGGTCAAGGCCGGCAAAGCTGGCTAGTACAAGAACTAAATTATTGCAGTACATACACATCATTTATTGAAAAATAACTTTTTAAATATAACTTGTCTTGTGTCAATTTACACACACACACACACACACACACACACACACTAAGCACAATCATCTTGCTCACGTACACCAATCAGTCAATTTATTCGCAATATATTGGCGTAATTGCCTTTGCTTAGTGGTTTATCAAAAACCGTAAAATCTTCTAACCGTTTCTCCATTGAGAGGTCACTCGATGTTTGTACACTGTTCCACGCATATATCATTGTGAATGTGTATTGCACAGTGTCCGATCGTTAGCATGGTGTTGATAATTTAGGGCGGTGTGAAAACCATAGATGTTTTCAGGAGTGGTCAGAGTTGTAGTGGGATAGGAACAATCACTCAAGCAGAATAAAAGCAAATAGAGACAACCAGTATACGTTTTTGAACGTTTTCATCCGGTTTGGTGCGCATTTTTAGGCATGCGATTTTTGTATGAAAATTTTATCTGCATGGCATGCACATATACGTTTGTCTACATGTTTCAAAAACAGACGAAAGCTTATACGCTGTATTGCACAATTGGTATATTTTCATATCAATTTGGACATTTTGGTATATTTTTTAAGGTTTGGTATGTAGATTTTTGTTTTCGTATATTAAGTGTTATTGGTTTATCTTTTAACGAGTGGAATATAATATTTGATCGTGGTGTATGCTAATTTGTTTTCGGTTAATAATAACGATTGATGAACGTCCAACGTTGTTAGAATATACTAATGACTTGTGTTCGCATTAAGGTATAACTGGAGCCATTTTTTTTGATCTAAAAAAATATATTTTTGACTTTATTTTAGCAAAATTTTGACTTTATTTTGACCTAACCGCTTTCGCCTATTATTTATGTCTTGTTGCACTTTTTTGATTAAAAATGTTTTATAATCCGCAATTTACATAAGCTTTTAAACAAGAAGGTAGCCTACTTTAAACATTTTCTCAATCACTCAGTCTTGAAACTAATGCAACAAAGCGACGCATGACGTCAAAACCCAGGATAACGAGCCATTGTGTGTACCGGTATCAATTAGTATGCAATACAAAAAATGCGTTGTTATCGCAACTGTACTGTACATTAACAGTCTGTCTATGATGTTTTTAACGAAAGCCACACAGTATAATTACCAGGACTTTTTATTGTAATACAGCATCATATATTTTTTTACGTTCTTAACATCAAAATTTCTGTCTTTTCTCAGTAATTTACTGAGCATAGAAAACGACCTCTCAACAGCAGCAGAGATTGGCTGGGCTTTTTGCAATAGTGCGTAGCTTGTTGGGTCAATTGTCAAGTTGGTACAGTTTATTATTGTTTCTAAATCAGAGTTGGATAGTCGTTTTTTAATGTAATTTATAATTGCGCACGGATCATCATCGAATTGCATAGACCATCATCAAATTTAATTGCGCACGGATCATTTCTTCAGCAGTCCGTATGCTTCAGTTATCGTGCAGGCACTTCCTTCTAAGAGCTCTACGTTGGCTGCTAGAGTCCGGTATTGATATATTTTAATCAAGTCCGGCACCAAATCTTCCACATTGATAGCGTCTTTTGCTCTGCTGACTAAGAGGCCTGCACTTATCCAATTGTTGACAATGGTACGAACAGCTGGAAGGTTCTTATTGTAATATAGGGCAGCTCTAAGCCAAGTTGCCCATCTTGTAATTACAGGTTCAAAAGGAGATGGCAGACCAGCATCATGAAAATCTTTCTTGCGATCTTTGTTTTTGATTGTTCTGCCTTGACCGTGGCTATTATTTCATCAATATTTTGAAAATGAGCACGCACACGCATAGCGCAGTTATGTAGTAAGTGCGCAACGCAGGTGACATGCATCAAAGAAGGGTATAATTCCTTTAATGTCTTTCCAGCCAAAGACATGTACCGAGCAGCATCAGTCAAGAACAATGAAAAAGTCTCGCGTTTTATTTCAAGTTGTCGCAATATGCCATCCACAGTGTGCAGAATAATACTGCTATTAACATTGCTACCGCTGTCAAGTGGATGGCAATCAACGAGAAATGTCTGATTTGGGGCATCTAAGCTGCCCACAAGCACACCAATATACTTTTGTTTAGCAATCTCTGCTTCATCCACAATTAAAAAAATTTTTGTCACGAAGTAATTCTTGAATTTGTTCTTCTTTTTGGGATGCTAATTTAGCAACACATGCCCGGGCTGCAGTCTTCGAAGGCAATACTTTTCCCATTGTAGCAAACAGAGACTTTAAAGAAGGATGGTTCAGATTATGAAGTGGGATATCTGCAGCTAAGAATGAAGAGACAACCTGTTCCTTGAAGTTTACTTGATCGAGTTGTAAAAAGGTTTGCTTACTTTGTGATTTGCTCTTTGTCTCCAATTTTCTTTGATATTGCTAACTTTTTCGGTGGCTTTCCACAAAAAACTTTTTGTCGCATTTGACTAACACGTCGCAAAGGTTGCATCGCAAGTCGCGGGCAGGAGTTGCCAAAAACTCATCCGGATATTCCTGGCAAATTTGCCTAACTTTCGCTGTAGAAGATTTGGCTTGTTTAGGCATTCTTTGCTTTGCAAGCCACGACTTAAAAAGACCACGTGTAAAGAGCGCAAAGGTTTTATAGGAATAGATTAATTGTCTAACAATTATGTGTTTATGCATCAACAATGACGATTTCATGCATAATAAGTATTTCCTTTTTTACCATTGCAACTATTTGAGAAGTTTAAAATTAAATAAAACTGCGCATAAACTTTTGATAGCAGCTCAAAAATTCAAAAAAATCTAAATTTGTTCGTTTTTATAATGAAATTTTTGATGAAGACAATTTTGACAAGTTTTGACTTTATGCAAAATTTTGACTTTATTTTGACTTATAAAATGTACCAAAACAGACTCCTGAACACCTGAAACGAACGTTAGTACACGTTTGATCATGTAACAGGGTTCCAAAAAAATTTTGACTTTATTGACTTTAGCGGGCCCTAGTTATAACTAAAATTGCACATAAAACTTGGTTTTCGAGTTAGGGTTCAAGGATTCGTCTTTGATTGTCAGTATTGATATTCTGACTTGGACTGGAGCAACAAATTTTGATTTTGCGCATGCCAAAAGAAACGTCGTATAAATCCATGGCCCTGGGCCAAACGATAAACGTAGTATGCAACATAGCCAAATTAAAATAAACCTGTCCAAGTAAGTCACTTTTCTTGCTGCAAGCAGATGCGGGTCTACGTCGAAGCTGATAGCAAAGTCTGAATTGGATGTGGACACCGTTGTTCTTTTAATTTTTTAGCTGTAATCGCAGTCGCCACCGAAAAATCAAGATCAACAAAAGCAAATACCGGAAGTTACCAACAACGATATAGCAATAGCGCATTTCTTGACAAAATGGCCATGACATATGCCTGCTAGTAAATTAATCAATGTCAAACAGCGTCATTATGTCAATGACATTCCAACGGAAACGTTCCAAAAGTTTTATTGCAATAATTAAAATTAATCGATGTATTATGCTGATAAATCTCGCTAGAGGCGGAAAAAATATCCCACACGAGATTTGAATAGCCATGTAAGTGCCAAAAATAGTTTGATTTCTCATCTGAATACCACCAAAAGCTGAATTTGAAAGATGTAACTGGGGATGCGCCTCCGAAAACTTTTTCCAAAATGTGGTTTTCAGACAACACTCCTGAGTTAAAAATGAATTTTTTGATGCAGTGTTTGATATACGGATGAGAGTATTGAAACCGTCTTGGGTGCCATCACCTTACGGGATATGCTAGTTACTGCACTAATGCTTGGAACAATAAAGCGCTCGCTTGTTGTCGTCAGGTTATGGTTCAATGACCGTATGAGCTATCGCGTAATGCATGTGGAAATGACACTAGAATGGTATAATTGCTGTAACTAGTGTTTGATAAAGTTAAATCTGCAGGCCACGCAAACGCGTAGGCTTAGTCAGTGGCTTAGACTAGGTAGGTCCGTAGCGGTTTTCGCAACCAGAAATAAAACTTTTTGCCGATATTTATAGCAAGTTTTGAGATGAGATGAGAAAGTTTTGAGATGAGAAATGTTTCGAGATGAGAAAGTTTCGCTGCTTGATACTGAGTGCAAACAAAGCGACGTTCTGTTCGCACTCAGTATCAAGCAGCGAAACTTCGTCTCAAAATCTGCTGTAAATATCGGTGCAAAATTTATTCCTACTGGCCAAAACCTCTATGTGCGAACGCAGCCTTAGTATAATTTGTCGTTTTATTCTCCGTCTGAAAACACCTACGAGAAATGTGATATTTTTAAGACTGCGCTCTTTACTGCCGAACAGAAGGAAAGAAATGCTATTAAGGCAAAAAAAGAACAGCATTCGATAAAAACTGAGCTGTTGTACGATCAGAAAAGCAAGGACAACGCTTGTGCTGCAGCTTTGACTGGATTGTGCGACTACAAGCTTTGTCTTGCAAAAAATAGTGCCACTTTTCCATTTGCAAACTGGAGTGTAATGCTATAAAAGGCTACTAGCTTTTAACAATCTCCATGTATTTATAAGACGGTCACAGAAGACTGCAATCAAAGCCGTTGTTTTATTTGAAACGACGCTATAGCTGGTTAGGCTTGCCGACCATTCTTTATTTGAAAGAACAGTCATTAAATTTAGCTTTTCAGTCCTTATCCTTTTTTGTATTAAGAAAGGAAGCTAAATGTCCTTTATTCCTAACATCGTTTTCTCCCAAGGATCGTAAAACAATTAAAGTAAATAAAAAAATTTTTACGCTTAGTAAGCAATAAGCATTCGTGTGCGGCCTGCCTTATTCCATTTTTAAAATCTAAGTTTTTCCGTTTAATCTGGGTTTATTTGAACTGTTGAACAAGCTGAGTTTTTCTGAAAATTCCAATTGATAGCCTTGACCGATACTGTTGCGACTTGACCGGTTGTTGTGTTCTCAGTAATAGTGAAGACTGAGTGTTGATGCTGTGACACCTGACGGCTATATTATTTATTTATTTTTTGTCAATCAACTGACAAATGCGCAACAGCAGTAAAGAACGGATGAATGAAGCCAATAAAAACATTGTGGATTGAAAATTCTTTTGGTGAAACGTCTGGCAGCGAAACGTTTTGGCAATGAATTGGCTGCGACGAATACCATTTGTACTGCACTGTTTTATTTCAGCTGTATATTAATACAGGTCAGGTTGTTGGAATAACCAAGAAAAATAGGGCTACTTCTGATTTATTACTTGTTCGTTTATGACGTCGTTTTCGGGCAATAAATAAAATGGAAAACTGCATCACTCAGCTGATTAATGCAATTTATTAAATGCGGAGTTCGAAAATCTAAATGGCAATTTAAAGCTAGTGGTGTTTAAAACTTCGGCCAAGAAAATTTTTTGTAAACCAAAGCAAATCTCAGATAAACTAGTAAACCTAATTATTGAAAATCTGAACGTTTTCGGCAATTCATTTTGCAATCCTCAGAGAAGTTGCTTTTTTATCTTCCTTATATCAGCAAATTTTACAAATAAAAAAACAATAAGAAAAACGTTGTATATTCAAAAGTTGCAGCCGCAATTGTATTCTGATAAAGCTTCACATCCACTTTACCTTATTAATGTGCAATTTTTTTTTATTTTTGTTCTTAGTCATTGCCTCACTAATTTAACACGAAATGACATTGGCCGAAAAGTGTGTTATAGTTATTGTTTTCTTCTTTCATAATTGAATTATCACGTCATAAATGTTATACTTGCCAATGGCTCATTTAATTTTAAAGCAATCAGTTGCACTATTTTGATTGACAATGCCAGCAGCGTTTAGCGACACGCCCTAATTGTAATATATAGGTACAGCAGTACACTTGCCCTGGTTTATTTACTGAACAACAACAAGCTAATCAAATTCCAAAATTAAGACATTTTTTTGACTCACAAAGCAAATACTATGGAGCAACAGAAGTTGACCAACGTAAAGAGTAAAAGAAAGCTACTGATGAAAGTTTTTCACACAAATACAAATGAAACCATAAATTTGTATAAACCAGGGGTGGGCAAACTACGGCCCGCGGGCCGCATGCGGCCCTCGAGAGCATTCTGTGCGGCCTGCGAACACTTTTTGAAACTTTGCCATAATGAAATAAATACGACAAGGGGATTGACAAGGCGCAAAAGCGACGGTGTCCTTAAAAAAAAAGGTAAACGCCTTATCTTTAGACGGAAAATGCGTCAGAGCTTACGATTTCCCCCAATCACGCATTTACCGTCTTCGAAAAGGCGATGACCTTTTTTTTTTAGAGACACCACCGTTTTGCGCCCTGAGATATCACATTACAAGGATATATCGCAGAATTTTGAACTAATGCAATTTCTTTTATAGCATGCAGCTGTACGAGACAACAAGCCCTGGCCCTCGACCACTCTTCAATGGTCGATGCGGCCCTCCGGCTAAAAAGTTTGCCCACCCCTTGTATAAACTAAACAAAATAAAAAACGTTGAACAAACAAGAACAGCTGTTTGCATATAACGGTGAGTTCAGTATAGGTTTGTCTTTTTTGATAAGCAACGTTTGTTAAATTTTGGCTTCATAGTCGGTATTACACTGTACAATCATTTTAAAAGAATTAACATTACGTTTATTAGCTTTGCAGCATTGACATAAACTAATATGCTCAGTTGTTTCAGAAATTATCTAGACCAGTGGTTCTCAACCGGGGGCGATATCGCCCCCCACTGGGCGAATGTTCAGCTGAGGGGGCGATAAACTGCCACAAACAAGGTTACAAAAATTGTAGCCAATTGTATTGTACAATGGTACAAAAATAATTTAACAAAAATTGATTGACAAACACTAATTGCGCAACATATGATCCGATAGTGCTGCAAGCACTACAGCTCTCAGTAGCCGAGAACTGCGTAGCCAGCACCACCTATGCAGTTCTCTGCGCGCACATGTGCACGTGTATATAGCTGGGTTTTTTGTTCTGCCGCCGTCGATGACAAGAGGTGTTGTTTGTTGTCTTCCATCCTCCTCTCTTTTATCTGCTGATCTCCTATTCTTTCACTTCTCTGTGTTTTCGATGTTCACTGATCAAATTATTACGTATACATTAGGTACGTTTTGGACATGAATAAGACATTATTTACTACTAAATTGATGCAGTTTCATATCGTTTTGTACATTTTGAAAAGAACAGATTGAGCACTGTAACATAAAATCTAGCGGTAAGCCTGAAGTAGCTGATTAGTTGTGTTTTCGTAGTTGCCTAGGTAAGGGTGTTGTTAGAAACAACCATTGCTTTGTTCATTAATTAATTATATTATTACGCGCCTGCTTGTAGAATAATCCAGCAGGGTAGTCACGTGATCTGATAATCTTGTTTCATTATCTTGCGCCTGTTTGCAGATTAATTTAGCGTAATAATCACTCTATTTGATCACCTTGTTTTTCTTTTCTGATGGAGAGGAAAGAGTAAATGCTTGTTCGATAGGTGGGGTTATTCGCATAAATAAGTTTGTTTTAAATAAGGTAAAACAGAAAATTTTGCTCAAAAATGATCACCAACATCATACGGTACCATACACTAGTTACAGAGGGTTTGAGTGATCTGCTGAGCATGCTACGTAATTTCATTTATTTGTGCATTTAACTTCATCAATAAAGCCATTTAGTTGGACCTTTGCAGTGATTTAAGATCCTGCTTATCAGTATGCTCGTTACTTTCTAACCGCTAAAGGGAGTGGACTTAAAAAGGATCGACTCGTATTCTTGCAGTTGTGATTTCGTGCTTTCTCGTTTGCAAAGCAATTCATTACTCATTGTAAGTCGTTCAACGCTGTGTAAAAGTTATCAAATATTTTCAGCCTCAGATTAGTGTATTTTGTAATGATTACACATAATTTATAACTATTAACCAATTAGTTTATTATGTAGTTTAATGGATTCTGTACATTTGGGTCAAAATTTAGTATTGCAGTCTGATGTTTTTGAAGTAGTACTACTAAACATCAACTTACTGTGACAAGTGTCGTTGTGATATTATAAAGGTCTTTTCCCCTCATTATGACGAGCAAAAATAAATGTAGACAGTATAGAGAGGAGTATTTTGCTTTTGGCTACGTAGAAAGCCGCATGATCAGAAACAGCCAATGTGTCTTATCTGTAACAACTCGTTTTCCAATGAAACTATGAAACCATCAGGGCTTGCAGAGCATATGAAAAGAAAACATCCCGATAAAGTGGACAGAACCAAAGCTTATTTTGAAAATTTGAAGAAGAACTTCGACCAACGTAATACTCTGTCAGCTTATTTGAAAAAAGCTCACAGATAAATCAACTGGCTTGACTGCATCTCATGAGATAGCGCAAATAATAGCAAAAACTGGGAGCGCACATACAGTTGTTGAAAATATTATTAAGCCTTCTTTTGAAATTTTCATAAAAACTATGATTACAACAAGACTCAGTGAATGTTTTAAAAGCATTGCCGTTAAGCAATGACTCAATCCGAAAAAGAATCGACGAAATGTCATCAGATGTAGAAAGCCTACTAGTTGAAAAATCAAAAACCAGTAAATTTTCAATTCAACTAGACAAGTCGACAGTAAGTGATAACAAAGCTGTTCTTATGACGTACGCTCGTTTTATACAGTAGATGATAGCTACAAACTTTGCGAAGAGATGTTGTTTGCAAAATTATTAGAAACTGATACGACTGGATTATCCATTTTTGAAGCTAGAAAATCTTGGTTTGACGAGAATCAAATATCATTTAGAAACCTGGTATCCTGCCCAACGGATGGTGCTCCATCCATGCTTGGTAAGCAGAATGGCTTTATTGCTTATATGAAGGAATTATGTCCTTCAATACTTGCAATTCATTGTGTGGTACATCGGCATCATTTAGTAGCTAAAAAATCAGTTCTGACCTTCACGAATCATTGAGAATAGTTATTCAGACTGTAAATAAAACAAAGTCGCACAGTAAATACGATAGACTTTTTCGAAAGTTTTGCAATGATACTGGACAAGAGCACGTAAGACTTATTCTCCACACAGAAGTCCGCTGGCTTTCGAAAAAAAAACTGCCTGGCAAGATTTGTAAAGTTATTTGATACAATTGTTAATTTCTTAGAAGCAAGACCTGGAAGAAGCAAGTGAAAGAGGAGACAGAGAAAGTTGGTTTGAAGAAGGAGGATGCTCTGAGACGAGATAAGTGGAGGGACGGAGTGCGAGAAATTGCGGAAGAAATGGGGTAAATCCGGCCATCTCTGCTAAAGGGAAAACACCGGATAAAAACTGAATAACTACTACTACTACTACTTAGAAAATTTAAATGAAAACAATTTTGCAAAAGAAATTAAACTCCACAAGTGCGACATTTTCTTCTAAGCGTGGATTTCTTGTAAGTTCAATGAAGTGTCACTTCAGCTTCAAGGTAAATTATGTACACTGCTGGATAGTAAATGTGTTTTGAAAGTCTTTACTGAAAAATTACATTGGTTTCGAATAAACATACAAAAGAAAAACTTTGAGGACATGCCTGAGTTAACAGAAGTAAGTGAGCAGCTCTCAGAACAAACCAGAAAAAAATGTATTGTTTGTATTGTTTTGTTTTATTTGCCATATTTATCCTCCATTCACGAGAAAGCGAATTGTATCGCTATACTTTGGACAGTAAGTCCGCACTCGCTTGGGAGTTGCCTTTTTCGAGGTTTATGGGTCACCTGTCTTCCACATAAAGGCGGGGGCGTCCCGTTAAGTGCCTTGCCCAAGGACACAACAAGCGAACTTGCCGGCTTGTTCTCCACAACCTTCCCTAAATGCCGAGCGCCAAGCAGGGAAGCTGTGAATACCACTTTTTAAAGTCTTTTGGTATGACTCGACAAGGGGAATGAACCCCAGGTCTACCGACTGCGAAGCGGACGCTCTAACCACTACGCCATCGCGTCGGTAAAGAATATTTATCAAAATTGAGAGAAAATTTAAATAGCCGATTGGTTAAAATACTCCTATACTTTCCAACCTCTTATTTGGTTGAATGTGGCTTCAGTGCAGTCAACAAAATTTTGACCAAGGAAAGAAAAAAAATAGATATATGCATTCGAGGAGACATCAGACTAAAACTTACAAATTTCAAGCCAAATGTTGAAGGTTTAGTGGCAAAGCACCAACCACAGGGATCTAATTAAAACAACGTGAGCAAAGTATTTTAATTTAGCTGTTTATCATTATTGCAACAAATATGGACAATTATTTTAAACAATTGGGAAAGGGGGCGATATGAGGAAAAAGGTTGAGAAATCCTGATCTAGACCATCTGGTTCTAGATGTCCCTAGGTTATTGCGTTTTGTTGATTTTCCAAACATCATGATAACATAAACAAAAATGTAATAATCCAGCATCTTTACGATTTTTGCTTATCTAAGACATAAGGTAAAATTCCAATATGATGAAAACTTCTTTACGTGTCGTATTTTTCAACTTCATGCAAATGTAGGTACTGCTGAAATTTACGAAGCGACTGAAGACTAAATTATTTCTCAATTCATCCACGACGTATTTGAAACCTAGCATGTCAAAAAAAGAACGACTCTTGGGTACCCACCAGTGGCAGTCCGCCTTGTTGGTGGTGGGCTACCAGTCACTAAAGACTGGTTCGAAATGGGCTGCCATCTTTCCCTTAGCCTAATTTCAATTAGGTTGAGGCATGCCATACCTTCATCCCGAGGAAGAGGAGGGGTAACCACAAACAAACGTATTTGAAAGAAAATTTGCCTTTGATGAAAATTCAACATTTGGAAAGTTGTCAAATCGAAGTCTTATAGGTAATTCGCTTCCAAGATTTGGAAAATTTGTAGAAATTGTAGAAAATTTGAAACTAAAAGACCCATTCAATTTAAACACGAATGACCTCTTTGATGAAGTCGCACTAATTCAAGAAAGTCTTAGCACGATCCAAAGTAATACGCTGTTTGCAGAATGCAAAACAACAAGCTGAAAATGTCACACGAACTTAGCAAATTCAAATCTTAACTGTGTCAATATTTTCAAACAGTACAAACAGGGCTTTCTAGTAATGGAACATCAGCATGCTGCAAAGACATTTTTAATACAATGTCATTTATATGGGGAAACGAAAAAAACAATTGCTCTACAGAACTAAAGAAAATGAACTTTTATCTACTTTAGCTTGAAAGACACTTGTCGGTAATATTCCAAAACGATAAAACATGATCCAGAGTTGCTGAAAACTACAAAAAGTTAGAAGTACAATTTTGAAAACTAGAAGCTCTCACAAAAGTAGGATCAGAGCTTGTTTGAATTTATCAATAAATTTAGACCTTCAATAAACGTATGGACATATATTTAATCAATGATTTTTATTGGACATTTCATTGATGGCAACTCTACAGCTAATAGAGGGCCCAACAGATTGATTCTTGCCAGTAACAGTGGACTGAAAGTTTTCTGGAAACTAAAAAATGTTTGGACTGTATTGTGATTCTTGTTTGGAGCAAAACAACATTTATTTATGATCCTTGATGTTGATGCATTTAACATGCTGAAAAGGCTTAAAAAATTTTCCATGCATTTCTTGAATTCGGCCGCACGCGCTTGGAAGTCGACAGTAATCATGCAATAATGGAAAAACAAAAAATTAACAAAGTTATCATCAAAATTTGAGGGGACTGGATAACAACAATTCAATCCATTAACCACAATAAGAAATTAAGCGGTTATGCTGTGGAGTCAAAGAATTTTAAAAACTCTAAGCAGCTTTTCGCAAACTGCATATAATTAATCGATCTAAAAATGAAAGAGTTGAATCAGTGGTTTCGGAAAAGCTATGAAGAATTTCTTGTGACAAAGAAAAAGGGAAAATGGAATATGTAAATTCTCTGGTAGAAGAGCCCAAAGTTAAAATTTAATCGATGTTGAAAAGAAAAGCTACTAGAGTTGGCTCTACTGGAGTGGATCCCAACCCAGCTGCATAACGAATAGCTGCCAGTCGGAATAACGAAGCTCAGAAATTTGATAGATTTGGTACCTTTGATATCAGAAAAGAGTAAACCTTTTTGTTTGAACTAGAGGGCTAATGATAATCAGGAAGAGGAAGTTATCAAAATGTCTGCAGATGTAGCATATTTCTTTTGACGTTTTGCTTTCAACCCACTTTTGCTTCTGTAATTTTTACAAAATAAATTCACAAACAGCGGATGGCCTACTATTATAAAAACAAATTTAATAGTTTTTGCTAAGTTATTAGCATTTTATTATGAAATGAGTATTTTAATAGGCCTTCGTTAGTTTGCCAAACGCATGAAATAGTTGAGGTTGTAGTGAAAAGTAAATTGAGGTCCTCGAATCGAATGAACTGAATGTGAAATGTAATCTTTAATCTATTTGAGATGAACAGTGATGATGGAAAATGGTATACATCCTTTATGGTTTTAACGTTATTACTAAAACTTTGGCAACAAAGCTGCAAAGAAGATATTAGTATCCCTTAATTCTGCTGCTTCTATTCTGTATATAAATGGTACATCACAAGTGGAAATATTGCTTTTGAAAAGCGACCACATATATCTAATAAATAAAGCGCCTTTTGTCTATCTGTCTTAACAGACACACTTAATCGACACAATAACGTCACAATGACGTCATTGTGATGTCATAGTTATTATTTTTAAATCGCATTTTTGGACCGAGAAACGTGGTTTTTCGCTAAAACGAAAGCCAGTACCCGACTTATCAACTTCAACAAATTTTACTTCTCCACACTGTCACATGACGTCATAATTAACAGTTAATTGTAAAACTTGTTTTCTTAATTTACTCAAAAAAATATTGATCGTAGAAAAGCGGTTGAAAGCTTTTTCGAGAGATCTTAGCAAGGTAACTTCGAACAACAATGAATGATGAATTAGCAATGCAACAACAAATTCTTTATTTAAGCATTTTAAGCTTTCTAAGCATGCTTTTCTTGCTTCTTTCTGCACGCTTCAACTCGGTCTAGATGTCATAATGCTGCCTGGCACGATTAACGCAGTCATTTTGCTACCAGAGATCAATTTATGATTTTTTTCAAAAATTGCAACACTTTCGCAAAATTAGTTTGGTTAAAAACTAATTTGTGACCTTATTTCTTAATCGATTTTTCAAACTTTTTTTAAAAAAATTAAGGAGTAGTTCAAAGTGATTCCGATAATACATGACATGTACATTTACTATTAGTTTTTATACTAAAAAAGCTGAACTTTAGGACCTGTAGTGTAAGTTTATTTTCCCAAAAATGTAAGTTGAGAAAAAAAGAGTTCTGTTTGATGTATAAGCGTTACAATGAGGTACTAACAATCAGTGACGTTGGAAAGCTGAAGAAATTTTCTGTCCAGTATTACGTTATTCTAATTAGTTTAGACTAAGGATTAGTTCAACATGGCCGATCGAAATTGGTTGCCATACGTCATGTTTTATTGCTAGTTGAGCAATTTTCTTACTAGACTTAAGAAACCAGCAATTTTCAGAAAAAGTTAATTCTTTGGTACATTTTGACTACATTTTCCGAGCAAGCATGGTTCTTTGGCATTATCTATCTGAATTTGTCAAAAGATTCATCAAAAAATGAAGATTTAAAAAATTTTCTGGCATAACTTACCGGTTAAAAGCACTCAAAATTTTAGCCACTGCACTTTAGAAAATTGCAATTTCTAGAAAAAGTTGGTTGTTTGGCAGGGGCGTATCCAGAAATTTCTAAAGGGGGGGGGCCGCAATTTCAAACTTAGACAGTTGAAACTTTTGGTGGGTCAAGCTTTTTCGCTTGTATCAGCCTATGCAGGGCTTCGCCTTCCAACCTGTGCGTTTTGCCACATTTCACCATTTAATACTTTAATTTTCTTTATATTGGTGTATCTTGGCCTTCAGTAGTTTTCTGCGTTTGCTCAGTGCTGCAGTTTAACGCTACACTTTATTTATCTGGGACTCCAATAGTCCATATTACAAAAAACGTCAAAACAAAACACATGCACACAAGCAATCAATTACACCCATATAGTTCCCTCCCGCTGAAAAAATCAACTGGGGCAACCAGCACTAGCTTAATAAATCTGTACAGTGGCATTTTATGTTAACTCCCGACAAATATATGAAAGAGGAATTCAAAGATGTGCTACATGTCTAGTACTTTCGAGGTATGGTATTGGAGATGAGGGACTATAGGCAGCAGGCACAGGCCTACTTGACGAGCATTCTGAAAAGAATGCAACGAAATAGGATGCAAAAAATCAGGCACTTGCTCCGTCAGTTTTATTAAAAAGTATTAACATAGTAGACTGTTGTTTTGCCATAACACGGCAGCGAGAGCAATTACACAAAACTCTTTTGGGCCCATACGCTTTTATTACTACAGTAGAGTGGTCACTAACATCACTATTTAACTTAAAAGCACATTATTCTTGTGCGAAAGAATTATATGGTCTTACATTACACGAATACGATACGTTAAGCTTATTAAAATACTGTTTTATTCAATTATGAACTAAAACTACTAAGCAACACCTATAATTTTACATTTTGATGACCTTTCCATACGCTTGTGCTTTTAGTTTAGTTAACTATAGGCTGCTAAAGCACAATATCTTCAGATTGAAGTTGGTTCATGAGTTATGACAGTGGTTCTTAAACTTTTTTAGTCGCCCCCCCCCTTGACATTTGTCATTCATGCTCACGCCTCACCTAGCCTCAAAAATCAAATTCACGAAAAATAGAACAATAACTTATTTGCCACTATCCTGCTTAGTGTGAAGGATGCAACTGTTTTTGGGAAACTAGTCGTTTATTTCGAGACTTTGTTGAAGACAACGCGTATCGAAGATCTGCTTCGCATTCCAGTTTGTTACGAAACTTTGTCTTCATACTCACAAGTGCTGAAAATCCACTTTCACATAAATATGTCGATGAAAATGGAAGAAGGGTACGTATCGCCACATTGCCCACATTCTTATATATATATGCAAATATTTAGCCCAGAAATTGTTAAGAGACATTGCTTCAAAATCATCTTTAGCAGTGGAGTTGCACTTCATCTCCAAAAACTCTTCCTGCAGTTCTTCCGAAAGAATATCTTCTTTGATTCGAAAGGGATTTCTCGTCATCTTCCACTCTGTTAGTTCAGCATTACCCAAGTCGGGAAAATAGCAGTCATATTCTTCTTTCAAAATTTGGAGGTGGGATTCCACTTCTACCTTAAGTTCACCTTTCAGTTTGGCTTTGCTGTTCTCAAGTGCTATGTCCAAGGTAGGAAATGAGGCTGCGTTTCCCCGTTGAACTCGGCGATGCCACAACCCCAGCTTTGCTATGAATGTCCGTATCTCATCGTAATCTTTCATACGGTTCGTGTTCTTTCCTTGTAACAGTAGATTGAGGCAATTGAGAGCTTCGAAAATGTCAACAAGATATGCCATTGTCAGTTGAAACTCTTGTGATTGGAATGGTAACAGGAGATCTTGTTTTCCCTGAGATTCAAGAAATATACTTACTTCATCTTTCAAACCGTAAACGCGAGCTAACATATTACCTTTTGATAGCCATCGAACATTTGTATGAAACAACAGATTTTCATGATTGGAATCCATGTGTTTACATAGCTGGGAAAATAACCGGGAATTGACAGCACTTGATTTGATAAAGTTAACAATTCATATAATTATGGCAAGCTTTTTCTTCATTGCAGCAGGTAAAGTCTTGGAGGCCAAAGCCTCTCAATGGATTACGCAGTGAGTTCCAACTGCGTCCGGATTTTTTTGCTTTACCCTGGTAATAAATCCACTCCGACACCCAAGCATTGCTGGTGCACCATCAGTGCAGACGCCAACAAGTTTCTCCCATTTCATGCCGTTTTTGTGAAAGTATGCATCAACAACTCTGAACACATCTTCTGCCTTAGTGGTCGTTTCAAGCGATTTGCAGAATAGCATTTCTTCCTCAATTGTAGCAGATCCAACAAAACGAACATAGACCATCAACTGTGACAATTGAGCTACGTCAGTCGTTTCGTCGCACTGAATGGCAAAATAAGGTGATGCGTTATCTTTTGAAGAACTTGACATTCAATATCATTTGCAAGCTCATCGATTCGTGTCTTAATAGTGGAATCTGAAAGAGAAATTTTTGCTAACTTCTTGCTGTTGCTTTCCCCTAAAACAAGGCTACTTGCTTTCAACATGCATGGTTTTATCAAAGTTTTGCCAATATTATGAGGTTTTTTCGCTTGAGCTATCATTTGAGCAATTTCAAAAGATGCTTCTACCAGCTCCGCAGATGATAATTGGCTAAAATTCTCCGCACAGGCGATTTTCATTTTTTTAAAAGAATTCTTCTTGCTTTGAAAGAAAGCCAAGGGTTTCGTTTGATGAAGAGGATGTTTTGTTTGAAGATGACGCTTCAAGCAATTTGGCTTCAAAGCATCATTGCTCAACTTTTCGAAACATATAACGCACTGTGGTACAACTTGACCATTCACTGCTGCATCAGTAAAACCATACTGCAGATATTCTTCATTGTACTTCCTCTTTTTTGCACTCATTTTTATCACTGCAGCTAAATTAAATACCACTTATTTTTCAAAGGTCTAAAATTTGTAAATTATGGGGGATTAAGAAAGCATCATCAGTTCTTAAAAGAAAGCAAACAAAAGTCACAACACTAAGAAAACTACTAATAAATCCCAGCAAAGAGTTTTAACTGAAAACAACCAGGTACTGTCCACTCCACAATAACGTTAACAATAAATCTCGCTCGTGAACCTTCAAAAAGTTTGGAAAATACGGTTTAACGGCGTGGGAGAGAAAACAGCGAATAAATGAAAAAGTACAAAATCGACGTGCTAAGTGACATCTCCCGCGGAGAAAGGAAGGCGAAGCATATAACGATGTGTCGATGTAAATAAGACAGCGGAAATTAAAACAGTAACGAATTAAAGTCTAGACAAAAAAGTCTAGACAAAACTAGGTCACAGATTCTAATGTAATGGATTAGTAACGAGGTGGTAACGAGATTTGACTGTAGTTCGGAGCTGCTTTTCATCAATATGTCACTGTCATGCTCGCGCCCCCCTTGTGAAGCTTTCACGCCCCCCAGTTTAAGAATCCCTGAGTTATGATGTTTTATGTAACTTGTGTACGAAACAGGGTTGTGGAGGCACAGCCAAAATCGCATGACTCCAACTCCGCCCTTAGGGTGTCCGAAAAGTTACTGTGCAGTAGAAAATATTTTTAGCCATGGCTGGTTTTGTGACGCAATATTTAGGTGCTAATATAAAAACAAGTTAGTCATTATAACAACAACTAGTCATTTATTATATATCCAAATCAATACCCTTATACATCAATGGTACTGGCAATTAAGCAGCGAGCATTCTTAGTTGAGCATGTGTTCCGTAATGGTGGAAAATGCATAAACACTGGGCAAAAAAGATTTTTCAAGCAATTTCCAGATGCAGAGGCGCCTCACAGTAATGCTGTGGGACGTTTGATAAAAAAATTTCGCCAAACTGGCGATGTAAAACACATTTCTTGAACTGGTAGGCCTTCAACCACAAATGAGAAAACTATAAAGATCCAAAAAATAATATTAAAGAATCCAAAGAAGTCTGTAAGACGATTGCTGGGCTTTCTCGATTATCCGTACCTCGTTTAACCGGCATTTAATTATCCGGTCGCTCTATTTTGCTACAACGTTTCAAAATTAGATTGCTTTTAACTAGATGTTGCAGGAATAGTTTCCGGGAAATTTTACGCTAAATCCCACAAAAAAAAGCTAAAATGCTGTATTGTCGGCAAATTTTCTGTGGAAGAAAGCGCAATTAGTTGAAAGAGAGGGCTGAATGACGATTTCGTAGAACAATTTTCCGCGCTAAACATTGAATTGATGGCTGGTTTCATGCTGATGGGCCAGGTTATGAATATTTGGATGAGCAGGGAATAGTTTATTTTGTTTCAGTAGCAGAAGAAAACGAATGTGATGAAGAAAGGGATGCAAACGAGAATACACAACATTAAACGCAAAAAGCACAAATGCTCTTTTTCTCGTGTAGAGGCAATGTAAATGTTTGACCGTTGCCTAACGTGGTTCCGTATTCAGCTGGAAGCAACAGTTTCAAACACTTCCACATTAGTACGACTTCGCGAGTTTGCTGCTGAAAAACGCGAATCTTTCCGCAAACAATCCAAAATTGATTCCTATTTTAGTAGATCTAGTGTTGCAAATGATAGTTGAGCGTGAAATTTCTTAGAATATTGTAATGTTGAACTTCTATCATTTTTTAAACCATGAATGTGTTGCAGTTTTGTTTGTTTTTTTTTCCCTTGACTTAAACGTTAAGAATTCAGTTATCCGATTTTTTTGCTTATCCGTTCAGATTTCAGAAAGTATTATCCCAACTAGACCGGATAATCGAGGAAGCACTGTATCTCAACAGGCCCTACGAAAAAAGTTACATTTTGCATCGCAAACAATTTGTACACATTACAAACAAACTCTAGTATTGTAAACAAATGTAGCCACGAATAAATAAAAATTGTATTGACTAAAAGTTTTCTAATAAACTTTACTGTAAATACATTACATTTTTATGTACCTATACTGCACAGTAACTTTTCGGACACCCTGTACAACCTTACTAGTATATAATATAATTACAACCTTACCTAATATAATTACAACAAGGTTGTATTATTAGTATATAATACAACCTTACTAGAGCTATAGTATATAATTAAGAACACAAGACGTCAGGATAAAATAATAAAACTACTGCAGCTATTTCGCCAAGCGGCTCATCAAATGGCAACTGGCTATAACCTTATTACTATCTTTATTTACTCAAGAACAAAAATATTTTCCGTATGCACTTCGAGGCAGATTAGGTTTTAAATGTGCCTTAACGGTGCTTTTAAAAATTCTGCAATCCCCTAAAGCATGCAAACAACCTGTTTCTTGGGCTTAAAACTTGCAAAGAAAAATATTTTTAAATTTTGTAGGAAACTTATTTCAGTTTGCTACCTCACCAATCTGATACCGGTATCCTAGGCTAAATACTGGTCTAGTAGCTTAGTAAACCGGCTCACTGGCTATACATTTGATTGCTAGCAGCTAAGCTGTAGCTTCTAGCCTAAGCTAACGCCAGGTTATACAGCAGCTTAGGCCCTCTGTACCTTCCACTAAAGTTCCTGTGATAAACTACTTGTTTAAAGTCTTTTTTTGAACAACTAGCTTGAACTATCACCAAATTATTCCATCTAAACCCTGCTGGGTTGTACGCTAAGTTTTTATATTAACTTCGGTAAATCGGCACCAACACTGCAGAACTTGCAACCGTAACTGGTTTGTTCATTTATTTCTATCCTAACATGCTTGTTTTCTTTAGTTACATCATAGTCATAAATTTGAGTACATAAATCTCACAAAATATTGAAGTTAATGGCAAATCGTGAGCTATAAAAAATTTATAAGTTTTTCACAAAGAAATTTATTATACACTGATTCAGCGGGGGGAGGGGGGGCGCGGTCCCAACGGCCCCCCCTGGATACGCCCCTGTTGTTTGGTACATTTTCACTACTCTTTCTCAAAAGTATGGTTCTTTGACATTAGCTATCTACATTTTCTAAAAGATTTATCTAAAAATTAAATCTCGAAACATTTAAAAATGCACTTGCCTACTCCAAACAAACAAACTGGTGATCTCCATACAAAGACAAGGAAGTAAAAATGGCCCTGTTTTATCTTTTGCAATAAAATGCTAGTTTCGAGCTACACATCATCTAAATGTTGAAGCCATTTCCTTTGCGATTGGGTGAGGCTGACGCAGCCGTCTGATTTGATATTCTTAATCTCATTACTACTAATGGCTGCTATTGTAATAACGTAACGGTAGGTGTATTAGTTCGGGCTACTTTGTTCTTTCCAGCTGCGTATATGCCTAGTCCAGTGGTTCCCAACCTATGCGCCGCGGCACACCAGTGCGCCGCAAAAAATATTGAAGTTAAATTCAATCAAGTACGCTTTAAAAAATTCCACGCCGCCGACGTTAGTCAGTACGGCACACTAACGATATTGTTGGTAGTAATTGAGTTGTTTTTGGTTGGTGAATGTATCATTCAAGTTTATTTACGCTTGAATAAGGTTCGTTGTGTGGCTGCATTGTGCAAAATAATGCATGAAATAAATAGCGATTGTGACATATACAAACATCTAAGCCAGTCGACTGTGCCTTAAATACCACCGCACGATACTAAACTAAATTGTTTGCACTCGGTCAAGATATTATACTTGTCGCGCTTTTAAGTTACCCAATAAAATGGGTAAATTTATCAAGAGGAAACAAAGTGACGATAATGAATCAGAAAGTAAACGTTCCAAGGCAGCAAAGCCCTGTGATAAAGCACCAAAAGCTCGACCAAAACGTCAATACTGCAATGATTATTTGAAATATGGATTTCACTGGACTGGCAGTGAGGATCAACCTTTCCCACTGTGTGTCATTTGTGGCGAAAAAATGTCAAACGAAGGTATGGTGCCCAGCAAGTTAAGTAGACATTTTGTAACCAAACACTCGCAGCTTCAAGATAAAAATGTGAACTATTTGGGGAGACTACTAGAGCAACAATTCAAACAAAAACCGCTTTTCAAAAATTGTTAACTGTATCTCAAAAGGCACAAGCTGCTTCCTATGATGTCGCCGAAATGATCGCGCAGCAAACAAGATCACATACTTTGGCTGAGTCAATCATCTTGCCTGCTTGCAGAAAGATAGTAAAAAGAATTCTGGGTGACAAAGCCGAACAAGAAATACGCAAGACTCCCCTGTCAAATAATACAATCCAAAGACGTATTGTGGATTTGTCTGCTAATATCGAGGAAACTGTACAGACTAAACTTCAAAGCACCGTTGAATTCGCTTTACAAGTTGACGAATCAACCGATATCAGCGGCAAACCACAGTTACTTGCGTTTATTCGTTTCGTTAATGGAAATCAAATAATAAATCAATTTTTGTGCTGCAAGGAAATGTCACTCACTACAAGAGGCCAAGACTTCTTTGACATATCATCTGCTTACCTTGAAAAATGGAATTTATCATGGAACTCGCGCATTGGAATATGTACTGATGGGGCGCCATGTATGGTTGGCAGTATTAAAGGTTTTGTATCACTCGTACAAAAAGAAAATCCTAATGTTGTACAAACCCACTGCTTCCTCCATAGGGAAGTACTTGTTTCAAAAACAATACCAGATGACTTAAGTCAAGTTTCAAAACAAGTTGTTCAAATGGTTAATTTCATCAAAATGAGGCCGAAGAAGTATCGTTTTTTTGAGAAAATTTGTGTTGATATGGACTCTCGGCACAAACGTTTGATTCTGCACACTGAAGCGAGGTGGCTCTCAAGAGGAAAATGTGGTATGGCGTGTACATGAACTGCACAAAAAACTTCATGCATTTTTCAAAACAGAAGAACATGAACACTTCTGTGAATACCTTGAATGTGAATTTTGGCTTTCAAGGCTAGAATATTTGGCAGAAATATTTGCTCATCTCAATGGCCTCAACACAAGCATGCAAGGCAGAGAAGAAAACATTCTGACTTCATCAGATAAGCTGATTGCATTTAAAAAGAAAGTTGCAATTTGGAAAAACAGAGCTAAAGATGGTAACCTTGAGATGTTCCCTTTAGTACGACAAAGCTGCATAAAGAAAATTAGCCCTATTGTATTTCAACACTTAACAACTCTGGAAGAAAAAATTAACTTTTATTTCCCATCACTGAAGACCGATGAGTATGACTGGGTTCGAAATCCTTTTATAGAGAATTCATCTAGCACTGGTCTTTTATTATGTGAAGAAGAGGAGTTGGCATGTGTTTGCAGTGATCGTGGACTTAAAATCAAACATGCTATGGTACCAATACATACATTTTGGATTGCTGTCAAAGAAGAATACCCTTCATTAGCTAAAAAGGCTTTGACCATTCTGGTGCAGTTTTCGACATCATATCTATGTGAGCTCGGATTTTCAACACTCCACAATATGAAGTCCAAAAAACGAGAGCGGCTTAGTTGCATTGAAGAAGAAATGAGGGTTTGTCTCTCTGAAATACGTCCTGACATTGAAATGGTTGCTAAGAAACATCAAGCACAAGTTTCTCACTGACAGAATTGTTGCAATCCTGTCATAAAGACGCAAGTACAGTGAATTTCCTGGAAACAAGCTAAATTATGGTTATTGCCTTAATTTTTCGTTGTGATATGTAAAAAACGGTCAATTTGAATAAATTTTGTATTCAAAATATTCGAGGTGTGCCAAATAATTCTCGTTTTTTTCTAAAATGCGCCGCGACAGAAAAAAGGTTGGGAACCACTGGCCTAGTCTAAGCAACATGCGCGCAGCCAAGGGCTTTAGGTCGCACCAATAGGCATTCCGCTACGAAAAAGTCGTTAAAATTGGTCCTAATATTTAATGAACTATTCCTGAAAATACTTAGGTATATACTTTGGCGCCTCTCCTACCCATAACTTCAAAATTTTGCTTCCATACAGTTCATAAAAATGAGCAAATAAAACTTTTTGGAATTGCTGGCTGTTTTAATTGCGATTAAGTTCAGTTCCTACTTAAAACACAAGCCAAGTAAGATGTAGCCAGAAACTTCTGGAAAACAATGGTGGTTATGCGCAACCTCGTAATGGTTTTTTCAGGCTTAATCGATTTCCTTTTAAAAACACGGTACTTCTGATTTTGGAACGACATTTGGCTTCGTCAACAACACCTTAACGTTTCGTTGCTGTTTTCACAAATATCAATTTGGTGAAGCCAACTGAACCGATATTCTTATGCTTGACAATACTGATGAGGGCGCTGCTATTTCCACAACTTAATCGCGAGTGTTTGATGTCGGGCTAGCTTGCTTTTTGCCTGGCTGCGTTTATGCTAGGATTACACAGCAAGCGCCCAATACCCAAACAGCTGTGATAAAGTTGTAAGTAGTGAACCTACTATTTAATAGCTTAATCCCGAAAATACATATCAATCACTTTGGCGCTCTTCCACAATTTTGATATACTTTTAGTTGAAACACAAGCTCAGTTTAACAAATTAAAGTTTGTTAGGTTTAAGGCCGCTTATGATGAAAACGGTACAAATAAGACATTGCCAGGGATTCTAGAAACTTGGAGACATTTGGTGGCTGTGCGCAATCACACGCAAATGTTCTTTTATCAATTATGTTTTACAGCGATAGTTTTATTTCGGAACCAGATTTAGCTATTTAAAAAAACAAACTTTTTTTACTGTTTTTAATGTTTACTGTTTTCAGTTTGTTGAAAACAACTGTTTTTATAGTTCTTTTCACAACTATCCATTGGGTGAAGCCGGTTTGGCCGGCTGAACCGATATTGTTAATCTCGACATTACTAATGGAAGCCCTGTCGAGCGGCCCGGAAAAGCCAGCTAGTTACATATAAATGCAACCACTTACATAATTTTTTGGAAAGCAACCACTTACATAAGTTTTTGAAAAGCAACCACTTATAAACACTTATATTACATTATATAAGTAGAAACGTATCACTAGTAAAAATAGGGTTGCCAACCAGGCACGCAGCCAGCTGGTTATTTTTTGGGGGGGGCAAGAGCAAACCTTGAAAAGCAAATATTTTTTCGTTTAATCTGGTGACTACATACTTTGTAACACCGATAACATTGTTTTTTTGCTACTGCAGTGTGAAGTGGACGCGTGTCTGTTTGCTATTTATCACCGTGAAAATTTTCAATGATAGGTCATACATACACTTTGCTTAAAATATGTTAGCACCGACACAAATGAACAAACTTTGGAATAGCGCGTTTACACGTTTTTTGCATATCATGACTATAGCTCGCATACAAAATCAAAAAACATATAAAGCCAAATAACATCTACAGGTTCGCAACAGAAAACGAATAATGCTATAATGCTCCAATGAATAGCAACTACACTTGCTAAAACAAACGTCATCTTTTGGATTAAATGACACAATTTTAAGTTTCAAAAAGTTAAATTCAAATCTAAACATTCTTATCATTATAGGCTGAGTGCAGGAGAAACTGCTACCATATATTTCTGCATGCACATTGTGTAAACCTTTTGCAGGCCCATTACAGCAGTCGCTGCTAACTGGAGCGTTTTCGTGATCGGCAACTTACGAAAACTTGAATGGAGAACTCCTCCGAGCCTGTAACCAGGATCAGACTATCGGTTTCAGTTGTAAGAATGCAATACTCAACTACACAAGATACGTTAGGGCTCGTAGACAAAAGTCCTACTAATTCGTTTCCTTTCTGCCGATAACTAGTAACCACAGCGTATTTTGCTGCAAAGTTAAATCTGTTTGCACATGCGTATAGACTACATACACTAGTTTATAGATCAGTGGTTCCCAACATTTTCAATATATTTGAAGTTATTTCGTGGCTTCTTTACATTTAGAATAGTAGCAACTCAACGAACATTTATTACAAAAATTGAATTAAGTTATGTGTGATGTCAATAGGAAAACTGCTGTTACAATTGACGTGAAAATAATGGAATTTTCGATGCGATGTTCAACATCGCTGATCACCTATCATATTGCACAAAAGGCTACAGTTTTCCCTTTTAGTTAATAACAACCATTGTAAAAAACCAGCCTCACATAGTTTCAACCTTTTCTATGAGTCTTTGTTTACCTCCTCTAGGGAGGTAGGCCTTCCAGATTGGAAACCACAACTACCGATTGTTACTTTTGAGTTTTAACCACCTTTTTAGCACTCAAGCTCTATGTGATGCAACCTTTCGTGGTTATTCTAAATTATTGCACTCCTTGATATCTTTTATAAAGCTAAGATCGTTTGGTTCTGCTGACAGACGCCCTTCAAGTGCGTGGAAGCACAGTTTCTTTGTGATGTCGCAATGATGGCAAGGTCATAAATCTTATTTTCTCGCATGCCCAAACCTCCAACTGTATGTTTTATATGTCGATTTAGTTTTTGTGTACTTGTAAAGTGTATACCTGCCCAGTAGTAGATTTAGGGTAAGACAAGTGAGGCAGCTACCTCGGACTCCCCTTTTTTGGAGGCCCCCTTAGAAGAATAAGTGGCACCCCTTTTCCAGATATGTCGGAAAATCCAGTCTAAATTTGTTTTATTTAAAAAAATTTGGTTGTCTATAAATTGAACTCAAAAAAAGGTCAATTCACCTAATTGAGAAAACAAAAGCCAGATTTGAGGCATCAAGAATTGTGTTCTCCACGAAAAAGGTCTTCACAACTCTGTTTTTGCTGCAAAAACGCCCTCTGACCAGGACTTCTTCCAGGAACCTTTATTAAGAATTTCTGCAATGAATTCTCTCCTCAGACCCCTAACATCTTCAATCCACTGCGATACGTGCCTAATCTAAATGAACACTAAAAATAACGGAATAAAAATGAAGAATAATGAAAAATATGGCAAAGACAATTAGATTTTCTCAGCCATATTTTTTACTTTGCCATGTAGCATTTTTTCGCCGTCAAACAAAAAGTAGTATCAAACGCACTTGCAGGTAAGATTTGTTTTGGGGGTAAAGCAAAACTTGGTGGGGCAACTGCGCCTTCAGACCCCCCGTGGCTACGTGCTATAGAGTTGCCATCCGTAAAAAAGTTCAATAATGTCCATACGTTTACTAAAGGTCTAAATTTATTGATAAATTCAAACAAGCTCTGATCCTACTTTTGTGAGAGCTTCTAGTTTTCAAAATTGTACTTCTAACTTTTTGTAGTTTTCAGCAACTCTGGATCATGTTTTATCGTTTTGGAATATTACCGACAAGTGTCTTTCAAGCCAAAGTAGATAAAAGTTCATTTTCTTTAATTCTATAGAGCATTTGAGAGCTGTTTAAACTGCATCTACAAAGTTGCTTGGGTGCAATATTTGCATTTTAAAGTAAAACCAAAAAGTCATTTTATGATTTAAAACAAAACATATCACTTTTTATGACTTTGAAACTCTTGAATAGACTTCGCAACAAAGTAGTTTCCTTACTGTAATTGGTTTCACAACTTTCTGTGCCACTAAAAAATATGACTTTATTGCCTTTTAATGGCCCTAATAATTAGGTTTACTAGTTTATCTGAGATTTGCTTTGGTTTACAAAAAATTTCTTGGCCGAAGTTTTAAACACCACTAGCTTTAAATTGCCATTTAGATTTTTGAACTCCGCATTTAATAAATTGCATTAATCAGCTGAGTGATGCAGTTTTCCATTTTATTTATGTGTAGCTGGTTATTTATTGCTCGAAAACGACGTCATAAACGAACAAGTAATAAATCAGAAGTAGCCCTATTTTTCTTGGTTATTCCAACAACCTGATCTGTATTAATATACAGCTGAAATAAAACAGTGCAGTACAAATGGTATTCGTCGCAGCCAATTCATTGCCAAAACGTTTCGCTGCCAGACGTTTCACCAAAAGAATTTTCAATTTACAATGTTTTATTGGCTTCATTCATCCGTTCTTTACTGCTGTTGCGCATTTGTCAGTTGATTGACAAAAAATAAATAAATAAAATAGCCGTCAGGTGTCACAGCATCAACACTCAGTCTTCACTATTACTGAGAACACAACAACCGATCAAGTCGCAACAGTATTGGTCAAGGCTATCAATTGGAATTTTCAGAAAAAACTCAGCTTGTTCAACAGTTCAAATAAACCCAGATTAAACGGAAAAACTTAGATTTTAAAAATGGGATAAGACAGGCCGCACATGAATGCTTATTGCTTACTAAGCGTAAAAATTTTTTTGTTTACTTTAATTGTTTTACGATCCTTGAGAGAAAACGATGTTAGGAATAAAAGACAATTCTCAATGCAAAAAAGGATAAGGACTGAAAAGCTAAATTTAATGACTGTTCTTTCAAATAAAGGATGCTTGGCAACCTTAAGTAAAAATAATGTTTTTTTGAAAAGCAAATGACCAAACAAAAATTATGGGCAAAATAAGCCACTACCTTTAGTAAAAGAAAGGCCTAAGTTCAATTTTTATAAAATAAACAAACAAACAAAAATCTATTGTATTAGGAGCATGAAAATGAGCTTCCTTTACTAATCTGAGTAGAAATATGATAGCCAGTAAACTAGTGAACATTTTGTTTCAAAATGTTTCGCTTTATACTGAAAGCATCATTAGTTATACATGTAATTAAAATGCTACCTACCAGGCTTGGTTGAATTTTGTGAGCTGTTGTACCGCTTAGATGACTAAAACTACTACGATTCTTATGTAACAAACGAAGACTAATACAAAACGATTGTAATAACTTGGCTACAAGAATTCTGATTAAGGTGATTTAAAATTTAAGAAAACAGTAGAAAGTACTTGAATTTTTATATAGTACAGGTATTTACACCTCTATATCAAACAGTTACAGTAATTTACAGCTAAAACCAAGATAATGAGTGAGTCAGTTACGTATTAAATAAATAAATTGGGTGGGACGTTTAATCTAGTTTCAATGAGGGCTGGTATTTTTGGATAAGTAAAGTTTCTTTGATGCGTAGTTTTCTATTGCTACTGGTGAGTTCAATTATTTCTGGAGAGTTCAAATCAATGCTGTGATTGGGGTTTAGTATGCGCTGCTTTGCAACGTCCGATTCTTGATTAGATTTTTCACGTGGTTTGTGGTCGTTAATTCTTGTGATAAGGTTGCGACGAGTTTGACCAATGTAGGATTGACCACAACAGCAATTTAGTTTGTATACTATTCTTCAATTTTGCAAGAGTGCTTAACCTTCTTTAAATTTGAAGTGATTACCAATATTGTAAGTCTTCTTTTTTCTTCTTAGTATGGAGGGGCATCCAAAAAAACGATTGAATCAGATGCTGTCTGTAGTGGTATTAAGCCAGCATTGTCATCCAAAACCGTCGGACCAGCCACCCCTCGAGGTGCCCGATATATGGGGCACGTTGAGATAACGTGGTCTGCGGTTTGATTGGTGGCAGCACACTCGCAATCCGGCGAAGGAGCGAGACCCCATTTGTACATGGACGAGTAGAAACGCCCAACGCTAGTCCGCAGGCGATTGAGCTTAACCCAAGATGTTTTGGGCAAGCCCATTCCAAGGGGCCTAGAACTGGCCCTGGGAACAAAAACATGGAGATGTTGGCGAAACGTGAGTGATCTGCCCAGTTTTACCCCAAGGTAGGTTGGAACTGGGAAAAATGGCAAGAGTTTACCATTAGCGTAGACTTTAAACTCAAGCTTGGCCTCTCGATGGTGTAAGTGAAAGGCCTCCGTCACCGTTTTAGCATGGCTGAGTTTCAGCCTCCAAGTCTTGAGATACCCTAAGAGTGTAGCCATGTCTTGGCTTCAAGTTTCCTCCAAGCCCTTCCAGTCCCTAGATGAATGCAGCAAAGCCAGGTCATCGGCATAAGCATACTTTCTGGATGTTGAGGAGAGAAGATCGTATATGTTGATATTAAAAATGAGGGGGCCAAGACCGATCCCTGGGGGACGCCATTTCCCAGACGTCGAAGTCTGCTTCGCTTGCTGTCACCGGTGGTGAGGGTGAAGCTTCTATTTCGGATAGGCTTCAAGATCATGCGAACTATGTGCCTATCCGGCAGAAGTCTTTGTAGCTTGCAGATAAGGCCGCAGTGCCAGACAGTATCATAAGCCGCTGTCAGGTCGACAAACATGGCACCGGCCTTCTTCTTAGCCTCAAAAAAGTCCTTGATATTTTGCGTAAGCAAAACGGTTTGGTCCTCGGTTTATCTCCCGTGTCGAAGTCTAACCTGTTCCTTAGGGAGCTGTGGATCGATAATTGGTTCCACAAGGGTATGGATAAGCCTCTCGAGGATCTTGTAGGGGACACAAAGCAGAGATATTGGGCGATAGCTCTTAGGTTCCTCCTCAGGTTTCTTAGGCTTTAGGATCGCGACTAACAGCGCTCTTCTCCAAATTTTGGGAATTTTGAGTCGACGCAAGCAGAAAGAAAGGAAGCAACATAACCAGGAGTTTAGAGCAGCTCTACATGGAGTATAAGCTCCGGGAAAATAGATTCAAAGCCAGGAGCTTTACCTGGTTTCAGGTGTTGAAGGGGGACAGTGAATTTTCTTGATGTAAAATTTCCAGAAACATTCACTGGACTTGATGTTGTGGCCCTCCAGAGGTCAGACACCTCTTGAGATATGAGTCGAGACGACGCGCGATTGGCATTCCCATACCTCCCGTTTCTAACCACTGAAATGCGATGGCGTCAGCTGAGACGGAGCAGTGATGAGAGGAGTGTCGTGACCTGCCAGTAAGGTTATTCAAGATACTCCATGCTTTATTAGTGGAGTGTGAAAAGTCGATGTTCTGAACTGCTTCAGACCATCAGTTCCATCGTTTCCTGTCGAGCCTAGTGAGCAGGGCTGTGGCAGCTCTGCTAGAGTTGTTTCTGTCGGATCTCATGAACACTCGGTAGAGGTTCTCGCACTCTGAATCCCAGCACAATATATGATTGTTTCGACGACCACGTGGGATAGATCTTTCGGCTGCTGAGCTAATGATGTTGCAGAAGTCTTGGTAAGCCTGATCCACGTCCGCTGAATCAAGTGGTAACAAAGCCTTGGCGAATTTGTTCGTCAAAGTTCTGTAGTGGCTCCACTTGGCCTAACGGAAGTTCCATCGTTTAACAGGCATGCTTGGCGCTGGCAATGCAAACCTTGGTGGTGTGATAAACGATGGTCGATGTTGTGACGTGGGAAACTTCTCTAAGATGCGTCTGTCAGGTAAGCGGCTGTCCAAGTCAGCACTAGCAAACGCAAGATCAGGTCTGGTACCACTGTTCCAGCGGCCAGAGTGAAAGCTGGAAGGCATCTTTGGATTAAAAAGGAGAACAAGGTTGTTTATGCTTTCCCAACCAGCAAGGCACTTTCCATCCACACTGTTGGCATCATAGCCCCAGTCAGCATGCGGGCAGTTAAAATCACCAGCATAGAGACAGGGGTGTGAGGGAACACCGGGAGATTAGAGACTTGCAGTTGTGTTGGTGGAGGCTTGTAGACGTTGACTATTTTGTACCCATCAACGTCCACACACAACCATTCGGTCTCCGATTTAAGTGGAGAATGCTTTAACCCTTTAAGGACCACAAGAATTTAATTCATAAAATTTGAAACAATGCCGCAATTGTTTGGTAACAACGGAAATATAATGGATTTCAGATAATTGGTTATCACGTCATAATGATATAACAATCAACAATCATGGTACATATGTGTACCAAAGGTCCTCAAAGGGTTAAAAGCGTGTATTTCATTCACTCATGAACAAACGTGGCAAGGCCGTGTTTTGTGCTTAAAGAGAACCCAGCTAGTGCAAAGCTTGGAAGTATTAGCTTTTCCGAAGAAGTGCAGTCAGGGCCGGATTAAGGAGGGAGCTGATGGGGCTGCAGCCCCAGGACCACCCAAAAATAGGCCCACCACGATACCAAGTCAATGAAGTCATAAAAGATACTGATACAATCACTTTCAAAAAATAGTGACGGTGTAATTTAGAAGTATCATGGGCAAGGCCTTCTCCACTAGAGGCCTCATAATCGTGCAAAGCACAAGCAAAACTGTGTCATAGTAGGAAATATTATTTTAATTGTGTTTTCGTTGAATAAAACATTCTAACCAAAATGTAAACTGATTTTTACGACATAATGCATAACATTATTCCGTAACAATGTCTTTTTCTAAGACTCTGACACGTTCAATTATTGCCAGTTATTTCGAAGTTTTGAAAAAAAAATGCAGACAAGTTTATGATGGGTAAGAAAAGTGAGGCTAAAAAAGGTTTAAATAAAAGCAAATATATTTTCTATAGTCCGGTATTTGAAGAAGGAAGCAGATGAAATTCTATCAAATAGTTTGGACCAGAAGGAAGCAGATAGAATAGTTGAGTGAAATCCTAATTCAAGGGAATTTGTTCCTTGAAATATTAAATAAAAAATTATTTCTAAATTAATTTACAATAGCTAAATGAAATTCATATTTATTGATTCTACAAGACATTTTCTTTCAATATTAAAAACATAAAAGAAAATAATTATTTTTTTCTCTTTTGTTATTGATATAAAAAGGAGGCACATTTAGAAATGATTATTGGCAAATTTCAACTTTTTTAATTTTAATATTTTTGCATTTAAAATAATTAAAATGAATTAAATACAATTTTATGGTATTTTTTGCTTAAATAGTGCAACGCAAGTATTTATAACTTTTACAGGGCGCCTAAATAATTAGCTTTCGGAAACTACTTCTTAAGAAAAAGATATATTAGAAAAGTATATTCAAGGAGCAAATTCCCTTGAATTGGGATTTCACTCAAAACTAAATTTCAAGTGTATAAATTCAGACCATTCTTGAGCAAACAAATGTCTAAATTTTACAACAGAAATTTATTAGAGTATTCTTATATATTGAAATCAAAAAGGTCTGAAATGGCTGTTTTGAAATTGATAGGAAATAGCTACTTTAGGGGGTGTAGCCAACTACACTTTTACCAATATTAACTAATCCAAACGTTTCTAATCTTAAAACTTTAGCCAATTTAAAAATAAAAATCAAGAAGTGTGAAGGCGGTTGGGAAAAGGAGAAATCGAGAAGAGAAGCAGAAGATAAACTGAAGAAAGTTGTAGCAAAATCAAAAAAAGTGACTGATTGTTTTCATACAAACGAATCAAAAAGCAACATTGCAGAAACGACGTCCAGTAATGCAAATGCTTTGTGTTCATCTTCGAGTGACTGTATAGCAGAGCCAGAGCCAAATATCAAAATTGTTTCATCGGAACCAAATTTACAAACCAAGTCATTTAATGGGTAAAGCGCATAGCGCATAGGGTAAAAGAAACTATTCAACACGACATGGATGTTGGATGCTGAGGAGTAATTTCTGACCATCTGAGAGAATACTGCTGCCAAGTAGGAAGTTTAGATTTCCAACATCTTGATGCAGATTTTTCTACTTCAGAGACATGTTGTACTGGCGATAAATTCAAACGACGTTGTTCTAAATCGCTATTTTGAAGAGAACAATTGAACAGCGAAAAAGTAAATAAGTAAATAGCGAACGGTCGTGCCATTCACCTTAATCAAAAAAACTTACTGCTTTATTTGCAAACTTTTTGCGTTTGATTCTGAAAAAATCTTGCTGGCATTAGTTGGCTATGGCGACTGGAAGCAGGCACCACGCGACCTGGCTAGGCACGAATCTTCCAACAAACACTTGAGTTATCTTTCAACATATATCTCTCGAAGAGCAAAATAAGTAATCATTTACAAAGATATGGAAGAGCAAAAAGAATCTGACAGAAAATATTGGTGCAAAGTATTGGCTCGAGTTTTAAGTGTGACAAAATTCCTATTATCGAAAAGGCTGGTCTTCCGCGGAAGTAGTGAGTTGGTTGGTTCTTCACAAAACGGTAACTTCCGCGGAATTTTGGAGTTGCTGGCAGAATAGGATACTTTCCTTGCCGAGCATATTCAAAAGAGAGTGAACAAAGCAAGGAACATGTTTTGTATTTCTCATCGCCTGTATACGAGGAATTTATTGACGTAATTGCAACAAAAGAGTTAGATATTATTATTTCTGAAATAAAACAAGCAAAGTATTATTCAGTGTCCGTGGACTCAACACCTGACATCACAAATGTTGACCAGTTAACAATAATTGTTTGGTATGTTTTACCTGATGGTTCCGTGGAACGATTTGTCAAGTTTATACCCACCCGTGGAAACACTGGTCACCAATTGGCTGATTAACTTTTCGAGTTTATACTGTAGAAGATAATGGGATCAGTTTGAAAGATCTCAGACGGCAATCTTATGACAACGCTTTTAACATGAGCAAAAAATACAAAGGTATGCAAGCTATAATAAAAGAACGCAACCACCAAGCGGAATATATTCCGTGTATAGCACATTTCTTGAATCTTGTGAGAAAATGTGCTGCTGAGTGTTGCCAATCCGCGGTCCGTTTTTTCATGTTTGTTCAAGGACTCTATGTGTTCTTTTCAGCTTCAACATACAAGTGGGATCCCCTTAATGATGAACTGAAACCACTTCAATGTCAAACAATTAAGCCTTTGTCTGATACACGTTGGGAGGTGCGATATGATGTTCTACATGCACTAAGAAAAGGTTACCAAGCCGTTCTTCAAGTCTTAAAGGCAATGTGTGATGACAATGATGAACAATATCAAACTAAAGAAACAGCCAGGGGTTTTGTTTTATCAATGGAAAAGCTTGAAACTGGTGTTTTACTCGAGGTATGGTCGTGCAAAATGGAACGGTTTCATAAGACCAGTTAGGCTCTGCAGGACAGCAAAAAGACTTTGCATAGGGCAACAAATTTTCTTCGGGGTCTACATGACTTTATTCAACTTCTAAGATCCCAATTTCAAAAATTCGAAGAAAGAGGTCAAGCTTTAAGTGGTTGTCATCATTACGCTGAAGAAATCTCAAGAAAGAAAAGAAGAAAAGTAAGGTTGGATAGCAAAGGTGAATCTGAAGACACATGACTGATTCATCGAGCAGATTCGAAGTAGACTCAAATTTGCCGATTATCAACCAAATTCTTTCGTCTATGAAAACCCGAATAGAAGCTAACGACCGTCTTCAAAGAAAATTTTCGTTTCTGATGGAATTCAACACCATGTCTAACTGCAAAACTGAACCAAGTACGAGAAAGTTACTTCAATATTATCCAGATGATCTGGAGGAGTCATTGCTGAGGAGAAGATTCATTTCTCTACACTGATAAAGCAACACCATTTTAACAGTGAATGCAAAGAAATTCAGATGTTTAGGTTTATAAATGAAAATGAATTCATGCATGCATTTCCTAACATATCTATTGTTTTCAAGTTGTACCTTTGTCTGATGATTTCTAATTGCTCGGGCGAGCGCTCATTTTCAGTTCTAAAAAGAGTAAAGAATCAACTGCGTTCGTCTATGGGCCAGAAAAGGTTGAATTCTTTAGCTCTACTCTGCATTGAAAACGAACGTTTGGAAAAAATAAACACCGACGACATTATTAAGAGCTTTGCATTGTCTAAATCCAGAAAATGTGTCATTTGAATGTGTGCACACTAAGAACAGGGTGTCCATAAAGTTCATGTGCACTTTAAAACATTTATAACTTTATCTGCGATAAAAAGAATCTGTAAAAAGAATTAGAAAGAAGAAAATCTGCATTTTTTAAGGACGTAATGAAATTTTATTTAAGTTTCCACATTTCCTCCATCGTTAGCAATGCAAAGGGTAGTACAATTTCGCAGTTCACAGAAAACATTTTCCAACTGATTTACAGTAATACCCGAAACCACATTAATTATTTTAACTTTCAAATCTTGTAATGAACTAGGTTTGGTTGCACACACAATTGCTTATACACGTCTCCATAAAAAAATCTAATGAAGTGAAATCTGGCAAATGTGGAGGCCAAGAAAATGGTCCGCCTCTTTCGTTTCATCATTTAAGAAATTCTAGATTTAGAAACTGTCTAATATATGCAGAGCAAAGTGGCAAGGAGCTCCATTTTGTAGAAACACTGTATCAGTTGAAACACTGTTTCTAATTTTGTGGTAAAGAATCATTGAATAACTGCACTTAAAACTAAGCAAATGAAACTTTATAACACTTTTTACAGGTTATTTTTATCGCAAATACAAATAAAGTTATAAATCTTTTAAAGTGCACACGGACTTTATGGACACCCTGTAAATGCTTTGTTTATGTATTTGTTTTTCGTTTCAACTGTGATCAGATTTTGTACAACGAATAGAACGAAAAATAGGCCTCTGATTATCATAGAGCCCAAGGCCCATAAAAAGCTTAATCCGTCACTGAGTGCAGTGGGTCTCCTGTAATAGGATGATGAGAGGCTCAAGCTGTTCAGCAAAATGGTGAAGAGCGTTCATCTTGCTTGTAGTGAGGCCTTCAATATTCAACTGTAGAATGGGTACCATGGAAGGGTACCTACCCATCCCTATTTTTAATATTGTAAGCGTCGTGAATTAAACCAAAGCAAAATTTTCTATGGAGCTTTTTAGCTATGAATTTTCGGATTTCTTTTTTCAATTTGAAGCTATACTTTGCCAAGATAGTGAAATCGCAAAAGCAGAAAAATTTCTTTTTCTTTGGCAGTGGCTCTAAGATTATCACAATTTCTATCTATAGCACAATTTGAAATAGAGCTTTCAAAAAACGAAAAAATACAAAAAGCACTATCCCATCAGAGAAAAAGGTATTTTATAATTACAAAGTTTTGAATATCACAACGCAAGGTCTTCAATCTTAATTAGACCTACCATACGTCCCGGTTTGGCCGGGACAGTCCCGGAATTTAAGGTCTTGTCCCGGTCAGCTGAGCGAAAGTCCCGGTTTTTGATGGAGTCAGGTAGTTATGCTAGTCTGTTGAAGCAGAAGTTCAGTTATTGAAAAATAGTGAAAAAAGCGGGTGAACTCACAAAAAAAAAATGGTCATCAGCTGGTTGGCTGCACTATTTGCGTCATTTTCAAGCCAACAACTGGATAAATTCCGTAGCCAAGCAAGTGATGACCTTTTTTTTTTTTTTTTGGAGATCACCCGTTTATTTCACTATTTTTCTATAACCGAACTTTCAGCGTCCCGGATTTGTTCAAATGGAAATTGAAATGGCCTGTCGTTCTGTAGCGTCCCGGTTTTTCATTGCAAAAATATGGTAAGTCTAATCTTAATCAAAGTTTGCCAAAGATGTTTACGAAATAGCGTGAGCCTCCACGAACCGCCACACCACAGATGACGCCCCTGTGCAAGAGTGCAGCTTGATTATGGGGGTAGAGAAATGTCGTTAAAGAGAAAGTCTGACCAAAATTTTTATATTTTACCTATGATTTTTTGCAAGTTGTCGTTGAATAAATTGGCTATCACAACTTATAAGCTTAGTTATTGTTGTTTACGAATTGCTTAGGTGGCTTTAATTTCTACTTTGATAATTGCTGATTGAAAGTTATTAGGCTACACTCCAAGCTTCGCGGAGAATTGAAAAAAAAAAACGCAATTGTTTTTATGCTCAGTCGAAAGATTTTGCAGACGTGCGTCGTATTTACTTACATAAGGTCTGATGGAAAGTGTAAGTAGAGTCGAATTTTGCGCTGTCGCCAAGGCAAGTTATTATAGGAAACCCATAATTCAGAAAAAGTTACAATGAAAAGGTAGCATGAGAAAAAGGGAACCTGAAGTTTTTTTCAATATTAGGTCGAGCAAAATGGGCAGTACTTCATTTCTGCGCTGAACGCTTAGCTGCGCACCAACCAGAAAATTAATTAGGTTTAGACCTATTTTCCGAAAGTTAAGAAATATTGACAAACCATTAGATTGTGAAATTTACTCGCTTCCTGATAGTAGCAGTTGCAATGGAACATCTTGATGTAAAACCTATTTGTCCCGATCTTCCTTTCAAGCGGATAAGCTATTTTTCATGTTAGCCTTTGCTTAGATTAGAAGGTTGCCGTTTTCTCACAAATCTGTGATCAAAAAAGATAAAATGTTTGTGATTGCAAATCCCAGATAATTTGCGCTTAATACTTGTTCGTAATTACTTGATTAAAATGTGTGGAATTTGGGCTTTGTTTGGTTATGATTCTACCGATATTAGTCTTTATCAAAATGCATTCAAAATTACTCATCGCGGATCGGATTGCTTCCAATCTCGAAATTCAAATCAAATTCGAAACGTAACGATGATGTTCCATCGTCTCTGCATTGAAGACAATGTTCGTGGAATGCAGGTTAATGATTTGAAAATTTATTAAATTTTATTCTAGTACCAATAGGTTCTGCCTGCGTCGAGCTGCAACTAGGCAATTAGCTGCAATTAGGCAACTGCAACTAGGCAACAACTACTACTAGGCAATTATCGGTACCGGTTTAGCTGGAACAGCAAATATCGGTTCGGTTTGCTGCGCTGGCTTAACCCAAGTAGCATTTCTGAAAGCAGCAACGATATGTCGGTACAAATTGATGGCGTGCATGTACCCTATGCCCCAAAATTTCGATCGTCTTATCGATAATTTACAAATTCACAAATTCTATTTCACGAATTCTATCCTTTCATTCTAATAATTATTGGGGCACAATACAAAAAGTTGGTGGTGGGCGCCGTAATGGGTGTTGTTTTACAATTTCAGCTTATAAGTTATGGGTGGTAGGCTTCTTTTCACGACCTGGTGCAACTGCCCTCGCAATGATGTTAGTGACACCACCTTATTTGGTTGCACCAATGAGCCTTGGTCCCGAAATAAAGCAAAAAGAACTATACCTCCGCAGTGGTGGGTCGAGGAGCCGATGTGGGCAATGCCTTCTTGTCACCAGGTTTTTTTAGTCTTGGTGTCGTAAACATATTTGTTTGTACTTATCTCGAATAACAACCTTGTTTGAAATATTAAACTTTAATAAAATTGGTCTTTACCTACAATGATAATGCGTCAAGTTATACTTCTCACCCTCCTTATCAAATGTTTCTCATTTCTTATCACCCAATAACCCGGATAATCTTAAAACCCATCCGTAAGAAAAACTTTCCCTTCATAGGTAAGGCTGTATTTCTTGACATAATTTCACATAGTCGTGTACACATAGCGACGCGTAGTCTTTTTATTAATTTTCACTAAAAGTGTGAATTTCATCAACTACAATACCGACCTCCCGACAAATAGATTAATTCTGTGCTTATCTGAAAGCAGCAAATAATTTTGCAAACTTTCGTGCATTCATTTGATTAAGGGCATGTAGGCATTTCGTAGTTGTTAAACAATCCCGAGGTGTTTTATATTTTTTGAGAAATTAAGCTGTAACGTGTATGGCCTACTACTAACAACACTTTTCGGCCTAGTTACAAAACCTAAATCATCTGGTAGCGAGTTTACTTCTTGCTTGATGCATAAAGGCAGCTTGCGGTGGGAAAATTGACTCGGAACCCAGTGTCCCAACATCCACAGTTTAGTTTTTACAAAAATATAGGTTATGGCTTAAGTGAATAACCTATCAGTCAGCTTTTTGATCTAAAGAAGAGTACATTTTTTTTTCTAAATTGTGCAAGATTTTACATTAGAACTCGGTGCTTTGGTCCACTTTGCTGCCAGTGATAAAAATATCTTATTAGTCAAGATTACTAAGCACTAGACATTTCTGCCCCACAATAGTAATGTAATGTGAAGTCCACCTACAGTTCAGTTATTATGATTTTCGCACTTCTTATTGCATTATCAAAAAGCAAAGTTAAATCGGTATGTTAGTACTGTGATATATAATTAAATTTTGACAAGCGGCATATCAGTAATGGACTTTACTGTTTACGATTGCTTTCAAAATGATGGTGGGTATTAAGTAAAGCTTCCGTTTGTTGTTTTTACTGAAAGGATACCAGAAAGTGTCATGACGAAGCAGCGCGTTTTGAAGCGTTCAAGAAAAACCTCATGCTTAAAAAAACGGTTAAATGCTAAATCGCTTGTTGCATTGTCGACCACGCTTAAACTAATATTGGCAGCATCTTGTAGATATCTTCGGATAAAATTTTCAATGGCGATTTTACGGTCAGTACTTTTTGATATCTGAAAGAAAACAAATTTTACAATCAATTGTTTGCAACGAGGTCATCCAGGTTCAAAAAGGGTGAAGTTTCTTGAAGTCGATGAGATAGGTGATGGCGTTTATTTAAGCAAAAACCTCCACAAAGAAATGCTAATTTTAAAAAGTTGTCTTCACATATGACGTTATCATAACATCATCAACATCTTAATGACACTCAATCCGGAATAGAGATCAATCGTGCCAAGTGTAATGTTTGTGCGACCACTAGTTTCGGAAGAGTTGAAGCATATCCACACACACCCGCAGTCCAGACAGAGTTGCGCTTTATAGTACGAATCAGTAGTTCTCAAGCTGTTTTCGATGCGACGCATGTGTAAAAACTTGTGCTTGCGATGCTGCAGGCAGCACTGGATTTACGCATTGAGGTTTTTGCACGCAGTTCAGCAACGTTGATCTATTGGTAAAAAACTCTTTTGAAGATTAACTTTTTTAAAAAATTTTGTCGTGGGCTTTCGCAGGTACCTTTCTTCTAAACCACATTCGGTGATCGATACTTTTGAAGCGTTTGTAACGATCATGCTTGTGACTCAGTCTTTATTAAACACAAAGCTGTTTAAATTGATGTTAGTGAACAGTCATCACGATCGCAGACCATTTTTTTGGGATCAGCTTTTCAAAATCAAATTTTGTGGTCTTTGTTAAAGGTGGCTCGTCAGTAGATCCGGGGACTCTTGCGATGCCCTTGAAAAATTAAAAGGACTCCCCAGGGCGTCGTCAAGAACAGTTTGAGAACCACTGGCATAGATTGTACTCGCAACGACTCTCACCAGTCGTGCAAGTGCTGCGGTTGTTTATAGGGTTGCGAGGCGACACCTATCGAGTTTTTCACGTAATAATATCTTCGATAGTTGAACTAATCTTTATTATTTGCTGAGCAGATCAGTAAAAATAAAAATAATTCAACGCTTCTTTCTCATCAGCTCCAACAAAATAGAACGTAGTTCTTGCCATCTCTGATTGTAGTACTCCTTTTCTAATGCGTGTAGTTAAGCTGAGAAAGAAGAAACTCTTTGGGACCGGGTTTGAAGTTTCTAAATTTTTCATTTCTTTTGACAAATGAAAGTGATATGTTATTACACTTTGTTGAGACTTCATTCAAGTTATTACCAATGTATGCTACTAGTATTTGTAAAGAACGTTTTCTTTTTCAGCCTATGACGTTGGTGAAATATCCTCACTTGACACTGATGTGCAATGGTGAAATCTATAACTTCAAAACAGTAAGATGTGTGATGAAATTCTACTGATGTATTGTATTAAAACATGGTGTGATGTGTTTGAATTGCTGAGTTAAAATAATGACGATTTTTCCTCTTCATCGGAACGAAGACGGAGTGAGCTGAAGCAAAACGTTCAGATCGTGCTCAAAACGGCAAACTCAATCAAGCAAGGCAATATGGTGATCGCAGAAAAAAACGGAGCCATTACGTTGATTTTAACTGATCAGCAATATAGACTGGTTTCCCTTCTAACACCAAGGTGTATTGCGTTTCATGAGTACTCAACAGACATCTCTTACGATATGCTTAGTGAGAAGGGAAGCTTTGCTATTTGATCTCTGTAAAGCATAGTCTTAAAGCATAAAACTCAGCGTAGAGATTATATTCATTAGGCGTAAATTGCAGGGCTAGCGTAAAAATTTTGTGTTCATGCATCTAACGTAATTTTACTAACAAAATTGCTCCGCCCATAAAATTGAATCGATAGACTTAAAATTCTCACTTTACGCCGGAAAATTACGCCAAATGGTAGCCAACCTTAGATCTTCTGGTGAAGAAAAAAAGCGTCAGTTTATCACCTACCGGTATCTAATTTTTAGTTGCAAAGAGAATTCGAATTTCAATTTGAAACAGCATGTGATGTTGAAGTCATTCTACATCTTTATGAGAAGTTTGGAATTGAGGTAACTATTTTGGAATTGAAAAACTTAAATGAATTACTGACCATCTATTTTGACCGATGAAAGCAAACAAAGTGCCATGGCTATTTCATTCGAACAAAAAATGCTTAATGCATTGAAATAGCAATGAGTAATCTTTCATCTAAAGCACATTTTGCAATAAACTTTGGCGTAAAACATCATGGCAAAGCAACCAAAAATCTAAAAAACCAACTTCAGATTCAACTTCTGCTGATTAGCAAATTTCTAAAAGACTTTACATTTGAAAATAAAATAAAAAATATTGTTTAGAAACGCGCTCAAAACTCCTCCATAAAAAATTCTGGATTCACCAATGCTCCCACCACAGTTGTGATTATATTTTTCGAACGCTCTGTTAAGAGATTGCAAATTTTTTGACAATATTTTTATTGTGATCACAGAAAACCGCTCAACTTCTTGATGGCACTTTTGCTTTTATGATTTTGGATACGTTGAATATGAAAGTGATGTTGGCCAGAGGCACCTACGGTCTTCGACCGATGTTTTATTTCACAATGCCTTCCGTTGGAGCGCTAGGTGTTTGCTCAGAAGTTAAAGGTGAGTAAAGGCAAGCTTGCAACGTAAAAAGTAAGTTAATTTAATGGACGTAGATGTACAGGCACGTTAAAGGCTAACGCAATGGTATTTTCAACAGACTCCGATAGCCTTCGACGTGCCTACCTACGTCCACTAAGTTAACTTTTAGAAGTAGGCAAACACCAGCCTCATAAAAACGAATTATTACTTAAGTAGTAAATTGCTTTGTTTCTTCCATCTTGTGTTGTGCAGCAGTGGTGTCACTAAGGAAAGAGATGGACCGCTAGAAGACGCTTTGGCTAACAATCCAGCTACTCGGCCTTAGATTTTTTTGATTACAGATTGCTTAAAGCTATTTTTTTTTAATTTTGTTTTCACACTTTTTAAGTCCGCTGCTTTTGTCACCAAATTTAGTAACGTCACTGCTGCACAGGTTGCGAAAACCGACTCGTGTGCTGTATTGAATAAGCTTAGCAGATATTTTTTAATTGCAGGTCTGGTGGAAATTTTAAAAGCCAAACATGGCGAAAATGAAACTAAAATCATTCAACCATTTCTACCAGCTCATGTGATGATCTTCGATGTGAATAAAAACGGCAAAACTAAGCTGAAAAAGCGACTAAAATATCATGCGTTTGCAGATCGACCTGTGCACTGGCAGTATCAAGGAATAGCTTTGTTGCCAGGTAATGCGGGCTTGGTTTTAAAAAAATTGATTTTCTTTGAGTGGAAATGAATTTATATTGTTGTTTAGGTAATGAGCTTGCCTCTGTACAAGCAAACATTCGCGCAATGCTCTCCAATGCAGTAGAAAAACGTGTAATGTCAAAGAGGAGAATTGGAAGTTTTTTGTCTGGTAAATGTTTGGCAGCATAGTAAATTAATTGATTCGATTGATTTCGATTATTTAAGTTAAATATAATTATGGGCGCATTTTCGTTGGAATGTCATTGGCATAATGACGCAGCTTGATTGACGTTAATTAATTTACTAGCCAGCACATGTCATCGTGATCTTGTCAAGATATGCGTCATTGCTATATCTTCGTAAGCCAGGTTTCTATTTTTATTTTAGGTAGTCTTGATTCTTCACTGGTGACTGCCATTACAGCTAAAAAATTAAAAGAACAACAGTGTCCACATGCAGTTCAGACTTTTGCTATCGGCTTCGACGAAAGCCCCGATCTACTTGCAGCAAGAAAGGTGACTTACTTTGACAAGTTTAATTTAATTTGGCTGTGTTGCCTAATACGTTTATTGTTTGGCCCACGTCGATGGATTTACAAGACGTTTCTTTTGGCATGCGCAAAATCTAAATTTGTTGCTCCAGTCGAAGTCAGAATAACAATACTGACAATCAAAGCCGAATCCTTGAACCCTAACTCGAAAACCAAGTTTTATGTGCTATCTTAGTTATAACTTAGTATATACTAGCTAACACAAATCATTAGTATGTACCGAAAATGTTGGACTCTAATCAGTAATTATTACTGACCAAAAAGAAATCAGCAAGCAAAACGTTATCATATGGCTAAGGCGGTAGCTCTTTTATGTCGGTTTTTATTGCTTTTGCTCAAATTATTTTTCCAAGGCCTACATGGTGAAGTTTTGCAGCGTTTGTCAATTGCAAACATATCTACAGCGGCTTTAATTTAAATTTGTATCTGCTTTGTTGAATCTTCTGAATTGAAAGAATCTTCTGATTTGATTTGAATTTCATTCAAACGGCAAATTTTTGCAGTATTTATGCAATACTATCTTTAGGTTGCTAAGCACATCGGAAGCGAACATCATGAAATTTTTATAACTGAGGAAGAAGCTTTGAAGGCGTTGGATGAAGTTATTTACACAACGGAAACACATGACAGAAATACAGTGCGGGGTTCAATAGGTAAACCTATACGCGTAAACAAACCTAATCGCCAACTTGAGCTACATCCTACCATTTCTGCCCTGACGTTAACTGCAGACGCAAGCTTGTTTAGTCGCCATTGCAGAGCAATGGCAAAAAATGAAAGTAGCCCGGCGGGAACTTTAAATTCCGAAAAATACCCCAAAGCACGTGCGAAAAAAATTTTTGAAAAATAACTTCTGTGTTTAACTTATTGCGAGATGTTCATCAAAATCTTTTCCTCAGTCATTTCAGAAAAGTTAAGGTTATTAATATTTGTGTGTTGGCAATATCAAGGTCAATTAAATCTCTAAAATTATGCACTTGAACTAGTGTTGGTAGGGTTTTTAGTACTTTTGTAATGACATGTTTGCTACTAGAAAGTCGCTTTTTTGCATTTTAAACTATGCCACGCATATCAATCAATTTGTTTCAAATCGCTTTTTCCGAAAACGTGAAATGTCTTGATAAATTTTTCAAAATTCCTAATCTCAATTAATTATACCGGAACGGTTCTGCCTAGCTTAGTTTGATTAATTTTTATCGTCAATTACTCAATAATAATGAAATTTATGCGCTTGCGTTACTGGAGATTATGAAACTCGAGGCGGTTTTCAAAGAGATCTCCGAAAATAGAAATTTTTTTAAAACTTGAGAATATTCTCTAAAAAGAGTTTTAAGCGTAAAATTACTCCTATTTGGGAAAATTTTGTATAAAAATCTTTAACCAAAAATGACTTCCTTTAAATAGAGTCACAAAGAGCAGTACCCACCTGATCTTAATGATGCCACTGACCATATACTAGGGTGTCAACCAAATTTTGATGCTCTTCGTGGTTGGTGATCACGCTCCTGACAGGGGGTCCGTGGTTCTCCTTTTAGAAAACCCACCTGACTGGCGGTAATTACGTTGAGCTTAGACTTTTCAGACCGAGCGTGGACTAAGTTTGTCTGAGGAATTGGTGCTGGTGGTACAACTAGCAGGGCGTCGACAGCCCATCGTCCTGTTTTTTCCTTGCCACAGCGCTCACTGGCGCTTTACTCGAAGATGTTGAGTCATAGAATGTGCAACTATTTCTCACTATCAAGATCTTGGCACACATGTGTCATGTTTCCGAGTTTTGTGGTAATTAATTTCTGAGCCGAAGGGACAGGTTTAGACAGAGATGGAAGTCCCTAGCTCACTGGCGGGCTCAAAAACATAGTGGAAGGAGACTGGGATGAAATCGTAGTCTGAGAAGGTTCATCTGGGATCTGCGCGGCTCATCTTACAGTAGAAAGGGCCTAAACAAGGTGGTCCCAACTCCTTCTATTTTACACTACCCCAAGGAAATAGCCGCGTCCGTCGAAGTGCTTCTGCTTATGGTTAGTTAAGGAAAAAATCCGGGATGAAAACACTGAACAACGCAACCTGGAATGTTCAAAATCTTCTGGAAAATGACAAGCACCCAAACGGCTGTATAATTCTAATGGCTGCTGAGCTTGACTATTTCAATATCAACATCGCTTCGCCAATTGAAACTCACCCAACAGAATAAGTTTCACTCGCAGAAATGAGTGAAAGCTACTTTTTTGGAAGAGAAAACCTAGAAGTCTTCTACGTATCCACGACACATTCCTTTTACAATCCGGATTTGCCATGCGCACATCCGTTTTACAGTTACTGCCAGAAACTTCGGCCAGTATCAATACATAGTTAATGGCACTTTGTGTTCCCCTTATTCAAAAAAGTTTATCAACCATTGTGCATCAATCCTCGTCTCTGCTGCTGCGGGGATTCACTGTTTTTTGATTATTGTTACTTGGTAATATCAATGCTCGAGTTGGCCACTTATTTCTTCAAACTTTCAAGATCTATTACATTGACTTTTTGTTATATCTGTTTTATTAATAAAGTTATCTACAGCAAGTTCAAGACGCCTCGTAATTAAAAATTCTTTGAAGTCGCTTTCATAGCAGTTATAAATAGGCTTACACCCTAGTTTTTATTGCAATTAATTTCATTTTCAGCTTTGTATTTGCTTTCAAAATACGTTAAAGAAGAAACTGACACAGTTGTGATGATGAGTGAGGAGGGGGCTGACGAAGTTTGTCAAGGTTACCATTACTTTCACAAGCAACCAACTCCCGAAGACGGAGACAAAGAAAGCAGGTGAACAGTAATTTTCTAGCTTATTGAGTAAAACTGACTAAAACAATCTTAACTGTAAACTTTCTCGTCTAGCAAAACAAGGCATTTAGAATTGCAATCCAGCCGTTATAAGCTCACTTCAACAAGAATATAAGTTCACTATTCTAACAAATATTGATAGCAAAGTTTGTTAAAATCAACAAAATGTATGGTTAAAAAATCTTTTTAATTTACACTTAGACTAGAAAACGTGTGAAAAATTAAAAAAAATCAAAAGGCAACAATAATTTTATAAAAATAACGAACTCTTGCTAACCAATTTAAAGCCAGTGAGGAGGTCGATGTTGCATTTTTGAACCAAACTCACTAACATTTCTTCTTTTAGACGTCTGCTCAAGAATCTCTATTTGTTTGATCTTTTGAGCGGCGATCGCGCTACAGCAGCTCATGGATTAGAAGTGCGCCTTCCTTTCTTGGATCATGCTTTTGTCTCCTACTATTTGTCTATTCCTGCCGAATTAAGAGCGCCGAAGGTATGTAACCTGTTATTAAAGAACCGAGAATTTGTTCAATCAGCAATATTTTGTTTGAAGAGACCACCTGAAAATGGTGTATATCTGAGTGCACAATGACGTGAATAAAATACCATAATCGTAATTTAGCTTTAAATTTGTTTAGAACCGAGTAGAAAAATATCTGCTTCGTTCTGCGTTTGAAAATACTTCATTGATTCCTGACGATATTTTGTGGAGAAGTAAAGAAAGACTTACCAACGGTGTTTCTTCCATCAAAAATTCATGGTACGATGTGCTTGAAGACCATTTGGAAACCAAAGTAAGTGCTTTGCTCTACCCTAATAGAAATCTGTTATGTATTCAACGTAGTTTTCGTGCTAGATAAGACTGTAGCGGAAAAATCACAATCTATTTGCTCCACGCTTCCAAAACTATAAGTCACAACCCAAAATGGGATCGTATGCAATTTTCAGGGAGTGTCCTGAGAAAAAATTTGATCTTCCCCAAAAAATAAATTTTTCACTTTTGTTTGAAGTTAAAAATAGCAAAAAAGCTCCTCTACAAATCTTGATCTTCAAAACAAGGGTCTTCAACGTTGTTTCGAGACAAAAATGCCTTCAGATACGAAGGGTTACAAGTATTTGCAGACTTCAATTTTTGTTTAAATTGAGATCGCCAAAAACATAGTTTGAAGACCAAGCATTAGTTTTTATCTAATAGAAAAAGATAGTTTGTTTGTACGTTTGTGTGTACGTGCGTACGCATGCTTATCTCTTTCAAAATTACACAGCAAACAAACATGATACTTGGAAAGATCATAGGTTGTGAAATCTAAAAACTGGGAGGAGGTACTGGAGCTCTACCCAAGCTTTCAAGTGTCGTTTTTTAATATTATTTTATAAAATTGCTTTACCAAGTACGAAAGTGTAGTAGTGTATCATTTACACTTATCAGGTCTGATAAATGATGACAAAACTGGTAAAATTCGTATACATGCCCGATCCGACGCCACACCACATCAACCAGAAGCTCTCCCTCCTCTGAATAAATAGTTATCCATCCCAAACGGAAGTAATTTTTTGGAAAAAACGCATTAAACATCCTTTAATTATAGAAAAAATTAATAAATTTGCATTTTGGTGACGATTGCGTACCCAATTAAATATTATACGTCCCCAAATGACAGTGCTTTAGCGCCGACAACGGACGGGTAAAACCTGTTCTTGTTTTTTTATATATCCTCAAATATGACACCAACAGGGAAAATCCGACTCATTGACCTCCAGATGAGTCGTTTTGCTTTCCAAAATGGAGACAGTGTATTTTTTTTTGTATTTGTTCATATTTATCCTCCATTCACGAGAAAGCGAATTGCATCGCTATATTTTGGACGGGACGTCCGAACTCGCTTGGGAGTTGCCATTTTTGAGGTGTCTGGGCCACCTGTCTTCCACATAAAGACGGAGGCGACCCGTTTAGTGCCTTGCCCAAGGACACAACAAGCGAACTTGCCGGCTTGTTCTCTACAACCTTCCCTAAATGCCGAGCGCCAAGCAGGTAAGCTGTGGATACCACTTTTTAAAGTCTTTTGGTATGACTCAACAAGGGGAATGAACCCCTAGTCTACCGACTGTGAAGCAGACGCTCTAACCACTACACCACCGGTTTAGAAAAAGCCGGTTTAGAAAAAAAACGTATTCAACAACTTTAACTTAACAAAATTTAAGGATAATGGGGTTTTGGGGCAACTTTGCTTCTCAATTAAATTTTATACCGCTCTTTCCCAAAACCCAACACTCTGGCATCGGCTCTGTTTCCGTATGCTACATTCAACTTTTTAAACAATTCGTGCATAAAGTGTTTGGTCATAGCATTATTTTCAAATTGGCGGCACTACTCGCTCTGTGGGATGGTGTGTTGAATAAAGTAAGCCTAAAATCTGATATCAGAGCTAGAATATCAAATGTTTAACATTTGATGAGAAATTCCAGCTTATTCATAGACTTTCACGTCTGCTTTCCGATCCTTCGCCGTATCAACAATCTTTACAAGTTAATTTACGCCGACTGCACCAAAATAGCGCTTGTCAAATGTGTCGAATTAACCAGGATGTTGGTTTGAGGAATGAAAAACTTTTTTTTAATTTCTGGATGAACATTGTCCAACAAGGGGGAAAGCGACAACTTCCGCTTCAGATTTCTTCCTTTTTTCATGTAAATGCATCTAGTCTCCCCGAAAAAAGTAAAAAAAACTTAAGCATAAACTGTTTATAGGCTGTGTAAGGTAAGCAAAAAGTATAGATCCCTTTCATGCTTAATATTTTTAGTGATTGATTAAGTGAACCATAGCCTAATTTTTTTAACTAACTATTTCGTTTAACATTTATAGATCAGTGACGAGCAATTGGCTAATGCCGCTACTCGTTTTCCCATTGACACTCCCCTGACAAAGGAAGAATATTATTACAGACAAGTTTTTGAGAAGCATTTTGGACAAAATACGAGGAATCTAGTTCCTTTTTCCTGGATGCCAAAGTGGGTTGAAGACTTGAAAGAGCCAAGCGCTAAAGTTATTAGCCACTACCAAGACGACGAAATAACAAAGAAACCCGCTCACGTTAGAGAGGATTGCAATTTTGCTTGAGTTTTTAAGCTGTGTCATACTGATGATGCCAAACTGCTTTCCGAAAAAAGTCATTCTGTATGGAAATATGTACAAGCTTGTAAGCAGTTTTTACAGTTTTCCAAAATTTTTGTGATGGCAAAATTATAATTTTTATGAAGAGGTGACGTTTGTATCTGAGCAAATGAATTATGCTTTGAATCTTGATAATGCTATGGATTGTCGGCAGAATGTAATTGTTTCGCAAATCTATTCAGATGTAGACCAAGAGAGCTATTCTCGCTTTGGTAGTAAAGTGCTCAACAACAATGCCAGAGCAGTAAATACATGTATATGCGTCTGTATTTATTTGTAAACTTATGTGATTTGTTTATTTGTATTTAACAAAGACCATCGGCATTATGGTTACACTGTATCCATTTTTGTCTTCCAAACTTGCATGACGTGGAATAAATGTTAAAAACGTAAACTATAGCGTATGGTACTGTTACATTTGAAAATCGATGCTTGTGAGAATCGGCTATGCCAATAATTTCAAAAATCGGATATGTGAATCTAGGGTTTCATCAAGTCCTCAAAGGGAATGCGCAAAATATGATTAGTTGAATCAGGGACGAGCTATAGCAGTAGTTCTTATCCGGGGGGGTGGCATAATTTTCTGAACTTTATCTACATTGATATCACGGTTCATGCATTCTTTATGACAAGGACTTGCAAATCTTTGAAATTTTAAGACAAGAAAAATGTAATCAATAAATCATCTTAAGCTGAATCTAATTTACCGGACAATAAGTCAAAACAAAAAAACAATTAGTGATTGTCTGTCTTGTCAAATATCTTTCAACAGAATTTGTCAAAATGGATAAGGACAAAAATCGCGTCATCAACGAATAAAAGATCCAACTTTATATTCCAGTGTTTACGCATCAAATTCAAAACTGAAGTTAGAGTACAGAAGCAGCCAATCTTCTTAAAAAATGATTTTTTAAGAAGTCTTTTTGAGTGACACAATCGTCAGTTGAACCAGAAACCTACCACATTTGAGGCAAAGGCAACCACTACACAATTGAGGCAAATGCATGATTTTTAAAGTAACCAAATATACACCGCAAGCTAAAGATTGCAGCTGAGCAAATATGATGTATTTTGGACTATGCAGTTACAATATAATAGAGATTGAAAAACTTTACTTGGTATGACAAAACTGGGAATAAATTTGATTTAGTCAACCAAGTACTAGTGATTAGGGTGGATTGAAAGTCTTGAAACATCTTTTTTGTAAAATTTATACATCTAAGGGTATGAAAATCTGACATATCAACCAAAAACAGGTTTTTAATAACTAAAGTATAGCCCCAAATGATCCCTGTACTACTGCATAAACAAAAGGGAAAAAATCCCAAAGTTAAAAATTGGTCGTAACTTTTATAGTGTTTGAGCTAGACTGTAGGTATTCGTTTTAAAAGTTGTGGAATGGTAACGTTTTTATCTCCGCTAAAAGAAAAATTTTCGCTTCGTGTTAAGGAAAAAAAGTTAAGGCTGAAACCTATATTTTTGAACTTTAGTATCGGTAGTTTTGAAATATTGCTTTTTATGAAATTAATTTTAAGCTCTTTGAGCCCAAGCATACAACTAAACGTTGTGGCTTTGATCTGTTTTATTGCAAGGGACTTTCTGAACGCCAGCAGATTTTATCAGTTATCATTCCACAATTTTCTTAGTTCTTCATTTACGATTGACTACATTTAATATTGACTTCTTCAAGATACGAGTAATGAAAAAGTTTTAACTTGTTTAGAATTCAATATCAGCTTGAAATACGGTGAAGAATTTATAAAACTGTTAAGTAAGTCCACAAAGTTAGCGGAGTTTTGTTTGAAAAAAATTAGATAACGAGCACAAAAATAACTGTAGGCCTCATTTAACTTGACAAAAAATGCTCTCCAATGATGCATTTGCAGCCATTTTAAGGAGCGTAGTGAATTAATGTTCACAGTGTTTTGCCGATAATTATTTAGAAGTGGTTACAATTTTTGTGTAACAGCGTTAAAATAAGACATGTTTTTCCCTAGCTTTAAGTTGTAAGATTTACGAGATACAAATTATTTGGCGACAAAACAACCCTTAAGGGTAAATAGTAAAATAAAATATTAACAGCAAACTTCAATTTTATTTTGTTTTCTTCCTCCAATCTGAAATAAAATTTTGTGTACTTAGCGCATTTTTTGAAATTGTGCTTTTTGATATTAGGCAAAGTTCGTGCAACAGCATGTGCAGTTTGGGTAACCAGTTTTCTGAATGGACCTGCGGAACTATTGGAACCGATTAAGTAACAACGCTCCGGTTTGGGTTCAGATTCATAAAGATCTATTTTTATGGGTTCAAATCTACACCAAATTTAATACGTTAGAAAAATTTTGTTTCAGATTTGGCTCGGTCCCATTGAGGTCAAATTTTAATGGTTCGGTTTTGGTTTAAATTCAGGAAAAATAAAGGGTTGATACGGGATTTCATTTTGATGTCCTGCGTTAAGGTGAAAACGAGAGGAGCTCAATGTCTGATACAAGTGCATTTGGTCCTTTACGAACTGATTCAAGTGCCTAACGAAACCGAATAGTGTACCAAAATTTAGCAATTGCATGTGATCATTTTTAAGTTTCAGACAGAGATGAGGCAGGTTTTGCAACCAGTGCCTTAAAAGATGATGGATAGTCAGCAGCAGCAAATCTCTTTTGAGACGTGATGAGGAAAGTATAAATAAATTGAGACGAGATGGGAAGAATATAGAAAAAATATTTAAGCTGATGACTTGGAAAAGTTCAATCTTTTCATTGCCATTTGTATTGACGGAAGAAAAGATGATACTCTTTTGATCAACGAACATAACGGAAAAAATCATTGTCAGGTTGAGCTTGAAGAGCACTACGCGATAGTTGGTGGACGTGCTGCATTCTACTTATCTCAAGAAGACCCAATCAATGGCTCAGAGTATGTTTCATGCTTTTGAAGATAGGCAGCTATGCAGCAAACTGGAGATGATTTGAAGTAATAGTACAGGTTCTGCAACTGGAGCAAAATAAGGAGCCAGTTGCGGCTTGGAAGAGGAGTTTCATTGGCCACTGCAGAAGGCAATATTTCTATTGCAATGCAATAAACTTACCTTAAACAATGCTTCAAAACTATCGACGGCATAACAAAAAATCTTTTATCTTTTTCGGGTCCCTAGCCCAAATAAATGAGGAGAGTTGTGTAAGGAATTTACACCGGTGCAAAGCAGATGTCATATTACGTAAATGCAAATCAAAAGAAATTTTGTACTGGTTCTTTCACAACCCGGATTACCAGCGGCTGCTAATACCTCGATCTCCAACGAGGAGCTTGTGCTTCCTCGCTGTGTTCTCTTTCGTCTTCGCTGCAACGGACACAGCCTACTGTTGAGCTCTTATCTCTCTAGGATTGGCAGAATCGAGAATCCTACTTGTGGCGCCTGCGGACACCCGTACCAGAACACCTTTCATCTCATTCTGCACTGTCCACTTACGGACTCTTTGCGTCGCTCGCTCTTTGTCTCTCTACTACTTCTGGTCCAAGACCTGGAGAATTGCCCGGATTCTGGGGCACCATGGTCTTCCTCCATCCCTCGAAAGGGGGCGGTTAACAACAACAACGGTTGCTAATAGTGCTGTAGAAGGGCAGGGCATTATCATTGGGCAAACAACAAAAAAAGAAAAGAAACGAGTATGGAAAAGAGAAAACTTTTGAAGCAAGTGAGGGAACTTTGAGCATTGGATTATTGACTGGCACAGAAATAGAACTGGCAGGTATAATAAAAAGAAGGATGGAAAAAGAGTGCAAAAATAACACGTGAAAGAGAAACAAAGCCGGAAGCATTGGAAGTAACTTTAAACTTTTCTGTTGTTGCGCAAATGAAAAAAGAAATGTAGTTGGCATTATTATTTGAAGTATCTTAGCGAATTATAGCCTACTTCACAAGTGGAATGCGATTGAAAACAAACAAAATTTTCGGCGCAACGTAGATGAAGCGAAGCAAATGATATTCGAAAAAGATTGATGATTGGAACAGACTTAAGTAGACGCATAGGTGAGGGAAACAGAGGCGATGAAGAGATGATGGGTAGATATGTTTTCAAAAAGAAAAATGAGGAAGAACAGCTGATAGCAAATTTCGTAAAAAGAATGGAAGGGACTATTTTGAGTATTTACTTTACAAAGGAAGAACCCACAGTGACCTAAAATAGTGGTGAAAGATGCACGCTGATAAGACTGTGCCCAGCGCGAGAGAAAATATCTAAAAGAAATCAAACGTTGTAAAGTCATGGTAGTTCTAGACGGGAAAGTGTGAGGCCAAACAGCATCGAGTTGCAAGCTGTCTGTTGAAATTAGCAGTAAAAACAGAAAAATTCGGAAATCCTCCAACCATCAGACCTCTGAAATGGAAAGATTTCTGCATGCAGTTCAAGAGAGAAGCAAAAAAGTATTTAAAGGGTGAAGAAGACCGGAATACCACTGCAACAGAGGTGAGAGATGCAGTCAGAAGTGTGCTAGGTATGACATACCGACGGAAGATAAGAAAACACCGTGGGGGAATAAGGAAGTACAAAATAATATTCAACAATAGAGGCTGACCAAAAGATTAGGGCGCCAGAGGGATAAAAACAACAGAAATTTTCACAATCAGTCATCGCAAAAAAGGCTGCAGCAATTTAAAAAAAAACATATTAATATTTGTTCACGAAACTTAACAGCAAAGAAAAAGATCTCATATTGACTGGCAAGACAAAGAATTAAACTTGACAAGTTCTGAAACAGATCCGAAGAATAAAAAGTACCAAGAATCATGTGCAACCAATGAAAAAAGTATTCCGAGACGGTGAAACAAATATTTTGATGAACTCATTTACAAACAAAAGGATTGAAAGAGAAAATTGGATTGGATAGCACAGCAGAGATATTTTAGAAAACGAAACGGATCAGTAAAAAAGAAATGTAGACTGCGTACAGATCATGAAAAACGGATTGGCAGTGGGGGTTAATGATATACATATACCAGTAGAGGCGGGAGGTTGGCAGTGGATCTATTGATCAACATGGTTAATCAAATGTTAAAAGGTAAAAAAGGCCAAAACAGAGGAGATAAAAAGCACATTAACATGAATTTTTCCAAGTAAAATGCAAAATTTGGCGGGGTAGAGAATTGAATCAGCAGCTGTAACCGACAATTGCGAAGTACACGTGCAAATTTGTGTTGGCACACTCTAAAACATCTGCTGCAAAATCAAAGATTTCTGCAATCAAATTTTGCAAACATGAAAGACGTCGCCTGAAATTGTAGAAATCTTGCAAATTTTTACAGTGCACTACATGCTCCCACTGAGCTTTTAATTGGCGTTTGCCTTTCAAGGATGCCCAAATTTTTGCTGAAGACGGATATTTATATAATACTTGATTTTGCAACTAACACTTTAGTTAATCGAATTAACAGCTTTTATTTCTATGCAATTAAACGGATTGTGCAGTAAGCCGATGTGATTAACCGTACTATTTTCCTAGAAAAAGATAGGCTATGGTTTGAGATTTACAATTCTTATGCAATAAAACATATTATGCGATTATCCGATACGCAGTTAACCGGGCTCCTCTTTACATCCAATTACCTTAGTGGTCTTCAGTGCGTAAAATTCAGAGATATAAAGTTTGTGTCAATCAATATAATAAAGTGCAGATAATGACAGTACATAAGAACGCCAATATTATAGCCAAAATTTAGTTGGCCACTGCCTCGCATGTACTTTTGATGGAGCACTCTTTCTAGAAGGCTTGCTTCTCTCTTTCATACTTATAAACATCTCATAGCTGACCGTGAAAAATCTAATAAGAACAAAAATAAACATTTATTTCAATAAAAAAACAATAAAATACAACATTAAAAATAGCAAAAAGGCATAAGAAAGAAATCAATCTTCTTTAAAAAAAAGCACAGTGCAATGAAGAATATTTAAAGTACTTTGATGGCCATTAAAAATTCATAACCAAATTGACAACAAATGTAGATTCAGCAGCATGCGGTCACAGCGCACCTCGCTATCACTTAATCAAAAGATGCAAATCATATTTTGCCAGATATAAACGTTAAAATTGGTCGACATGGACAATTTGCATTGCATTGAAATAGATTTTGCTAATAATTTAGTTATCGACAACCGACAAGCAGCTTTAACTTTTATGCATATTGCGTCACTCAGTCGCTGGACCAAGATTTGTTATTTCCGTGCAGTCGACAGATCAAACAAAGCAGTGGAGCACAAAATAATGTTGGAGAAAATGGTGATCGTTTTTGTCACGACAGAAACAGGCTATTAAGTGGTAGGCCTATATCACCATGGTAGATCTGCAGTAAAGACCAGCCAAACTTTATCTTTATAACTGCCACATTGCCCCAAGCTTTGACCAATTATTTTTTAACTTCGGCAGGAAACAAAGCTTTTTAGTTTCCACAATTTACGAAAATTTCCATTGCTTTTGCTAGCTCAGCTAAATGTTTATTAGTGCTATTAAAAGGCCATGGCACAAGCTAAAGCTGACAATAACTGCGAGCTTTACAAAAGATTTACAGCGGCAACAACATCCAAGAAGGTGACGCTATCAACCCAAAAGGCTAAATGACTGAGAAGACAACCAGCTGGAAGTTAGAGGTTCCTGCCCCAGACGCCCACATTATCTTAAAACAAAGCTTTCAATAAAAACCTTGTATTTTGGTTGATTACAACTTTGCCTCCGTTTACGGCTGAGCGTTGTTGCTACTGTACTTTTGGCGAAGATCAAAAAGAAATGTTTGATCGGACACTAGTATGTAGAAGCATTTTTTTAAAACGCTTAAATGTTGCAACACTTAATAGTAAAAATAGTATGGTAAGGTCTAAGTTAACAGAAGTGAAAGGGTACAGCGCCCATCCCCTTTGCGACGGGGAAAAGCGAATTGAAAGTCACTTTCACTAATTCCAGAAAAATCAAATAAATAGTAACTACATGAAAAAAGCCAAACAGCTTTGTCATGTTAATAATGTAAGCAAAACCAGCCTTAATACATTTTCTAACAAGAAAACTATGAAATAATTTAAAACACTGTAGTAATAGCAAAGCCATGCATTGCAATACACAAGCTTTAAGTTATTTTACAGTTTTCGAGTTACCTTGCTTGTGCAGTGGCATCTGTTTCTTTGCTTGAAAGCTGCATTCAAAGTCTGAATCATTTTGCTTCAAACATGCACGATTTTTACCTTTTCGTGCTCAACGAAAAAACAACTGAAATACAAGCTTGCCTGCTGTCTAACAATACTGTATAAGCGAAGCGTACAACGATATAGCCAAAACACTGATGATCGTAATGAGTCATTTACAGTGTAGTTCTTGTCATGTCTTTTCCATTTCACTTGATAAATTATCTGGGACAGTGCGACACCTAAATCAAAGTTAGATGACTAAATATTAATAGTATCTCCAAAAAGCAGGCTACAATCAAAACCACACAACTAGAAACTAATGGACCCCAAAAGCAGATTTTAGATTTTGTTTTCGTGCTATTATGTCAATTAGACAATAAAAAAATCGATAGATTGAATTGTAAAACGGTCAAATATCTTTTATTTTGTTTTTAAATAAACAAAATTCTACTGCTTTATAAACGAATGAAACAATTTTGGCGACTATTTGCTTCATGTATTTAAATCTTAACAGCGATGTCAATTATCTATAGTACTTTCTGGGCCGTACAATAATCTAGCAGCGTAGTGTACAGCAGATAGCCGAAACTTTCGCCCTGATTACATGAAACGCTCCAGTCAATGTTATACGGATGCGGCGGCTCGTCAGTAGGCACGGTAGTACTGCAGCGCTCGCTAACAGATTTCAAATAAACTCACAATATGAACATATACATGAATATAAGAAATTACGATTATGGATATTCGTCAAACTCACGACTATCATTCTCTATTTTCTGCCATTAGAAAAGACAAATGCATTGAAATGATATTCGCAACTGAAATACTCAGCAGTTTCGATTTTACTGGAAAAACGTCGGGACGGTTATGCAATAGTCAGCCCGCGCGTAGAGGTGACGGAAGCACTGCGTCTCGAGCACTGCCAGTCTAGCTTTTGGAATGAAAGGTGAGAGAGGGTCTGGTGCGTTAATGTCTTGCAACTTCATCAAAGCTTAATCGATATGTGGTAGTGATTAGGATTGCACCGGTACCATTGGGATCGGTAGTATCGGCCATCTTGGGGGTTGGCTACCGACCACATAATCCTTACATGTGCTGATCCTGCCGATGCTTAAGAACATCTCCAGGTGGTACGCACTGCAGACAAACATTGTTCCTTAATTCTAACTTCATGAAATAACATGATGTACTGAGTTTACTGCGTGAAAACAGTCGGTTACTAAACTTTCAAGAATTTCCATGGAGAGCAACAGATTCAAAGGAAATTCCAAAGAAATAGGCCTTAGAATATGGGGAACATAATACCACATACCACTGTATACAAGTGAGCAATATTGCAACAGAAGCAAAACAAACATAGAGCGGCCTAATTTAACTTGCACTAAAATTGAATGTATGGCATTATCGACCTGAACAAAACTTTTAAATTTATGAAAAACATTTTCTATACCCCACCACTTAATCAAGTTCTTGGCGTGGACATGGTTGTTCCTTGATCCATCGGTATGCTAACACCGATTTCAAACCGTAAATGATTTTTTCGCAAAAGTTAGAATTTTGACTTGAGCCTGTCTATGTTTAGGCCGTTCAACTACATCATTCCAAAGTGCTCTCACCTTTGCATTACGTCGGAAAACAAACTTTTAGGCTTGTTGCCAATATCATAGTATCCACTTTCCTTCAAAACCCTTTCAATCATGGTCTAAAACGATAGCATTACTTGTCATTATGCTTGGCGTTGTCCATTGCACGTTAATGTCCCGCAAAAATCAAAAAAAGGTCGTGAAGTAATTCTTAATAAAACGATTCAAGTTGAATTGCTGGTAAGCATTTCATTAAAACGTATCCCTTTTACACAGAAGCATCACCAGTTAAATTGGTAGACATCGATGGCTGCATTAAATTAGATACTATACACAGTGTAACTGCAGATACTTTCAATGTAAAAGCGAAACATTTTCATAAAATGTTTACCGCCAATTTGGGCTTTTTTCTTTTTTATTAAGAATTGGAAATAAATCTCATTTTTGAGCTTCAAGGTTTTTTCGGTTTTACCTGCATCTGCGCATAAGTAATGCCTTCTTCGTAAAGCTTTCCTCCATCTGTAACAGTTGACACGTAGGAGCTTCCGAGCAACTCTTTGGCCTCAGCTTCAGCCGTTGCTTTCTGTGCCAAAGACGAAGATTCGACGATGAAGCTTCCATCAATCGTTTCATGAGAACCTTGTAGTAACTGCAAAGAAACAACTGTTACAACACCAAACAGACCATTTTTATTTGAGAGATTGCAAAATGGCATAAATGACACATAAAGACAACATTTACACTCTTTTTTATTCTTTTTTGCCAAGCTAAAATGTGCTGGTTCAGTGTGTGAGTGTGACGTATTATCGTCTTGCTGTCGAACTACGTTTTGCACTGGATCAACAAAGGACTTCAAATTGTTTATACCCTTCGGGACGAAAAGCACTAGTGTTTTAACCAAGCTTCAAACTGCAACTTTTCATTCCGAAGTTGGAAACAATTACCCCACACAGCAATGATATGGCAAAACTAATAGACACTAAAATTATGTTTTTAAAAAAATCGACTTTTTGTCATCTATTATCGTTTAACTAGAACACTAATGAACTATTTTGATTTTCAGCCAGGCCTTTGATCTGTTCACTGTAGAACAATAATTATTTTTTGCGTTTGCTAATTAGTTGTTGGACATTAGTGAAAAAATCGTCAAGGTTGTACATAAAATCTGAAACGCACGAGCGTAGTTCCTAGGTTTAAAAATATCACGGCAGCACACCTTGTATTTCCTAAGCTAATAAGACAGATCAACGACGATATAGAGAATATTGGTTTGAAGAAGTAGGATGTCCTGAATCGAGACAAGTGGAGAGACGGAGAGCAAGCAATCACAGAAGGAATAGGGTGAATCCGGCCATCTCTGGTAAGGGGACAGCACCGGATAAAAACTGAATAACTACTACTACTACTGACAATGCTTGCAGCATCGCGAATGAACAATTTGTTCAGTATGCATTTAATGTTATTTCCGACTTGATGAAATCTATCTTTTGTTCTGAGTTTTCTGCGCATGTGCAAAGCAAGTGCGAAAAAAGTCCATTGAATAAACACCCTGGCCTGCTGAGTTTAAATAGTGCCAGTAGCAGGACTGCGATGGAAAAATAAATACTGCGAGAACGCTATCAGAAATGCATTGACGCACTAAATCAGCTTTTCCAGCAGACTAACCAGAATTTCAAATCATTTTTTATATATAAAAAAAAAAAGGAAAACGTTTTAAAGCTAACGAATGTGAATGGCGTCTCTACCACATTACAACCCTAACAAGTAGGGACTTTACTGAATACGAAAACAGATCCAACAAAGCAGACAACTAAAAACAAATACACATCAGTGGCTGCAGAAAAGAAAACATTTTTTAATCGCTTTAATTATTATCAAGGTCGGCAAAAAATGTTGAAATACACCTTATGGTACATTCAAGGTTTTTCAGATAATTCGGTACTTGAGAAAATTATCTCAAAACTGGAAATACTTTTGTTAACTCAGTGAATTTGTACTTTATGATTCGCTTATTTAAGCACTGTAAGCGTTTCAAATGTTGTAAAAAAACGAGTAAACAATTAAACTAGCAATATCACTTTATCACAACTAACTTTTTTTAATTCATCTTTTAATCCCATGGATCGACTGTGAGGCGAGAAAAGCGCGCGTTTAAACCTTGAAATGATTCTGCGTCGGTAGTTCACTTCACTGGTAGGAGGCAGCTAAGCGTGACACAAAAGGTTGATTATTGCGTCCAAATTTCTTCTTCAGCATGTGAGATCATGCTCTGCTAGCTACGCTGAGCCAACAGTACGGGCAGACTGCTCAATGCCACCACACGTCCGCCACGTAAAGGCGAAAGAATCGCGTTTAAATGACTTTTTCAACATCGCAACATCAAAGTTGTCGACCTTCTCTCGACACCAATCTTTTTGTTCTGAGCGTCAAGCCCGAAAGGTGTGAATATCATTTTGAAAGCCTTTTGGTAAGACCCGGTCCAGATTTCAACCAGCAAGCTATTGTATTCCAGGCGGACACTCAAACCACTGTCATCGAGATAATTTAATCGTCGTAAAATAGCTACGTTGCATTAGTACGCAACACAGTATGTACATCGGCTTGCGCAAAGAGCATGAGCTCATACGCATAAATAAATACATCTGCTCGCGAACAACTTCTTGTTCAAAGACAAAGATTTATCATTTGTTTTACCAAAACTGTTTAAGAAAAAGGACAAAGCGGTTGTAACGAATCGTTTTGAATATAATCTAGTTTGCCTAGAATCAAAGGACCAGTAACAGTACTTGATACATACTTGATCTATATATATGATTTTATGCAGCTGGATGAGGGTTTGTTGAACTGGATCGCTAATCTGTCTCAACTTGCTTGGAGATATGCTCAACATTCTGGTGCCGCTACCTCCAGATGACACTGAAATAGGAAAAGCATTGAACAATATGCCATTATTCGTTTGTAGAGTGAAATACTGACGTTACAAAATGAACCGCAAGCTTGTGCTCAAAACCACCAAGAACGAGTCATTACTTGCAAAAAAAACAGGCAAATTTTTAACCTGAACGCAACATGCCTCTGAACTAATTTCTATTCGTTTTTTTATTGTTTTTAGAGAAAACAATTACCAAATTTTTCAATTGTAAGCCCCACAAAACAACACTTTAATTACTTCATTATTGATAAACTTTAATTACTTGGCCTTCCGCGAGAGTTTAAGCCTGTCCTTGCTACATCTTTCACAGAACGAGCGCTGGGTGGCCGCATGTCGTGATTTTTTGAGCCTGAAAAATTGAAGTTTAACATTACATAACGCACTTAATTCATTTGTTGATGAGCATGAGCATTGAGCTTATGTTCTGTTGGCTAGTCTTTAGCCAAACCAAGCAAGAGCAACGTGTGCAGACTGCTAGGCCCCACAACTTTGTGCAACACTAGATGGAGGAAACTCGTCAAGTGCTTTTACTGAGGGCATAACAACTGCATTTGTTAGCTTTTTCTCCACGCAATGCCGTTTGTACTGGGCGTGCAGCAGATAAGCTGTGAATATCATTTTTAACAAGTCTTTGGCATGAGCCAGTAGAGGTATGGACTTGCAGTCTATCGCATTAGAGACAGACGCTATTGGCGTTACAACATGGAGGCAACCAAAAGAACGGAAACTTAAAATAAGTTTGCTGAGAAACTACAGGCCAACATTAAAAGCAATAATATTGTTGCTATACCTGCCAAGTCAAAACTAAGAGCTCTTCTTGGCGCAGAAGCACGAACATCCGGACTTGCAGCTAGTGACTTCTTCGTTCCGGCTGAAACCGGTCTAGGTTTTTTGATCACGTGGGATGGGGATTCAACTGGAAAGTACGATAAATTTGTTCAATGTTTTGTGGTTACGTCCCCAGAACAATTGAGGCCGATTGCTCTTTTTTAATCATATCTGACCAAATTCAGCTTTATGCATCACCTTCCTCAGTGCTGTTATCGCTGAGCGCCAAAAATCTTTGGCCTGATTGGACACAGGAATTGAACTCATCTCTACCGACTGCGAAGCGGAGGTGCTAACCACTGCATCACCGCGCCGGTCAGTGTATCAGATAATAAAATAGAAAACCGGTCAGGTGTTCCAAAACAAAAAATGCCAGCAGCGGCAGTAGATAACCACAATCAGATCACACAGTTCACTGATCAGTGTTCAGAGATATACGAAAAGTGTGGAGTGATTAAAACGGTGTATTTGACCTCTATGACCGTGCATTTATACCTCGAAATTGATCTGCAGTTAAGCGCTCTCATGAGGAGCTTTGCAGTAATTTACAGCGGTTGGAATCTTCATAGGCAAATTATCGAAATTATGTTTAATAACATTAAAAACTACAAGGCAGGTTCTACACCTCATAAGTGTTTTTAGACTCACTCGACAGCGACAGTGGCTTTAGAGGCGCTGCCGCTGTCTTAAAAACAAAAATGAAATATACATCACAAAACAAGACAATACTTTATTTGAAAACATTTACTAGACAAAATTAAAATAAAGCCTATCCACAAACGAGAACTTGACAATCTAGTGAAAACCAAACTGTTATTGCAAACAAACAACAAGCGTTATAATGGAACTTTTAAACAATACAAACTGTGACAATAGTTAATTCGCATCAGCTGACACGCATTGACATTTTTCAAAAGTTCATTCGTTTTTGTATTGTGAAGGAAGTGAAAAGAAAAAGGCGGTGCTAGTAAAATGATCAGAGCGAAGACAAAACGTCTTTAATGTTGGAATAGTTCTATTACGCCGTATCTACTAATCGCAACAATAGGGAGGATTTTCTCAGCAATAATGAAGCAAAGGACAATGTCTTGTCTAGCTTTTGTTACTCAAAAACCATTGTTTACTTTTAAAACGATTTACTCGTTTTCCAGACGTTGAATCAAAAATAACACCAACAAAATAAAGATTCGCATCTTTTCTTAAAATAATATTACTTAACCGGCTTTTTGTCTTTCACTAACCAACTGGCTTGTGACAAAGCCTTTTCAAAACACAAGGCACCCAAATACAAGATGCAAGGATTAACAAAGTATTTGTGAAAGGCCATGAACTGGAAAATCTTGTGAGAGATTTTTGCAAGGCAGCTTCAAGCGCAAATACACTTAAGCTTTGTTTCATTGGCCTAATGCTCAAGCATAATCAGAAGCACACTTTGTTTGTGCTATTATGACGAAATACGCGCTCTCATGCAGAAAACTGAGCGCATGTTTCGATATACTAAAACAAATAAACAAACGATTCCAATTATGCTTGAACATCACGCTAATCGAAACAGGTCTTGACAATTTACAAGGTCGAGTCTATACTGATTCAGAATCAGTGCCCGCTTATCGATAAAGTAACTGGCTTATTTTAAGCAGGCACTTTCCAATATAAGCAACCGAGAATCTTTATTACAGGCGCGATGAGGTAGTGGTTAGAGAGTCCGGTTCGCAGTCGATAGACCTGGGGTTTACTCTCTAGGTCGAGTCATTCCAAGACTTAAAAAAATGGTATTCACAGCTTCGCTGCTTGGCGCTCAGCATAAAAAAAGGATAGTGTGGAGAACAAGCCGGCAAGCTTGCTTGTTGTGTCCTTGAGCAAGACACCGAACGAGATGCTTCCGTCTTTATGTGGCAGACAGGTGGCGTACTCGTACTTCACCGGGTTATGATTGTGAAGCTGCTCACCGAGTACGTCGCAAGAAACGACTCTTGGGTACCCACCAATGGCAGTCCGCCTTGTTGGTGGTGGGGCTACCAGTCATTCATGACTGGTTCGAAATGGGCTGCCATCTTTCCCCTAGCCTAATTCAATTAGGTTGACGGCATGAATCTAGATTGCCGTTCGTGCCGTACCTCCATCCCGGGGAAGACGAGGGTAACCACAACAACAACAGAATATTTACTAACTGTTTGTGTTTAATAACAGTAAAACAAAGTTTCACAATCTTACTTTTACCCTGGACAGACGAGATACTGTTGGCAGTAGGGATCTTCAAAACAGAGCTCTCTTCTTGACCTGAATTAAACCGACGAAAATATTAAAATTATGACCGAAAATTGTGCAAAACAAAACTTAAGCTGATTTAAATAATTTATTTTAACAGCCAATGGAACAAAATTTCACGCAGTTTTTCGCGCCTTTTTGACCTGTAGCGATTTATTATATCCAGAGCATATTTTAATTATAACCGAATAACTTAGATTTGGTACTTCATTCTTAGCATTACCCCAATTACTTAGAACCAAGTGCAAGATCTCTGAATAATTTAAAACATTTTAAAATCCTTGGCATGATTCGACAAGGGAATTAAACCACGGCCTACCGAGTGTAACGTCGACGCTCAAACCACAACGCTGCCGTGTCTGTTATTAACAAAACTTGTTTAAACTGATAGTAGCCCAAAACGGTTGGCCCTTACTTTCTCGCCTCTTGACGTAAATTTTATCTACCTCCGAAACAACATCAAGTATTTAGGAGTGGAATGGAAAATTCAAAAAATAAATCATATTGGATCAGACAGTCAAAAATGAAGCTTTGCACCACACAATGAACGTATTACCATTTGTCTGCCCTGAAGCAAACACATCAGTGTCGCTGGAGTCTGAACGAGAAGGTAAACTGTAATTTGAAGTTTGTGATGATGAGCTTCCGTTGGAGCCATCAAAATTACGGAATTTGTCATTATTTTCCTGCAATAATTTGAGATTGAAACTGACTTCTTAAGTTATTGATTGTAATATTTCTTAAACAAACTTGATTTTAGCATTTCTTTAATAAATCACGGAATTTATCTATATTATCCCAAAACAAAATGGGATTCAAACTGATGTCTTCAGTTTTTGTAATCCTCCTTGAATTAACTGGGAAGACTTTGCAATTAAACCGAAATGCATTCGTAATCACAACTGTACGTATGCTCAAATGCAACAAGCAAACCTCGAATAAAAACTTCAGCATTTACTATCAAATAACTACAAACCTGTGAAGCTTGAAATAACGTCTGATAATCTTGTCTATTCCTCCTTGCTTCATGGAAATGCTTCTGTGTGCGACGTCTTTCTTTTTCCACTCTTTTTTCTGCGGCTAAGTGAAGGGAGGCTAGGTGATCAGTGTATCGCAGTAGGGGATCAGAAATAATGCCCCCCACTGTCACAATGTCAGGTCTTTTCTCGGGTTCCACAGTCAAACAACTGAACAAGTTAACACGAGCATTTAATAACGGAGAAGTTGTGAACAGGCAAAAAGACTGCTACAACTATATAAAACGACATATAATTCCACATCTTATGCGGTTACACGCAATCCGAGGCCTTTTTCACGGTTGGATTTAAGTTCATTTAGTTCCAAAAGAAAGGGTAGACATCGAGCTAACGACCTTCCCAAGGTGAACCCTAGGTTGCGGGTGAAAATTTTCAAAGCTGACTCGTATCTTTTTGACAGTTCAACCTACCGTTTGACTGTTGTATTTACGAGCTCGGAATAACCTTGGTCCTCAGGTATGGAAGCGTACTCCGCATCGACGATCTTTTTTGCCAACGACAACATGTTGGAAGCATTAAACGGAGGATCGAGTTGTGCCATTTGATGTAAGATACAACCTGAATGATGAGGAATCAAGGACGCTACTCAAAAAAAAAATAGCTGCACAGATGTTTTAGAAGCAGAGGCATAGTTTGTCAACGTAAAAAACGATTTTACCAAGCGGTTGACTTAGTTGTAGAAAAAAATCGATCTATCTTGTACCAATATAAAGATAGCGAATCGTTATTCTGGAATAGATCCTAAGCGTGACTACTTTCACAGGAGCACTTCTACATAAGACACTATATGCTTAACAGAATTCAATTAAAAAGTAAATCACACATAGTTCACTAGCAAACGCAATTGTCTCTACACTTACCAAGAGCCCATATGTCAGCCTTCTCTCCGTACGGTTCGTTTTTGATAATTTCTGGACACGAATACAGGATGGTACCTACTACTGACGTCATTTTTGAAGTTTCTTTCTTCTGTTTTGCCAAACCAAAATCGGCTGAAAACGAAACAAAATAAGACAATTTTATGACAGCAACTTCTGATTTTCTAGCGAATACAAATCGCAAAATGTCGTTAGAGTAAACTATGACGTTCAAACCGGTATTTAGAGCTTTTGCACTGTGGCATGACAGCTCCAAACAGCAACATGATAGCACACATTGTCGCGCAAATTACTATGTGTCAAGCTTGACATCAAAAACCCAAAAACTACGTTGCATGCAGTGTGGCCGGGCTTGTCTACTGCTTGCTTTTCAGCTTAAGCGTCTACTATGGTATGATTTGCATGAACCCAACGAGATGCATAACACTGAATGCTGATTCAAAAACTATACAACCATACTTCAGCCGCTTTGAATTGTGAAGTTGCTCTTCCAACATGTCGTATAAATGACAACTTTTGAACACCTGCTATCAATGATAGTTTATCTTAGTAGTGGGAAAGGGGCTCAGTGTTCACCCATAGCCAAGTTCTTTCCATTTTTTACCCCTTTATCAATTTATTTACTGGATTTGCTTCTAAAGCACTCTAATTTTTATGTTTATGGCCACGGTTTGTGGCCGACCATAACGGTAGAATAAACAAATTTATCCCAAATAATAGAGATTCACGCTCAAGGGTAAATTTGTCTCAGGTTAAGAAATGTTGCCCTAGGCTGATCTTGATATTTGGAGATTTATGCCATGGTTTCATTCCGATAAAGAGAAGTAAACACACAAACAAAACTGTAAGACCGCTTTGCAGGTTCTTTAACTGCCTTTCATTTGATGAATATTGCCATAAACGAAAAAGATCAAACTTACTGATTGTGACTTTGTCATTTTCTCCCAACATCACATTGTTCGGAGTCAGGTCACGATGGACAATTTTCTTGTCGCAATGTAAATATCGCAACCCGAGACAAATCTGGAGAAAATATTAAAAATTACACATGAACAAGAAAAATTACTTAGCCTAGACAAGTTCTGTTTTAGAAGATGCCTCTACGACCCCACAAATTTCTAATAACCCTCCCAAAAAAAGGGCTTTAAATGATGTGGGTGCGTGTGATGTAATGTGTGTGTGTGTGTGTATGCGCGGGTGCAATGTCTGGTATCCAATTACAAAAGTATATAACGCTATACATTAATTTGGCGGGATGGTATTTCACTTTAAAAGTAACAAAATAACGAATATTCTGAACAATGAGTCAAGTTGAATGTGAAAAAGCAGATTTTGCAATTACAAAATTGAATGAGGTTTACTGTGTCTTTATATAAATTTGAACCTTAACAGCTAAGACATTCGAACCAAACTGCTTTTTGTAATGCTCGGCTAGCAAACAATTTGATAAGGCAGAAAACTAATAGATGTAAAGAAACTACTGCCATTATTTAAAGAGCGGGCAACTGATTAAAATTAGGCCTATGTTATTTCAGGCCACTTTTGACAAACCAAATCATCTAGGGCATGGTTTTTGAATCTTTCCCAAGGCATGGTTCACTTGCTAAAAAAATAAAGTGGACCTCATGAGCTGCCACAGGTAGGTCCAAAATTTCTTTAACCAGAGTCTCCAACACTAAAGATCGTTTACCTCCAGTGTAGCCTGTCTCTAACGGAAGTATAAAAAGTCTTTCACCTCAATGTCTTTATATTTGAAAACCACTCGCTGCTTGCCGCACAATCTGGATGAAAACCTATCTTTTCAGTCCAATCGAAATGTTTTCGTGGCTCACTACCCAGTCCTGGTCCACAGTTTCAAACCACCAATCTAGAGTAAACTTAACACCCAAAATCTTGTCAGTGTAAACATGCAAACTTCTGCCTCAATTCCATGATAGGAAAGAAACTTTACAAACCTGTCAGCAAGACCTTACCTGAATGCATACTTTCCATAATCTTGCTTCTCCCATTCCTTTTTGTTGTTTTTCTTTCAGCGACGTAAAATGTTCTTGTAAGGACGCACCTTCTATCAGCTCCATTTCAATGTAAAGTTTGTCATCTGTTAAAAATGAAAGATCAATAAAAAATCGACACAGCTATTGTTTTCCCCCACAAACAGACAATACTTTGACAAATTTTTATCCGACCCTACACTAAAAACAGGGAGCATAAATTCAAAGTTTTGGCTGAACTCTAAAATGAACGACGCAATTACAGGAATAAGCAATAAAAAATGGAAAAATGAAATAGCAATAAAAAATTGGCATATTTATTGTTTTCCACACAAAAAAAAACACATTGACGATACAAGAGGATACTTTGGCTCAAATATTGTTTTACAAAAAAGGGGTCATCAGACAATTTGTTCCGCTATGTTTGATCGATTTTATCCCTCACACACTCCATTTTTTGCTAAGACCTATTCAATTTTATTCCTTTCCCTTCTGATAATTAGCTAAGAGAATAAGCCGAACAACTTCATAAATATGTTAGCCATGAAACAACTTACCCAAATAACCGGTAACTTACTTTCTTGAAACGTTGAGTAATAACGAACAATGTTCGGATGCTTGAGCTGTTCTCTTATTATCTTTAACTCCCGAACGATTTCGTCAATTTCTCGTTTCTGCCGATCTTTTCCCATTTTCCCTCCCCCACCTGCAATGCTTACTTCTTTCAAAGCCAATGGAGCTTGAGTTGATTGTTTTTTAACCTAGAAAAAATGAAACAACACCTTATAAAGCGCTTAGCTTCAGAAAGCAAACAGGAAAATGGAATATTAATTTAGTACAACGACTACCGGATAGTCTAGATCGGCAATCGCAAAGATGCAGCATATCCCACTTGTCCAAAATCATTTTGCGTATTTGATGGTGCAAATAGTTAACGCAAAATAACGCAAACAGCGTCAATATTTCATCACTACAACGATATTTTTTAATACTGTGATTATTGGATACTACTCCTTAGGCTGAAATGTTTGTCTGATGCAAGACTTTGATTTGCAGACATAGCACTGACATTTTTGAAGTGCCTACAACGGCATACGCTGGATTCAATGGTGAATTGCGCTTAAGAGAAGAATTTCTACAATTCAGCTAACTCTAGTGTACTTTGAGGGGGCTTAAAAACACTTGAACGTTACAGAGCTAAAACTAATGAAAGGTGCTCTTAACGGTTTTGTACGGTAGTGATAACCTTACAGATCTAAACGTAAAAAAACGAAATAAACTTCTTTTTGCACATTTTTCCCACCACCAAGTACTAACAACTAAGAAAATGTCTCTTTTTAATAGCTAGTCTTCGGCCCAGATGAGAGCGGTGATCTAATTCACTTTACTTACCAGCAATTGATGGCAAAATTTACCCTTGAACCGCCCGGCCAATTTTTGACTTACAAAGCATAGCAAATACTAAATAAAAGTGTAAATATTTCACAAAACTTGTATTTGTTGAAATTGCAAAATGCTAAAATTCCATGACAAAAATAAAAGCAACTCTTCATTAACGTTATAATTGAAAAATACTTCTATGAACTTGGTGAGCAGATTATTTTTGAATTTCCAGCTTTTGCAATTGTAAACTCAGAAATGTATGTCGTAGTTATTCTATGTAAACACAGTTGATTAAATCAAATCTTTAACACAATAGTGTACCAGATTGCAACAAAAGAGTAAAACTTACCCTATATACCGAACCAAAAGCTCCAGCACCCAATACGTCATAAATCGCAAAATCTCGAATGTGACGCTTAGGTGTTTTATTTTGATTTAATTCTTCAACTCCTTCTCGAATTGTTTCTATCGCAGCTGTCTAATGACAAAAATCTCCAGTAAACAAACAAGCATAAAAAATGCAAGGTAAACGTATGTTATGGCCATGAGCATAATTCAAATGCAGTAAAAAACCAATAACCGTGCTTTTAAATTCAATTATATAACCAAATATAATAAAATCTAAAGAAAACCAAATGGTACAAAGCTACATCAACAATCAAACGTGTAATTTTAGTAAAGTCCAACGAAAGAAATTCCATTATGCGACATACCTCCATTGAATTAAGTTGATCTACCAAACCTTTATAAGCACTGATGTCGCGTACGTAGTGGCCAATGTCAATAAATTTCTAAAATAGAGCATAAATCATTTATCAACGACATCTTATCCGCGCATGTCGTTGATCAAATTACCTGAAACATGTTGGTTGGGAATAGACGTTTGAACATTTTACGATTTCTCTCTAAAGAGAAAAGAAACCGCAAAGCACGGAAAGCGTTTCGCTGAAGCTCAATAACTCCATTTTTACACCTGGCAAGAAAGATAAACCTGAAACTAGTCTACATACAACCAGTCTATAACTATAGAATTTGCAAAGTAGCACATCAATTACACATACCAACATTAAAACGTCGGGAAACAAAATTTTCACCATGTACTTGTAGTTTAGTACGGTTAAAAGTCGTGCATAAAAATAGCATTTTGCAGTACTTAGTACCTTTCTGAAGCTTTCTGGGGTAGGATAAGTTTTGCGATAATATATATTCCATTGGTTTGAACTATTGTTTGCGTGCAACGATCATCTAAGGCTAGTTCGTTTAATACAGCACAACAAGCTGAATACAACTGAAAAAAAAAACAGAATCAACAGCAATTAAATTACAGTTTACCCTTTGTGTAGCTCACCAAATATGTTCTACGGTTGTTTGCAAAGTAATATTACAACAAAATCAAACGATTTTTTAATGGAAGTTGTTTGAAAAGCGTTGCAACAATATTAATCAACTGTTGCCAAACGCAAACACCACGTTTATCTAACTATAGGATTTAATGGGAAGCAAGATTGAGTACTACACGATAATTTGCCCCATAAATCATGCCTGTAAATAACGCTTGTCCTAATAGTCAGTTGAAGCACTAATAGCTGAAAAGTTTCGACAAGAATGACGTAATTTGCTATAGAACAAATCAAAAATTAAATCATTAACCAACCGATTCTAACCGCCAATGAACAAAAAAGCTAATCTTGATAACTAAACTCAGTACGAGGTATTTTTTCGGGCACAAAACACATGCCACAGTGATACCATCTGAAGATCAGTCCAGCTTATTCATGAACTATTTAAGAAAAGCCACCTTTAATTTCTTATCACGAAGTTCTTCTTTGTTCAAATTAGAATGGGAAATAGCAGAGTGTCCACGTTTGGCATATCCGCTTGACACTTCATATCGCTCGCAAGTCAGTTGTCGGTCTCTACGACATTATAAAAACACGTAAATAAACTTATGCAAATTGCAAATACAAAAGTCTGCCTTAGAATTTCAAGTCATACATAACTATTTTCATTGAAAAACGCATTATGTACGATTGTTTATGGTGCTACTGAATTTTTCCGGGCTCCCGTCGTGTATAATTGCAATAATGCCGGTTTTAACTTCGAAGAAAAATATGTGTGGATTCTATTGATGTTTGAACAGCCTGGTTAAACACAGAACAATTTACTAGCTCTTTCAGCCGCCGTGATGTGGTGGTATTGTTGAGGGCTTTAGAGCAAAAAGGTCTGGATTTCAAAACTGCATAGAAACACCGCTGGTATTCGTCAGGAAGGGCATCCGGAATTTAAAGTGCTACGTTGCTCCAGTACAAAGTCTGGTTCGAAAGCGAGTATGTAGTGATAGACATACATTAAATCAGCACGTCTGAGCCTGCGAAATGCGGGAAAAATGACGTAAAACCGACTTTCTTTCTTTGTTTGGCCATAAAAAAATGTTTCAAACTCTAAAGTTAGAAGATTTTAAAACTATAAGCTACAAAAATATAACACACTGGTTTCTGTGGGATACATACTTACTGTCGAAGTAAACTCAAAATTAAAGGAATCCCCCCAAGCAAACGGATTTCATTTGCATGTTCAGCATCACTGCACAGCCTTACCAACGTCCACACAACGTGCCACAAAAGGGTGCACTGTTCACCATCGTTTAAGACACTCAGTAATACAGGAAGAGAATCGTATATCATCATCTGCAAAACCATCATCCTGTTTTGAATTCTTAAATTGCTTAACTCTACAATAGTGGATACGACTGAACACCAACAATTTAGTGTTTCCAGAGACTTTTCAGCAATAGATTACTTTCTGGCGTGGAAGGCAACAACGCTTCCGCTCGTCTTCCAACAATTTGGAATTTTCGGTCAGCATTAGTAGAAGTGTGATTGAAAAAAATAAACAAGCTGATTGTCAATCACAAAGATAAATAACTTTATCATCCTTGAAATGCTAGAACGTTTTCGTTTACCACTCCAGTTCGGCGAGAAACAGATATCCAGATTCAAAGAACAGCGACAAATCATTTCAATGTAGTTATAAATGCAAACTGCAGGCTAGTGCCACGCCACCAATATCGTACGTAGCCATTGGTGGTTACAAAAAGTCGCCTCCTGCGACACACTGGGTGAGCATCATCATTATTCTAATCGGGATAGTACAGAGCAAAATCTGAGGTCGTTAAAAACGTGAAGTTATCAACAGCAGTGCTTTCGAGACGATCTTGAAAGCTGCCGATGGCTGTCTAAACTAATGGTGCCCAACCAGGGAAGCCCACCTACTTAGAGGGTAAAGTCAAATCTTAAGAGTGGTGAGCAAAGACTTGTAGAGGTTAACTCTTAGACGAAACTGAAAACATTTTCACCTTTAAAAAGTTGATTTCGAGCAAAAAAAACGTCATCAAGTCTGCTTTGTGGCGCATATAGTTAAAAGTAGGGAGGTTAAGAATAATTTCAAATAAGGCGGAGGAGGCAGGTGTTAAAAACCTTGCAAACCAATGGTCCAAACACTAAGCGATTTACAAATGAAAAGTCAATGTCCTACAACTTCATGTCATTATTCCTGCATCTTAAAATAAATTATTGATAGTGTAGCATTGACCAGCAGGAAAAACAAAAGTAAAAGAATATACAATATTTATAAGTAACGGGCAAAGAGACTTCAAATTTGACTATTGCTCATATGAGAAAAATTTGTCTTTTGTTTGTTCAAAATATTTATAGAAATTTTTTTTTATTGTTAGAGTGCAAGAAAATAGACGTCTGCGTCAAGAAGCTTTCAATTATGAGTCTCACTAGTAACAATTTACTTCAAAAGCACGTGCAAAATGAAAAAATATGATGCTTTATAAGCAAGACTTATACAATGCAGGGCTTGGATTTTAAAAAATTAAACAGCCTACAGACTACAAATGCAACTGTCTTTCAGTTTATTACTGCAGCAGACCGTGCATTTATTGCATGGGTGAATGACCAATTGTGGTGATGAAAATAATTTGGGTTTATTGCTTTCTTGTAATAAAGAGCAATAAAACCGCTAACTACATGAATTGTAAACACGCTAGTGCTGTTGCATTTTGGCTGAAAAGTGTATAAAAAACCCAGCTACAAATTTGTTAGCATAATCAACAAAATTTTACAAATCTATAATTTCACCTAATAATTGAATGTTGTTCCATTAGCAAAGGTATAAATTCAGTGTTTCTGTCAACCAGTAAATCTAGTTTACATCAATCGCGCCGATACATGGCTTTCATATCAGCCAGCTTATTCATAACTCATTCAAGTGGGGCCAAGCAATGCCAAGCCATCGATGCCGCATCTCAGTAAATTAAATAGTATGCGCTAAACTGTGACTGTTTAAAAACAAAACTTCGTTTTCAAACGTATAAAACTAGGGCACGGCAAGTTTTATAAAAAATAAATAAACGCCAAAACAACACATTGTAGTATAAAATTGTTTGAGTATTTCGCAAAGCTTATCAGAGGCGGTACTACCCCAAATACTTGAACGCAGATACCCTAGCAAGAGCGTAAAGAAAGTATGTGGCGTGACAGCTTTTGGCTATATCAATGATTTGTTACGTTCAACAAATGTGTATGAATAAATGTCAACAAAATTGGTAAAAACGCAATCATGCTTCCCACCTGTTCTCTTATTTCAGCATTTGAACAAAGCAAACGCAAAAGATTGGCGGCACAACACTTCGAAAAATCATCATATTCCTGTATGATTTGTATAATACACTCTATTGAATGCTGATCGATAATTCGAGTTCGCACTGGCTCACTAAAAATATTCACCTCTTCATTTGTAACACTGCATCTTGTACCAAACACAAAAACTTTATTTCATTACATTTTGCATGTAATGGAATACAGTAATAAATGTATTGAATGATAGCCTATTTAATTAACCTAGCTTGATTAAAAATAAGGATGAAGTCTGCTTTTACAAACAGCCCACAGTTTCGCACCGTACAATGAATAGACAAAAAAAATCATTCCTACAGCTACTCTCAAAAACTTGTACTACAGTTTCTTAAACTGGGGTATACAAAACTGTTACATAGCAGTGGCACCTAGCCTCTTTGCAATGTGGACTAATTTAATGTAGGAATCATTTTCACTGACTGGTACAGAGGGTGAGCCAGACGAATACAGCAAACCTGCATTTGAAAACGCAACACTTAAGGTGTTTCCATGAGAGCGTTAGGGCAATATGTAACGTTTCTCTAAGTAAAGAAAAGATACCATTATATAACCCGGTTTAGAAAAACAGCTTCTAAACCGGGTTATATAATGGTATATCGAGCTGGGTTAGCAGGATAGAGTTTTGTACACGCTCTAACCAATTCTCTTACAACCTAGAAACCAGGTGCATTCGCGCCTAAAGTTATAACTTAAACTCAGTAAATTTTGTTCTGTACGAAACCGTAACAGAGACTTGTACGGAACGGCAATAAACAAAGACTCTCCTAACAAGTACCAACAACACACTGTTGATCATTGTTGCAAACAGTTCATAAGGCAAAAAATGCTATCAAGAAATTACACCAGTAACGGCAAATGTTTCTGAATAGTTTATTTTTTGCATTTTGTCCTCTAGATTTGCAGAATCGTCTGTGGCGTTTAGCCAAAATAGCTATCGGCGTCTAGTTGAAAAGCTTGGCATGTAAAATTTACTGCCTGCTACAACATGCCAAGAAAAGGATATTATCGTAAAGCGGACATCTCGAAGGCACAAAACTCAGTGATCAAAAGTTTAATTGTAAGAAGATTTAATCACTGTCACTGTACAACTTTGCAGTTAACGCACTCGACAACAGTAGCCGTCCGCTGGAGAGCCATCAGCTTTCGCTAAAATTTTTATAGAAGCTTAGATCCAAAAGTTTAAAAACCTTGGAACGCATTGAAATAATTTATCCACAAGCAGTAATCAGCATACCTAGCTAAAGCGTCATCCTATTAGCAATGCTATAACTCTTTAATATAATCTTTCCAACTTAACTAAGTGCCAACAGCAGTAAAATAAGTCATATTATTCAGCTGTTATTGCAGATTAGATGCAATAGAAAATGCTAAAGTATAAACCGTTATAAGCAACTACTTTGCAATTACTTACCAATCGGCCAGTAGCACCAGCACATTTAAGGAACAGTGAAGAATAAATACATCACTTGCTCGAAGCAAGTACAGCATAGTATCATGAATCAAGTTTTTAATAAGTACACAATGATGATTTGAATTTTGAGCAAGTTTGTGGAACGCAGCTGAAAACGAATTAATGTAACAAGAGGTTTATTATTTGAACCTTACGACAAATTTGCAGTAAAAATCCAGAAAAAGAACAATAGAAAAAACCTATACGTCTGTATAAAAACTTACAGCTAACAACCGTCTAAATCATCATTCTAAAAATTACCCGGCCTTTGATACTAATAACAAAATCAGCAATACCCCACTCATGATTAGACTAATATAGATCACTTACTCGATAAATTTGCCACAATATCAGTTACAAAAGCTTCTTCTGAGCATATTAAATAACTTTTTGACTTCTCACGAAACATTTTCACAAAGTATATCAGACTGCTACTCTCCATAAACTTTTGTTGAAATACGACATCTCTCATTAGCATTCTTAAGCAAATTAATGACCGCAGAGTGTTTTCAGGACCACTGGTACTGCAAAGCAAAAATACATTAATTTTACAATGAATGAAAAACTATAAAAACAAAAACTCTTTCAAATAAAGCTAATCACATATATTTGCAAAATCAAAGTATGAGGCACTGTTTGTCAAGAGAAAAATTTTTGTTCTATATGGACAACAATTAATGCAATTTAAACGGATAAACTGCAATTTGTACAAACCAACAACAATTTTTACAAATCGGCTATAATTTGCTCAAATCCACTGCGATTTGAATAAATTGAATGCAGTTTGTACAAATTGACTGCACTTCGACCTATCATGCTGCAATTTAAACAAATTGTACTTCAATTTGTATAAATTGACTACAGTTTGCACAAACCAACCACAATTGGTACCAATCAACAGCAATGTGTTATGATCTTACTACATTAAAGAATAAACTGCTTGGTTTATTGCTTTCACTACAGTAAGCATGGTACACTAATGAAGTAATTCTATCTGTGCACTATAAGCATTTCTTGCCAGTCGAGATAGCCGTCATGAAATTTTGCAGCTTTAGAATTGTTTTTTCAGTCATAGCAGAACAAAATAATACTTCCTGATTTATATAACTGAGTACAAGGACGTTAAAGTATAAAGTTTTTGAAAATAATGTATGTAGTAGAATTAATTTTAGTTCAGAGGTCAAATATGTTTTAGTTTGATAAATTACGTTTCTTTGAAACTAGCAGAAGCCAATTTCTGGGGTAGATGCAAAAAAATCAATTTAGAATTATGAAAAGGCATTACAACTGTTTCTAAAGAACAAATCCTAAGCAAAGAACTTTATTTGCAAATTGCATTTCTCAAATGGTCAAAGGCCTTTTCTGAAGTAACGATGCAGGCAAAGGTTCAAGTATGGTATTGCACCCATCTTCCAATGCAATTTTTAAGATATATCAATAGATTTCACAAAAGGCTGACAAACATGCAACTGAACTTCAACCTCATGTCTCGGATTTTAAATATAGCTAGTGCTGACCACACAAACATCTAAGGGTGACTGCTAACTCGAGGACTGTACAATTATTTTGTAGTCTCCCAAACTCTGTTCATTTTGTGTGATTAAGTTCTCATTATTATTTTTTCATTATCACAAACAAACATTGCATTTATAAAAATATTTTCAACCATATGTAGGCATAAGTTTGTGACTTTCTATATATTTTTTGTCAAGAAATGAACACATTCGTTTTATTGGTTTATTGACTAACAGTTCAACCATGAGGTTAGAAAGAGCTAATCCAGTATCAAAAAAATGTCACATTGATCACTCACAAAGCAGCACTTTTTTTTTCCATCAAAGCATTAAATACTTTCAGAAAATTCTGTTTGAACTGGTGGGAACTAAAATTTCTTTCTTTTTGATACTGGCTACTGAACCATTCCAACAATTCCCCCAAACCACTGCAAGTAACCAAATGTCATCATTATAATGCAACACACAATAGGTCAACCAGAAGCATTGAATACAAAAAATATATGCCTAGTCCAGTGGTTCTCAAACTGTGCGACTGTGCGACGCCCTGGCGCACCGTTTTAATTTGTCAAGGACGTTGGATGATAATCTGGTTTTATGCCACTAATTCTAGCGTTTGTATTCAGTCAAAAGATTTCTGAAAGTAGCTTGACTATTAACTTTCTTCAAACACGCATCATCAATTGCATTTTTACAAAAGTGTCATTAATACACAGTTGTATTTAGTGATTTGTTGCTTAAAAATCAATTTGCACCAATTTAACTTATATTGGCGCAAAATAAATAACCACTATGACAGTCAGTTGTAAATTGAACAGCAACAGAAAAGATGAGTTACAACCACAGAAGAGCGTAATTTTACAATTGAAGATGACAGACGCAAAACAAAATCTTGCAAGCATTACGACAATTCTTTTGATTTTGGGTCACGTTTATCTTGCAGCACTGCAAACCAAAATCTCAGTACACTGTCTGGTGCATTGCAATTCTAGCATATCTTGTTCAAATGCGTCGCATCGAAAAATGTTTGAGAACCACTGGCCTAGTCCATTAGTTTGGTCAAAAGTCATTTGTAAACCAGGCTGATTCATCAGTTGACAGGTCAACACGAATTTATTAAATAGAATTTCTGAATGCTATTGTTATCATACTGCTCATTTTTAGAACTTAGATTAACATACCACTTTCAGCTAGAAGTCATACTACTTTCAGCATACCAGTTATACCACTTTCAGCCGATGCGACAGCCTAGTGGTTAGAGCGTCTGCTTCACAGTTGGTAGACTTGGGGTTCATTCTTCTTGTCAAGTAATACCAACAGACTTTAAAAATGGTATCTATAGCTTCCCTGCTTGGTGTTAACCATTTATGGGAGGTTGTGGAGAACAAGCTGGCAAGTTTGCTTGTTGTGTCCTTGGGCAAGGCACTTAACAGGAAGCCCCACCTTCATGTGGAAGACAGGTGGCCCAGACACCTTGAAAATAGCAATTCCCAAGCGGGTGTGGACACACTGTCCAAAACATAGTGATACTATTTGCTTTCTCATGAATGAAGGATAGTAATCGTAAATAAAAAAAAAAAAGGAACACACACATGACCAGTGATTACTACCTTAAAAACAAAAAACATTGAAACAGATCAATGTTAGTTCTGTTTGGATAAAAGCTTATTCTGTCATCACAATTTATTATAGTTTTTTTGCTAATACTGGTACTTACTTCTCAACAGAAAGAATATCAGACGATAACTTGGATTTAGTTACAGTAGACTTTAAACCAACCTAGAAAAATAGATTTGGATCAAACTTATAATCAACATAGTGGCTATTTTGTCATCAATGGCAAAATACACCCACAGGCTATTGCAATAATATTTTTGGAGTTGAGGTTGGATTCTCTGAAGAATGGACAGCAGTACCACTCTTCATTTCTTCTCTGAGTATATAACGATAGTATAAACAGGGGGGCAGGTATATAATATGTAAGGGGGTGTACACTGAGGTTTAAATTGTTGTGAAGTCACGCTTTTTCTTGTCATACAAATTGAGCAATCACAAATGTTTAACAGCAAAATAGATTTCAAGGATAAAATGCTGTCAATGGCAAAATAGCCACTCCCTATATACAGCCAATCAAATTTTTCGATCAAATCCATTTTATGCAATATACTAGAATTAGCAAAATTCTACTGTGTTCAATACAGGTAATGACAATTTGGCACGGACTCATAAATTGTTGGTATGAGCAAATGGCTACACAATAAATCTAACTAGGAATGAGTGATTCAAAAACATTCGCTACTTTAATTTAATCTAAAATGAGTGAATTAAGCCATTCTGAATTTTTTAGACTTTAACTGAAATATAAATGTGAAAATAATTTACAACGGAACATTTCTTGATGACAATGAAATATGGTGTAGACCCTATATAATCTGGTCCAAGCCAACGTGGAATTGCATATAATGTGGTCAGAGAACAGACCCTGATTTTGTGGTTCAATGATATAGCAATTATGATATATTTTGGCACATAAGGCAACCTATAAATAAGATGACCCCCAACAATAGGCTAATTTTTATAGTATAGTCAGATACCGGTAGTCTAAGATGACCTGTAAAGGCGTAGCCTATGAATCCTTGCTAGATTTCCTGATATCTCCTGTATGAAACGTTAGGCTACCAAAAATAATAATATTTACTGGAATCACTACAAATATTGCAATAAAATTACCTTTCTTCATTATTTCATCATAAAAAATGTCACAAATGGAGCAGCAACTTGCAGCTAAATTTTTTCCAGCCTCTTGTACTTGCCCTAAAAGAAGATCCCCAATTTTGAAGGGTAAATTTTGGAGCTAAAAGGTCGCCTTATATGCCAAAATATACAGCATACAAAAAAATCATTATAAACCCCAATGTTAGCATTATAGGGTTTATGGTGTCCTGAAACAATTAAAACATCGATTTATCTGATGCTACTATGCATTGGTAATCAGAAACGTCTTCAGACTGGTAAATCAATGCAAAAAGCATAAACGTTTGGGTGGGCTTGTTTAAATTTTTACAAAACATTACAACCAAATATAATTTGGTTGAAAAGTTTAGGATCTAAAACCTCCAGTGCAATGCTTATATTTATACCCAACTTTTAAATCAAGCTAATTTTCCAGGATAACAGGTCACTAATTTTGCCATTAAGTGCTTTTGATCACTAAGATGTAAAAAAACATCAACAAATATGCATCTGCTTTGTTGAAAAGTATGCGCTTTGATGTCAAGCCTAAATAAGCCACCAACTTGCCAAAAATTATGCCTAATGGGTACTCAGCAGCCACAGAAAATTTGTAGTGCCTTAATAACACAGCAAAAAAATTGTACCACTTTAAAAAATAACTTTGAGATGAAATTACATTTCTGAAAATTACTTTTGAAGTTCAAATTTTAGGCCGATGTATAGCGATCAATCAACATAGAATGTATTATGTGGAGAAATAAAACAACTCCAGAAAAAATTCAGCAAAATATGCCAGGTATTAAAACCTGGGCAATTGGACGAATACAGCTATGCAGAGCCAAAAATCATTTATTCATTCAATTAAAAATTGTTTCGTCATCAGACATTTGTAATTTGGTCAATTCTTACAACAGATTAAACATATGACTTTTGGCCATTTTTGATTGATCAATTTTGTTGACAAATCAAAAACAATTCCAATCCCAGTGTACATTGGTACACTCACCTCTAAATTCATATACCAGGCCCCCTTTCAGCGTACTCTTCCTCTATCTATGTACCCTGCCAGCAAAAATTTGAACCCACAACCATCACATTTGATGGCAGCTGCACCATCCTCTACTATACCACAGTATCACTATCAGAATTACATCAAATAATCAAACACACATCAAGGGCGATGGCAAAATAGCCTCCAAGGATAAAATGCCATCAACGGCAAAATAGCTACTTCCAAATATTTAAGTTAAAGTTTAGGTTTATGACGCACCTGAAATTGCTTTCCTTGCAATAAACAACACAAGTTATGTAAATTACAGTTTTCATCAGTGATTGCAACACTAGCCATTCAAGATATTGATGTATTTAGGTGTTGGCTAATGAGATATCTAGCTAAAATTTTCTCTTTTTCTATGGCCTAAACACAGATCTGTAAAATAATGGTGACATGACAAGCACTACTCTTGACTATTAGCCAAATTTTGAGAACAAGAAACTCTACGACAAGCTATACCGGTACCTCAATTGCTCAAAAGTACAGGGACCATTATGTGACAAAATGCTGGCTGCTAGAGAGAAACTTGCATTACCTAAAAACATCCTTAGTCAGTTAATTACCTAATATTAGATTACCTCTAATTCAAATAAAATCATGAGGACTTAAAATATGAACGAAACCCTTGGCGTTGTTTTGCCATGGTATTTCGCAAGTTGTTCTACCCGTTCTGCTTCACTGATTATTGGACAATCCTTGATCTAAGTAGTGTCTTTACATCATGGTTTAAACATAAACAAATTGACTCCGAATTAAGAGTAAAAGAGATCAATCGAACCCCCAAAAAATAGTCTTTTTAAGCGACTTTGCCCTATATCTATTCTAGTACACATTGGAAAGAGTCTGCTTTCAATAAAGTTAGGTGAGAAATTACTTAGTAATGAGAAAAATCAATTTTGATTACAATTTTTCAGTTTCTATGAAAAAAATTTGATTTTTTTTACAAAAACTGAAGATGCATTAGCGACATCCATTTTTACTATAACAAATTAATTGACCGACTGACTTGATTATCATTTACTGAAGGCAGATGCTTTTCTACATTTCTGATTAGTCAAAGGATCTTTTAGGATCATGGTAAAAAATTTGAGAAATTACTAAAAAATTAACAAAAATAAAAAGTTGCTCATTAAGCATACAAGAAAATTATCAATTAATGAATAGGAAAATAAGCACTTTATATAAGAATTATGAATTATCTTAATTAGAAAGTCAAATATTATTTAATCTAACCTAATTAGCAAACATACTCCTTTTTTCCCAAGTCACCACTTAGAGGCCTATCAATTTGTACATGCCAACGAAATGTCAACTTGCCAACCACAAAAGCTACTCGTTACAGGACCGGAATAGGTTCAAGGTTGAGGTGCCACTTTTAGGAAATTTTACAAAATTTAGTGAATTTTAAAGTCATTTCGTGAATTTTAAGAAAATTTAGTCAATTTCTGACTGATTTTCAATTTGAGTGTCAAGTCTGAAGTTCATACTTTACAGTTGCATTTTTATCTAATTTTTTTTTTCAATCTCTGTAGTGTTATTTTAAGGCAGTGGCTATTTTTCCGTCGATGGCAATTTGCCCTTGGAATCTATTTTGCCGTAATCATTCACGTGTGTTTATATAGCCATATTTGCTATTATTACACCAGTGACACTGTGGTGTGGTGGATAGAGCGCTGGTCTTGAGATATGATGGTTGTGGGTTCGAATCTCAGCTGGCAGGGCATTAAAAGAAGGCAGTGGCTATTTTGCCGTTGACAGCAATTTGCCCTTGGAATCTATTTTGCTGTAGTCATTCACGTGTGTTTATATAGCCGTATTTGCTATAATTACACCAGTGACACTGGTGTAGTGGATAGTGCGCTGGTCTTGAGATACCATGCTTGCGGGTTCAAATCTCAGCTGGCAGGGCATTAAAAAAAAGGCAGTGTACACTGAAGGGGCAGGCCCGGTATGTAAATGCACGGGACAGTGTACACTCGAAGGGAGTGTACAGAGTAGGGGATAGAGACCTGGGGGTCCAAAATTTTTTCAATTGGTTTTTAAAATTGACCAATCAGAAACGACCAAAAGTCACATGTTTAGTACACATTTAGATTGATCAATCACAAATAACTCACGGCAAAATAGTCTCTGAGGGTCAACTGCTGTCGACGGCAAAATAGCCACTGCCTTAAAAGAAAGGCAGTGTACACTGGAAGGGAGTGTACACGGTGGGGGATAGAGACCTGGGGATGCAAAAGACCTGGATGTGCAAAATTTTTTTAATTGGTTTTTAAAATTGACCAATCAGAGACGACCAAAAGTCACATGTTTAGTACACATTTAGATTGATCAATCACAAATAACTCACTGCAAAATAGACTCTGAAGGTAAATTGCCTTCGACGGCAAAATAGCCACTGCCTTATTTTAATAGTAGTAAACAGGCATAGTAGGCATGGTTATTACAACCTTTCTTGATTTTTCAATAGGCAGTGGCTATTTCGTCGTCGACGGCAATTTGCCCTTGGAATCTATTTTGCCGTGATCATTCACGTGTGTTTATATAGCCAAATTTGCTACTTTCGCACCAGTGACTCTGTGGTGTAGTGGATAGAGCGCTGGTCTTGAGATACCAAGGTATCGGGTTTGAATCTCAGCTGGCCAGGGCTTGAAAAGAAAGGCAGTGTACACTGAAGGGGCAGGCCCAGTATGTAAATGTATGGGGCAGTGTACACTGTAAGGGAGTGTGCAGGGTGGGGGATAGAGACCTGGGGGTGCAAAAATTTTTTTTTTTGGTTTTTAAAATTGACCAATCAGAGACGACCAAAAGTCACATGTTTAGCACGTCATTAAGATTGACTAATCACAAACAACTCACGGCAAAATAGTCTCTGAGGGTAAATTGCCGTCGACGGCAAAATAGCCACTGCCTTTTTAATAATCTCCATACAAAATCATGTTCAAATTTACCTGCATTTAGCAAGACAAATTCAACTTTATCAAAAAATACAGTGCAGCTTTTTCTGTGAAGTCTCATTGTTCCCATTCAATGCTTCATCTAAACACAATAAATTAAAAATTAATTAATGAAGTGAGGCTTTTTTATATTGATGTCATTGATTTTCAGTCTCACACCTCTCCCTACTATGCCTATTTATAATCGTGCATGTTGTTTCAGGGTGTTGCTGTTAAAAATTGTGCTTTGGTTTGGTTGTCTAATTAACAAACTAGTACCGGTACTGTATTTAATGTTATTTTTACAAAATCTGTAAAATTTGATAGGTGCTGATTACTTTTAATATGTTTCACAAGCTTTCAATATAATTGTGCACTGTCAGTCACTAAGCCTATTAATTAATAATAAGATTTTAAAACACTTAAAGCTTTGTACATTAACAAAATAATTGATTTGGTACCATGTTGTATGCTCAACCACAAGAAATCAACAAACATAGCCATGTACTGTTGAAAATAGCAACTTAAAAAAATTTTAATTTTTAGAATGACAGCACTTGTCTGGGCTGTTTCAATAGACTTAATAAAATGTGATTATTGTAAAGAATTTAAATTAATTGTTGGTTTCCTTATTTCTTGTTATTTTATTTTTACATGAGATACTTTTATATGTTGTTCTGTGGTTTGTATTTAGTTACAGCTTAATTAGTCAATATTAGGTCTGTCATTTTATTGAACAATACCCAGATACCGAGGTGGTTGAAGTGAAAACGGGTTTAATCAAACACTTTATCCAACCAAAAACTGAATAATTATAGTTGAAGATGACTAGTGGCTGTATCAACATCCTTTAGATAATTAAAAACAGGCACTCATACAGTTTTAAGTTTTTATACTAGAAAATATATTTCAACTAAATAGTCATCATCAGTTCCTGGTAACAGCATAAAAAAGAATTGAAAAAACTCTGCATGGCCAGCTAATACTGGCTAAATATCACTGCAATAAGTACAGCAAATCTAACTACCCAATTTACTAAAGCAGTAAATTGGGTAGTTGTAATAATACTATTTAAAGGGGATGAATGTAAATACATCTAAGGATACACAGATTTTTAATTTTTTCTTTATACTTAGATGTATTTGCATCCATCCTCTATTTAGTGTTATTATTACAACTACCTGATTTACTGCTACTAGTAAGATTTTGCTGTACATATTGTAGAGATATTTAGCCTGTATTACGCTAGCCATGCAGAGTTTTTTCAATTCTTTTTTATGCTGTTACCATGAACCGATGATGACTACTTAAATAGTTGAAATATATTTTCCAATATAAAGACTCAAAAATGAACAAATGCCTGTATTTAATTGTCTAAAGGTCTATCAATTTATCAACTATGGTACTTGTTGATGTATTGGGCAAACCAATAAAGAATGAAAACAACCGCCATTGTTTTTTCAAGTAAAAATAGTTGCTTCCACTTGATATAGTAATTTTATTCTAGATTTATCAGGATATTATTGTACAGTATTTCAGCAAAAATAAATACAATTAGCTTATTCCACAGAAGCTTACACTGTGATGATTTGGCAAAAACTTAACAACTACATTTCAAATATCATAAACAACCTTGGCTTCTTTTTGTTTATGTGAAACTACTGGTTAGCAAACATATAAAAATGATTAATGTTCTTCGAGTTAAAAGCTCCAAAGCAAAACTGAAAAATATTTGACGTATTATTTCCTTGTTGAACAATAATAACAAACGACCACAAAGTCAATATTCTCAAACACATCTTTTTGTAGTTATTAGGTTTTGCCATATTACAGCAGTACACTCTGCAGTACATTTTTTTCTCTTTTCGTTGTAGATTTCAAGCTAGGTCTTAAATTTATTTAATGGTAATGTCATATTTTTTATATGTAGTTTTACCATGAAAAAACGTCTTGTTATCACAAAAGAAAAAAATCTTCCCCATGATGAGTTTATGGCTGCTGGAGTGGGGGATACCAAGTGGTTAAATTACAGTTTAAGAGATGGCCACGATCCTTGTCTGTTTGATAAACGAGGCCTTTCTTCAATTCATATTGCAGCTATGCATGGGAGATTGGAGTGCTTAAAATTACTTGTTGAAACATATTTTGTTGATGTAAATTTTCAGTCACAAACTGGTTTTTATCCTTTGCATCTTGCTATTAACAAAAGTAATGGGAAACGAGCTTTGGAATGTGTGAAATATTTGATATCTAAAGGAGCTGATGTAAACTGTGTCACAAAAGAAAATACCACTGCTTTACACAAAGCAGCTTCTCAAGGAATGGAAAAATGTGTAAAGTATTTGCTAGATCAAGGAGCAGAGTCGAACAAACAAGACACAAGGTTAAAAACTGCTCATGATTTGGCCAGAGTGTGGGGAAAAAAGAATTGCGCACGCATTGTCCAAAATAAAGTGTGGAATGATAAACAATGGACAGATGCACAGCATCAGCAGAAGGTGAAGAAAATGAGAAACGAATTTAAACTAATACAATTGCAAGCACTTCATCAACTTTTAAATGAACAAGACTTCTTTGGAAGCGTTTCTTTTAATAATTGGATGGAAGATAAAGGTTTTAAAGGCAGATATAACAGTGTACAATCATTTACCAGCATAAAATCAAGTGAAGGGTTGATGTCTGGATTAATTTCTCGGCTTTTTGCTAGTGGAACTTTAAAAGACATTGCTAATCGCTTAGAAAAGCTTCTTCAAGCTTTTGTTAGAGCAGCTGAACTGAAAGCTTTGGAAAGTCCACAAAAAAGCAATATGTTAGTTTCTGCACCAAAAGTAATGCACGAGCACATTCCAATTGGCATTTATTCCCGATGTAAAGATCAAGCTGAAAAGTTTGAATACATACAGACACCAAACGGCCTCAAAAGAGTAATTCGCTGGAATTACAGTACCAATTTGAATTCCAACCCCGTTACAGACATTAGGTTTGAAAATACAATTTCACTTAGCACAAAATCTGATGTCGATGAAGGCTTTCCTGGCATGTCAAATATTTCTTATGAAATCATTAAGAGAAAAAAAATGATTGTTCTAAAACTTATCAATGCCACTGGTGCTGAAGAAGTTGTCAAAGTACCAGTCAACGTTATATCACCTGATTACATTGAAGCAGCAATTTGTGGAAATTTGCTACCGATCGGCAAAAAATCAAGAATGGTGAAGTTGCCCGAATTTCAGCTCATTCACATTTACGATATACAGAGGAAAAGACCTCCCACTTCTTTTCCAATGAATGAAATGGTTTTACATTTGAAAATGGTCTTAGATGGATATCTATTTGGTTGTAGGTCTTCGGATTGGTAATAATATTTTTCACGACGTTGGCAATTACTTTTCATCTGTTAGATATATAATTTTTTGCTGTGATAAAATTTGCTTGATTTAAAAAAGATGCTATCTTGTCTTATTATTTCATAGTCAAGGCTATATCAAAGCTTGCCAAATCTAGAAAAAATAATACCACAAATAGTTTTTGTGTTTTTATAAAGAGAAAATGGCATCAGTATGTGTAGCTTTACTGCATTTTCCATTGGCTTGATCAGCAAGGTATATCTTAGTTTGGGTTTGATTTGACTGTATTGATTTTGTAATGTTAACGTTATGCGACTACTATGCTACAGCAACCTTTATTTAGACAGATGTTTGATTGGTTGTCGTATGGTAACGTTCTGCCAACACAACCGTCTTTCTTGCGCTCTCTTCGAGCGAAGAATTGTTTGATCGCACCGCAAACGTATACCAAGCATTGCGTAATTACATCATGTGTATACTCTAACAAGCGGTAACCTCAAAGTAAACTTAAATTCTAAATCAGAATGTGACACTTACGGACATAACATCCCCCTTCCACAAAAAAAGTAGGCTGCTAAGAAAACAAAGTATGACTTAGCATATGTAGGCCTAACGTAGTCGTTATACTGGGAAGTTTTACAACTGTAAGTCGGGTACGTCCACTTCCGACATCTGCAACATAATGATTAGCAGTTGTAGTAGGTAGCATTACAAAAAATCTTACCTGACTATTATCAAAAGTGAAAAGGAATGGCACATCATTAAGCTTTTCACTAGTCAATCTTCCGAATTTTTGGTTTCTGGTTAGCAAAATACCGTCTATATTCTTGGCATAGAAATGTTCACAATTTTCTGCTTCCAAGTCAAAACTTTAGCGTGGTAAAGCCAGATGCTACTTATCTGAGGTCCGCCAGATTTTCTGTCCTCCACAGTCTCATTCTCTCTTCTGCACTCTTCTTAATTTCTATGTGGAAAAACGTCTTAACTCTGCTGCTTTATTTTGATTTATCTCTTTCACCTGCGTCTAGACGCCGTTTGAACGTTTTATGCTATTTCGCCAGCTCGTCTTCCTGGAATTTAATTGCATTCTTCCTCCCCGTCTGGTCGGTTTACATTCTGATTGGTTTACTCTTTGTTGAAATTCTTTTTGTCTCAATCCAATTTGGATGAGTTTCACAAACCCATTTCAAGCTCTTAGACCATTGCTTTTATCGATTTTTATACATATCATATATCATCGATATTTATATTATTATATATTTGTTTATATTAATCATCGATATCTATTTTTACAGCATTTGACTTCCTCTGGCCTTGGTTTCTTCTACAAGCTTTTTTCCGCTAGCCTTCCTCCTTGCTTTATTTGAATGCAGAGCAGAACATAAACATATTTGACTAATCAACTTAAAACATATATTTGTTTTTAGAAATATTCGAATTGACTTAAAATTCATTTACATCTAGTGGCAGCCAATATTTTTGTTATAATTTTATTCAGCAGTGGCTCCTTGCTTTTTTTTTCATTCATTTCTCTTTAACTGAGGCAACTTGCGTATTGCTTTAAAATCATAAAAGCCGCTCCTTTGGAATTTTCTCTGTGTTTTGCAAGAATATGTCCCTTTCCCTGTTTTGTATCTGCTTGTCAATAATGTCCATCCTTCCTCCATAAGTTGATCTCTTTACGCTGAATGCTGATGACCTGGCTATCTTTTCCTCCCCCCTTTATATGTTTGCTGCTGCGAAGATTACATAGGAAGGGTTGGGTGGAATGGAGGGGTGGTCGCACCACTGGTATTGTAACGGGTTCTAGGAGCAGAGACCCTTGGGGTAGTCTCCGAACCCGAGACAGATTGCAGTGAAGCTGAAGTTGTAAATAGATGAAACGCGCTTTTCCTCTCGTCACGCTGTTATTGTCTGACTTTCTTGAATAAATTCTTTGACAAATTTTTATTGGTAATACGCAAAACTGAAAATGGAAATAATGAAAATGATAAGCAGATATGAAAAAACAGATGGATTGGTTTCGGCGACGTTGGCGTTGTTAGTTGTGTAGCAGTTTAGCGTAGTTAGCGTTGTAGCAGCGTAGCGTTGTTAGCGGCGTAGCGGTTTCAAACTATTTTGACCCCCAAGTACTTTCTTCTTTACTACAGCTCCAACACAATAATAATCGACAAAGAAACAGCTCAACCAACTTTTCTCTACGTTGGCATCTACGAGCTTCTTTGATAGTTCCTTAACTTCTACTCAAACGTCCAGGTTTTACAAACAACGTAATCCTTCTTGCAACGTGTCTACTTGAGAATAATGTAAAGGTGTGTTAACAAGGCAGTTACTACTGCGTCGCTCGAGGGTCAACCTCGCCAATCCAACGACTAATCAATAAAAGACGATAACTCAAGAGAAACAACCACACAACGCGGGTTCGAATCACAGATTGGCTACGCAAACTAGATTTAAAGCATTAAATGTTGCCAAATATTGTAACAATATTTACAGGTATCTTTCTCTCAAATGGGGCAAAATTAAAGCTTCCTTCCTTTTCCTTCAAGTACAATTACGTTTCTTCACAATGAATTCTTCGAAAATTTTTTTCAAAGCAGGAAACATCGGCAAAACTTTCTAATTTGGCATATCTTGGTTCAGCTTTAGTTGGTAAACACGCTAAAAAGGCAAAGGGTATGGCTTTTTGAAGCAAAACTGCTCCACTACTATTTCAAATTTGGCTGGCATTACATTGAATCCTAGCTTCTCTACCAGGATTGTAGATATAGGCATGAAAAAAAGGAGCTACACGTCTAATTGGTTTCAGACGCCCCAGAAATTTTCAGCACGCCCATAGCTTTCAAAAATAGCCAGAGTAATCGCTTTCAAAAACGTATGCTATGAATATAAAAAGGTCTTTACCTATATCTTGAGGCGAATTGCCATCAGCCTTCCATTCAAAAACAAGGGTTGCGCTTATGCTTGTGGTTGCCAATCTATAGAAACTCTAGTCACCAAAAATTTGATAGTTTCCAAAGTAAGCCTATTGTGTACATTTATCTCTTTCTCATTCAGTACTCTTGTCAACCAATCTGCGCAAATATAAACAGGAAGAAATCGTGATAGATAGGTGACAAATTCACTTACATTCGTGAGCTTAGGCATCAACTAAATTGTTTTAACTTTTGAGAATTGGTTACAGACCTTTGTTCGTTAGCAAATGCCCCACAGGCCAATGCTTTTCGGAGATTTGTCATGACTTTGATTTCTTTAAATTGAATTCAAAATTTACTTTCCGGGCTCGTTGTAGCAAGTTGATCAAATTTTGACGGAGATCGGCCGTGGCTTCATTGTCATTGCTTCTCACTCTTGAAACAAGAATATCATCGGCATTTATTTCAATACCAGAAAGTCCTATCGTCACTTCACGAATTCGACTTCATACTACAGAGAGTCCTTTTGTCACTTTATGAAGTCGACATCAAACGCCACAGAGTTGTATTGTCCTTTCATGAAGTCGTCTCCAAGATTCTTTAAGCGTCAACGTAATAGAAAACGGCATGCGCTTTCATCTGTTGTCCTATCCTTTAAAAGGTTTCCAAGCATTGGTAACAAAGCTATTGTCATCATCTAACTCAACCTACCAGTAACCGCTTTTACAACCAACCACAGAAAAGAACTAAATCAGGGAATAGCTCGCCCGATAGGCTATTTATCTTCACAATTACAAAATTTGATCGTCTGATGGCCATACATAAGTCTTTAGAGGTCTAAGCATACAAGCAGTATATTTTCGTTTTTTGACCAATTAGGCGCTACTTTTTTAGTCTGTTGGCATCTCCACTCCCGCAAGTACTCTAGATCTTAAAGTCGTTGTTAAGTTTCTTCCTTAAAATATTACTTGTGGCGGTTGAAACTTTTCGAGAAGCACGTTTTAAGCTACAAGTGACTGAGACGAATGCAACGTGATTTTGTATTTAGGCTAAGCTGTTAGGTAGACTGCCGTAGCTTTAAAAAGTCAGACGCAATTAGTTTCATCGTCTAATGCAGTTCTCTTCCACCAGGGTTCCGCGAAATAATCATAGGGGTTCCGTGAGCGTTAGGGTTTCCGCAAGGATTGCTGATCCTTTGTTTTCATTTGGCAAAACAAGGGTTTTTTAATTTTTCGAGAATAATTTAGGTAAACTTTGGAGCTCTAGTACAAACCACTTAAAATAACAGTTAACATTATTGTGCGTTTTGTTTGATTTTAAGTGCAACAATAAGTGCTTCATTTTAAGTACTACAGCGTCACATATACACAACAAACCAAAAAGTTAATTTTCTCGAAAAATTTAAAAGCAGTAGTTGGATTTTACCAAATGGCAGCAGAATAGGATACACAGGGCTTTCATTAACCTGGAACCGACATTGAGGATCACAGGAAAAAAATTTTGTATTATTTTTTTTTAGTTAATCAAAATTTTTTGTCAAATTTGAGCATTTATGTGTGCATATCAAGTTGCATCTCTCTTCTAGGGGTTACAAAATAGGTTGCCCCATATCTCAGGGCGGCCAACCGAACTGATTGGGTAAATTATAATTGTAAATCTCAAGTTAGGAGAATATGAAAAAATTAGCATTAAAAAAGGCTCAAATGGACAGGCACCTGTATTGCTGAAAATACAACAAAAGAAAAACTCTTGACAACAGCATAAGCATATCTTAGAATGGAGAACATTATTTTCTAAGACGTAGCCCTTCGAAAAAAGAATGGTATAAAAACCATGAAAGTAGAGTATTCATTCTCGAAGCTTTTCGTCTGACAATTTTTCAAGAGAATCCGTCAGAAATGAGTGAAAAGGTGAAGTGAGTCACTTATATAGAGACACAGTTGACGAAAAAGAAAAAAGGGAAAAAAAAGCTCTATCGTGATTGGTAAAAAGAAGCGACCAATAGAAGGAGCGGAAACTAATGTGCGATTTTTAGACCATAAACGAATTCCTTTTGTTTGCATAAATTTGGTTTGGATGTTTTAATGTACGTGGCTTCAAGGGTGGAAAGGTGAAAAGAAGTACGGCCACGGGAAAGAATAGAAAATTTGTTGTCATTGTATTCGTGTGCGCATGTAGGGTTTTGTAAAAGATGTTGACCTATGGCAGAAAAGGAAGTTTCAGTTTTAAAGCTTCTGATTGGCTTGCAAGAGCGGGCCAATGTGCTTCGGTCCTGAGAAATATGCTTCTGGAGTATGGTTTTCGGCACGTGCTGCTTAATCCTCTGTTGTAGCCTTTGAGACGTACGACCCACGTACCGACTATCGCAGTGGCACAGAAATTGATAAACAATGTTGCTTTGATGAAAAGTGGGTAGTACATCCTTTTTGACTACAGGCAGAAGTTGTCTGGTGGTGTAGACAATGCATGGTTCAACTGCAAAGTAACAGCGTTTGACGGCTGTTTTAAAACAGCCGTCAAACACTGTCAAAAACAGCCGTCAAACGCTGTTACTTTGCAGTTGAACCATGCATTGTCTACACCAGGGGTGTCAAACTCGTGGGCTTCTGGGGGCCAATTTGCACATATGAGCAATCGTGCCGAGGGCTGCATGTGGTTTTGGATTCGGGAATCAACATCTCTCTGGCCAAAAGTTCGAAAAGTTCTTGAATAAATTTGGGGTGATCTCTATAAAAAAAAAAAAAAAAAAAAAAAAGGTCATCACTGTCTGCGAAGTGAAATTTGAGATATCCAGGTTTGAAAATAACGGAAACCGTGCTTCGTAGAAGGTGGTGACCTTTTTTTTTTTTTTTTTAGAGTTCACCCGAATTTTTTTTATATTTCGAAATATTTACCTATGCCTCGACATCCGAACCTGAGGCCGCATCGCAGCGTCTCGCTTTCATCACCACAGAAGTTGAATAGGCCAAAAAATTTCCAAAGAATAGGCCAATACTGCCGAAGTTCATTAGTAATTTCAGAAACGTCTCGGGGGCCGCACTGAGAAGCTCTAAGGGCCGCGAGTTTGACACCCCTGGTCTACACCACCAGACAACTTCTGACTGTAGTCAAAAAGGATGTACTACCCACTTTTCATCAAAGCAACATTGTTTATCAATTTCTGTGCCACTGCGATAGTCGGTACGTGGGTCGTACGTCTCAAAGGCTACAACAGAGGATTAAGCAGCACGTGCCGAAAACCATACTCCAGAAGCATATTTCTCAGGACCGAAGCACATTGGCCCGCTCTTGCAAGCCAATCAGAAGCTTTAAAACTGAAACTTCCTTTTCTGCCATAGGTCAACATCTTTTACAAAACCCTACATGCGCACACGAATACAATGACAACAAATTTTCTATTCTTTCCCGTGGCCGTACTTCTTTTCACCTTTCCACCCTTGAAGCCACGTACATTAAAACATCCAAACCAAATTTATGCAAACAAAAGGAATTCGTTTATGGTCTAAAAATCGCACATTAGTTTCCGCTCCTTCTATTGGTCGCTTCTTTTTACCAATCACGATAGAGCTTTTTTTTCCCTTTTTTCTTTTTCGTCAACTGTGTCTCTATATAAGTGACTCACTTCACCTTTTCACTCATTTCTGACGGATTCTCTTGAAAAATTGTCAGACGAAAAGCTTCGAGAATGAATACTCTACTTTCTGCAAAAACCATGAAAATACGATTAGTTGTTCACTAACCCTTCAAGTTGTAATGCAGTTAAAAGTGGTAAGTGGCAAGAAAAATATTTTTCGCTGCAGACTTTTTGGTGAATCAAAAAACCGAATATCAGTTGCAAACCGAAATAAGTTTTATATGAATCCGAAAAGAATATAGCATGAGCAAAATTCGATTTTATAAAGTTAATTACAAAAAAAAGATGTAAAAGTTGAAAAAGAGCGTAAGCAATTAAACATCAAAAAAATATCTGGTTTTTCGTGAAAAAAAATGGGCAAAATAATCGCTTTCATAAAGTTGATCTTAAAAAAAAACAGATAAATAAAAAGGTCTTTAAGTAAATTAAAGGTGGAAGCAACAAATAGCATACGCTGTTCTCGAAAATCTTTAACTTGCCTCTACGAGAAACTTCCTTGCATATCTCCAAAATTTCCCTTGCTAGAACCAGTTTGAAAACCCATAAACTAACTTTTTATTCAAGAAACCAGAGCCAATGCAGTAATAATAAATTTTAAGTGATTGGGGTTCCATGGCATTTGTAAAAGTATAGCAATTGGATTACACGACCCCAAAAGCTTAAAAAGCACTGGTCTAACGAACATGCAATCTAATTGCATGAGTTTTAACAGCCGACTTTTTTCCGCCAAAAACAAGGTAACTTGTCACAGAATCATCAAAATTTGAAAACAAATATTTTGTAAAAAGAAACAAAAAAACAGATTTACAATGGGGACTAACTTTGTCCTCTTAATGGAAGGAAAAGTTATTGAAGAGCTTTTGCCGACAAATTCTAGGAAACACTTGTTTTAACAGGTTTGAGGTGCTATAGCTCATTACGCTGCTTTCTACAGCAGGCTAAGATGTGTGTGAATCTCATTCTTTTTGAAAAGTCTCTCTACCCTCACTAATTTAATTGTTTAAATTTATAGCCAAGTACTTGTAATGACGGCAGCGTAAATACGTACGATCATAGGCTTGACACCTTGTTTTGCATGGGAGATGGTGGTGGCTGACAAAAGAGGAACCACAGGAGGAGAAGCCAGCTTTTTAAAGCGACAACTTTTGCATATCTATGCCAAAGCAAGCTTGAATACCTTTTTCTAAGGGTGATAATTTTTTACGCTTTGTTTTGAAATTTATGGAAGCGTTGACAACAGTTTCAAACAACTTTAGCACCCAAATCCCCTACTGTTATGCCTATGCATACAATAATTGATTTAAAAAACTAGCTGTTGACGCAAGAAATTCTTCTACCCAATGTCGGACTAAATATCGCATCCTCTGTAATAAAACGAAACAAAGAGAATATCGAAAGTTTGCAAACAAAACTTCCAAAAAAGCGGGCTCATTTGCAACATAATTTATGGTCTAGTCTTCTCATTGTATACTAGCTGGCGTAACCCGGCAGGAGGCCACCATTAGTAATGTCAGAGTTTAGTATTTCGGTTCAAGGCTGCGCCAGCTTCACCCTTCGCGCTATCGAATGAGCAATTGGGAAAACTTAATAAATTCTACGCACTTCCACAATTCCTGGACACAAAATTGTCATCATCATATCCAATCATGACTGGTAATGCTAACAAAGAATCTTGCCACCAATTGTCGTTAATACTTGTGAGGGAGAAGGGATTGAAACATTGTCAAAACTGATGGTAGCGGCGAGTAGTATATAACTGCATTTTTAACCCGGTTATTGTGGCGCGCTTGTGGCGCGCTACGTTATTTCCGAATGTGATTTCCGAACGTGTTGATACGTCATTTCCGAACGTGTTGATACATGAACTTGAAGTACATTGTAACAGCTTGTAAATACAAGACAACGTGTAACAACTTGTAAATAACAACTTGAAAACAAATGGTAACCTTACCAAGACAACTTGAAAACAAATGTCAATACAACTTAAAACAAGTGTCAATACAACTTAAACAAATGTGAATACAACTTGAAAAGAAATGTTTATAGCAGCTTGTAAATACATGTAAATTGAACTTGAAATTGATTTGTTGTACCCTTGCTTGAGAATACCCCCACTTCAAAAGTTCTCCAATTGATTTCACTTTGATTTTCAACTCGTTTACGATTTTTTGTCTTATTGTAAGCACAGTTTTGTAAAGCGGAAACACTAACTTTTACATCGTGACTGAAGTCTTTGATACTAAATCACGAACAACTTCCTTTCGAGCGTAAGCATTAATCGCGCGTAATCATTCACTTCTTGAAATTTTTTATAAAATCATATAGCCTCTGATTGATTTCTCCTTTTGATTCCCTAGAATGTTGTTTCTTTACTCTTCTAGATGTGTTTATTGGGGGTATTTTCCTTTACTTGTTATATTTCTTCAGTTGGCTGGAATTAATTTACGTCTATTTCAGTAGAACTAGGCAGGTAATGGATTCAGTCTTATTACTATACAATCTTGGAGGAATATAGATGTAATTACCACTGTCATGAAAGACAGATGTTTGAGGAAAATTTTGCGTGTTCATCACTAGCTGAAAACGTATATAAGAAAATAATTTGAAAGCACAACCAACAGTTTCGAACTAGCCGCAGATACAATGTTGGGGAGTATAGATTTCAAAACTAGGGTCAGACACAATCTTGGACGAGTATAGATTTCATTACCAGCCGCAGATAAATCTTGGAAGAGTATAGATTTTAGAACTAATCGCAGATACAATCTTGGACGAGTATAGATTTCAGAACTAGCCGCAGATAAATTTTGGAGGAGTATAGATTTTAGAACTAGCGACAGATACAATCTTGGAGGAATATAGATGTAGTTACCAGTATCATGAAAGACAGAGATGTTTGAGGGAAAAGTTTGCGTGCCTATCACTATCTGAAAACGTACATAAGAAAAATAACTTTAGTATCACCAATAGTTTAGAACTAGCTGTAGATAAATTTTGGAGGAGTATAGATTTTGGAACTAGTGTCAGATACAACGCTGAGGGAATATAAATGTAGTTACCAGTATGAAGAAAGACAGATGTTGAAGGAGAAAAATCTGCTCGTTCATCCCTAGTTATAGGCTTACAGAAGAAAATAATATACAGTTTTTCTAGATCATACAAGTATTTCAATCAAAACATTTACGTTTATTACAGCTAGTCGTTAGTTTTAGAGGAAAATAACCAGCAGTTTTCTAGATTATCAGGTTTGGATTATCAGGTTTTCTAGATTATCAGGATTATTGGAGAAAAATCACATGCAATGACATCGCTTTCAGAAAAGCTTGGTGGAAGGAAAAATATTTAATTTGACACAATTTCAATCAAAAACTTGTACCGTTAGCCGTTAGTTTTACACTATTTGGATTAAAATTTCAGTAGCTTAAGGAGATCTTTGGGTAAATTGAGACACAATTGCTTCACATATGACAGTAAGGTAGTAAAATCATTAGTACAGTGGTAGAAACATTTGAAAAGATCACGACAAAAGAAGTTTGTTTCAATTCAGCAGTTTTTAATCACTACTAAATATTATTGAACCAAGAAGATTGAACCTTTATTGTGTTTGGAGACTGCTTCAATAATTGTTAAAATTTTACTTGTAAACATTTACCATGCATCCAATTTACAATATCTTTTCATACGACAACTAGAAAACCAAAATTGTATCCTGTTATAACACTGTTTTAAGTAAAAACTATCAAATTCTTAAGCCACCAACATAAAATTCATATTTTTCAAAAACAGCTAAGATTACTATCAACAAAAATGTGATGCAAACGGAAACATCAACATCACGTCAGCAAATCTTTAACCAATCACAATCGATGTAGAAGTTCAAAAACGGTTTACTATCAACAAAAAATCTGATGCCAGCGGAAGCATAAACCGTACGGAGATGATTACGTCTTTAAAAATCATAAACGTTCTTACCTCTTATTCGACCAATCACGAACCAGCGGGTGTTTTTATTTGCACTACATCACAAGTTTTCATTGCACAATTGTTGGAAAGAACAAAACAGGTCTAGGCAAGAATAGTGATTTTTCTTCTTTCTTTGTTAACATTTCTCTATAAAAGCCGTATGGTTTGCGAGAAAATTAGAAGAAGAACAATGGAAAGCTGCGACGAGACACACACATCAATGGCTGACGAATTTGAACAGAGAGAGAGGAGAAAATGTCGACGTTTCAACGACTCATCCCCACTCCTCATGCTACGACGGGTTGATAGAACAAACAGATTTGTTGAGGCGTGCAAGAAAACACCAAGAAGAAGCAAGAAAAATACGAAAAATCTTCCTCGATATTGACAAAGAAGGGAAATCAATACCCGCAGACGGTGAGATATTGAGAAAAGGCGTGCTGACTGTCTCAAGAGGAAAAGCTCTCTTTTCAACCGATCAGCTTATTCAAGTGTGTATACATATGTTTGAGGGTCTACCGTTTGTGGCGTTCAAAGGCCCAACAGACGCCCGTCCTTATGAAACGAAAACTGTGGTATCAGCAAGGAGTTAGCTGCTCTTGTGAAAACCTTGAAAGATGTGAAATACACAACCGGGAAGAAAAAACGATGTAGTAGCCTACCTAGAAGTGCTGAACTTTATCAAAAGAAGAGAAAACCCTCTCCACTAACTATAAAACAATAAATGTATGATTTTTAACGCATGTATCCATCTTTAGATTTGAGTAAATTTGTTTAAAATGCTGTGCCCTTCTTTCGAATATGAAGAAACGCGAATCTTATCTGTTACGTTCACTGAACCAAATAATACTTTCTATGACATCATAATGTGTGGTTCAACCATAATCGATTGCCGGCCATTCGCCTCGTGGCAGGCAAGCTTATTGCAGCAGCTAGATTGTTTGTTTTAGCCTAATTGATTTAAGGGTTAGGTTAGCTATTAAGTGGACAACCCGGCAGTGCCACCATCGGAAAATCACCGCTGCTTATTTAGGTATGCTGAAGAATTGAAAGTAATGCAAGTGAATTTGCGTGAGTACGCATACAGTGACAATGCTAATGATTACGAAGTAGTGAAAGCTGTTTTTGATTACATAATTAGGGCGCATGGGGTGTATGTCAGTGCTCTCTACTCTTGGATAGAAGAGGCGACCAAGAAAGAAAGTGATGGGGCATCCATTGCAGCCCTGCCCAGGGTTCGGAAACTGCTTTCCGCGTATGATCCTCTGGTAAAGGACAAGCTCAGACGCTATTATAACTTTGCAATTATGGATCCAGTAGAACGTACTAATGCCTTGTTGAGACGTTCTGCATCAGACGCAAAATCACAGTTGAGTTTTGCGTCGCAAAGCGCTATAGATGAACTTCTTAAAAAGCACAACGAAGAAGTTGCTTGCATAAGCGACCAACTCGTTGATGCAAAATTAAATGCTGAAATTGCACAGCAAAGAGCTTCCGCTACAGAAGTAGAAGCTCAACAGGCCTTGCGGTGTGCAAAAGCTGAACAAGAAAAAGCAGAGGCTGTCTTGAGAGAGAAGGCTGAAGTTGTCAAACAAAATCGCCACTTAGAAAGGGAGTTAAGGAAATTACAAGATTTGACTAGAGAAAGAATGTTTCCAGATGCTGCTAATGTTGACATGATGCCACGGGAACAAACAGGACCTGACAGCATGTTAGAGGATGGGTGCAGAAGTCAAAATGGGGCTCAGCAAGACCATTTCAGAACCGGGGCGGAATCGTTTGTTCACACTAAGGATTGTTCTGTTGGAAAAATATCAGCAGCTCCTCAAAGTCAAAACTCTAGCGATTGCTCACAGGAGGTTTTTAAAACTTATCTCGAACATCAAAACCGCAACGAGTACATAACTCTTGCTTCTCAAATTGGGTACGATGGGCACAATATTGCCTATGTATTCTATGAAAATCAAATCCGTAAGCTCATGGAAGAAAGTCCATGTGCGAACAAGCGTCTTGAAGTTCTGCGCGCTTCTTGCATAGGGCAGCCCCGTGAAATGATCAACCTGTTTTTTGGGCCCATGAGAAACATGCCTACCTCTCAGCGTATTGAAAGGGCATTGGATCGGCTGCGCGAAAGGTATGGTGTGTCTGGTGGGTTTGTTACAGAGCCAGAGGTTGTCAATATACGGACTGGCCCCAGAATTGTGCATACAATAGCTTCATTGAAATCCTTTAATGAAAGTCTCAACACTTTAGAGGTATTTGCACACGCCCACAATGAGCTTGAAAAATTAGGCAATCAACTGCTGATGGAAGTAGCTGGGCGCCTCTCAGATGTTCTAAAAAGACGCTATCTTGATTTCCTGGTTCAATATGAAATGGATTTGAATAGACCCGGTTTCACTGCTCTACGTCAATTTGTTGTGCGTGAATTACGGATAATGACCTCAGAATACGGTCAGGGCTTCTTCAGGTCTTATGAAAAAGAGAAGTTTTGTGAACCTGTTTCTGGTAATAATGTGCAAGTTAATAAGGTAGATACCAAATCTGGTAAATTTGGTAGAAGAAACCTCGAACGTGGTTGCACCAGGACTAGAACTAACAGCTTGCAGATGGCTGTGCGAGCACAGGGTGATGGCATCTTGGAAGGAGAGTCACAGAGCGCTACTGGTGGCACCGGAAAAGCATGTGAAGACTGGCCAAGCTGCTGCATACATCCCCTGTCAAAACATAAGACTGCAGACTGTCGATCGTTCCTAGACATGGGAGTCGAAGACCGGCGAAGGATGGTTAGAGACAAAGGCCTATGTTATTTTTGTTTTGGACATCATTTAGCCAGAAACTGTGAAGCCAAACAATATTGCAATAAGTGCCAGGGACGGCACTCGGTATTGTTACACCTGGAGGCGCAACCCAACCAGGAAGATGTTTCCGAGGGCTCAGCACACCTCAGCCACATCAATGCAGTGGAGACCAAAATAAACAGGGAGTTTGTAGACTCAGATTGTCCTGCATCGGTACCATTGATGGTGTTAAAGGCAGTAAAAACAAACAGTAAACCAGAAACTTCAATACCATTTTATGCCCTTCTCGACACTGGTGCTGACAGCAGCATCTGCACTAAAGAGTTGGCAGAGGAATTATTTGGATGGAAACCTAAAGAGAGGGTTAGCATTCAGTTTTTGGAGGAAACTCCTAAAAGCTACCCATGCATGAAGAAATCCTTGTGTCTCAAACACGGTGAAGAAACACTTGTCAAATTGGACAAGGTAACGTTTATAGACAAAACACTGCCATATAAAGAATGCGTTCCCGGCAAAGAAGAGTTTGAAAGACATGATTTGCCACAAGGATGTTTTTCAGTTCTTCCAGGAAGAAGAAGAATAGATATGATCTTGGGAACTAAGGACATGCGACGATTTAGACTATGGGAAACGTGTTCATGGAAAGAAAGCCTTTCGTGGGAACCTTTAATCGGAGAACATCCACTGGGACCAATCTACTGGGATGTGAAGATAAATGAGTGTAAGAGCCAACAAATCTGCACAGCTCACCTGATCAATGAAACCCCTCATTATTTGAATCAGGTTTTGGAAATTGTATCCGCCGAGCATAACATCTCGGTTGACAAATGTGCAGAATATGTGCCTACACTTTTGCAAGACATCTCTTGCTACTACCAAGACCAATTAATTTTGGAACCCAATAGTGAGGAAATGGTAATGAGCAAAGAGGACGAAATGGTGCTCAATTTCTATCAAGAAAACTTGAAAGAGACATTTGATGACAATGGACACAGGCGACTACAACTGAAGTTGCCTTGGAGGCCGGGCTGCCCTCGTACAGTCCCAGAAAGTCTGCATATTGCCAAGCGGCGACTCAAGGGTCAGCAGAAGAAGCTTGCTAATCATCCTGAGAGAGCGTTTTAATACAAAGAAACGTTTGAGAAAATGAAAGCGGAAGGTCATGCTGAACCAGTTAAGAAAACTGAGAAAGAAGACAGCAAATCCACACACTACATCACTCACTTTCCGACAGAACAGCAAAAGTTTCGAGTCGTATATAATGGTGCTCTCTCGATAAATGGACAAAGTCTCAATGACATGCTGTTTCGCGGTCCGAATTTTCTTCAATCTCTGGTGGGCATCCTACTGAGGTTCAGGCAGCATGCATATGTTGTCACAGCAGATATTAAGAACATGTTTTTCCAAATTAGCCTACACCCTGATGACAGGGACATGTTGCGCTTTCTGCCATTCAATACAGATCAAGATGAAGACATCAAGCCTTGGAGATTTACAGTGATGCCTTATGGCCTGGTGTGCGTGCCTAGCATGGCAGGGTTCTGCATAAAATACACTGCTTCAAAAAACCATGCTAAGGTTTCTCCCGACACCTTAGACAGGGTAAATTCCGATTTTTATGTGGATGATTTTATCACTTCGGTCACCAGCATTGGTGAGGCAAAAAAAGTGATTAAAGAAACCACTCAACTTCTGGCAACCACTGGATTTGTGCTGACTAAATTCTCCAGCAACTGCGCAAAAGTTTTGGAGGATACAACAAAGGAGAACTTGGCCCCACCATTGAAAGAATTAAACTTGGCCAAGGATGGACTTCCTCAACAAAAGACGCTAGGTATGTGGTGGAACGCTGAGCGGGATTGCTTAGAACTGCATGCAAAAATTTCCGCCCCCATGGAGGCAAACCTGACTCGAAGGACTGCCTTAAGTAATCTCAATTCTTACTTTGATCCATTGGGACTATGGAGTCCCTACTTGGTTGGATTAAAGCTTTGTTATTCAGAAATAGTGGTTGAAACCAAAGGCTGGGACGATAAAGTCGAACCGGAACTGACAGAAAAGTGGAATAAAATGGCAACGGATATGCAAAAGCTTTGTTTACAATCAATTCCACGACTTTTTTCAAGCACGAATTGTGGAACCCACCAGCTTCATCTTTTCAGCGATGCTTCTCAATTGGGAATGGGAGCGTGTGTCTACTTACGAACAGTAGGCCTGGAAGAAGACATTATTGAAAGTTCACTTGTGATAGCCAAGTCCAGACTTTTCCCCAGAACACAGATGCAGAAATTTTCGATTGCAAGAAAAGAGTTGATAGCATTGTGTTTGGGAGCAAATTTGCTTAGCCAAGTTCAACAGTACTTGACTATACCAATAGAAAAAACCTTTGCGTGGACTGACTCCATGACGGTAATAAAGTGGTGCAAGTGCAGTACAAAGCAATTGTCACAATTTGTGCGAAATCGAGTTGATAAAATTCTTGGTGGCTTAAACGGTCAAGTCCCTAACTACATTCAAACAAAGAACAACCCCGCCGACATTGCCTCCAGAGGGATTTCTTTGAAACAAGAAAATGAGTGGAAGTTGTGGACAAAAGGCCCCACATTTTTAAGTCTGCCCTTTGAGAATTGGCCTGTCAAACTGGAAAGCGGTGACGATGATCAATATAGCGAAGTGGAAATGCGAAAGGAAATGACCAAACGACTTATTAAACTTAATTTACTTAAATTAAGCGGACAAAGTGAAATTTTGAATCAGCCTCAGACTCAGCATCTTGTATGGAAGCAGAACGGAGGCTTCATTGTTTACGCAGTTGCTTCATGGCTTTGCGTAAGGAAACTGGATGGATTCCAAAAGTACCGATTACTCGAGACGAAACTAGGCTGCTTTTGCTGAAGATGGCGCAGCAAGAAACCTGTGGGAAAATAATTGAAAAAATGGAAACCAAGCTAATCTCGTTTGAACAGGCTGTTCAAACACTTCCGACACAAGACCGCCCCCATTACTGGACGCAGTTGTATAAGTATGTGCCCTTTCTGGACGACCATGGCTTGCTAAGAATAGGAGGGAGGTTACAAAACTCTAATCTGGGTTATCATTTCAAGCACCCCATTCTTCTCCCTCACCGGCACTGGGTGACTGAACTGTACATTTGCAAAACACATAGTGACAGTGGACATTTCGGGCCTGATTTAGTTTTTGGGGTTTTGCAACAAGATAAAGGGTTGTGGCCAATAGGAGGCACTGGTACAATTAGACATTATACTAAAGACTGTATTGGGTGTATTGTTAGACGACAAATTAAGGGCAATCAATTGATGGCACCGCTTCCCGCTTATAGATTGAAACCCTTTGCTCACGTTTTCGCATACACTGCTTCTGATTTTGCGGGCCCCTTTTGCATAGTGGTAGGCCGAAGCACAGTTCGTCGCTGGCTATGTGTCTTTGTTTGTCTACACAGCCATTCGGATCGAACTAGTTGCTGATTTAACAACTTCGGCCTTTCTAAATGCTTTTCGCAGATTTCTCTGCTCGACGGGATTTCGAACTAAGTTTATGAGGACGGACAACGGGACGAATTATGTCGGAGCGAATAACGTTTTGAAGAGGGAGGTCCAAACCTCACTTGCCCAACTTCAACCCTCCAAATATGCACAAAACAAAATGGATGAATGGGAGGTAGAATGGGAATTTGGCCCTCCTGAAGCTTCCCATCATGGCGGAATATACGAGCGGCAAATACGAACTATACGGAAAGCGTTGGCGGCTCTACCTGATCTGCACACTCGCAGCCCCACTGAGGATGATTTATTGACTTGTTTCAAAATGGCAGAGTACATAATCAACTGTCGCCCTCTCACCAAGTCCCCGTCTGATGATGGTCTACCTCCACTAAGACCTATCGACTTGATGGTAGGAGCTCTAGACCCAAGAAAAAACTGTGCCCCACCTGCCACATCCTCGCCCAGAGATGAACTTCGTCGAGGACACCGGTTCACCAAAAGAATTGCAGAATTATGGTGGGACCGATGGCTAAAGACCTACGTCTCCGAATTGCAGCAGCGCAAAAAATGGCGACAAGAAACTAGAGACTTTCAAGTGGGTGATCTTGTGATCTTGTGCCACGAAGATCCACCACGGTTTCTTGAATATCCGTACGGTGTGCTTACCAGTGTCAACAAAGGGACTGACGGCCATGTACGGTCGGTTGTCGCACGCATGAGCGACGGGAAACTCAAGCAGAGAGACATTGGCAAAATTGCACCGGTGGCCCCGGACGGTTGAAATTGTAATAGGCTGAACTCTTCAGTGTGTTTTTTCGACTGTTGGGGCGTTTGTTCTTTTATTTTGTGAATATTATGGGGTGCAGTTCACTGGTAAAAAAAAAAAAAAAAATCTTCTTGAGAAGCTTTTGGGGGGGAATGTTACGTTCACTGAACCAAATAATACTTTCTATGACATCATAATGTGTGGTTCAACCATAATCGATTGCCGGCCATTCGCCTCGTGGCAGGCAAGCTTATTGCAGCAGCTAGATTGTTTGTTTTAGCCTAATTGATTTAAGGGTTAGGTTAGCTATTAAGTTAATTTGTGGTTTTCTTTAGACAAAGTAATATCGAATTTAACGGCATGTATGCAAACGGCATATGTAAGCAAGTATTCAATAGTTGGTTTTAATTTCATTTAAGTGGTAACTGTTGGACTGACGTTGAACTGTTGTTAAACTCTGAATAAAGCTTCAAGCCTAGTTAAAATTCCTTCCTGTCTTTTTCGAGTAGGATCGCTCGCCGCTGCTGTGGCGTTCCTTACATTATCCTTCTCAGACAATTGGCCTCACCGAGTTGATAATTTAAGTCCTGAACGAATGGCTAAAGCTGAATTTTTGTACAGAGGCAGTGACGATCGAGCAATTTGTTTTTATTGTGGCCTATCTATTTATCAGTGGGCGGACACTGACATCCCAGAAATTGAACATGCAAAATACTGGTCTGCGTGTGCGTATCTAGAGAGAACGTTTGGAACTGGTTTCATTAACCAACACAGTAACTTCCGCATTCCAGAAGAGGAGTTTTTGTCAGGAACGAGATTCGGGTTTGCTACCCCTGAAGAAGCAGCAGATCCAACACTTGCGAGAAACCCTCCAGTAGAAAATGAAGAACCGAATATACTCCCCCTTTCTGAAGCAAAAGAGTGTGACACATCTCAAGAACTTATGTGTAAAGTGTGCTTCGACGCTCGAATTAATGCTCTGACGATGCCTTGTGGGTACTGTTTTGGATGTTTGAACTGCTCGGCAAAGCTTTATTCAAAGGAATGCCCCATATGTCGCGTGGTTATTTTGGATGTAAATCGTATTTATATTGTATAATAAAACACTCGATTATATTCAATTCTGAATAAAGCGCCGAACGGTTTTATCGTTTAAACTAACGTTACTAGAGTAATGAGTCAATATCTCGGATAGAGAGCAACCACGCGAGCGAAATAAGATGTAGTACACGGTATAATGTCCACAGACTTCAGATATCAAACTCTGTAGGGTCTTTGAGTTGTTGGTTCAGGTTGAAGAATGAGAATCTAAAAAATCTGTCAAACCATAAACAAGTGGATGTAGACCATAGCTATCAAAAAACTCAGCAGATATTGGATTGTTGAAGAACATAGTAACCCAGTGTTCTCCAGGGTCAGTGCTCGGATCGGTGTTAACAACATAACTCCCAGGATAATCCACAGTAGGTAGCTGATCTTTAGGATAAATGCCCTTGAACATCTTTTTGCACAGGAGTCATTCCTCTCAATCTGTAGTGTGTCCATCAGAAAAATCAGTCAATACGTTTCTATTAGTCGGTCAATCAACCAATTTTGCATGAATTACGACATTGCTTCTGTTGGAGGAGTGTTAAAGTCTAGACAAATGTTTTTCATCAATTCCAGATGCGTACAAGAAGCCCCAGATCTCGCGCAAAAATTCAAAACTTTTCATAGTTCACGGACAAGAAAAATTCAGACTTATCACCGCCAACAGACATAAAATTTCATCATCTCTGCAAATTTAGGTGGAAATCTCCACAGTACGGTTTATTTTTCCAATCAAAATAACTATTTGGGACACTCCAAAACTATCATGCTGCAATCATCACCACACTCATGCAAAATAAGTGCCCAGACCCGGGTTTGAACCGGGGATCTTTAGATCTTCAGTCTAACGCTCTTCCAACTGAGCTATCGAGGCAGTAATGGCCAGTACGGGGCTCGAACCCGCGACATTAACACGACACTATAACCAACTGAGCTATCCGGCCACTTGTTGAAATCCCAGAAATTTCTCTATTAAGTGAAGCAACTGTCTTTGATGTTATGCATTTAACGTCTGCAGGAAATAATGATTTTAAAATTTTCTTGAAAAAGTATTACAAATTTGTTTAGTTACAGTGCTTTGCAACAAGTCTCTCGTTTCAAAATCACAAATTCTTTTCCTTTCTTACCTACTTATACTTCTTGAGGGGTTGCTGATAGTTATTGTTTTAGGCGCTGTATCAGTTCTGATGTGCTAAAGTAAGATATTCATGAAAACCGTAAGTTTTAGATCTGCAATAGTTTATAAGGGTAATTGATAAAATCATATTTTCTTCCTCCTGGACAACATGGAATTAAATATTTTTACGCTTATGACAAAGACCTATGTATATTAATTTTTAAAAGTTTTTCAAATCTGATTCTGGCTCCAACATTTGGAGATTCTTTAAAGCTTGCAAGCATGTCGAGTGCAACATGTAAAGACAACAAAAGTTTTGAAGTGCAAAAGAGACTGTAGAAATATTGGTAACGCTGAATGAAGATTAAATAACTTGGCAAATGTTTGGAAATATGTAGTTTTTGTCTAATTTGCTTCACCACATTCAACTTTTTACGTCAATGCACTTGAATTCGTACCAAAATTTTAAAATATAATATTCATTGGTTGAAAATGCAATGGGAGACTTTAACATTTCTTTCAGATTTATTCACTTGTTAAATTCTCACCAAATATTGAACACGTTGAGACAACAAAATATTTTTATCTGACACCCTTGTGAAATATTTCAATTGAAGACCAATAAACTACCTTGTGCGCGCTCAACGTACTGGTTTTCGATGTTACCACAAAATAGTTTAGCTGTCAATGAGCGGACTAATATTTTTATTTTATGCAACTAAAAATCAAACTAACTTTTTGTGGTGGGTTCTATACGGTGTACCTGCTGCAAACTTATAGGCGTAAACTTATATCGCCACTACACCTAATTTCAAAATCTACCTGTTTCCAACTCACACCTAAATCATTTTATTGCTTCTCATCTCCTTTTCGTTTGCCGATTTTCATTTGTTTGCAGTAGAGATTGGTATCTTTCCAGTCATTTTCTCTAGCATATTGTTGCATAACATCCTGGTTACCTCAATTTTGTGTGTTTAACAACTTCCTGGTTTACAATTCGTGGCCATTAATCTAAGAGTAATAACTTTACCTTGACAGATATTGTTCTTACAGCTGAGAAAGTAACTTTTCACTAAATTTTTGAGAGCGTACTACAAAGTTGATTGGGGTTATCACACGATATTCACATTGATCAAGGTTTGTGCTGCATAGAGATGGGTTATTCTGAACAATCACATCTTATTTCTAAATTTGCTAATACTTAAAACTGCAACCGACTTAAATAAATAATAAACATTTCAAATTTCAAACGTTTTCAATCTTTTCAAGAATTAAAATCTATAGATGTGATAATTTCAAATAATGAAGATATACAGTGTGTCCAAAAATAGGTATCGTTCAAAAAATTTACGTATTTTCCATCATTTTTTCCACAATAAGACGGCACCTTTCAAAATATCTTCATATATTCCATACATTTATTGTTTTATATTTAGTGGAGAGGGTTTTCTCTTCTTTTGATAAAGTTCAGCACTTCTAGGTAGGCTACTACATCGTTTTTTCTTCCCGGCTGTGTATTTCACCTCTTTCAAGGTTTTCACAAGAGCAGCTAACTCCTTGCTGACACCACAGTTTTCGTTTCTAACAATGAATCCGGATGATCGACCTTGTAGATGTTGAAAATATTTCTCGGATGAAAAGATAGCTTCCACTTTAAGTCTGCTAACGAAGTTTTCTACAACTGCCTCTTTTTTGAAAATTTCCAATCTTGTTTTCACTTCGCAGACATCACCGTATTGACAGTCAGCTGAGAAAATGACCACCACATAAGGACGGGCGTCTGTTGGGCCTTTGAACGCCACAAACGGTAGACCCTCAAACATATGTATACACACTTGAATAAGCTGATCGGTTGAAAAGAGAGCTTTTCCTCTTGAGACAGTCAGCACGCCTTTTCTCAATATCTCACCGTCTGCGGGTATTGATTTCCCTTCTTTGTCAATATCGAGGAAGATTTTTCGTATTTTTCTTGCTTCTTCTTGGTGTTTTCTTGCACGCCTCAACAAATCTGTTTGTTCTATCAACCCGTCGTAGCATGAGGAGTGGGGATGAGTCGTTGAAACGTCGACATTTTCTCCTCTCTCTCTGTTCAAATTCGTCAGCCATTGATGTGTGTGTCTCGTCGCAGCTTTCCATTGTTCTTCTTCTAATTTTCTCGCAAACCATACGGCTTTTATAGAGAAATGTTAACAAAGAAAGAAGAAAAATCACTATTCTTGCCTAGACCTGTTTTGTTCTTTCCAACAATTGTGCAATGAAAACTTGTGATGTAGTGCAAATAAAAACACCCGCTGGTTCGTGATTGGTCGAATAAGAGGTAAGAACGTTTATGATTTTTAAAGACGTAATCATCTCCGTACGGTTTATGCTTCCGCTGGCATCAGATTTTTTGTTGATAGTAAACCGTTTTTGAACTTCTACATCGATTGTGATTGGTTAAAGATTTGCTGACGTGATGTTGATGTTTCCGTTTGCATCACATTTTTGTTGATAGTAATCTTAGCTGTTTTTGAAAAATATGAATTTTATGTTGGTGGCTTAAGAATTTGATAGTTTTTACTTAAAACAGTGTTATAACAGGATACAATTTTGGTTTTCTAGTTGTCGTATGAAAAGATATTGTAAATTGGATGCATGGTAAATGTTTACAAGTAAAATTTTAACAATTATTGAAGCAGTCTCCAAACACAATAAAGGTTCAATCTTCTTGGTTCAATAATATTTAGTAGTGATTAAAAACTGCTGAATTGAAACAAACTTCTTTTGTCGTGATCTTTTCAAATGTTTCTACCACTGTACTAATGATTTTACTACCTTACTGTCATATGTGAAGCAATTGTGTCTCAATTTACCCAAAGATCTCCTTAAGCTACTGAAATTTTAATCCAAATAGTGTAAAACTAACGGCTAACGGTACAAGTTTTTGATTGAAATTGTGTCAAATTAAATATTTTTCCTTCCACCAAGCTTTTCTGAAAGCGATGTCATTGCATGTGATTTTTCTCCAATAATCCTGATAATCTAGAAAACCTGATAATCCAAACCTGATAATCTAGAAAACTGCTGGTTATTTTCCTCTAAAACTAACGACTAGCTGTAATAAACGTAAATGTTTTGATTGAAATACTTGTATGATCTAGAAAAACTGTATATTATTTTCTTCTGTAAGCCTATAACTAGGGATGAACGAGCAGATTTTTCTCCTTCAACATCTGTCTTTCTTCATACTGGTAACTACATTTATATTCCCTCAGCGTTGTATCTGACACTAGTTCCAAAATCTATACTCCTCCAAAATTTATCTACAGCTAGTTCTAAACTATTGGTGATACTAAAGTTATTTTTCTTATGTACGTTTTCAGATAGTGATAGACACGCAAACTTTTCCCTCAAACATCTCTGTCTTTCATGATACTGGTAACTACATCTATATTCCTCCAAGATTGTATCTGTCGCTAGTTCTAAAATCTATACTCCTCCAAAATTTATCTGCGGCTAGTTCTGAAATCTATACTCGTCCAAGATTGTATCTGCGATTAGTTCTAAAATCTATACTCTTCCAAGATTTATCTGCGGCTGGTAATGAAATCTATACTCGTCCAAGATTGTGTCTGACCCTAGTTTTGAAATCTATACTCCCCAACATTGTATCTGCGGCTAGTTCGAAACTGTTGGTTGTGCTTTCAAATTATTTTCTTGTACGTTTTCAGCTAGTGATGAACACGCAAAATTTTCCTCAAACATCTGTCTTTCATGACAGTGGTAATTACATCTATATTCCTCCAAGATTGTATAGTAATAAGACTGAATCCATTACCTGCCTAGTTCTACTGAAATAGACGTAAATTAATTCCAGCCAACTGAAGAAATATAACAAGTAAAGGAAAATACCCCCAATAAACACATCTAGAAGAGTAAAGAAACAACATTCTAGGGAATCAAAAGGAGAAATCAATCAGAGACTATATGATTTTATAAAAAATTTCAAGAAGTGAATGATTACGCGCGATTAATGCTTACGCTCGAAAGGAAGTTGTTCGTGATTTAGTATCAAAGACTTCAGTCAAGATGTAAAAGTTAGTGTTTCCGCTTTACAAAACTGTGCTTACAATAAGACAAAAAATCGTAAACGAGTTGAAAATCAAAGTGAAATCAATTGGAGAACTTTTGAAGTGGGGGTATTCTCAAGCAAGGGTACAACAAATCAATTTCAAGTTCTATTTACATGTATTTACAAGCTGCTATAAACATTTCTTTTCAAGTTGTATTCACATTTGTTTAAGTTGTATTGACACTTGTTTTAAGTTGTATTGACATTTGTTTTCAAGTTGTCTTGGTAAGGTTACCATTTGTTTTCAAGTTGTTATTTACAAGTTGTTACACGTTGTCTTGTATTTACAAGCTGTTACAATGTACTTCAAGTTCATGTATCAACACGTTCGGAAATGACGTATTAACACGTTCGGAAATCACATTCGGAAATAACGTAGCGCGCCACAAGCGCGCCACAAAAACCGGGTTAAAAATGCAGTTATATATTACTGCGGCGAAACGGTGGTTGCTTTCACAAATACAGAAACAAATTATTTGGTGATAAGCCTATTTTGCGATATGGTACTGCCTCTTTCCAATTTATATTTGTGGTATTAATTTCTCTTGGCTGCGCTGTTTGTCTTGTTTCTGGCATAGCGACAAAAGCCGCTATGGCTTCTCCAAAATCATTCCACATATTCGTAGGCGCCCATCAGGTCTAACCAAAGAAAGAGAGAGAGGCCGAGTTATTGTCAAACAAATGTTTTCTTTAAATTCAGTTTAACATCCATTATAATGCTGTAGAATATAGTTATCAATGCCTAAACTGGCAGCAACAACAACAACAACATTTTTTTTCGTTCAAAAAGACGTACGAAATTTGAACAGGACAGTGAACGATCACTAGAGATCATCTTGTCAAACTGCTCATTTCTACATCACAATTACACATAGTATAATAGCAAACAGCGCAAGTAGCAGAGCAAAAGCATATGTACAGCCTAGCCGCAGCAAAACTAGTATTATATGTACATATGGCCAGAATAAAAACTATTATCGCATGTGCACCTTGCCAGAACAGAAATTCTACTGCTATTTTGTGCAACAGTTCGTTTATGCATATGATTAACGTGGTATCACAGATTGTAATATTAGTATTGTTTTAACAATAAACTTGAATAATATTTAGTGAAATTTATGCCAAAACAGAGATTTGTTTGAAAGTAGAATTTTGTTCCAACTTTTTACTCCATGAAAATTAATAGAAGATTGCCCATATTTAGTGTTAACTCTTTTTAAAAAGTAATTTTTATTGTAATTGACCTATGTCAGGAATATGTAAATTTGTGTTAAAAGAATAGTTTTTATGTGTGTATAGTTATTGTAATCTGTTGTTTTATTTTGCAGTGATCATTTTAATTGAAATCTGAGTTGTCTGAAGCCCTAAACTTGTTAAACTGTTTTAACAAAAAAGACCTTGTTTCTTTCAGATTTATAAATAAATTTGTAACTCACACGCCTTTCGGACGTCACAATGGCTGTCTACGTGACTTAGTTTTCCAGCGTACTCCAGTGATCCTTGTTTCTTCTCGAAGATTTTTTCTTGTTTTATTACTACCGATTACGTAACTTATTAACGGTGTTTTTTCTTGTGTCACGTGATGTTCTAGCAATTTTTAGATTATTTTCAGTCCTATATATAAGGTGGCTAGATTTTTGTTCATTCAGAGATTCAGAATGTAGTTCAGAGTGAGATACTAGAGTGTAGAAAAAGGTGTTATTCTTTGGTGATTGTTGTGACAGGAATGAAGCAATTATTTTGGTGGTTTTAGTTTTAGTTGGTCTTTGATATTTAATTATTAAAGTGTTTTAGTTCTGTGTTTTGGCAAGCAAAGGAATTCGAAGTTATAAAGTGGTTTGTGAATATATTGTTCTGTTCTTGATCGAGAAATGCGTGGGTTAAAGTATCTCAGTGGAAGCCAATCTTTTCCTAGCTATTAAGTTGCAACCAAACTTAATTATTCAATCGATAATGCAAGTCGCTTTAATTTAGGAAGTAAATTGAAATTGAAATAGAATCAAAATTTATATTGAAACTCGATAACCTTGTTTAATGAGTATCCTGGTGTGATGCAGTACTGAAGCAGGAATTAGAATTTTCCGGAAGCTTCTTATGGTAAGACGAGTGCATGATTTTTGCTATTTCCAATTCAAAAATATCTTTAACTCTTTCGTTACCATGTGAAAAGCAAAAATAATATCCTGTAAGGTGGCAGTGCAAAAAACTGTCATAATCAATCATAATTAATTTGTTTGTAAATCATTACTCATCTGTTTACTTTTACATAAAGTGTTATATATCATTAAAATCTCTATTTCTTAAAGATTTCAAATATAATAAAAACAGATATTTTTTTTTGTTTGAACAGGCAAATTTTGTAATAATTAGCCCCCCAATAGATTCTGAGTTGTCTTCAAGGTTAAAGTACCCTTACCTCAAAGATCACTACAGATTCTATTTTCTACCAATTTTTTAAAAAAATGATTGCTAGATGATGCTAAGGAAATAAGCTTTTAAGATACAGCCATCAAAACTCACTAAAAAACCTAAGTTTTTTACAGTTTGCAACTCTCTGAGGCCTATGACCTTTTTGTTAACCAGTACTGACCAGTACCAAATTTTGTTAGTTAAATTTAATATCTAAAATATGATCAGTCATTATCTGCCAAGGATTAGCCTAAACCATGTAGCATTAAGTATTTTTGAAAAATGAATTTCTTCAAGATTTAGAAAATATCAAGTTTAAATAGAATATGTTGTCACTGATAATGAAGCAGAAGCTTTTTTGCACCCCTCCTATTTGTTGAGAAAAAAGGGGGATATAGCAAACTTTGATTTAGAGAAGCCAAATTTCTACTAGCTTTTAAACTTTTAATTTGGTTTCTATCTCTTTGGAAACTTGATACAAAATGATGAGTTTAGTGTTGAAACATTTGTAATTTATTTTATTTTTTTATAGGGTGTAGTTTCTGTAAAAATTATAATTTGGTGAAGGTAAATCGAAAAATTTTGGGGGGTTTTGAACTGACAGGATTTACAGTATCCATTTCTGATCAGTAAATATCATATACCACTTTGCCTAGACTATTTAAAGTTATATAATGCTGGAAAGTAAATTTCCAAAGCTTTCAAATGATACCGGTATTTAGCAACATATCATATTTTTTAACAAAAAATTTATTTTTTTCTACTTATCATACAAATTATTTTTGAGGAGGTCTTGAGATCCCTAAAAATTTGAAAATTTTATTAGATAAATTTAATCATTATTGCTTGAAAAATTGTCAAATAATGCCCCAAAACAGTAATTTTTAGACTATGTTAATGATAAGGGCTTTGGTTGTGTGGTAAACATGTAATCTCAATTTGGATTTAAGGTTGGCTCTTGCTGAGAATTTAACAGGTTTTGTCGTCTGCAACTTGGCTCTCGGTTTTTTAACCCTTATTGGGTAATAAAATCAAAAAGTTAGGGCACACCTTTTAGATCTTCCGATGCATGAGGAATTGAGCGTGATCGTTCGAAAATTTTATGAAAATATGTTGAGAAATAAAGTCACAAATTAATTTTTTAATAAACTAATTTTGTAACTTAATTTGATAACATTTGAGGGAAACACTGAAAACACGAGATCATCAATTGATGATTGCGGGAGCAAAAGAGTTAAAAATAGTAACATGGCCATCGCACTTGTAAGATAGCGGCCAAATAAAAACACACACAATAAAGCACATATTTGAAAATTGTAGGCGAAGATGGAAATTTTAAATCTTTCACCTAATTTGCAAAGCAGCATAGGGGCGAAAGGGGCATTAACAATTTATTAAAATGAATATGCAAGGAAAGAAGAATGAGTATACCACCCAAATAATTTAGAATATTCATTCTAATAAATTGTTAATGCCCCTTTCGCCCGTATGCTGCTTTGTCAATTAGGTGGAAGGTTTACAAAAAAGCATATACAGTTTGGACAAGGTACCGTACAATACATAAAAACTGTCAGAGCTGGGCACCGCAAAATGTAAACTCAATTCCCGCAACCGCAAAACTGCAAGAGGTGTTCCGCAAATGCAAATCCGCAAGTTTGCGATAGGTTTGCGATAACTTTTCGTACTTCCGCAACCGCAAATGCACATTGCTTTTCCGCAATCTTAGACCGCAATATTTACTATTATTTTGTCTTCCCGTGATGATCTTTTTATTTTGGAGGTCAAATTTTCTCGTCGACCAGACGTTGACCTCCAAAAAAAAAGGTCGTCCACCTCCCAAACGGATTTTACAGCCGAACATGCAACACTGACTATTGCTTTGCAGATTTGCGGTAAATTTCAGTTTTTTCACCGCAAATTCGCAAATATTTGAGGTAGAAAATTAGGTTCGCAAATCCGCAATAAGAAACGGTAGTCCGCAATTTGCAGTTTTGCGGATCGATTTGCGGAAGTGCCCACCTTTGAAAACTGTCATGTTGTAACCTTAACAAGGGAGGCTATGAGATGCTATCACTTGCCCAAGGGAAACCTGGGAGCAACGACAGCTAAAAGACAGTTCCTTAATGTCTCAAGGCATATAAATTTAGTTGCCGATTGTAGTTTAAAGTCAAACAACTGAGGCTCGATTTAGCATTTTGGATTTTAGCTGTTACAAAAACAAAGAAGTTATTGTGGGTTGTTGTTACCAGTATGGTATCGCCAGTTAGATTATTCGCATAAAATCTAATCATGCAGTTAATTAATTAATTTGATGTAGAATGATCTGAAAAGATGAAAGTAACTTATTGTCCTAAGCTGATATGCAATAATAAAATTTCATTAGTTCAATCTTCGTTTTGAATTGATCGTTCGATCGTGGTTAGGTGTTCCCATTTCATTATCAGTGTTGCTGCTGGCTGGTTTGTCAAAACGCACTCCTGAAGTGTAGTGGTTTTCTATTAATAAAACATAAGATTAAGTTAATACGAAATAAACAATAATCAAATAAGGTTAAAGTAGCATTAAATAAATAAAGAAATAACAACGAGCGGTGGTCACAGATGCAATTAGTTTGGCTCGGCTCAATCAACATTAAATTTAATTATAATAAATCAGGAAAAAAAGCAAATTAAATCAAACATCATGTCACTTACCAACTGTTGCGGAAAACGCAGCCAACAACAGTCTCCATATATCCAACAGTGTATTGGTATATATCCAACAGCTTTGCTTACATGGCTCATATTCCGTTAATATATTTTAATGACTGTCACACCCAGTGAGGAATTTATCGAGGGATAATACTGTATAACAAACTAACGAAATCACGACAATTGAAGAATATTTCCCAATAGCAATAACGAACTCATGACACTATCATACATATAACTAACACGCTAAATAAATAAATTCAATTAGTTCTTAAATCATTTGCTGCTTCAAATAGCCACATAGTCTTCAGTTAAAAAACTACTCGTTTCTGAAACCCAGTGCTCTACAGTAATCATCAAACTAAACACAAAAATCTCGTTCACGTGCAAAATAAATGCTTGCATTCTGGGGCCGAATGCAAGCGCGCAATCAAGAAAACGTCTTTCAAACGAAAAAGTTGCCTGCCTCTGTAAACCAAATAAATACAAAGTTTGCGCTAAAAGCTGCAGTAACAATCAGTGTTCTAGGTTCTATCACAAGCCAAATCCAGAGAATGGTGAAAAAAGAACCCAACAAACTGTCGCTCTTTTGCAGTAAAATTTATTTTTATTACATCACTGATACTACTACCACAAGTGCTCATAGTACCATACTAAGTAAGTTTAATGGAAAAAGATGTCGCCACAGGTTTTGATCAACCCAAATGGATCTAAATTAATTTTTTACTTGCTGCTTTCATCCTTTTAGCAGTAACTGAAGATAGGTTTGTGAGATAGCCAAAATCTATTTTCCGTTATTACTCTTAAAGCTAAATGATTGTCTGTATTTAATTATGTAAAGATTACTACTACAAAAGAATCCTTTTTTATGAAAAAACAAATACCTTAAATTAAAAAGGACCTCAAAAAGTCAGTGTTAAAACTTTAGCTTTATTTAGAAGCATGACTTTTTAACAAACGCGCTTTTTTATGTGTCGAAATTTTCCAGAAATAACTCTTGTTTACTGCAAGCTTTTGTCTGCAATGCAGAGATAAAACAAAATATACAACAGACGAAATTGTACCGAATGTGAGTGCGCAAAAATCTAATTGCCCGTGTTGCAAGTAGTATGGACAAATATTTTTAGATTCCCAATCATGCTGTAGTGTAATCTTTTATCTGGGTTCTTCATGGTTATAGGCATAAGCCAATTTTTATTATTTGAATAGCAATGCCTAGTGATTTTGGTTGTTAATTTTTTGTAATACCAACATTATGTTGGGTCCCACATATTTTATACATGGCAATGGCTGTTTTTACATGACGATAGAAGAATCTTGCAGGATATGTTTGCCTTACTGTAAGAACAATTTCTGTATGATATTTATGAATGGTCATAAGCAAGTTTCTGTAGGATATTTTTATGTGACTTGAGAAAATTTTTGTACTCTATTTTAGGAAGATACTACTGAGTAGTACCGTACATGCCCGTGATGTGCATAATAATGTGTGTTGCAATATCAACTGGCCCTAACACAAAATCCAACTTTAACCTTCCACCAAGCAGCCAAGCTTGAACATGTTGAACATTGTGTGAAGTGGATATTGTGGGACATCATGGATATGTACTAATTAGAACAGCCAACAAACGTGACTAAGAAAATTTCTAAAAGCTATTTTTATATGATCATTAAAAGTCGTGTTATTTGGTTGGCTAATTATTAAGGCAGTGGCTATTTTGCCATCAACTGCATTTTACCCTTATAGGCTATTTTGCCTGAATTATATGTGATTGGTCAATCTTAATGACCTATTAGACATGTGACTTCTGGTCGTTTTTGATTGGTCAATTTTAGTAACCAGCTAAAAAATTGTTGCATGCCTAGGTGCCCACTCCCCCACCCTTTATACACCCTTACAGTGTACACTGTCCTGTATATTCACATACCATACCTTCCCCTCCAGTATACACTGCCTTTTAGTGCTCTGCCAGCTGAGATTCAAACCCACCACCATAGTGTTTCAAGACCGGTGGACTAACCACACGATACAGCATCACTAGCAAAATTGTAGCAATTATAGCAATATAAATACATGTGAATGATTATGGCAAAATAGTCTTCAAGAGTAAAATGCCATTGACATGAAAATAGCCACTTTCAATTGCTATAATCAGATGTTCCCCTTCTGGCAATGGTTTTTAGTAATTTTGTCTCATGGTAAATTCGTCACACTAGTTTCATCTTGTAGTAATTGTAATTCTAACTCTAAAACTAAATCTAACCCTGACTCTAAACCAACCTGAACGTCAGGCCTAAATGCTGTTTCGTACTGGGGATATGTGATAAAATACTGGCAGCCCTTGTAGTTGGTAGAAATCAAGGCAACTGAATTAAAGGCTATATGGTAATTTTGTTATCTTGTATTAATCATATCATGTTTGTTTAATTTTATTTGTACACCTGTAATTTTACTTGTTTTAAGTGTGTTATGGTAGCTTGCTGTTACTCTTGACTACAGCAGTTGACGTAAAACAAGCTTTAGCTAAAGTGGATTTTAAAGTTTTCTGATGCATTTAGGTTTGTATTACATTTATATTTAAATTGGCTACTCATTTGTCTAATAAATTAGTTGGTTGTGACAGAGTTCTGCAAAAAAATAAGTTTAACTATACTGGTATTGTTTGATGTACTTATCTCTGCATTCCAATATGTAGGCAAACTTGCTGGGCATTTGCCAAGTTGTTAATAGCTTAGAGGAGACACTGGATGTAGGTCCAGGGAAAGTATGAATTCAATGGATTACTGATTTTGTATATTACGAGTTTTGAAGCTGTGGTTCTAATTAGTTCATGTTCTTGGTTTTCACTTTATGCAAGGTCTAAATTAGGGTTAGAGGTATTTGACATTGCCAGACATGGGGATATCATGCCATTTACTACTTAAGAAGGATCCATTTTTGAGTGATGTCCAATGGATGGAGACTTGCAATGCCTATTTTGTGTTTTTAGGCAATTGATAGTTGAGTAAGCTGAGGTAAAGTCGAGCTAAAGGTAAAGTGAAAACTGTAATTTTTGAATTATTATGGCAAGCAATTTTTATGCCTAATTTACTTGTTTACTATCTTAAATTGTTTGTCATTATGTAAGCTTTACAAGTATATATGTTACAGCATCTACCACTTTCTTTAATAGAACTTTTTCATGCTGTTTTGAAATTCTGATTTTAAAGCTGTAAATTGTGGAGGTTTTAGTTTAGGACTGCTTAAGTGTTTGGCCTTGTGACGCAAAGTGAAGGTATACTTGCCATATCTGGCACTAGCCACCAACTGCTTATACTTTGTAATTTTACAATATAGTAGTGATTGTATCTGTAAATACCTTTGTAATAAATCTGAATATAAACAAAAATAAATTGCATTACCCCATAAATTTGGGATAACCTAGGGGAATGTGAATCAAGCAAGGATAACTACAGATAGGCCATCTCCCTAGTACTTGAGCATATCTGTTAAATAAAAGTTTTGTGGTGCAATGAGGCAAACACTTTTTGGTGTTTAATAGCTGCAGTTTTCACTTTTGATTTCAGTAGATGTATTAATTATTCCACAAAAGTATCAGAAAAGAGCAACTAAAGAATATAGCTCTTAAGATCTTTAGGCTTCTATTGCAGCAGTCAAAAACACTTCACTATCTTATGAGGCTACTGATCAGTTTTATGTCCCAAGAGAACTTTATCAAGACATCTGGTTAATATTAATAGCACCAAAATTAAACAAGGTTGTAGCACTTGACTAACATTTGATCAGGAGAGGTGTTAATTGACTATTGTGAAAATGTTTTCTGAATTTGGATTTAGCTTGAACGAAGCAGAGTTCACGAAACTTGCTGAATAATATATTGAGAAGTGTGACCTAAGCAGTGTGTATTTGTAAATGGATAGTCAGGCGAAGATTAGTGCAGAGGTTTTATGGATCACTGGAACAAGGACTTGTCTCCATGCCCACCAGAACTTTTATCTTTAACCAGGGGATTAAGTTGCAATAACACTGTGGTTGATACTTGGTTTAAACTTGTGAGGGAAACTTTACTTAAGCATGACTTGATGGATAAATCTGCTCAAATTTTGAACTGCAGTTAAACTGGTCTCAGTGCTAATCCTACGGGTTCAAAAATCTTTGGTAAACATGGAATGAAAAACCCTGTGACTGTGATGCCAGGTTCTGAAAAAGAACAATTCACAGTCTTGTTAACGATATCAGCTTCTGGAAAGAATTATCCACCATTCATTGTATACAAGGAAAAAAAACTTGTATCAAGAATGGATGGTTCATGGGGCCGAGGATGCATTGTATGGTGAAACTGATAATGGATGGATGCAGATATAAGTTTTTATGCAATATTTTTGTCATCTTATTTAGTGGCTTAAAGATATCCCTAAGCCAGTTGTGCTCATTTTTGACTCTCATATGAGCCATATTTTATTAAAAACTGTTCAAACAGCATTGGATAATTTAATAATAATTCTCTGTTTGCCCTCTCATTGCATTCATATATTGCAGCCTTTAGATGTTGGCGTCTTGTAGAAGTGTTATCGCACCAAATCCTGAAAAACTTCTATGCTGAATCGTGTTTGAAAGCAGTTGGTAAAGCAGTCTTTTTAATGCTTCTAAATAGGAATGGGCAATTCAGAATAATGTACTATTCTAGAATAGTTAAACCGAATCCGGATTTTGAATTTGAATCCTTTTTTTGCAATTAGCGCAATCAACATGAAAGCATTTTTTATAAGTTTGCAACAAAAGCACAATTAGAAAACGAGTTTATTGCAGTGCAATGCATTTAAGCTTTCTACACGTTTGCTTGTGTGTGCGAGTTTGTTTTTTAATCATTGCATGCAATCGATACTTTTACACAAAGAAAATCTGTGACCAAGCAACGTGATAAAGCTTGTAAGCAGGATAAAAACCAAATCCTATTATCCAGTTTGAATTAGCATTTTTAATTCGAATAGTTTGAGATTTGAATCCTTCGAATTTGGTATTCTGAATTGCCCATCCCTACTTCTAAAACGCTTGTATGATATTGCATTTAAAACCTGCACAGCTTGTGCAGTCATTTGGAAAGACTGGGTTATTTCTCTGTGATCCAACTGCCATTGCTACTGGCAAATTAAAGCCAGGTGAAGTTTTGAGAGACCAGAAAATGTAGAGGCAGATTATACAAAAAAAACAGACTTGTTTTTAATGGAAGTGCCACCTCTGATTTAGAGCAGCAAATACAGTAGGCACCACATATTATGACCATTTGGTTAGGTCCGGAATTTCTCCATTTAAAATCCTCCGTTTAATATGACCAACATTTTCTCCATCTCTCTTGTTACAGCACAGTATTTTTTCCTGCCACGCACTTATAACTTCACCTTTTCAACATATTGTTACATACTGTACTTGGTTTTACCATTACTTGTACTGTTACAATACTGTACTTTGTTTTCCTGCCAACGTCACTCTGTTACTTTGGTTGAACGATGAATTTGACAGTATTTGGACTTCTTGTGGCTCAAGGCCTTGATTCAGGTGCGATTATGGCAACTTCGGTTTTTATAACCATTTGGATATTATGACCAAAATGGTCTGGTCCCTAGGTGGTCATATTACGAGGCATCTACTGTATAAAGAAATGACCAACAGATACATCTTCTAGTTTGGGAATGCAAAGACAGACAGTTAACATTCCACCAACAGGTATTGCTTTTACCTCACATTTGCATAGATTGAGAGTCCTCTGACCATAGCTCCTTGTGTAGCCTTCACAGCATCACTACTGAGGAAGAGGACTAAATTGTCAGGTCACAGCATAAAAAGAGCTGATGAAAGAATGTAGAAAAGCAGGAAAATCATTGATGAATAGTGGAAAAAGAACAGATCTATGCAGAACACCTTGACAAACTCGAAAGGAGTAACTTTTGTGATTATGAAAAATCACACTTGTGCATCTATCAGAAAGGAAAGATTGGGTTCTACAAGTGAAGCAAGGAGGGAGGAGAGCCTAACTGAGGGGGAGGAGGACAAAATGGTCAGGTTGCAGCATAAAAAGAAGAGCTGATGAAACAATGTAGAAAAGCAGGAAAATCATTGATGAATGGAGGAAAAAGAACAGATCCGTGCAGAACACCTTGGCAAACTGGAAAGGAGTAACTTTTGTGATTTTGAAAAACCACACTAGTGTGCCTATCAGAAAGAAAAGATTGGGTTCTACTAGCAAAGCAAGGAGAGAGGAGAGCCAAAATGGGTTTATGGAAAAAAGTGGTATGCCAGAGAGAGAGCCGAAAGCATTAGAGAAGTATTGTAGCAAGAATTGTCCGAAACCTCTGCTTGGGTTTGTCACTCCATTTGAAATTGACTGAGGAAGAAACCGAATTTGACTGAGAGTAGACCAAGCAGGACAGAAACTGGCCTGGTGGGGAAAGAGAATGGAGTTAGACTCCAGAAAAAAGAATAGACAAGACAGAATGATGCATTCAAAAAGCTTTGAGATGCAAGAGGTGAAAGAGATAGGCCGGATGGAAGCAGGATAGCATAGGGGCTTTCCCTTCTTGTAAATGCAAATAATAATAATAGATGATGTCTTGCAGATGCAAGGAAAGGAATGTAAAGGCCAGAAAACGTTCCAGATGTTAAGAAGAAAATTCATGCCAGAGCAAGGAAGGTGCTTTGCCAAGGGATAGGTGGCTTTGTCTAGACCAGTGGCAGTGGTTGAGGAGTTTATGCACCCATACTAAATTCGGTGCAAGAGAAGGGAGAACAGAAAGGGGAATCCAGACTCTTCAGAGCATGTGGCTTGTTGGAGCTTGGGCAAAAAGTCTTTGGTTATGCTACACAAAGCCTTTGGTTACAAGACAGAAAAGTGAGATGTCTGGTAGTCAGCGTAGAGTGATGCCTACTTTCTGGGAGAAGAACAGTTGGGGAAGTCAAGAGAGAAGAAAGATGAGGAAGAAGAATATGTGACTGAACAAAGGAGAAAATAGATTGATTTAGGAGAGAGAGAGAGAAGCATGTTGCTTGTTATGCCTCAGCCTTGGCTTTGGTGATGACAGTTGAGGCATGTCAAGAGACAGAGGTGTAAGCTTGACAATCTTCATCACTTCTGTGAGCGGGAGCAAACTCATTGCATCTTTCCTTTTCCCTTATTCACTTGTTTAATTGTGTTGTAATTGTCTTATTCATATTGACTTGAAAACTGTTTAGCTTTCTAATCTTTGGCCTCACAGTATACTGGTCAATAACAACATTTTTCGGAAAGAACTTGCTCTACATGTTAGATTTCTTTAGTAGATAGTGGCACTTTATCCTAGCTCTTCCAACTAGCGATTTAAACCTTCAAGTTCAGTTTTTCTGGCAATTAATGTATGAATATGCGTGCATGATGTCTCGGCTTACTCTATCATTCTCTCCATTGTGTAATTGTGTTTGCACTACCATTTGCAATCACTTTGGTCTTTACGTTCTGCTTTGTAGTTTGTTTCTTTATGAACAAATGTTTTGTGACTCTTCTTTGACTATGACTCTACTGTTGATTTAGAAATATGGGCCTTGATATGAAGTCGACATGAGTCCAAATGATCATCAGTTTGAAAAGTTGTCTCAAGACAGCTGTGAGCCTACAGGCCTAGGCTTAACGTGTTTACTTACCACTTGGAACTATTTCTGAGTAGATTTATAGGTACTCGTCTGGCATCAACTGTCAATTTTTTTTGGGCAGCTTAAGGCATCGCACTTAAACTCCACTGGATACTGGTATGACGAGATGTCAAATGTATTGTCTCATGACTGACAGGTGTTGGGTTCTGTTGCTAATCCTGCATTGGTCAGCAACCCAAACCCTCCCTTTTGGTAAAAATGTGGGCATCTTGGTCAAGTGATCTTTGCATGCAGCGTCTAGTTTTCACTGAAAAAATGCCAGTTAATTCTAGGATAATGTCAGTTTATAACCAGATAGAAAATGTTATTGTTTTGTTTTATTAGATTTGTTTAAGTGTTGCGCTTTGTTAATGTTTGGCTAGCTTACCCACTTTTAATTATCTTATACTCAGCACCAGCTGCATGAGCTATTCTTCATCATGGATGCTGCAGAAACTACATCAAAATATATTGATCAAGCAGCGCTGGAATCAGATGATACAGTAAGTATCCAACAAGCAGTAGATCAACAGTGTATTCAATTCATAGTGCAATTATTGATGGCAAGGAGTGATAGATTGAGACTGAATGCCAAACTTGTAAAAAAAATTGCAACTTCAATGCTCTAAGCAGAGCTGCACAAACTGTGGCCTGTGAGGTGAATTGTGCAGCCAGTGGAAGAAGGTGGCTTGTGCCTTGTAACCACAGATCGATAACCCAAAATAGAAAATGGTCTTCAGCTTAAAAGTGTGCTCTTTTGAGGTTGATCTCGAAAAACAATCTTTAGTTAAAAATTCTGCTCTTTGGGGCTTTTCTCCCAAAATATAAAAATCTTTGTAAGAGTTTGTGTCTGTCTCACTGTTCCATCAATCAAGTAAAATTGGCTTTTCTGCTGAAAATTTGGTTTGCGGTGTTCTGAGCATTACGTTGAGCAAGACTAAGTGAACCATTGTATGCTTTCAAGCTTATGATGCTAGTTCAAATTATGGCTTAAGCTGATAACCAATGATTGTATGGGTTGCTGCTGACTCGTGTGGTGAGACTGAAGGCATTTACAAGTCCCCCAAGCTCTACGATAATTTAGTGTTTGATCAGTTGCACTTCTACAAGATGCACCCTCGAATATGATGCAAGCCTTAATGAGGACCAGTGAATATATCACCAACTTGAGGCAGCATCTGTAAAAGCTGACTTTAGGTAGGATTCCAACCCAGGATCTACACCAGCTATCTTGCGGTGTGAACCTAGGGTTTTAGTAAGAGGACATTCTTATAAGTATCATTGTCTTAACTACTCGGCCACTAAAGCAGCTTGCTTTTGCAGTCAATATTTGAGTAATTACTTAATTTTGTCACAGCTTGATAAAAATGTTTTTTACGAAAGCCACAATTCTTGATTACAGGTGTGTTAGAAAATATCAAATAACAGTGCAAATGGTGTACCTTGAAAACATATGTTGTAACATATAGTTGACTTGTGCCCTCTGCCTTAAGCTGATTTGACTGTTCGCTTAAACATTTAGCCTAAGCAGAGCTATGCCGAGCAGATTCTTTTTAAGATTGTGGGCTTTAGCCCTTTTTCTAGTTAGCCTGCGAACTTTGAATTTAAGTTGACTTAGTCTTGGCCTGCAGAAAATCAGTCAGCTAGCTAAATGTTTTTTCTCTCTAATGTATGGTATTTAAAGCTCGTTTTTCTATGTGTAACTTGAAATGTTTCTGTTGATATAAGGATAAAAATATCACCCACCTAACTTTTTTTATATTTATATTTTCTTGTTTTTTGTTTGAAGTAAAATAAACTATTACTAACTACCGAAACTTTTGCTTCCAATTTTATGTTGAAACTTATGTATTAATATAACATTACAATGAATTTTTTCAAGGTTGCTTATGCACAAGAAGGTGTCTTTATTCATCTTTGCTCGCCTGAAACTGCTGACGATGTAATGTTAGGAGGAACATTAAAAATCTTTGAAAAGGTAATCGAGATAGTTGTTTTATTTTAAAAATATGGATTATTTGTTGAATATGACAAAAGTTTCACTGATTTTGTGCAGTTTTAATGTTTTCTTTCACTGCAAAAGGCATATGGGCATTAGGCAACATAGTTTATTGGCTGTTTCCCCATGGAAAATTATACTTACTATTCTTTTTCGTTGTTTCCAACTCGAAGCATAATCCTTAGAGCTAAAAATCTGTCTTAAGTTGGCTTTCCACCGAAGTTTTTCAGGATATCATATAATGCACTCTGAGATCAACGAATGTTTTCCTTTGCACAATGAATATAGTTTTGCACTTGAATAATATGACAAGCAATATAGAAACTGTTGCATTTTTCTGTTTCCTTATTGAAAATGCTTGCTTGTATATCTTAAACGTAAACAGATCAAAAATGATAAAAGAGGTCGTAAAGAATTGTTTAATTTTTGTTTATTTGTTATCAGAATGATCTACAATATTTACAATGGACACCTTGTGAGTCACATTTGCAGCGCTTTTCATCTGCAGATGAATCTGCCCAAGCTGGTGACAACAAAGAATCTGAGCAAGGGTAACAGTTAAATTTTTGTTAGTAGTAGTACCGGTAGTATCTGTCGAAAAAGTAGAGTGAAGGAATAAAAGCCCACTGTGGCGACCCCTAATTCAGAAAAAATTTAAAGGAAGAACTATCTGTTTCAGTGCATTATTTAAGAATATTGACACCATAAATAGTTATTGCTGACTTCATGAACTTAATGCTGTCGTAAACATGTGTGCACCGTTGGGTATGTTTTTTGTTGTTTGAAATAACTATGCACGGGTGTTAGGTTTATGAAGATCGTAGTGAGCCTTTCCATTGTTGCACAATGCACATCAGAGCTACACTGCCTGGCTTTGGTAATATCTACAATCTGACCCCATGTAAATAAATCGAAGAGTAAACTGTGGATCAGGTAGCCACTGTGTATGTGTAGTCTCAATCGACAATGTATCATGTTACAGAGTTTCTACCCAAGAGATCACATCAAAGATGAGACTGGCTACAGTTGATGGTGATTGCCCAGAAAACTCTGATCCCAGCTGGACTGTGGTAAACCAACAAAATCAGATTAATCCTGTTGAGTATGTGGAGGAAGCTATACCGCATACTCTTGAGCTTGCTGCTATGTTTCCTCAGTATGATTTCACAGTTGCTTTGGACGATCTATCTTCCGTCAAAAAGTACGTTGCTTTGCTATTTTAGTTTTGCTTCTAAAAGGATAAACCGTTTACCTTTGTCACAATCCTTTAGTTTATTCACGTTGATCTTTAGTGCATACACCTTGCTTATATTTAGTAAGATTGTCTAGCATAGATTTCCATCCTTCAATAATTCAATACACAATCAATTTGTATGCAACTGATTGTTATCAACAGGTCCAAGAAAAACGTTGGATGGAAATATTTGGTATTGCAACTTGATGATGGGGCTTATCTCCCCCCACTTCATTTTCATCAAGGAGGGTGCAAAAAATTCTTGAAAGCTTTGAAAAAATTTCTTGTTTTAACTCCGTAAGTATGCGCATGGCAAGCAGTGACCGCGCTACATTAGTTTTTCTTTAGTTGTATTTATGCGTGTGTTGTTAAAAGTACAGAACTTTCATGCAAAATATATAGTTGTAATTGTTTCTGTTGGTGTAAGTTATGCAATATAATATTTGTCTTTTGTTTTCAATGAGACTTGGTGTGTAAGTAGAACAACTGAAGTCAAACTCTGAATGGCTACAATGCTAGTCTACATCAAAGTAGAAGTAGTTCTATGCCTGAAATCCCTTGTGACGTTACTGGCACTAATTGCAACTGTTTGGTGTTCGAACTGGCTGATCAAGCGGATATTCATTTGCTTGTACAATCAGGTATAGGCTGGTGGACAGCTTCGTAACCTCATAGCAATAGAGAAAAGCTGGTATGAATTGACGTTGGTTTTGCATTTTAGTTGTACCTTAAAATATTCTTCTTGTTAGTTCTGAAGATAATCCAATGCTCATCAGCATTGCATCGCCTCACGCAGCTGCGCTACACCAGTCTTTGAATGAACTGAATCTCTTTGGCTCAAATAGTTTTCCAGCTGAAATTCTTCAGGTAGCGTGTTGTATTTCTTTGTAGCTATCATTGACTTTGTAATTGAATTGGACGTAATGATTTTGTCCCGATCTTGTATCTGTAATATTTGTTAAACTCTGTTCGGTTCATCCAGTACAGTGTGAGGTTATTATTTTCTTCACAGCATCCTGTGCAATCTGCGTGGTCTGGCTTTTCACGAGTCACCAATTTTTTACAAGAAGTTTTTAATCCTCAAGAAAGCGCCCCGCAGACAAGACCTGCAAGCGAAAGAGCCTCAATGCTATATGATGATGCAAAGGAGCCTGGGCAGTTGGATCAAAATGCTGATGGCACTGGCGGATTTGAAGTTATTGCTTGTGTAAGTATGATTGATTCTCACCACTCACTGATGTTGGTGCGGTATATTGTTTTTATGTCATAAAAACCTAAACCTTCATAAAATACTGTTTTAATACTGAAATTTTGTTCAGCAAACTGTGGTCATACAGATTTCTTTTTATTTGTCGTTGACTTTATTTTACATACTTTTATTTGTGAAGCATTTCATTACATCTGATATATTCAGTCTTATGCAGTTTAGGTAAAATAAGCATTTATTAGTTTCGCAATGCATCTGTTTTTCTAGGCCAACAACAATCATCGATCGGATCCTCCTCGTATGGATCCTATGAATGAAGACTTCTGGTTAAACCACAAAGATAAGGATGGAAGAATTATCAATGTTGAAGAAGTGAAATTAGCGATTTTTAAAGGAGTATGTTTTTTTGTAGAAAGTTTTTGCGAAAGGAAATGTTTTATAGTAACTAACTCTAGGGTTTCCAACTTCTGCGAACTACCGATGCTGTAATCCCGCAATCAAACGACGCATTGTATTGGTCGATCTCAAAAAAAAAGGGCTCTCGGCACTAGTTGGCCACAAAAAAAACTCCCAAAAAAATCAACGAAGCAGTGCCCTTGTGGTCTCGAAACGATTCACCAGTACATTACGACGCCACATTTAGTAACCTCTGCAATTACCTACCTGTCCATTGCCCGTGGTGTCCATGTCTTTGTAGTTTCTGACCTCTAAAACTTTCACTTTAGTGGTAGTCATTGTAAAATATGATTCAAGACATAGAACATTAAGTTAGCTCTTAAAAATCTAGCTGTAGAGATTTTAATTGAACTGACATTGATTTGAACATACAGGGTATAGTTTCTGATTTGCGAAAAGAGGTGTGGAAATACTTGCTTGGATATTATTGCTGGAACATGACAGAAACTGAAACTAAAGAACACAGAAATAAAATGGAGTAAGTGAAGAGCATAGCTGTTCAAACAATGACAGCGCTGTTCCAACTGTGTGTTGCTTACCGGTATCGGTAAGAGTGCAGTCGATTGCTGGAGCGAAGGTCGTATAGTTATACATCTGTGGTGCTGTAAATCAAGGCTGCAAACTTGAAATCCAAAGTACTCGATTACGGACTAGTGTACTATACGCAATGAATATCAAGAATGCAAACAAACATCATCAAGTCTTTCACTTGGCCACAAAATGTTGAAAATTGATAAGGTCTTCACTACGATTTGATAATAAACTCACCAACACTTTGCCGAACTCGGAACACTGTATATTTCTTTTGATAACTCAAATTTGTAAAACTTGTAAACTCGAATTCTGAATTGAACTTGAATAGAATTTTTCCAGTTTTTAACCCTGCTATAAATGCATTCAAATGCGTATACCCGAAGAGACCAAACCGTGACAGGCTAATCATATGTTACACCAAAGTCCTGGTTTAGTGTGATGCTAGTTATGAATCGGTAATAATAAATTTGAGCTGCAAAGTATGGTGACATGGGTAATGGGTTCTTGTTTCCATGAATAGCAATTAGCCTGTGATTGAATAAAGCAGGCTCATTTTTGACATTGATAAATTTGCTTGTTTTGGTTTGGCATAAATCATAATAAAAAAATTGACTGTAGGTTATAGCTACTTTAGGTGCATTATGTGATGGAAAATACGCAGCCGGTATCTGGGCCTAAAAAGTAGCTCTGACTTATCCGACTGTTTTATCTGTTGTGCTACGTAATGCTGCGACAGAGTTTAGCTTGTACGATATCATCAGCAAGTTGCTGCGTTGCCCTGCTATTGCGCTTTTACCATAGGATGGATTATGCTGTTCCTTTTAGACAACAAAGTGAAATATGTGGCTCATCACATGAAATGTTTACAAAAAGTCTATTGACAGAGATTTCCTCCAGCTTTTTAAAGCAATTGTAAAAGTGATACTGTAGTGCTGTTATTGGTCACTGTTGCAGACTATGTAAAAAATATATGTATTTTGAATAATATTGTTACGTAATAAGGTTTGACGAGCTTTGTTGTTGGTTTTACTACTTGAAGTAAAATTATGCGTACTTATAATGTTTAGTCGTCGAACGCTGCCTTTGCTTATGTTTCACAACTAAGCTTTTTTCAACATTTTGAGTTCTGTTGCTTTTGTCATAGCTTGCTGTTGGTGGGGTTGCAGCAGCAAAAAGGAGCCAAGCCTAGTTCAATTTGTTTTGGGTATTGGGCCTGTTTTATCACGTAGGTTTTTAATCCCTGGTCTGTTTAATCATTTGGCTGATGGATAATTAAATCAGTAGATAGCTGGTTTATATTGTGCAAAAATATTGTGCAAAAAAAAATAATACGTTTGACAATAAACGTGTTGTGATTGAATTTGCAGGGAAAGATATTATCGCATTAAAATGCAATGGAAGTCCATAGATCAAGATCAAGAACAGCGCTTTTCTGCTTTGAGGTAAAACTAATCTTGACAGGTTTTGAAGTTAGTTAAATTGCTGTTACTAGCGAAAGCCTACCGTCATTTTTGTCATGGACAGTTTTTATAGATCTATAGCCTACCATGCACTGAGCCGCGTGCACGTTTAAAATTACGTTTTGCAAGACGATAATAGCTAACCGGTTATTTCATTTTACTTTGTGATCTTACAAAGCTACTATTTTTATCCACAGTAATCAAATTATTTTGTATTTCAGAGATCAGAAAAGCTTGATTGAGAAGGACGTCAATCGCACAGATCGCAAGCGTCTTTTCTACGAAGGAAATGAAAACATAAGTTTGAAAATGCTTTTTGACGTTCTAGTGACTTACGTCATGTACAATTTTGACTTAGGTAAAGCGCCTCAGGAGATAGTCATTGTGTGCATCGCGGCCCGTTTAATGCGGCTTGTGTTTCCTGCTGATTTGTTTTCAATTTTGATGATGTTTAAGTTAAAAACTATGCCTTTGTAGCACACCCTCTCAAATTCAGTGCATTTATTTGAAGTTATACCGTCACGCTATTGTTTGAGTTTCTTAAAAATCTCCTTAGCAGATCGTTATTCAAATTATGTACAAAATGATATGCGCTGGAAAAGCCTGCGAAATGCAGTGCGTAATATGAAACATTGAGACGTACCTTGTTAGTGCTTTACACTTGTTAACAGGAACGCGCTCTTAATCGAAAAAGTGCTGTAAAAGGATCGAGCAACTTATGAAGCGCAAACAAAACCTTAACCAATGTGGCGTGATGTCGCTGGTGCGATCACGTGATGCCGAATCACGTGACGCAACAATGACAAAGCGATCAGCAATCTTGCTGTGTGACAAAGCAATCGAACAAAGAATATTACCTTGCTGAATGTGCTTAATGTAGCACATTATTGCATATACATGTTCCATTTTTATAACTGCATTGTTATATAAAGTAAAACACCAGCATGCAAATAAATAACCTAATATTGTTTACTCAGGATATATATGTATTTATTATATGTACAATATAGAGAAAAAGAGAAAGCTAATGGCCTTAACTAAAGCAAAATTGCTTCACGTCATTTCCCGTATCATATACATGAGACATCGCTGACGTAAACTAACTGCCTGCTTTTCCAGCAACATTGAATTCCCTTTTATCCCTGTTTTAAATGTAGAAAAACCCTAAATTTGTGATTTTTTGAATATGTCGAAAACGGTTACAGCTTGTTTCTCGATACTTTTTAACGTTTGATGTAATTTCCGACCACAACGTCGAATGCTCCAAAAGTTTGCGCGTGATTTAAAAAGGAAAGTACTCTGGCGATTTGCTTAGGTCACTTAAAATAATTGTGCAAGATTTTTGATTGTAGCTCTGGAGAATTGCATTAGATTTTTGATTGTTGATGTAGCCGCGCAATGTGCATCATGGCCTATTTCCAAACTAGAAAAAAGAACTAACCACAGCATAATGACAGAATAAAGTAAGTTCCGAAATAATAATCGTCAATAAAGCTGTGGTCCTCAACCGGTGGCCTATAGCACATTAGGTAAGCCAGCTCTTTAATTTTAACTACTTAGAACAGTGGTTGCAATGTGGGCGAAATTAAGAAAATACACATTTGGAAAAAGTTGATTTTTAATGAAGAGGTCTTCGCCGTCTATTTTGATGGAAAGTAAAGAAATAAAAACTTAAAAAATTCCATCTACAAAAAAGGAAAAGGTTTCCGCCTTCAATTTAGGTTGAAAATACCAAAACACAATGCACGCAAAACTTTAATAAGCGGCCCACAAAACGTGTTTCTGAAAAAAAAATAGGTCAAATCTATAAAAGGCTTCGAATTGCGTATCTTAGCATAGTTCTGAACTAGAAAATGACCTGAAACCAAATCATAATGATCAAATAAAGTATTTTCCTAATTAAAGAAAACATTAAATTTGTCGCTCTAAAACATGGCTACTCAAAGTGTGCCCTGTGGGCCCAGTGCGGCCCGCTGAAGTATTGTTTGCGGTCCGCGACTAATCTCGTGAAAATTATCTGCAACAACAATGGAGCTCAGAACGCTGATTGTCACCATAAAAAGGTCATGATGTATCATCAATGGTGGACCTACCCTTGTTAGTTTGTTTTTTGATTTTGTCTTCAAATTAGAATTTAGCTTGCAAAATGTAACTTCAAAAAAATTTCATCTCCAAGGAAAGGTATTCAGCCTTGAACGAAAATTTGTCTATTTGGGAGTTTTGAAATAGCTATCTCCAAAACGAAAAAGCTTTTTTCTTAATTCGAAGGCAACATTTATCTCTCGGGGGTTTTGCCTTTTTAGATGTGCTAACCCAAACTTAGGCCAGTTGAATCCTCCCAAAGTAGCCTTTTTACCTCCCGTTGAGACTTCAGATGAGTGGCATGTGGTCCGACCCGCAAAAATTATGGACCCCCTGTTTTCAAGTTTCGTTTTTTAATATTTAATAAAACAAATTATCAGCACGCAAAAAATTGTTGAAATCGAAATGAACAACTGTTTAGATACAGGAAGGAGGAGGAGGAGGCTGCAAGTTCGTTACCAACAATGGTTGCGTTTCTCAGCCTTTTATCTGCAACCCAAAATTGTTTAAAAACGCAGTTTGCAGCGATATCTGCGACCCATATAAAGTGAATAAATGTCCATGTGATCTATGCGCAAGAGATGCTCGGTGTCCATCAGCGAGGTCTTCGCGATCCATGGTTTGAAAAACGCCGCACTAGCGGAAATGAAATGCCGAAATAGTTATGATACGGCAAGTTATAACTCTTTTTCAGACAGTTCTATTCTTGGTTTCCCACATTAAAGTTTTAAATTGAAACCAATTTCTCCTTGTTGTTTCGCTGGTGAATAGTAGCCGCACAGAGTCCTTTGACTCACTAGACAGTACCTAGTATTCATTTTAATGCTTGCAGAACAATTTCATAAAACAACTAAATGTTCTTACAATATAACGTTGTGTTGCTGCATGACTGTATACTCTATATCACGGAAGTGTAAACTGGGGCCTGCGGGCCTGAGATTGTTCGAGGAACGATGTGATTTTTGGCCCGCACTTCCAGGTTGACCTTTTCTCCGAAAAGATCTTCAGTTTGAAAGACTACACCTTGTGCTCTGGCCCGTGTTCTCATCCGGTTAAGTAAAATTTAGTAAATTTTGGCCCGACTGCGCAATAAGTTGCAGACCCCTGCTCCGTATCATGGCACTCAAGGTTTCCGTCGAAACAGCTTTTTTAAAGCTATTGTATAGTTCTGTGCCACCAACTAATTAAGTATGTGTTTGCATTCAGGATACGTCCAAGGAATGAGTGATCTTTTGTCTCCTATTCTTGAGGTGATGGGAAGCGAAGTTGATGCTTTCTGGTGTTTTGTTGGATTTATGAATATTGTAGTGAGTACTAGAGAATGCACTCTTACATCTTATATTTCGCATGATCAGTTATATCTGCTAGCTCTGTTGCTGATTTTACCCGACATGGAAGTAATAGAGCCTTAGAAATTAGAAAACTCTTCGCGGCCTGGACCAGAAATTGGGTTAAAATGAAGAGTTGCCAAAGAGAACGTGGTATAGTTAGTCTAACAGGATAGAATGAGATGCGTCTTTAGTCTGGTGTCCGCAGGCACTGCACAACACTCAAAGGGTTTCCAGTTTTGTCTATTTTGGAGAGAAAAAGCGTTAAAAGAAGCCTTGAGTTCGTAGCAGGGAAGGCGTGAGTTGACACATTGTCTGTAACGATGAAGCACGAGATTGAAGGGGGGGGAGTATGAGTTGAAAAATGTAGAGGGGTCAGTGCGTCTTCTATCTGAGAAAAGAAATAAGTTAATCTGAGAGGTATTATTTTGAAGATGGATGAAGCCATGTACCCTTTCTGGCTATTTGCTATAAACTTTCAAGTCTAAATTTATGACCGACCATTTGTACTAGGTATAGGTTATTATGGTCATGTACTGGATTTTCCGTGGTTTGCCGAGTTTGCATGTATTCAGTGCAGAACCTACCACCCATATGTCGCTAAAAGCGACTATTGCAGTCCCAATTAACATTGATAGTAGAGGATGCCGCACTACAATTTGCATTTACGACTGGTACGAAATGTTGCTTGCGTTTTTTGTAATCTGAACGTGATGGTAACTACCTTTTCTTTGGGATGAACGCAGTGTATTTCACACCAGCCGCCCTGATGTAGTAATGATTATCCATAACTTCAAAAAATCCATCAGTTCGAAATCGTTCAAACACTATTGGTTTTGTGAAGGAGTGCAATGCCGGCTCCATGCAAAAGTTTTGGTTAAAAGTTAGTCAATACCAGTTGCAGACACACTAAACCCGGTCTTCTGTCAAAAAAGAATCGTAAAATCGATCCTTTCTGTGAAAAACAGAATATCCAAACCCCACATTATAAGCTCTTATACTGTTGTGAGCATGCTGATTAAATGATAAGGTGAAGGTAGAGCAACAGCTACTTTGAGTCGTTCTTAAAGTTAGCTGACTAAGTACTAGCAGAACAGACTGCCATTGGAGAGTATCTAATGGGGTCTTCTTGCGACTGATCGTCGTGCATCTACTCGCTGCGTAGGGTTTGTAGTATTAAACTAGGTATTTTTTCCTGCAACGTTTCAATCAGCGAAATAAGCAGTGATCAATTGTCGTCATAAGTCTAGATTGTAACGTTCGCCATAATGTGTTAGGAGCACAACTTCGACAAGAATCAAAATGGAATGAAGAAGCAGCTTCGTGATTTGCGGTCGTTGATTCAGTACATGGACCCTCATCTTTATGATAATCTAACTGAAAAAGAATCAAACAACCTCTACTTCTGCTTCAGATGGCTTCTCTTGCGCTTCAAAAGGGAGTTCACATTTGAAGACATTCAGACCTTATGGGAGGTACTGCAAATTAGATATATCTTAAATTGGTCTTAGGTTGTTTGCTACACACAGTTACAGCTAATACTAGCAGCTTCACCGAGTGAACAGTATAGCTGGTTGTGTAAACTGAAAAGCATAATTTAATTACTGCTGCAATAACTTTCAAACTTTTAATTAGACAAAGACACACTAGAAAGCTCCAGATATCCTGCGGCTTGACAACCTTCTGAAACTTTAAGCATTCTACAAAGTTTTGACTAACTAGACATTCTTTTGTGAAGTAAATACTTTAGAATTATAACATTTTTGGTCCACTACAGTTTTTGGTGACACCCCATGTGTTGCCGAAGGTAGTTTGGGAAATTCTGAACAATAATTTCTATTTATAAGCGAAATATGTGTTTTGTAACATTAAGAATCACATTGGCTACTATTATGCCTGTCTTGCGGTAAAAAATACGTTATCCGTTCCAAGCAATTTCAAGTTTATCATTACAATTACAATCATGGTTTTAGGTAATGTGGACGGGACTTCCATGTCCAAACTTTCATCTTTTAATTTGTGTTTCAATTTTGGATGCTGAAAGATCAACAATTTTGCGAGATGATTGTGGCTTCAACGAAATATTGAAGGTAAGCTTAATGTGACAAAATCGTTGGTGCAGTTAAATATTGGTATAAGTCTCGCAAAATTATTATCCAAAATTTAAACGGCTATAGCCGTGCTTCACCGGTTAAAGAATAGTGAAGCTGTTTACCCAGCATGTCGTAAGAGGCGACTATTGGGTACCTACCAATTGCACTCTGACTGTTAATGGTAGGGTTGCCAGCTTAATTGCTTGGTTGGACCACTCATGTCAGAAAACTGAGGTTGGGGGTAAGCAAGGGCATGCTCCCTGTAGAAAAATTTCGCTCCAATAAATCCCCATGCATGGGGTAAATCCGGCCATCTCTGCTGAAGGGACAACACCGGATGGAAACTGAATCACTACATAGCTGTAATCCGATTTCACAAACATGTAGTTGGGGAATGCAAGCATCTGTATAACTTTAATCTCGTTCTGCATCCTACCGGGTGAAAGTTTCGCTGAATAGAATTGCATTTTTTCTTCCTTAAATAATTTTAAATTTGTTTATTTTCAGCATATTAACGACTTGTCGGAAAAGATTGATTTGGACGCTACTTTGAGCAAAGCCGATGGTATTTATAATCAGTTAAGTACATGCCGTACTGAGGTATCAGATGTAGTTTGTGATGTACTTGGACTTGACTTGCAAAGACCAAGCGAGATCTAGTGATTTTTTTATTCTGATTTTTTATGTTTTTGTAAACAACGAGCTACTAGTTTTTGTTATTGTCCTGCCTTTCTGTGTGTGATCGCTTAGTTTTTGTGCATCCGAATATGTATACCACAATGATTAATTCTACAATTGTTTCTAGTAGCACCTGGACATTCTACTGTGTCATTGCCTTATTCGTCAAATATGTAACCGGCGCGATGGCGTTGTGGTTAGAGCGTCAGCTTCGCAGTCGGTATACATGGGGTTCATTCCCCAAGTCGAATCATGCCAAAGACTTTAAAAAATGGTATTCACAGCTGACCTGCTTGGCGCTCAGCACATTGGGATAGCGTGAAGAACAAGCCGGCAAGCTTGCTTGTGTGTCCTTGGGCAAGGCACTTAACGAGATGTCTCGTCAGGTACAGACAGGTGGCGGAACCAAGCAGTCTACCCGTCATGGTGGCCTAGCCTGACGAAAGACATGCAAACCAAACACTAGCTCACAAGCATGATTGAATGAATCAAATATGTGATCCAACTGCTGTAGGTTGTAATAAAGTAATTTGCTTTAGCGTTTCAAAAATTTTAGATGGCTAGTCAGCTAGTTGTATTATGGATGGGTTCATTATGAGAGACTGAACTTTTCTTCTTTTTAACTGGACAATATGCTGTAAGATTTGTATTGGTTTTTTTCTTTCACTGATATAATAATGATTGGTATATATATATGTGTGTGTGTGTGTGTGTGTCGGCTTGTCAATTTTAAAGTAATTTGAAAGCGATATACCATTTTTTTCAATTTTATTAACCAACGTTACACTTTGTTCTAATATCGTTATTTTTTTGTCACTGCTGGAATTTTTTCAACTTCATAATGGCATGCTGAGCATTCTAGTATCGTCACTAGTTGACGTAGATTTCGCTAAATATTTATGGGATTTTGTTTATCCTTTTCGTTGGTAGGAGGCACGGCATGAAACGGTAATTCGATATTTGACCCCACCAGCCTAATCGAGATCACGCTTGAAGCCAGCCACAGTCCTTTTGGATCTAGTCGTAAATGCAAATTGCAGACTGAGCCTCACCACCAATAAACCTGACTGTTATTGGTGGGTACCCCAAAGTCGTCTCTTTCGACAGGCTGATTGAGCAGTTTTTCTAACTCTGTGAAGCACGACACTATATTTTAGCTGGTTCTGGCTGTATAGTTAACTTTAAAGTAGAATTTCTCAAATGTCAATCCGAAAACCGACACCGACTGCTTTTTCCAATCTGCGAAAACATTTGTTTTGCGTGTGCGAATACATTTTTTTTGTCCAAAAACAAAAGAAAAATTGAATAAATATGAGCCAGACTAAAGCATGGGTTGAGAGAAGCGTCCCAATTCCGAACCAGTTTCACTTTGAAAGCTTTGAAGTGTAGGTCGACCTGGTCCAAACTCGATTGATCGTTTATCTCGTCCCGTATTCAACTCTGCTAAACTCAACTTCAGCGGCAATTAGGATCGCTCCTGCAAGACCCCAGCAGAAGCAGCAAATAACTTACTCTAACTTATATTGGATTGAATAAGTTTAGAGGGAATTATAATGTGTTTAAAAGTTGACGCAAGGGAATTGTATTTTAAAGCATCACAAAATGCTCAGTATTACTTGTGTTTTGTGTTGATGTTCTTTTTAGTGGTCTGAAAGTGTAAGAAGTTTCAATAATTTTGGTTGTTTTATTGTGAATTTGATGTGTGTATGAACCTGTTTCACTTTTTTAATTTGCTTTATCTTAACTGGTGTGAGGGTTTTAAAGCTTGACGTGGAAGACAGTTTTTGAATGCGAAAATTTCGCTTTCTAGTAGTTGGTAGATTAGACAACTGCTTTATTTTTTGTGTGTTTGCTCTGTTTAAAATGTACTTGTTAGCTGTATTTTTAACGTTGTTTAATGTTTAGTCGGCATCTGAATTTGAATTTGCATCTCAAAACTTGTTCAATTAATCCTTTTGTAATTGGTTTGTATAACATCTAGGTCTGAATTTGATTGCGAGTGCGGGAGAACTGAATGCGTTTTTTGTTGATGGTATTTTTAGTTGATGTGATTCTGGTACTGTACTTGGTTGGTAACTTGAGCTAAGTTTGTATTCTTTTTTTCTTTATTTTTTTGTTTGTATTCTTTTTTTTTGGTAGTGTCTTTTTCCTTTTCTGTCAGTTTAGCGTTATCTTTTTTCTTCGTTTTTGCTTTCCTTGGTTAGTAATTTTTTTCGTTGACTAACTTTAAACTGCCTACTTCTTAACTTTGCTCATCAGTAGTAAGTGTTAATTCCAGCAAATACTGTTTTTTTCTTTTGTTTTCTTTCTGCTTCTTAGAATTTGGCTTGTTCATGGACAATTTATATTTTCAATTTTCTTAACTTAGCTCAGTGCTTCCCAACTGGGGGGTGGGAGGAATCCTTTTTTGTGGAGGAATTTCCTTATCTTGGAGTTATCAAGATTTTAATTTTGCTGCACATAGTGGAACATTTGTGTTTTTGGATCATTTCACGCATTATCTTATAACTTAGTTCAGTGGTTTCCAACCGGAAGGAATTTTACCTTTTTGCTGGAGGAATTTCCATGTTTTAGAGATTACAAGATTTTAATTTTGTATCATGTCGTAGAACAGTTGTATTTCAGAAACATTCCATGCATTTTCTTGACGTTATTTTGCAATGTGGTGCCATAAATGTATTCTCACACACATAGGTGTTGAAAAAATTAAGGGGGCAAGCTGTGCTAGAAAGGACACTTTGCATTATGACCTGGAGGTGATTAAGATGGAGGGATTCTCATGTGATGGCTACGATGATCTTGCTCAAGGGTTTCTCCGAAGTATCAGTCTTTTTTCGGATGGTGATTTGTCCCAAGACAGTGGTGTGACTGAGAAAACTTTCTTGATTTCAGTCGGTGCCTTACTAAATTTCATCCATACAGGTGGCCGTCATCGCAGGTTTGCCTCCGGCATTTCTCGCGGCTGAAACATCCCTTTGATCTTTGGTGGAGCAATGCTGGCTAATATGGGGAGCTTTTTGTTATCAATAGGGATGAAGCTGTTATTTGTGAGACAACAAGTGTTGTTGAAGGATGATCGAGTGTTTTGATGTGGCAATCTTTCCCATGCTGGGCAGATGCATTCCGCTGATGAGTAGCGCAAGGCGATGGCACAGGCGTTGCTAGGAGATGGCCCTTCAAACTTTTTGAGTCTAATCATGGAATGAAGGCATTTTGGGCTAAAAACGGGAAAACAATTGGCTAAAGAAGTGAATTTGCAAAGTTAAGGGACTTCATCTTCATTTTAAGTCGAAGTCAAAAAATAGTCGCTTTCAAAAAGTTGGTCTCTAACAAAAAAAGTCATCCAAAAAATATCTATTTTTTGCCTACCCCAAATTCACTTTTGGCTTCGCCACTGGGTAAGGGCTGTCGATTTGAGTAGAGATTGATAGACATCATGCTTTATCGAAGTACGTTTTCTGAAGATGTGATTGCTTGCACTAATATTGGCTTTAAGTATCGAAAAGATGTCTAAAAGAAGGGCTGCGATTCAGTGTTACACCAAGGTATTTTGGATTGGAAAACTGTTAGAAAAGCACAACATCAAAACAAAAAGTCTTGCGTTTTTTTTTATTTTTCTTTGAATAGGGAGGAATAAACGATTTCAAAAACGTGTAAGGGAGGAATGCATCAAAAAACGTTGGGAACTACTCACTTCGCTTACACGTAATGGTCATAATTTTAAGCAAACGCTTAGCTTCTGTTTGTTATTGTCTGTGTGCCATTGAAAGAATCTTGTTTCGCTGATACTTATGTGTTTTCTTAACATTTTCATCATACAGTATGTGAGCATAGCTAAGACAAATTTCAACAGTGTGTTAAATTGTAAGACTGTAATAATTTGGTGCTGTATTTTAGTCACGAATAATGTACAGACAGTAAAAAATCGCAGTCGTAAATAATGTAGATATATAAAGTGCTCTTTTATTTCAAAAATATTGAAGATGCTGCTGCATATTTTGAACTGTTACGATTAGCGGCATTTGAATAGTGAAGGATTTAATTCTGGTTTTCATTTTGATTTTAGTATTTCCCCCCGCGAAGTATTAGGTGTTCCTTGATTCACCTGATCTTTAAAAAGTAAAGTCAAAGACATTGAATACCCACACACAATCTTTGACGTAGTAGTCAAATTTTTGCTTTTTCTATTTGCGATCGCTTTAATATCTGAGCTACAGGTTCGATTTTCGCTTAATGTGTATAACGTACAATTTTCACATTGGCACTTGATCATTAAAAAGTATTATCTCTACGGTATTGATCTTCACGATGAGAAATTTGATGTAGAAGTTACATGAGTTGTGGACATGTAAGTTTTTGTTCTCTGCTTAATCTCAATCTGAGCTGAATACAAAATGTTCAGTCCTTTTTTACTTTTCGCACCTCAAATTCAATAAGCAGAAAGTATAAAAGTAGCGGTGCTTGCAGCACAAGAAAAAGCAAAGGTAGCAAATCAAATGACGTTTTAGTAGCCATTTGCAATCTGCTGTAATCGACTACCTGAGCAGAGCTACTTATGAGTTTCTCAAACAAAAAAGTTACCAACCAGCATTACTTGAAATGCGTGTCCATAAAAAGTGGGCATCCAAAGCAAGGTCGTAACTAGACTTTTTTTATGGGGAGAACCGGTAGAGACCAAGCTATTTAAAGAAATCTTGTAAGCAAAATGACTTGCCAGAAGCGTAATCTGGAAGCTTATCGAAGCAATTTAGCAATAAGCCTGATTGAATCTGGGATCCAGAAAGTATGCCGACAACTTCATCATAAAAAAGGTCTTTAATTATCGGAGGACTCTATCAAGCTTTGTGGGCATTTTTAATCATAAACCATTGATTACTATGCTCATGTAGGAATGTGCCGAAATATTCGCTCTTTCAATTTCATGGATCGAAAAATGTCTCGCATAAAATTCTTTCTAACACAAAAGGGTTTTCTACAATCTTGGCTCGTAAGATGCAAGCCCATTTTACAAAAAGTCTTGTTACTGGTATGCTTACTACTAACTTTGAAAGTAGAATACACTTCAGCATTGTAGCCTACAAGTTTATTGTACGAAGACCTGTTGCGCCTTCTACTAAACTTTAATACACCGTTCTATTCAGGTTAGCCGATGCCATAAACTCTTCTATTGCGAGTTGACTCGCTACTAAAATTGCGCTGAAAAATACTATGAAGCAATAAGTTTCAATATCTTTACCAATCTGTTTAATTTTTTGGCCAAAAACAAACAAGAGGTTCAATCGCCAAAACTACTGATCTTACCAAGCCTTCCGAACCCAAAAACGAAAAAATGCAGGGAAAATTTACAATATTTCATTTCCATTTGATTTTTTTAAGGCCTGGCCGTTATATCAAATTATTTGGGTCGACCAGTCGCGTCCACTTCTCTCTATCTTGAGCATCTTTAAGTGTCAAATTGCTTCTTATGTCATCTTCCACCGCCTCATCTCATGTTTTTTTTTTGGTCTTCCTTTTCTCACATTTCCCTTAATCTTCTGTTCTCGCACTCTTCTCACTCATTTACTCAAAATGCTCTTACCATCTTAAACTATGTCCTCTTAAGATGTTTGCAAATGACATCAACACCAGTCCGTTCTCTTAAGACACTGTTGGCAATTTTGTCGAGAAAGAAGTGTCTTTCCACACTTCCGAATCATTCCCATTTCCATTCTCTGCACTCGTCTATTATCAGCCGCCTTCATCACCCAATATATATCCTCATAGCATATCACACACTCACACATGTATATATAGTTTACCTTAAAGTTAGCGGGAGAGCATTATGCCGCAAAGTGTACCAGACAATCGTTTAGACTTTCCCATCTAGCGCGTATTCTTAACGTCACAGTATTCCTAAAACTTATTTTCCTAGCTTGTCTCCCAAGGAACAATACTGTTTAACAATCTCATCACATCCAAGTTTTACGTATTTTTCATCTTCTACATTATTAACACCATCTTTGCATTTGCCACTCTCTTAATTCATTCCGCTCAAAGAATTTGCTTTAGTATTTGAGCATCTTTTATGTATCATTATGCATTACCTGCCGGCTGGTAAGGCCTCCATCAGCAATGTCCGAGTTTAGTATTTAGTAATCTTGCCATAAATTATCGTTAATACTTGTGAGGGAACACGGATTGCACATAATCAAAACTAATTGTAGCGACAAAACGGTGGTTGCTTTCACAATTATAGAAATAAACTATTTAATGGTAAGCCTATTTTTCCAATTGGTGCTGCCCCTTTCCTATTTATATTTATATTTGTGGTATTAAGTTCCTAATTTGGCTGCTGTATTGATCTTGTTTCCTGCATAGCGACAAAAGCGGCTATTCTTCTCTCTATATTCAGTTTTCCAAATTGTTATGGTTATGAACTTCTGGTTTTATGTTGATTTTTTCTTAAACTTGGGATTTTATTACAATGGTGTGGAGTATAGACATAAATACTATAAGAGGCACCATATATGACGGCATTACCAGAAGAGCCCCCATCAGTAACGTCGAGATTGAGAGTGTCGGTTCAGCCAACTAAACCGGCTTTACATATCAGGTTCTTGCATGAAGAGGTACCAAATGTTTATGTGTTTTCTGCACATGAGGTGTTTACAACTTTTTGTGCACCTTTTCCTAATAGAATATCTCATTTCAAGATCCTGCTTATGCCTAGGTCTATGTGCCTTGTTCATTGCTAACACGAACCCAAGGGAGCCTTGCGTTTCCCGTAGTTTAGAAGCAGAGATTACATTGCTGGTATTTAGCTATTCTAAAGCAAAATAGCAAAAATGTGTTTCGTATGGTGCGATTTCACACAGTGACGCTGTTTTCTTTTGATTTCCTTTAAACTTTCTCAAGTTCTCGCTGCCGACGCATTATGTAGCATGTTCTTTTCTCCCTGCTTGACGTGCCCTGGGGAGTTTAAAGTGTCTTTCCTTTTCCTCGAATGCTTAGTTTGACCCCGGTAGTTCTATAAAGCTATTATAAAGCAAAGTACCAATAATATCTTCTCTGTGGTGCGATTTAACACAATGACGTTGTTAATTTTGATTTCGCGTCAAGCTTTCCTAAGTCCGGCTGGCTACGCATTATGATTTATATTCGTTTTTCCTTACTTAGGTATGCTCATAGAAGTTAGATAAGTTCTTGCTTTTCTCAAATTTTCAGGTTTGATTCCGGTAGCTCTATAAAACTATTATCAAGCAAAATAGAAAAAAATGTTTCTCCTAAGTACGGTGCGATTTAACCCCGGCAGGCATACTATCACCCGCGCCGATTTAAAACGTATCAATTAATGCAGCTGCGCCAGCTTCATCATAGAAAGATTTGTCAGAGCCACAACGAAATGTTTTAGTACAGCGGTTCCCAAACTATGGGTCGCGGGTGTAATTTCAGTGGGTCGCGAAAGTCATTTAAAATTAAAATTACTGCATGCTTGTCTAAAATAACTTAAAAGTAAATAGCATCTTGAATAGATGTTTGTTTTCACTGTACTTTTTCCAAGTACTTCAAAGTACATGCAGAATCATGTGGGATCCGAAAATTTATGTTTTAAAAAGTGGGTCATGACTTAAAAAGTTTGGAAACCAATGTTTTAGTAAATATAAACCATAGCTTCTGTACATGTAATGGTGATCATGTTGGTTTATTAATCAAGACTGGAAGCATTCAAAAAGAAAGAACGATGACACAAACTGTCAAATTCGTAATTTTTAAAATGTAAGGGGGGTGAAATATAGTCAAAATTGATGGCGTCGCCCAAATGCTGGTCGTTTTGACTCATAAACAAATGAGCTGTTTGGTGGTAGGCATGTTCGACGATTTGGTGGGCCCGCTTTCGTATTACCGTATATACCCGTGTATAAGTCGAGTTTCTGGGACCCGATTTTATGATTAAATTTCAGGGGTCGACTTATACACGGGTAATGTTTTTGGACATGTTGCTGCTGAGTCGAGTTGTATGTGGTATGAAAAGAAAACTCCATTATTACCGGTACTTTATTACCATACATCATTAATACTGGCATACATGCAATATACAAATATGTTAAAGTACACAGTATACGGTAGTATTGACTTAACAGTAGTCCAACAAAAAGTATATTCAAATCCCTTTATCCCCAAACAATTCAGTCCACTCCTCAAAACCGCAAGTATTGGTTGCATCATCATAGAAGTCGTTATCACTGTCAAGTGGATCATCAGAATCATCGATTGCTTAATGCACGTGTTAAATTGTGCAATCAGCTAACCGATTTGTGCTTCAAGTTACTAATAATTATTCCAAAATATTCGCAAATTGCGGAGTCGACTTATACACGGGTAATACCTTTAATGATGCAATTTCTTGTCTTAAAATGCATATCGACTTATACACGGGGTCGCCTTATACACGGGTATATACGGTAATATCGGTGACATTAAAATTTTTGCCAGCGCTATTTGCTTTAATTCGGCTATAGCATGAAAAGGGGCCCTTCCTTTCCTTTAAGTCATACAGCCTATTGCAATAAGCGCCTATTAAGCTCTTTTCAAACAAAATCATTCTCTCTTAACCCACTGTTATAGATTGAAGCTATTGTTGTTTAATTTTGATCTTTTCTTAAATTTGGGATTTTATTACATTTAACTTTGCCCCTAATCCATACCTCCCTACTTTTAAATGAAGATTAGTGTTTAGTACCGATAGGCCTATCCTTGCAATTACAAATATTAGTAATAGGCTTTACCATTTGTGTTTGCTATCAAAATGATAGTGGACAATTTTGCTGCCTGCTGCTGTTTTCAGTAAATAGTGGCAAGCATTGCGATGCCATTTAAGATTATGACCTCACAATGCGTTTTAAGCCATTATTATTAGGATTGCTACTAACCACATCTTCGTCACTGTAGGCGAATTAATAAGAACTTACGTTTCTGACTGCGTGCATGTTTCTTGGCCCTGGCATAAGCGCCGCCTTGCAAAAATCAAACTAATTCGAAATGAAGTACTCACAGTTCAGTTATAGCAGTAGCGGTAGCCCCCATTAATAATTTCGAGGTTAAGAACATCAAATCAGCTGGCTGCTGCAACAGCCTTTCCCAATTGCAGAGAAAATTGCTTCAACATTTAGATCATATGTAGCTCGACACTTAGATTTTGTTGCAAACGATAAGAAAGAACCATCTTTACCCCATGGTCTTTTTCTTGGTGACCACCAACTGTTTTGCTTAAAGTAGGCTACATATTAAAGTTTGTAGACTTCATTTTTCGATTAGTCTTTTAAATAATTTGATTGATAATGCCAAAGACCCATGCTATCGAGAAAGAATACTCAAAATGTACCAAAGGACTTAGTTTTTCTAGAAATTGCGATTTTGTGAACTGCAGGCACTAAAATTCTGTGTGTTTTTGATCGGTAGACTACATTTCATAAATATTTACAGATTTCAGTTTTTGCTGGATCATTTTGAAAACGTTAACAGATAATGCAAAAGAACCATGCTTGTGAGGAAAAGTGGTCAAAATGTACCAAAGAACTAACTTTGTTTAACAATTGCGAGCTTGTTAGCTATAGTACAGCGGCTCTCAATTTTCGGTGCTCGCACCCCCTTGGAGTGAAAACTTCTCTTCTCTGACTATTGATATCAGCAATGATAATTCAAAAAACATTACATCAAATTGTGCAAGGAGTGAAAAAATGATTTTTCCATCAGGACGAAGTGCGGGCTTCAAAATGAACTGAGATCCGTTGATCTAGTAGGATAATTGTTCAACTAAAAATGAAACATCATGTATGGCAACCAAGATTTGATCAGCAATTATAAACTAATCCTTAGCCTCAAGTAATTGAAGTCACATATTGCTGGAAAGCAAATTTCCTAAGCTTTCAAAGAACAGTAATTGTTAGCACTTTATTATAATGTTTTTGTATTAAAGTTACCTGTTTTTACTGAACTCACCACTTTTGGGAGGGGTAAAAAGTTACACCACAGGTCTTAATGTTCAGTTTTTTCAGTATAAAAACTAATATTAGTTGTTTATATTATACACTATCGGACTCGCCTTGAAATAACCGTTAATTTGTTGGAGAAAGTTTGAAAATCAATTGAAAAATGAGATGACAAATCAGTTTTTTAATAAGGTGATTTTGCAAATTTTTGAAAACATCTTGATATTATAATCTGTGATAGCAACCATTTATGTTAATCGTACGGGACATACTATGACATCATTGAGCCGGTTTTAAGCGTGCAAGTGAAATGGAGAACAAAAATGCTTAGATGGCTTAAAGTTCTTAAATAAAGAAGTGCTCGTAGCATTGTCAAATAAGCAATAATTCTTGTAGAATTGTTTTTGTCCAAAGCAGCTTATTAATGTCTTCTGAAAGAACGTTTAATCGCGTTTGTGCGATGAGTACTTTTTGAGAAAGAACAAAAAACAGAATGTTCAATGAACCGTTGATTGTGAGATGATTTTAGACCCGAAACAAACGAAAGTTTTTGTAATGTGGTAAGTAGGAAGCTGGTTTTTGTTTGAGGAAAATGCGGTTGTCCTCTGTCATGTAACGCCAAATCTAAAGAAATTATTTTTGATTATAACGTCATCATGACGTCAGGAATATCCTTATGACACTCACCACAGGGTGGTGATCAATCGTGGCAAGTTTGATGTTTAAATGTTTGTACCTCCAGCAGTTTCAGAGGAGTTAAAACACACAGACAGACACACAGACAGTCAGAATTGTTCTTTATATATTAGATCAGTTGTCTCACGACAAATATAGCATCCACTGTGCCTTTCCATGGCATACAACTCATTTGAATCTCGCTAATTTCAAATATCTTCGAATTCTCTTCTTTAAAAACTCTTTCCCACAACTTTCATAGCATGTTTAAACATTTTCAGGCTTCTGTATTTGGTAAATTCCTTTGGATCACATTTTTCTTTTTGCAGAGGCAACAGCACACTCTTTCCAACTCGTAGGCATTTGCTTCACATACATGATGTCATTCACGATCTTCGCCAAAATGCATTTTACATTGCACCAAGAATAGCTTGAACTGGTACCCCATGCGGCCCAACTACTTTACCTTTTTCATTTTAGACATTATTTTTCACACTTCCTCAACCGTTATTTTTTCCACGGGTCCTATGTTTTGCTTCAAATCCAGTGTATTCTCCCATAAATTCTCTTCATTTGGCAATTAGGCAGCTTTTCACAGTATTCCTTCCATGTCTTTAAACTATCTACCAACTGCATTTTAAGCTGTCCATCTAGACTTCTCATGCAAGGACTACCGACAACATCTCTTCAACACATTGCCTTCGTTTTTGCCGTACGATAGATGGGTCTCATCTTTTTTCATTTTCTTAGTCTTTTTTGCTTCTTTTGTTGCTTTTCCATGCATGGCATTTGCAACCTCCCTATTAGCTTTTCTTCTGTATTTCACATACACTGCTTTTGCTTTTTCACTTCTTTCATATCTCCATTACTTATAATTCTCCTTTTTCTCTTTTAGGGCCTTCTTGACAGCATCACTATTCCACCAGCAAGTTTCTTTTGTGCCAGTACTCTTGTAGAATTCACATACTTGTGTAGCCGTATAGCGATTTTTTGACTCAGCTATTAACAATTAATAGTTGAAAAATTTTATTTTTAAACGGTGTTTACCAATCTGAAGCTCGAATAAATAAAAATGGTGCAAAACTAAACTACATCACCTACTAAAAATGCTGAAAGTGGCGCGAAAAAGAAAAAGCAAATCTTTATTTAAATTACAAGGTCCTTCATTTTAAGGCAAATGAATTAAAATACGTAAACTAAGAACGCAAGGTGACGTGACGCAACTTAAAGGTAAAGTGCAATAGAGTTAACGCATGAAAAATTTTATACAAACGTCCAAATAGGTAATTACGACACTTCCTTTATGATTTTAGCTGTCCTGCTCTTAATTTCGTTCCATTTAAAGTCGTCAGTAAGTACATTTCTGGCCTAATGTCTCAATGCTTTTAAAATATTTCTTTTTATCAACATATCTAGATTCTATTTGTCTTCACTTTTCTCTCACGACAGGATTTTCTAAACAGAATATCCATTACTATTAAACACTGTTACATCATTACCTTTCACCTGGAATTGCTTTCACATTTTTCACGTCCTCCTTTCTCACCAAAATATTACCATTAATGTCTTGTGTCCACCAGATTCATAAGTTAACAGTTCTCCACTTCTTTTTTAAACTAAGTATTAGCAATTTTCAGTTCAAAACTGTAAGAAAATTTCAACATGCTCTCTCCGTCAACATTTTTCTGAACATATCTAAACCATCGGTTCACACTTTCATATCCATGACTGTCTTTGCCCACATGGCTATTGAAATCTCCCAAAAGTGTACATTTTGACCTCAATCACTTTTCCTGTTAAATCGGAAAGTACCAAAATTCCAACTCCATCTTGCGCAGAAGGATTGCCTCTCCAGAACAACTTGTTTGATACATGCGGCAAATAAGGCCCAGGAGCCGGATCTCCTAGATGGATAAAAATTTAAATCCCACTCTGTTTGCTATCAACATCTGTTGTTTTAATCAAAATGTTGATACAATCATGTCAAGTTATCTGCCCAATCAAGGAAGATACCGTAAAAGCGGGCGAAATTTATGGCTCTTGCAAATTTATTTTTTTCTTATTTTAGAATTATTTTGTTTACCATAAATTGTTAGTTATCATCGTTTTTTTATTAACAGTTTTAATCTTGCGAAAAAGTGGAAGGATTATAGAATTAAACTAAATCTTTATTTTCAAAACAATATCATCCTCTTTTCTGTGATTGATGGACAGAGGCTGGTGCTGTCGATGATAAAGCCCGCATTTACTTCCATTGCTTTAATCAAACTATGAATCAGCTTTTGGTCAAATCCTTGTACTCGGAAAAACAGTTCAGAGCATCCACAAAGACGCAGTATACACAACATTTTTCTTTTTCGAAAAAAAGAATCTCATTTTATCAAAAAAGAAATATAGAATGGGTAAAAACCGCATGCCCTATTTTTTGAAATCAAGTAAATTTAAGCAAAATGTTGGAAAAAAGGAAGATACTCTTTTGAGTGAAAATTGTTCTTAGATCATCAAACCCAGCAAGAAAATTTAAATCTTTTTCCAGAATATGTAATTTCAGTATCGACTCAGCGATATTTTATATAGTAATCATTAAAAATTTAACAACTCAAATACTTTTTTTGCTATGTTACATTGTGCTTCATGTGTTACATATGAAGATAATGAGGTGGAAAGCTATTTTTTTTATTTTCTGAATTACTTAAAAACAATTTTACTAATGTAGCTAAAATTAAGTTGGATTGTAGCTGTGATCGTTCTCCATTGAACAGCCAAACAGTGTTTGAATAAATTCGATTAATGAGAAAGGTATACGAATTTAAAAATTAGTGGGGGTTACCAGTTGCACGTGCCTTATTCCCCTTCGCCTCTTTTTGTTTTTCTTATACCATGACTTTTATATCTCACCTCCCGCAGTGCTTCTGCATTCACTTTTCTTTTGTTCAACATATGGATCCCTTCCACACTCCTTTCGATCACTGAACCTACATTGACCAAAGCAAATCTGAGAGTATGCATCCGATTTTGGAGAGCTGCCCCAGGAATTTCAGTCTCCCTAGGGAGCAATTTACCCAGAGTCCGTCATTAAGTCATTTTTATTGACTTTAGAAAACACCTCCTTCACCGTAGCATTATCATCCCCAATTGTCTGGGGGCGTACGCTCAGCTGGGAACCATGACAACGATATTTTCTTTGCTGCATTGTAAAATATGAAAAATATTTACATCGGATGTTCTTCCTGGCATCAACCAAGCGTGACGTTGGTAAGTTTAGTTCTCTTCCGCTTAAATACAGCTTTGATGTACTCTTTGGCCTGAAAAAGTTTGTACAAATCATTGCATGTAGCAAGCATATCTGCAACTTTTCAAATTATCTATAAGCATGGTTTATCACCAAGTGCAGCTGATGAGTAAGACAATGGGTACCAGGAATTTCTTTTGAATTCTTTTGCGTAATAAAATATGAACCCCTTCTTATGTTACCCTCATAACACGTGCCCTCTCAAAACAAGTGCATACTATGTTTTGATGATCGAGACCGATTGGTTGCGAAAATCAAAAAATTTGCTGAGTGATGTGGAAAACTGAAAGACTGTTGAGTTCAAATATTGCTGCTAAACGCTTGGAAAGAGTCGCATTTGCAGAGTCACGAGCAATTACTCATAAATTTTAAACATTTGTGATATCTCAGGTACAGCCGCATTTAAACAAAAATTGGACCAGTCGGTTTGAGTGTTTACTTTGCTTGATGCTGTATCTAGCACCATGTCTGCAAGAATGTGATAGATCTCATTATGAACTACACATGAAGTGTGTTTCGCATTGTGTGGCTTTGAGCTTACAACCTATTTTAATGTAGGATCTTGTCGGACAGCGAATTTTACCATGTTTACGACGTTTCCAGCGCTGATATTAAAACTGCTATCAAAATCTTCTTGACTTATCGATTGTTTACTGCTTCCTGTCAGAGACACTTCGTTTACACGAAACTGCACAACTTTGCCAAAGTCTTTTGACAGTATCGGTTTCTATTTGCAACTGTTAATGTAATAAGTTGTGTCACTGTCGAACTTGATCAAACAAAAAACGTTTAACGTAATTCAAACAATAAGGACCAAGTGAACCGGAGGTAACCTAATCATAGTTTACGTTAACAGGCACGAAAGCGTAGTGGTTAGAGCATCCGCATCCCAGTCGGTAGACTAGAAGTTCATTTCTCTTTTCAAGTCGTATCAAAAAACTTTGCAAAATGGTGTTCACAGCTTTCCTGCTGGCGCTTAGCACAAAAGCGATGGTGTAGAAAACAAGCCGGCAAGCTTGCTTGTGCCATTGAGCAAGACACTTGAAGGGGCACCTGCACCGGCGATGCCAAACAATCTACCCGTCGTGGTGGCCCAGTTTTACTTACGACTAGCAAAAAGGGTAAACGAGATGCTCATAGGTAAATTGTAGAAGCTTCTCGAAAAAATGAAAGATCTTCCCCATACGAAGATCATACAAAGATCTTCCCCATACGATCTTCTCCATACAAAGAAGACAATAGTTTATGTCAATAACCAAACCTTGACTGAGTGATTTGCAGTGCCGCATATGAAACAAATAAGCGTAAAAATGGAGATGTTTTTCTGCATTTGTTCGACGCCCAAGGCTCGCAAACGAAAGCGTCGTCAAAAGCCCACGCAAGACCCGTTTAGTACTTGATCGACTGAAAACTTGTATGCCTTGCAAAAAATGAAATGATTTTATGGCCATGTTTCAAACAAAATACCTATGGCAATTAGGGCAACATTGCTCCGACAGAAAAATGTTCTGATAGTACTTCAACATGCCATAAAATTGAAAATTGATGTTATTTCAACATGCCATAAAATCAAAAAAATGTTTTCGCAAGTTGAAAAGGTATTTTCTAGTAGGCCAAACTCTGGCTACTGTAAGTTTAAAAAGCGATTATCATCATTAGCCTCAAACAAATCGCGCTGGAAGCTCACCTGCTTCTTCGGTTTTGTGCTTCCACCCGCCTCACTTATATAGCGTTCTTATGCACCAAGCTATAGCATCATGTCTAATCAAACTGATACTTTTTTCTTGGGCAATTTTTTTTGTTGAAAACCCAGTGAATAAATACCATTTCAATTCCTACTTTTTAGCGTTGTCAGCTTGACCGAATTTACTGCATGCAAAGCAATATGCTTTGTGTCGAAAGCGGAACACATCAGCAGACGCCTTCCAATTTCCCTATTCTTTTTAAAAAACCGACACCTCACACTTGCTTGGATTTTTGGAAAAATCTGCTATTGGCTGAGAGATTCTTTTGAATTAGTAATTTCCAAAGTGGACATTAAGAAAGGGGCAATAACGTCACAGAGAGCAATTGGGAAGCGTTAAGGAAAAAAAATTACCTTTCAAAGGAATGCAAAAGCATGTTTCCAATAATCTTGAAATACGTAAATAACTTGGCACGAATAGCAGGTCAGCGGTTTGCAAGTTCATTAAATTTAGTTACTACTATTTTTTGTATGAGCATACTTGTTATTAGTTGTAGCATTTGGCTAGTCTCAGTACAATTAGGTGATGGAAGATTAGGAATAGGACTGACATAACAAAGCATGGGGCTTTTGATGTTTTTCGAATGCGGAGGTTTCCAATTGAAACATAAGCCTATTTATTGATACTTGAAAATGTGGAGTTCTTGGAAAGAAACTTGAGCCATAATAAAGCAATTTTGAACTAACGCTCAGATTTAATTTATACAGTTGCTTAGTGGTACCAAATTTTAAAACATCTTTGAAAAAAGGTTTATGGAACGGATTCATAGCACTCTTCTAAAGAACGTTTGCGCCGGGCTCTTGTCAAAAGTTGTAACCAGAACAAAGCAGAGAAGAGAAAACGTCGTGATTTATAGTCTGCAGGAATATTGAAATTGTTGCTTTTCGCCATCGTTCGAAACCAAAGCTGCTAGTGCAATGATTTCCTACCTCTCTACATCGGGGGACCGGTAAAAATTATAAAAAATGTTCACGGACCGGCAACAAATGATCGCAGTGAATAGAACAGGTATTTGCAATCTTTTTCTTTAAACAAAGTTGTCGTTGCGTAACATAATACAAAATTTCGGCATAGGCTGTGCATTCAAGACAAAAACGTACAACCGAACTCAAACAACAAATGTCAATCCATCTACATACAAAATTAATATTGGTGGGAAATTGGCTGCTGTTTCGCTGCTGGTATGCGAGGCAAGCGAGGTGTCGAAGAAGTTTCTGAAACACGAAGCTCTACTTCGACATCCAACCGATTTCTTTCCTTTGTTTCAAGTAAAGCTTGCGATGAAAAAGATTTTTCGCATGAGTAGCTGGTTGAAAATACCACCAACAATTTAATTGCTCTTTGAATTGGACATGAATATTCGTTTTCATGAGATATCCAAAATTGTGACAGTGATTCTTTTATGTATCTGGACTGCGAAGTAAAATCACAACATGATTCAATAAGACTTTTTATTTCATGGAAGTTAAGGTTGGATGTCTCGACATCTTTGACGAATGGATTGTTAATCCAAAGGTTGCCATGTGGAGAATTTTCATGTTCCGTAAAATAATGGACAAAAATGTCAGCCAACTCCTTCAAGTGTTGACTTACAATGCTCAGTAACTCTTTTATCGTTAACGTTAACATCAACACTTGTCAAGTACTCATTTAAAATTGAAAACAATATTGTATCTTCCTTTTGCACAAGACTATCCCAAAGTGCCAGCTTCTGTTTGAAAGCATCTGTCTTGTTTCTCAAAACAAAGATATTTGTGCAAAAGCGCTGCAGAGAAGTATTAAGCTCATTCAAACGGCCAAATGTATCTGCCAAGTATGCAAGCTTACACAACCACATGTCATCCAACAAAAATTCTGTTGGGGGAGTTCATTTCTCTCAAAAAGTGTTATGTTTGTTCTCGGAGTTCAGATAGGCGAGAAAGAACTCGTTCTCGTGACAGCCATGTTACTTCAGCATAGAGAAGAAGATGATCATGCTACGAATTCATACTTCCACACAATGCTTGGAAGAATTTGGAGTTCAACGGTTGACTTCTGATTGCATTAACACTTTTCACAGCGTTAGTAAGTACGTTTTTCAAATCAGAAGAAAGCTATTTTGAAGCCAAATGCTCTCGATCGATGATGCAGTGAGCAAACAGGATTTTTTTGTGCCCAACTTTTTTTATTTTTCCACCACACCAGAGCGATAATCATTCATGCTTGCAGCTGCATCGGTACTCACTCCGACACAATTTCCCCAGTCTATTTCTTTTTTCTGACCCAGTGGTACATCCTAATAAGTCGACGCAACAAAGAAGTTTTTCCTTAAAATCTGTTTTTCTCTTATAGCCCGCGAAACAAAGAAAAATGGCATATCTGCTCACGTCAGTTGACAAATCGAGTTGAACAGCAAAATAGGGCGATTTCTTTACCTCCTCTATAACCTGCTGTTCATTGTCTATTGCTATATCTTCAATACTTTTCTGAACTGTGTTTTTAAAGAGAGCCAGGTCTTCAAATTTTCGAGCTGCTTCAGGGTCCAAAATTTCTTCAGCCCCAGGTAACATGCATGGCTTTACTAAATCTTCCCCAATCGTGTATGGTTGTTTTTGTTTTAGCTATTTGGAGAGAAATCAGATAGGATGCATAAAGAAAAGATTTTTCGGTAATTGTCATCTTTTCATTTGCTTTTTTTTATCGTTCTTATCAGATAGTAGTCGTTCAAAATATTCAAGTGGCTTGCTTTCAATATTAGTGAGCTTGGAATGAAAGTGACGATCAAGTTTGGAAGGTTTCATTGTGTTATTTGAGAGAATTTGGGAGCACACCGAACATAAGGACCGTGGCAATTGCTCACTACTCGGAGCAATAGTAAAACCAAGCTCCAAGTATCTTTTTATTGTATTGCCTGACAAATTCCTCTTTTCGTTCTTTCCTTCCTCCTGTGACAATCAACTTATCTGCATATCCCCTTTTCGTAGTTTGCTCTAGTTTTGCAGTAGGCCAACATATACCGTACTTGCTTCATTTTCATTTTGAGAATTTTCTGTTTCAAAAGTGTTACTTTTATCCTTGTTAAAATACACCATAATAGCTTGTTGTTGCGTAGATTTCACATTAATCATTGTGCAGTTTAACAGAAGAAGCTGTTGCAGCTGCATTTCAGAAGTGAAGAATGACTTTGTATAAGGCCTACAAAACTTTTTGAAAGCTAGACGCAGTTCATGACGAAACAAACATAAACGACGCAAATGTGTTTTTTGCAGGGAGTAAGTTTTAGTTTAGTAACAACTTTGCAATGCCTATAATTCCATATTTAAATTAGCTTGGCAGAAAGAAAGACATCTTTGCGAATCGGCAAAAAATTTACGGGGAAGGGCGGTTGGAAACCGCAGTGCTAGTGGACCGATGGTAGTGCGTAGACAATTTGCTTTGGTTGCATAATACACGTTGTCTGTTTTTTATACAAAGATGCCTAGAGGGCCGCTAGATGGAAGGACAATCTAGTAATGGCTTTCACTGTGAATTGATTGTTATTGTAACACATTCGAGCAGGCCAGTTGTAGCGAGTGGTGAGCGAGTAAGCATGGCAGGTAATTATAAGCCATCTTTTGCCCAAAAAGTACGAGGCAATACAGCTGTAAATCTAAAGAGACCAACATGTCTGAATTTCAAAACAAAGGCGAACTTAAGAAGAGTTGAAATATTGCAAATGTTATCAGAAATAAGCTTTAAAACTGAAAATTTGATCGGAGTAGCAGAGATAAAAAACAGAAGTATTGACATAACGTGTAAAACCAGGGAGAACGTTCTAGAATTGTACGCTAAACTTAAAGATATCGAATTCATTTACAACCTGTGGCTTTATGAACCAGTTAATATAAACATACTATTAGGATGGGCACCAATCCCCATGCCCAATGAAACCATAAAACAAGAATTGGAAGCTAATTTTGGCGCCGTCCTAAAAATTACGAATAAAAAACATAGTGACGGTTTACGCTCAGGAATGAGAATAGTCACTATGAAAAAATCTGAACTTCAAAACAACCCTATTCCAAGCTACATTCGCGTTAGTGGTTGTGAAATATATGTTACCTATCAAGGCCAGGTAATTACTTGCAAATACTGTGGTGAAGCAGGCCACGTGCAATCAGAATGCCAGGAGCGGGCAATGGATTTTCCTGCACTTACACGCAACAAACCAGGTGAATCAAACACAGTTTTGCCTGAAACGAAGGTACATTCCGAACCAGTAAACTTGTCAAAGAAAAGAAAGATTTCCCAATCAGAGTTAAACGAAACTGACTCAGTAGCTACTACAAGCTCAATCAAAATACGTAAACAGCTTAACAACACTTCGAACCACCTTGAAACGGATCAGGTGGAAAATCAAAGCGAAGCAGTCGGTAATATTGAATTCGCCAACGACCAGCATTTACCGACTGAAATACAACCAACAACGGACAAACCAAAAAAAACAACCAAAACGATAGTCAAGTTCAGCAATCCACATTATCTCAAGATTGGTGGCGAGCTACATGCCAGATTGCCTGCATTTCGTGTAACGCCCAAGTTCTGACCGAAGAAACTTCTACTGAAACTACTTGTGACGAATGCGGCGAGGAACAATACGTGGTAAGTCCTTGCTGTGATAAACAGGATTCAAATCAACGCTTTTCTGTCAAGATGGATGAACGCTATACAGAATGCTGTGTCTGCAAATCAGACATGATGCGACTTTCGTGCTGCAATCTATTTCAACCCGTACAGCAGCTCGACAATAATTTATTTGAGTGCTTAAAATGTGCAAAATATTCCATCGTTTGTGTGTGCCAAAATGTTAACAAGCTGCCTCCTAAAACAATGAACTTCAAATGTGCTAATTTTAATTGTTCCCATTTCACAGTACACTGCAACTGTAGTAGAATAACTTACCAAGAGCTTAAAAGCCCTTATCAATGTCCTTGCGGATATGAATTTGAACATGACATAAACATTGGAGTTAACACTAATTTGCATTTTCTTGTTTCCTCACTGCTACTATATTGATAATGCTGTTAACAATTGTAAGCTTTAATGTTAATGGGTTGAGGAATAACCTCAAACGTAAAACGATATTTCACTTTCTTAAAATGAAGAAATTTGACTTCATTCTTCTACAAGAAACTCATTCCAATCAAACAGATGAGAAGTTGTGGAAATGTGAATGGGGAGGCGATATCTTTTATTCTCATGGTACTAATCATTGTAACGGTGTGGCGATACTAGTTAAAAAATCTCTTAAATACTAACAAACAGCTACATATGTTGATCAAACAGGCAGAATACTGCTTATCGAAATTAGATTTAACGACAAAGTCTTTGTCATCGGCAATGTCTATGCACCCACAAAGGACGAACCAACTTTTTTTGACGCCCTTTTTTCAACAGTCGTAAATTTTACAAAACACGATTTGGTTTTAGGCGGGGATTGGAATCTAGTGCTTGACAATAAACTAGATAAAGACCGGTGCCCAGCTCACTCAAGTCAATTATCCAAAGAAAAAGTAAAATCATATCTCAACGTTTTTGATTTATGCGACGTTTTCAGAGAGCTTAACCCTTTTAAGAAAAGCTTTACGAGATATCAGTCACAACCATACACTGCCACAAGGCTGGATTTTTTTCTTACTTCAAATGGGCTGCGCCAGCACGTACAATCAGCCAATATCTGCCAAAGCATTAAGTCAGATCACAAAATTGCCTTATTAACGATTAAAGTAGGACTACAAGAATGGGGCAAAGGGTACTGGAAAATCAATAATTCTGATTTGCTAAATGATGACTATATAGCGCTCATTAAAAATCTGATCAGTGATTTTGAAAAAAATAATCCCAAAGGACATGTTACACCTCATATCAAGTGGGAAACTCTCAAATGTGTAATTAGAGGGGAAACTATTAAGTACTGTTCCTTACTGAAAAAGACCTCCAACAAAGAACAATCAGTACTAGAATCAAAACTTGAGGCCATGGAATCAAATTTATTATCCTGTGGTCCAAAGCAGAAAAAAGAAATCCTTAATAATATCAATCTCACTCAAAACGATCTTAATAAGCTAATTGAAATAAAAACTAAAGGCGCGGCTACAAGAAGTAGAGCTCGCTGAATGGAATCCGGGGAAAAAAATACTAAGTATTTTCTCCATTTGGAAAAATGGCATCTAGAAAACAAATCCATCAAATTCTTTCGCAGTGCCCAAGGTAGACTGATTGATAAACAAGAAGATATTTTGAAAGAGCTCTTAACCTTTTATGAATCCTTATATTCCGAAAACCAACAATGCTGTGAAAAAGATTGTTGTGATTTTATACGTACACTATCGCTACCAAGTATTAATAAGGCAAAATTTTTTGAATGTGAAAAACCTATAACTGATAACGAATGCCAACAAGCCATTCTTCAACTAGCCAACAATAAATCCCCAGGTCTTGACGGCTTTTCCATTGAATTTTATAAAACTTTCTGGACTGAAATTAAGAGTCTATTTATGGAATGCCTTAATTTTTTCAAAATTACCAACCAATTGAGTAAATCCCAGTACGAGGGTGTAATAACGTTATTGCCTAAACCCGGAAAAGACAAATTGTCTCCCTCCAACTACAGGCCAATCACATTGTTAAATTGTGATTATAAAATAATATCCAAAGTTATTACCAACAGAATACACCCTTGTCTGAATGACCTCATAGAAAAAGAACAAAATGGCTTTATGAAAGCTCGAAACATTGGCGATAACATTCGTTTACTATTTGATATTATTGATTACGCGAACCACGAAAAGATGCCAGGCGCTGTATTATTAGTAGATCTACATAAAGCGTTTAATTCTTTACACTGGTCTTTTATTTTTACTATGCTAAAATCTTACGGTTTTGGTAATTCTTTGATTAACTGGATAAGAATTCTGTATAAAAATCCTAAATGCCGTGTTGTAAACAATAATTTTCTAAGCCCCCTTCTCGAAGTCAAAAAGGGAGTGAGGCAAGGAGATCCCCTCTCTCCGACCATTTTTCTTTTATGTATAGAGTGTTTAGCCATCATGCTGCGTCAGAGCAGGCAATACAAAGGCATTAAGTTAAATCAACAAACCTTTAAAGTATCTTTGTTCGCAGACGATATCGCGATTTTTTTGAATGGAAATGCTTTGCAATTTAATTACGTTTTTGACATTCTTGATACATCTTGGCAAAAATCAGGCTGCAAAGTCAATATGAGCAAATCTAACGCTTTTTACGTTGGATCTAGAAAGGGCAACGTGTCTCAACCTTTTTCTGATAAAGGCTTATCTTGGTCTCAAACTCTTGTCAAATACCTGGGGGTTAATATACCAATTACCAACTTTGACAACAATTTCCTCTTCAGTGAAAATTTTCCAGGTATAACGCGAGAAGTGCAAACACTTTTAAACATTTGGTCATCTCGTGGTCTCACGTTGTTAGGAAAAACAACTATACTAAAAAGTCTGGTCATTCCCAAAATTGTGTATAAAGCCACTTATTTACCGGTAACATTGCCAGAAACTTTCATAAAGGAACTTAATCAAATTATGTATAAATTTATTTGGGGCTTCAAGTGGGAAAAAATTGGTCGCTCTCAACTATATTGTGATGTGAAAGAAGGAGGTGGTAAAATGATTGACATCAAACAGTATGTACTTTCTCTCAGGCATAACTTCATTTTTAAACTATTTGATAATAATTATCAATCCAGTTGGAAGTCGCTTGAACATCGATGTATTGACGAAAATGTTCTTTTCTGCATTTTGCGTTCTAATATAAAGTTGAATAGCATGTTAATTAGTAGAGTGGCCTTTTTACGCTTTACCCTTACCACCTTAAGAACTTTAAAACATTTCTGCAATATCGACAATGATTCCAAATATTTATGGTTTTAATAAAGCGGTAAAATACCGAAATCAACCAATGTTTGTTGAAGAATTTTGCAAAGCCGGGATTTTTGATTTTTTTCAGCTGCTTAAATCGGACTTTGAATTATACTCATATGATGAAGTGGCATCAACTTTTCATATGACCCCAAATAATACAAGCTTCATCGAATACATTAAACTCATTTCAGCCATTCCAATGGCTTGGATTACGACTACGAACAGTAACTCTCATAACCCTCCATGCACTTTTTTTGACTTTAAACAAACTGTCAAAGAACAAATTACTACTCTGGGCAGCTCAAGTAAAACCGCTTATCAATTTTTGAGAGACAAAGTTAAAATACTACCTATTAAACGACAACTAAAATGGTGTAATATATTGCAATTGCCATCCGATACAATTGATTGGTCAAATATATATAAAAATAACTACTACGCTACAAACGAAACTAAACTACGATCATTTCAAATTAGGTTAAACTTAAGATCAATTGTTACTAAAATACAATTGTGTGTTCTTGATATTGCCTCTGATAATTTATGTACGTTTTGTCGTGAAGAACCGGAAACTTTGATTCATTTATTTTGTGATTGCAAAATTGTTGACGCTTTTTGGAACGATGTATTTGATTGGATTCTAGCAAGATTTCATATTAATGTCCCTTCGAATAACTTTCATAAACTGTTTGGGTTCCACACACAATATGCTAATAACCCATTAGTCAACCACATGCTCTTATTAGCAAGATTCTTGATTTACCGGTGTAAACATTCGAATACAACACCCAATATGCCCCAGTACTTTAACGCAATTACATCCACAAAAAAATCAGAACACTATATTGCTAAGAAACATAATAAATTGGAATTTCATTACAAGAAATGGTCTAGCTACATTTAGACATTGTATTATGCGTTGTCGCTGTTTTTATTCTTGTGTTCTTGTTTTTGTGCCTACAATAAAAAAAAAAAAAATGATTGTTATTGTAAGGGGCGGCACTGACCTGATTCTCAAGAAAACGCTATCCCATTGACGAATCACAGTTTAGAGGGGAGGGGTGAAGGAATTGGTCTTTCATTTTTGTAAAGGCATTTGTCCTTTTTCTTCAGGTTAAATCTGATCCATATAGATATGTGTTGGTTGTTTGTGATCTGTATACTGGCAACGCTTTCTGATGAGAGCCAGACGAAAATCTTTACGTTTTCACTAGTTACTTAATAGATTGCACTAAATCCATCCCCTAAAGCTTAATTCAAAGCTGGGTTTAAAACTTTGTGTCAAGCGTTCTGGTAGCATACGCAAATTCAAGAGAAATATCCAAAAGTGTTGCATAAGTGATGTGTATTTAACTGCTTTCCGAGCAAATAGGCTACTTCGTGAAACGAGCTTTCAGTGCATTGACTGCGTTTTTAGAAGCAAATCGAAACCACCTTGACCAGTGATTACCAAACGATTGAAAAAGCATGTACGACAAAACCCTTACAGTGTTTTAAACGAATTCCATTTTCCAATAAAAAAAAAAACAAATGCGTATGCCGTACTTATGTTTGAAAAGACGAGCGCGCTTGCTTCACTTCTATTTTACTTGGTTTTGCACAGCGCAGCTCTCATGTCGTGTGTCACATCCAATCTTTTGCGGAGTTTGATTTTGATGCGAAGTAGAATAGAAAAAGCGGTCTCACATTCGTCAGTAATTGAATGAAATGAGCATTTTTGGAATCATCTTTTCCAGACACGGATAAGTCTGCGCCATTTTTATTTCGTAAGCTACTCACTCATTAAACTTACTCAAATACACCTTTAGAATCTAGATCGGCTTTTAAGTTTACATGAGTGCATTGAAATGCAGATTTCTACTTTTGAAGCCTTTTTCTATTATTATGCTTTGAACCCTAGAAACCAATTACGCACCCAGTCTAACTGAAGAAAGGTCATTGAAGACAGCCAAAGAGCAAGTAAAGCTAAGGAAAAGCATATTGCTCAAAATGTAAATTTGTGATCAAATTTAGATGTAGAAGTAGCTCAAAAGTCACTAGTCGCAAATCCACATTTTTTGGAGCAAATTGAAAATAAAAGTTACCCCACTGGCGAGAAATAATTCAATTTAATTACGTTGAGTCCAAAGAAAAAAAGGAGTGATATCACCTCAGATCTAAACCAAGTACGAAAAAAGAGAAAAAACCGTACTGATCGTTCTCTCACGAAAACAATTAGCCTCAAGCTAAAATGCTGCTGCTTGTAACAAATGGCACCTTATGAAGTAGGCCTATCATCTAATTTTTTATATCAAGTCAAAGTTAGTGACTATTAGTTTTAAAAAAGTATCCACCATCGATTGGAATAGATTAAAATTTTTTTTGCAAAACGTTGAAACTACTTTGCAGGCCCCAAGGTCCCCGAGGACCCTACATTGGGAAGGAGGATCTTCACATTTGCAACTTCAGTATAATGTCAAAAAACTAGCTTGGTAGCACCAGTCTCGTCCATCATATAAACCTTGTTGTTGAGTAATAAAAAGTATGTTTGCCAAAAATTTTTGTCAAGAGTGCGTTTGCTAATCAGCAAGCTTTCAATGGGAAAGAATAAGAAAAAGTTTGGAAAACACTGTACTAAACCTAAATCAGGACAAAGTTCATTTCTTCCTAGACTTTCTGATGGACTGATTTCTGAAATATTTTTTTGAGCTATGTGGGTATGTCGACAGTCTAAGCTGCACAGCTTGCTTGAGCCGCTGCACTTCTACTAGTGTCTTTTTCTTTGTCTCAATCATGATTCTGATTTTACTAATAAATTTGTCCCTAAATAAGGTTTAAAAAAGCGATGCTTGTGGGTAAAACACAGGAGTTGCTGCAAAATATAGTGTTTACTTATTATAAAATGAAATTTATTCCAGTTAAAAACACCTCAACAGTCTGTTTCGCCTTAGGCGGCTCGTCATGCGGTAGTTCTAAAACACAACACTGGCATAAGATGAAATCCAAAATATAAAAAATCTTTTTGGATTTTATCTTATGCCAGTGTTGTGTTTTAGAACGACCTCCTGACGAGCCGCCTTAGGCGAAACACACTGTTGAGGTGTTTTTAACTGGAATAAATTTCATTTTATTTTATTGCTCTGATTCTATCTTCGAGCTCTCTACTGCCAAATCGACCGACTACGTGTTTACTTATTATATCGTTCATTGAAATTTAAGCCGCGAGGCGGCGGAATGTGCAGAACTGAAGCAACAGGCGCCTCAACAATTAGATGGGGACCTTTTAAAAATATAACACCCTTTTAAGGAGTTAAAATGGGCCCTATATGCTCTCAATTCGCCTCTGTTGCCGTTGTTGCCCTTGTAAGCCGGCCAAATTGTTCCTGCTGATTGTAGCTGAGCATAACTTACAGTAAAGCAAAGAGTGAAACATTGAATTATTTCGTTCATCAATGTTGATCGAAAAACAATAAATCCTAGCACACTTTTTAATAATTACAGCATATTTACAGTATAACTACAATATATGCGTAGCAAAGCACAAATTGTTGCGAGGCTCTTGGCTTTAGTCCAGTCCGCATATGGAACCGTAAATCCGCCACTGAAACTAACCGGGTCACCAAGGCGTCTAAAAAGCTATGTCATGTATATTCGTGCCGTGTAAATAAGTAACTCTCAAAAATAATATTTCTTCGCTTCTATTCCGATTGCAAAATCTCCGCAATTTACTTCAGCTCGCATTTGCTTCGAAAATATTGCAAGTCGAAAAAATCCTGAGCCTGCCTCACAACACACTCCCCAGCTTTCCATAACAGTGCAGCTATCGATTTTTAACTGTCTACTCAATTGTAAATTTACAACCTCAAAAGCAAAATGATCTCAGTCTTTGCACCAAGAAGAGAAAATATGACGACACCAAGAAACAACGATTGCAATGAAAAGTATTACTAAATTATTAGGCACTTTTATTTTTGAATATAGTAAATTAATTTTTATTGATTTTTAAAAAAATATTCAGAATTTTATTCGAGATAAATTATGTAACTTTTAAACGCAGCTACAGGGAGAGCCGAAAAATTTTAGGAGAACCGGGCTCCCTCTTGGCTCCCTTGTGGTTACAGGCTTGATCCAGATATTGCAACCGAAGTTCATCACATGAATGACGTTCATTTTAAAATGCAATACCAGCTGGCGAGGCTTACTTACCAAACTCAGAAAAACTTATGGTCTTCACACAGTGTTTTGAATTCAGAATCGCTTCGAAATTTCTAGTCTTGCTGGTCCACAGCACATTTGCCACCAGCAGGGTTGGAAATCGATACGGGAAAAAGAAGGGCATTTTTCAATATGATACAAACCCTTAAAAGAAGATAATTGAACTTATTCGATAGATCTTAAAAGTAACAGAGAATTGCAAGTGCATTCGGTACCTAATTTTAAGTGGCTATTGAGGGGCCTAACTACAAAAAGTAGATGATGCATGGATGGAGGGATATCTGCCGTTTTCCAAAATTGGAAAAACCATTTTGTTCTTTTTGCGCGAAGCACGTTTAAAACCAATCATTAGCCTCTTTGGCACTGGTCTCGCCCTTTCCTTTTGTGGCAACATGAGTTTGTTCTATTTTTTTTCTATGAAGCCGAAGCTTCGTTAATTCTGCTGATATCTGCGGCACCAACAAGTTAGCCAATTTTTTTCACTTTCTATTTTCTCTTCCTTTTGCTTTGTTCTTCTTGTACTTGCCTCTCCACTGTATTTCTTCTCCTACGCTTTCTTGCATATTTGGGAGGAATTCTCTATTCTATATTTTGGTGATGCATTCTATCTTCGATGACTCATCTCTTCCTGGTAACAACGCGGCGTATTAACCCGACGGAGTGCGGCGCGACAATCATCTACAGTTTCTTGCAGCCTCTCACATCTTGTGCTAGGAAGCGTATTGTTGTTTCTAATTTTTCCAGCTCACAGGTTCCCTCGGTCTCTCCGGGAAAACTTGCGCTTTCTTCACAACGTTTGTTGTGTCCTCAAAGTTTTGCGCCTTTTCTGTAAACCAAGACAGCCTTCTTTGAATGCTTGTCGATTTAAAATTAGCAGAATTGAGAATCTTTGCGCAACGCATACGGCTTCCCAGCTCAGAACATTTTTTATTTCATTCAGTTCTTTACTGCAACGGATTTTACTCTGCACGCTTGTTGGAAACCTTTTATATTTGCAACTTTTAGTCCAGTCCGTACAAAGTTATCCGGCTCCTGGGGCTTTATGGTCTTCTCCTATGCCTTCTTTTTTTACCAAAGCTCTATTGTGAATAAATTTTTCATTGCTTTTCCTGTAATCATTTCTCCTAAAGGCGTAACGACGTACGCAAAGGTAATGCGGCCATTGAAGTCATGAGTTGCGAGACGGCAGCAATTTTTATCGAACCTTTATTTTGAGTTTCGTTTTCTCAAATAGAAATAACACAACACGCAGCAAAAAACAGCTCAACAATCAATACGATAATTATACAGTAGTTTTGTGTTACAGTATTACATGAGAGCAGTAACAGTAGTCATGTACGTTGACATAAAACATTTGGCATAGCCAGCAGGCAATACATTGAGCTAGCGGATTTTTCAAGCCAAGCTGATATCATAAATACTAGATATCGATCTTCTTTACATTTAATGAACCCTCTTAAAATGTAAATGTAGAAGTTTGACATAAATGAAAGCAAAACATTTTTGAAAGGGGAACATTTACTCGATCATTTTAGGTTCTAGGTTTTACCAAGTGGTATCTGTATCAAGGTTTAAGTACTAGAATACGTATGAATAAGATATTGACAAAACCAGAAAAACTTCGACGATTTTGTATGCGTTAATTTTCAACGCCTTAATGAGCTGGCAACTGCAATGCTTTTGTATTTACCACTTGGTGGTGGCTGAGAACCAACTGATTGCACGTTGGTGGTAAAATTTTAAAACAAATAAATATTTGAAACGCGATCTATAGCTCTGTGTGTTTCATTAGTGTTTAAGTTAGCTTTTATAGTAAAGTGATAGGAACAAGGAGTTTAAGCACAGCTGAAACGATATCTGTGTGGCACAGATTATGGGTATCTTAAAAGAAAATATGCACCCTTGTTTGAGACAGAGTTACGCTCTCTTCGCCCCTCCCCGCAGTTTACTTAGCAGCATAAAAAATAAGACGTCGATTTTGAAATCTTATTTTAATTTTACGTTTAAATCTTGCAATTTTGGTTATCAAAAGCTTATTTTCGATTTACACTAAGGCAATAAGGTTATTTAGATGGTATTAAAAGTTTGATATAGTTGCTGAATTACGTTTGCCAAAAATGATTTTTAAATCGTCCCCTTTATTGTTATGATTGTGAGCTTAAATTAGTAGAGATGAACTGTAGTTGCTGTTAGTGTATCAAGGCATCATCAACATTTAACTTGAACGCACAAGCGTAAAAACTTAAAACGAACAAATAATTTGATTGAGGCTATAAATAACGCAAAAGCAATGTATCGTACTACGGCAAGTTTGTGTCTTGGGCATCATTGATGTCATTTTCGACAATACGACAATTCTCCAAATCGTGGTTGTCCGACAATATTCCGCTGTCTTGAGATCGAAGAGAATCATCTGAATTGAGCCTTGCCACAGTGGCTTTCGTGGTGTGCGATGCTTGTGTTCGGTCTGGGTCCTTTTCAGCAGGCTGTTTCTTCATACACGTAGAAGAATCTTGAAATAAGCGTTTCATTTTTGAACCAAGAAGAGCTACTGAATAATGGCCGTCGTCTTTGATATTGTCCTTATAAGCTGCGAATGCAGACACTTCGCTCTCAAATTCCACAATGACGCATAGAGCCTGAAACAATTAGCAATTTTTAAGAAGACGCAAACAACGATTGTTATTTTTTGATGATTTGCCTTTAGGATAAAAGAAATAGTACCAGGTTGTGCTGAGCTGAACGATATAATTTTATAAAAAAGCTCAGGTTCTCCAAAGAAATGTGATCTGAAATTTTCTGCACACAGAACTGTTTGCAATCTGTACAGAATGAATCATTAAACCTGTCGTTATGTTTCAATTTTAGTGAAGTTGTGCACTTTCATCCTTCGGTAGCTCTAACCCGTAGCGTTCCCAGGTTTTATTGCAGATCACCGCACAATCGTTTGCCAACCGCAAGCTGTTTATCATGATTACCTTATAATGACAAAAGAGTGAATATCAATTGTTGACAAAGGTGTATCGCTGATCGGTTACCGAGTAATTTCGCCTTTTGGCGCCGTGCGTCAGCAACCTATCATAACGTTACCTCGAAACAACTAATGAGATTTAAATTTCAATCGTGATGTTGTTTGACCTTTTGTTTGCGACTTATCGTTTGTGTCTGCTTTGGCAAATTTTTAGAATCCTGGTTAGAGGTAGAGAAATCGTCAAGTGAATGGCATTAAACTCGTTTCATTTTTTTTGGGCAGGGATGCATAACCTGCGGCTGTACGGGCGCATGCAGCCTTAGGCAAAAAGTTGTGCGGCCGTACCCACGAATTGAAAGCTGATCTCTCCTCAAAAAAAGATTTTATCTTCACACAAACAAAAAAAACTGAATTTGTACAAAAACTTTGCTCAAGGTCAAAAACGTTTGCATTCAAAATTTTTTGATTTGCAAGTAGAAAAAAGGTGTAACTTTCACATGAACTTCTCAATTTGTGTTACTGGCGGCCGTAAATTGAAAGAAAGTTTGTAATGCAGTCTTTAACAGTATAATAATTGTGAACCCCTGTTCTTGGGGCTTTGATGTGTGCATCATCACGTAGTCAGATGGTAATGACGTAATGCTTCTTAGACAGTTGTCCTAAAGAGAGGAGCAACCAAAATTTTTATGAGCGAGAGGGGAGGACGTTTTGAGGCAAAGTGGCATCCCCTACCTGCGGCAAATGATTTTATTAAAACTTTAAATAATGTAAAAGCATTGTGTTGTGTTAATGTAGCTTTGCATCTAGAGTATAGCAGTAGTTTCTACATCTCCAAACAGTGGTCGTCTTTTAAAAATGATTATACTGTCTTCACATCTTTTTGAGACAAAATGACATATTCCTTCATTTGCGTTCGTGGTTTTAACGATATCCCTTAGAAGAGTGGTTCCCAACCTTTTTTTATTCACGGACCCCTTTCAAATAATTATTAAGCTTACGGACCCCTATATTTTTAAAACCGACCCTAAACAAATAATTTGGTAAACTACGCTTACTTTCACAAATGCTAGCGAACTTTAAATGCAATATTGTATTTATAACATAAAGGCTGGTTCAACGCGTAATTTCAATTTCTGAATTTGGATAAACGTCACAATCAGCAAAAAAATGCTGATTTGTGATTACACAATATTTAGCCAAATACGGAAACAGTTTTGCCTACTGCGCTGCATTATTTTCGTACGTACAAGTTGCTGCCTAGTGTCTACATTAACATGAAATTTATTAAATATTGTTGATTAATTTTGTCCAATTCCAATGCACTCGCGGACCCCCAGCAAGCTTTTCACGGGCCCCTTGGGGGTCCGTGGACCCCTGGTTGGGAACCACTGCCTTAGAAGGTAACCTTGGGTCAATAGCGCTGCTTAACAAGCAACTGCACAGTATGACCGCAAAGCTTGGCATGGCTACATTAATACATTCTTATACGTTGTCGGTATATTTTAAGTAAAATATTCTGCACATATCTGTAATAAAAATGCATCATGCATTACCTCTCCTAGCTGCGGTATAGCATTTGCGTATCCTTTTAAATGAGGAGGAAGAGCTCTTCCAGGTCGCACAATTTGTACTTGTGATAGATGACCGTACTTTTTAAACTTTCGATCGATATCTTCTATTCCATTTATATCGCTCGGATCAATCAAAATCAGAGAGGCTGTTTCTTTTTTGGGCATCAGTTGGTTTGAAACAGGTTGAGATCGTTTAACTTTTGTATTGGTGTCGTTCATTTTCAACTCTTTCGAACTTTTTAATGCCAACACTAGCAGGTGATGGCTCTTGGTCAACTTTTTTATTTTCTTCAAGCAAGCAAGCAGCTTGATGCTGATATATCCCTCAGGATTTCTTTTTATTTGGCGAAGCAAATACGAGTTTTTGGTTAAGTATTCATCTGACATCAACTCCTCGGCGGCGTCTTTGATTTCTCGAAGAAGCTTTTCTTCTCTCAATTCAGCATAGCTTGATTCTTGAATCAGAGATGCATCATCATCTGTTGAAGTATTCGAAACTAAGCCGGAGTCTCTTGCTGATGCTGAGGAACCGAAATATGATGAAGGAGGGGTAGAACTTCGTGAGGAAGAACCTGAATGAGATGCGATAGAACAAGAATTGTTATGTGGTGTTGACGAGCAACTTGCATTTAAAGCTGAAGGAAAGAAAGATGGTTTTCTTTCACGAGGAAGACTTGACCCACAATTAGAACACATTGACGTTGGATTGTCTGTTTCGTATAGGACTTTGCCACTTAAAAGTGTCTCAAAATTCTTTTGGTGATGGTAGTATGTTGTGCCATTAAAAACTGTCACAGTAACAGGACCATGAGGAGTATGGTAAACTGGATGATTTTGATAAGGTCCTGGATAATGAGGGTAACCAATTGGCGAGGGTTCTTGATGTAAAATTTGTACTTGTGAGTGATATTCGCGAAGGTGGCCGGGTTCAGGAATCCCTCTGGCTTTATGTTTATTTTCAAGAAAAAGACAAAATGCTGGAGATGTTTGACAAGCAAAAGGATTTAAATATTCTCGGCTTGTAGAGAGTTTTGAATATTTTTTTTCTTTTTTGCTCATTCGACGATTGCTTAAACGTTGTTGTTTGGAATCAACGCTCTTTAATTTATTGGTTTCTAAATCTTGATTAATGTGGCCTGGTTTGTCTTCATGCCAAAATTTTTGATTCATTGTTTTTTTTTATTGATTTACTTGATAATTTCGCTGGCAGAAGCTGATCTCGTTTAGTTAAATTTAATATATATTCAGTGACTTTTTTACAGCCAAATTTGTAAAGTATATGAATAGCAGTTCAACTCTCGCCAACTCTGCAAATAATAACAATCTAATCAAATAATAACCAAGGCAGAATGTCTACTCGTGCAGCAAAATGATTTCCAATGGCATGACACTGGCTAGTTTACTATTTCATCGATCTGTCGATAAAAATACTTCTGACTGTTGGAAATGATTTCAGTAGATAAAACAGCTTTTATCAAATTGGTATAAAATTACTATTAACTTACTCAACTGTCAAACTGTGCATATGTTGGATGATGTCCCCCTGTCTCTACACGCTCTAAAAGAAAGCTTTTTATAAGCGAAAAACAGAGTTTATCATTGATATACTAGCTTGGCAAGAATAGTTATGCAGTAAATCATCATAGTTAAACTGACGTGCACAGCATCCATAGAACCGTTATAAACTGCCATAAACCTGGTCAGCTATCACTCTCACTGAAATTTAGACCGTACTGCTGACAACGTGATTGTTTAGCGTGCAAGCTGTCGCTGGTTGATTTCTTTTACTAACTCTTGTGTTCGCCCCCGGGCTATATAAGGCACTATTTGCGTACCACCCGTTTCCGGCTCTGTTACATCGCCACTCGCAAGGTTGCACTAGCACAGAGGAACCCGAGACATTATATAGTTGGTTGCGCGACAAAAATGGCTGTCTAAAATCAGTTCGCAACCTGCAAGTAACCTTATAACTCATCAATCATTTGAGGATTGTTATTTTTTCTATCACATACTGCTATTTTTTCGTCCTTACCTACGGCCGATTGTGAGTACAGCGCGCTCATGAAATTTGAATTTACAGTGTTGGATAAGACGTAATTATCACGCCTTACAAGGCTTCGCAATGGGATAACGTAAGATTAAGAACCAATGCCCTAAATATGGAAACATTTCAAAACAATCGATTAATAACAGGTGTGTCAGAAAAAATGCTAGAAAACACTAAGTAGGTCTCGGGATTTTAATGGTTTGTTTGTGTACAGAGAAACTACGTCGTTTTACAAAAATAACCTCACACAACGGGTATTGTTTATAACTGCCTGTCACATAGAGCATCTGTTACTTAATTAGGTACTTGTGGGTTATCTGTCACCACTTTTTTTCACCAGGTATTAAATTACTATTATTTAACTGTATATATAATGTTTAAGCCTAAAATGAGTTTGGAAGGCAGTGTACACTGAAGGGGCAGGCCCGGTATGTAAATGTATGGGGCAGTGTACACTGGAAGGGAGTGTACAGGGTTAGGTTTATTACATTAAAAAAAGTGGTGACAGATAACCCATAAGTACCCTTAATTATTTTGATGACGTTTCTTTGAATATCTGGCATAAGCTTGACAAGACTATTTGACGAAAATGATAGGTTTCAAATTATCATAGTTCACATAATCTTTACATTGTTTTAATATTTTATAAAGAACGTGTATTTGAGAGGAATGCTATAACCTTTATTTACAAGACCTTTCTAACTACTCTTGTGGCTGAATCTCAAGTTGTTCACTGTCACAATAAGCTCTCACAGGTATCAATATTTTCTGCTCCATAGCGAAGCGTGTAACAATTTATACTTCACCAGGTCAAATAGCGAAAGCTGATATTCCAAAACCTAACTGGTAAACGCTTTGTAGCCAGGCACGTAGCCGGCCGGATATTTTTGGGGGGCAAGAACAAATCTTGGGGAAGCAAGTATTTTTTCGTTTAGTCTGAACGACAGAAGGCATCAATGAAAGAGCCGCTACGTAATTCTTAGTCGTGAGTAAATGCATTCTCCGTCGTAATGGTGAGCGTAGCGCTCGTCTGTCTATTGAACACGCGTCGAATTCCCCGACAGATTGTATTCGAACAGTTCAATTCACATACAGAAAAACGACGGTTTCTGTAATTTAACACAAGCTAAGCTAACATATTCACACAGACAAACGAATGCAAGCTAACTTACTAACTGTTTATCAACGCAAGACAAAACAATCTGAATGCCGCAACATTTTGCACTAGTTTATAAAAAGATAGCAAAGACGTGGAAAAAGAGAAAGGCTCTAAAAAATGCAAACTTAAAAGCTGAGACAGCAAATGATTGGCCGAAACAACGTAAAGCGAAATTAGCTGAGATAGCAATTAAGGTCAGCAAATGATTGACCGAAACAACATAAAGGTACGCGCATAAAACTAAATAGAGAAACAAAAAATTTTTCACGCTACGCCTGCAATCTACGCCTAATGGAAACCAGCCTTCAAGCGAAATTACTCCCAAACCAAAGCAACTTTCGGTCGTAAAATAAAAGTAAGCAATGCAGAGTTAAATCCAGCTGCAACAGTGAACGTTGAGCTTTTTTTATTTATTTGTTTTTGGCCTTCACCCCATGATAGCCCAAAAGTTGGTATGTACAGCGCACAGAAATCCCCTCTATACTAAAAATACCCGCATTCAACGACTTCTGCCGTATTTTCCGTTGCAGCTGTGGGGATTGACCTTTTTTGGACATTATCCTATAGTATCAAACGTACTTGTAGTTGAGATTTGTTTGGGGGGCAAAACAAAATTTTGAGGGCAGCTGCCCCTACATGCCCCCAACACAGCTGCGTGCCTGCTTGTAATCTTAGGCTCTGTCGCAGAGCAGAGGTCGGTAACCACCAATCAGGGAGATATTTGTTACCTGGTCGCACCGAAGCAAAATATTATTGCAACCATTTCTAACGTCCTATCTTTGTAAAGCGGGCTTTTCTGTGATAACTGCAACCAAGCCAAAGCCGAGTAGGCTGGATAAAAAAAATAATTGTGTGTGTTATGGTCTAACACCTACTATCACCCCAAAGTGGTATCATTTTTGGGCAAAAAACAAGCCCAGGGTTATCATTGATTCCGCGTTGTGATATATGTGGATAAATTTGCCTGCAGTTGAGCATACGTTACTGTTTTTTCCTCTATTTCTTTTTGGTCTATGAAAATATTGGCTGCCGTAAATTAAACTGGTCCATAGTGCGCAAAAGGTTGAGGATTACTGGCCACGGAAAATCGTTGTGTTTGGTAAATCGTCGGACTTTTTTGACATTGTTGTCTGTGCAATGTCATTGTCCATCGTTAAGGCAGCCAGGTGGGCAAAAGAGCCATGACTTCCAAAGTTATTGAACCCGATTAAAAGAAGAAGGTATTTTCAAGTAAAATGACAGCGGCATAGCAAGGGTGTTTGGTCCGCACAGAGTGACCACTTGTACAGGCCTGGTAGTGTGGAGGTGAAAGCGTCTGCTTTGCGGTCGGTTGATCTGGATTCCATTTCCGTGCCGAGTCTACCAAAAGATTTTCAAAAATGGTATTTACAGCTCCCTTGTTTTAAGTCAGCACGAAAGGGATAGGGAGGAAAAAAACAAACGATTTTGCTGGTTGTGTCCTCGAGAAAGACATTTAGCGCGATTTTGCTGTCTTTATGCGACCGAGAGGTGACCACGAGCCAAGCCGTCTACCCGTCGCTGTTGCCCAGTCTGACCAAAGTCTGACGATTTTTGACTGAGAGTGACAAAATTTTATCAGCGACTTTGATGATTTGATTTATCAAAAATGAGGTGGCATTTTGTGCTTCCGCACAAGACTGCCAAAACCTACGCAACGCCATTAGAATATAAAAGATCGTTCTTCTTGAAAGATACTCAAAGGTTTTCCAAAAAGACATCAATCCCCAACATAAAAGAACATAAAGGCCAAAAAGTGCATATTTGAAACCTCTCAAATTTTTTTGGCTGCGCTTATGTTATCCGCTGGCGGCTCGCGACTGAAATTCGTGGGTCTGGAACCGTCCGTTTGGGCTCTGAGGGAGCGCCTGAAGCTTCCCTAGCGAGGGCAAGAACTAATGTTTCGGAAGCTTTGGTTGATTCTACATATTGTATACATAAAATTGACAAAAGAAGAGTGGCGTATATGAAAAACAAAAAGCTGAGTTGTCGTAGACTTAACCTTCTAGAAATGGCGCCGGGTCTGTGAGACCTAGAGCATACATTTCTGACAGGTTTTTTGTTTTCCGGATGACATTAAGTGATTATCTTTTCAGTACCTTTTAAGTGGAAGCAATTTAGCGTACTGTGAGAAGATCAAGCCCGAAAAGTGATTCGTCCAACATATTCTTTGGATTTAAGATAAGATGGGTCTCTCAGATCCAATGCCACCATTCATGTATGGAAATTGGTTTTCTATTATTATTGCCCCAAGCATTATTTCTTTTGTTTTTCAACTAGAAAATGTATCAATGAAGCGGATTTACACTTTTTATCTACAGCCCTTATCATGGATGTTGAAGAAATTCAGCGCTGCTTGAATCAGTTGAAGTTAAATCTGACCTTGATACAAGTAATGATGAGAATGTTACTGACAATGTTGAACAACAGCAGGAGAGTAGTGGTACTGAACAAAACGTTTCTAGTGATGAATGTGATTCAGATGGTGTGTCCTCAAGACAATACACTGGGAGAAATCGTAAAACTATCTGGGAGCAAACCAAGTCTAAATCTCGATCAAGAACAAGAGCTCATAATATTGTAGCAGAGAAACCAGGTGTTATGGGCATCGCAAAAGCAAGTAAAGCCCTAAAACTTGCTGGAGAAATTTTCTATCGGATGACATACACAAAAATATCGTAACTTGTACAAATAAATATATTGAAGCCAAACAAATGAACTACAAACGACAAAGAAATGCAAGATCAACTTCAGAAAAAGAAATAAAAGCAGTTATTGGCCTTCTGTACTTTGCAGGTGTCTTCAAAAGCGATCGTCAGAATATTTATGATTTGTGGAACACTGATTGAACAGGTGTAGATATATTTCATGCAACAATGTCATTAGGAAGGTTCAAGTTCTCATTGCGAAGTATCAGATTTGATGACATTGCTACAAGAAATAAGAGAAAGGAATTAGATAAATTAGCACCCATCAGGGAAGCGTTTGAAAGTTTTGTGGCTAACTGTAAGAAAGCGTATTGCGTTTCACCTTATGTGACAGTTGATGAAAAGCTAGAAGCCTTTTCTTGGAAAGTGTGGTTTCAGACAGTATATTCCTAGCAAGCCCGCGAAATACGGCATAAAGATATTTGCCATGGTTGATGCAAGCAATTTCTACACTTCTAATATGGAAGTATACGTTGGAGTTTAGCCTGAAGGTCCGTACAAAATCAGTAACAAATCAGGTGATGTAGTTGAACGAATGTTTAGTGGCATATCAGGATCTGGACGAAACATAACAGTTGACAACTGGTTTACTAGTTACGAGCTAGTTCACAGAATGCTCAATGATCATCATTGCACAGTAGTTGTAACCCTCATAAAAAATAAGCGGGAAATACCTGCAGCTTTTATCAGTGGCAGAGGTAGAGACAAGTATACCAGTTTATTTGGCTTCCAAGAAGAATGTGCCTTGTTGTCCTATGTGCCGAAGAAGAACAAAATAGTTTTTCTGTTGTCATCCATGCACAATGGTGATAAAATTGATGAGTCAACAGTAGATGCAAAAATAAACCCCAGATGATAACATGTTACAACAAAACTAAAGGAGGAGTTGATGTTGTTGATAAGCTGTGTACCTTATATACGGTACTTGTGCACGAAATACGAGGAGATGGCCAATGGCGATTTTCTACAGCATCCACAATGTTGCTGAAATAAATTCTTGTATTTTTTACAATGAGAACAACAGTTCAAAAATCAACTGGCGTACCTTCTCGAAAAAGCTTTCTTTCGAGCTTATACAGGAGCAACTAGAAGAAAGAGCAGCGTGCGCCACATTACCAAGTAATTTGAGAGCTAAAATTTCTAAGTTTCTGACACTCGGACTGACAACGCTCCTCATCAAAAAGGAAAACGTGGAAGATGCCAGGAATGCCAAGGGAAAGATAGGAAAACTCAATACTATTGCTCAATCTGCTTCAAATTTCTGTGCTTAGAGCATGCGTGATTCATGTGTAGCGAATGCAGTCAAAGTAGCTGTGATGACGCACATAGAAAAGTTATAGCAAAAGACAGTCATTGTAGTTGAATTAATGATACAGTAAGTAGCTAATGTTAGGAACAGGAACTTACTTTGTCCATGCGATCCCTTTATATAAATTAATTTTATTTTCCTTTTCTTTTCTTTTGTTATCACTAGAGGTCATTCGCGAGTGACCTATAGCGTGCGCCTTGTTTGTTCACTCCCTTTTTGGATTGCGTGGCGCGAAGGTAGGAGATAAAATTCTTCTAAAATTGCTTAGCTAGAACTCCTTTGAATTGGTAAGTGTAATGACGTTATGTTCTTTCGTTTGATGTAACTGTTTGGTTTGGTCAAGTAAATTTTGGTCTGTTGAATTATTATATTTTGGTTTGACATTGTATGATTTAGTTGTTTTGTTAGCGGGAGATAGCAAGGAAGTTCGAGGCTAGGCGATCTAAGATCAATTTCCGACTTTAGCTTCTGGGCAATCCAAAAGCAGATATTCCGTCTAAGAATATTACATTCATTTTAGAAGAATTTTGTGTGAGTGATTGTTCTCAAGTTGAGTTACTGCTTAAGTAGATTAGAGTTCGGTTTTGGTTGGCCTTTTGAATATTGGTGTTGCTAGTACTGGTAGTTGTTGTTGTTGACTGTAGGAGCATGTCTTGTGCTAGCAGTTTTGATGGCGATGTGGGTGGTCTGAAAGAACAAGACGTTGTATTGCCACCCAATCGCAGATCAGAGTTAAAGAGGAAATTAGTGGCTGTACAAGTAAGAGCAGCGGTCTTAAGTCGGCAGCTGAAGAAGGCCCTAGAATGGAAGTCTGTTGAAAAAATTTCTCCCGATTTTGAAAGTTTGAACAATGAGTGGGGAGAATGCTATGAGTTGATATCACTGCTACATGCTGATGTTTTGGTAAGTTGTGCCGACACTGATGAACTGGAGAAGCTGGCTTGTAGGGTGGAGGATATCCTTTTTGATTTAAAAAAGGATATTTGTATGCCGAACGAGAGGACCTCTTCTGACCGAAAAGAATGTGGTGATGAGTTGCGCATACCAGTAGACGACCCAGATAGGCTTAGTCCTAAAGATAATGATGGTATGGTGCGACATGAAGAAGACGGTCCCCCTCCACTTCTAGAAATGGAATCTTTTAATCTGAGACCTGGGTTTGTTCCCCAGGAATTAAAGCTAGGCATGGGGCTAGATAGGAATGCGGTTGGATCGCGTGGTTCTTTAAATCCTAACGTGGCCCCCTTTGTCCCTGAACAGTTTGGAAGTCAGCACACTGGTTTGAATGCTTTAAGACCAGCATTTCCACCTGCCCCTAGGTTGACTCTTGAAAGTTTTAATGGAGAGGTGATTAAGTACTGGGACTTTAAACGGCGATTTAAGAGACATGTCGAGGAAGTCTACCCTAGTTTTGAAGACAGGATGGCCTTTCTAGAGAGTTCATGCGTAGGCAAGGCTAGGGAGGTTATTGCAGGAATAGGCTGTCTTCTCGATAGTCGTACGGCTTATGTCAAGGCCTGGGAACGACTTGACAAAAGATTTGGAGATGTCAAGAAGCTCATGGCACATTTGCGAGGAGAACTGCTCATGGGTTCTGCCATTAAAGAGGGTGACGCCGAAGGGCTGATGAAGCTGTCAGATAAAATGTATCAGTGCGAGGTGACCTTTCAGGGGTTAGGTAAGATGTGGATGCTGGATTCGCAGGACCTGATGCATGATTTATTTGAGCGACTTCCCCACAGAATAAAGATCCAGTTTGTATCGGTGAGCACTGGAGAGAATCTTGGTTCTTTTAAAGATTTGAGGACTTTGGTAGAGCAGGCAGCAGCGGAAGCAGAGAGTGAATATGGGAGATTACTGTACAAACCAAAGCCACAGCCATCAGGCTCAAGGACTGCAGTGAGTGTTGGTCGAAATCGCAGGATTTGTGTGGCTCAGAGTGGCGTTGACCCTGCTCCCCCACTGCAAAATTGTGAGTGTTGTGAAGGTTTGCATAAGCTGTGGAAATGCTCCACCTTTGAGTCGAAGTCGGTGGAGGATCGGAGGACACTGGTAAAGGAAAAGGGCTTGTGCTTTAACTGCCTGCTTCCAGGACATAGAGTTGTGCAATGCAGACTAAAAATGACATGTAGGAAGTGTGGGAGGCGACATAACTCCTTGTTACACTGGGAGTCAAGGTCTCATGAGATTTCAAATGAACAGTCTTCAACTTCCCTGCGAGCTGACGAAAGGGAAAATCCAGATGCGAGTTCAAGAGTCTGTGCTGCTACTTATGAGAATGATCGGGCTTCTGCAAAGTCAATGGGTGCGATCTTTAAAGTTGTGCCGGTCAAGGTATGGTCGGCAAATTCAAGTAGTTGTGTCAGCACGTATGCGTTCATTGATGAGGGATCCAATATCAATATGTGTTCTAGTCGATTGGCTGATCGACTGCGGATACCCATCTCAGCAACCAATGTGAAATTGTTGACTAGCAATGCTGAGTCGGTTTTAGATCGGAAGATTGATAGTTTGATGGTGCAGGGAATCGATGAGTTGGAGAGGTTCAAGGTAAAGGAGGCCTTTGTGGTGGATGAAGTTGTTGACGTACGGTCAAGCATTCCTACAAATGATCTCGTACAACGTTTCCCGCATCTAAGTGGTTTAAATTTTCCATCATTAGATGAAGGGCAGATTGATCTACTTCTTGGATGTGATCTGCATAGAGCCTTTTTGATTAAGGATGCACTGGTGGGAAATCCAGGATCCCCGTGTGGGCTCCATACTGCACTCGGCTGGACTATCTATGGTGTAGATGAGGGAGAGCAAGAGGGAATTGAATCACCAGAACTGATGGTGAATTTTATGGGTGCTCAAGACAATAGTGATGATTCCTGTGACAATCTATTGAAATTGCTTGCCCGAGAATTTGAAGGGTGTGATGATGTGGCTGCAGCTCCCGTGCTTTCTCAAGACGAAAGGCGGGCCCTCGGCATTCTCAATCATACTTGCAAAAGAGTGGATGGGCATGTTTCTGGTGGACTACTGTGGCGAGATGGTAACCAAAGACTCCCAAACAATCGCTCTGTAGCAGAGAAGCGACTGGGCAGCCTGAAACGTCGATTTCTTAACGACCCAGAATTATTCAAGAAGTATTCAAAAAAGATGGAGGAATATATTTCCAATTACGCCGAAAGAATTAAGCAAGATGGTTCATCATCAAACAGAATAAATTACTTGCCACATCATTGCACAGCGGAAAGCACAAAGTTTAGAGTTGTTTTCGATTGCAGTGCCCGCTGTGGTGGTGTATCTCTAAATGACGTTTTGTTGCAGGGTCCTAACTTGACAAACACCGTGGTTGGAGTGTTGCTCCGCTTTCGACAACATCCTATTGCAGTGGTAGCTGACATAAAGGGAATGTTCTCTCAAGTTCTGGTGGAGGAGGAGGACCGGGATGCACTACGCTTCTTGTGGTTTGCAGAAAGCGATCTTGAGAAGCCAGTCGAGGAATATCGAATGCGGTCTCATGTATTCGGGGCAAAGTCGTCTCCGTGTTGTGCAGCCTTTGCCTTGCAGAGAGTGGCAGAAGACAACCATACCGGTGCAGATGAAGAAACGATCCAGAGTGTGGTAAGTGATATTTATGTCGATGACTTGTGCAAGTCTTGTGTTTCAGAAGGAGATGCTATCCACTTGATTAAGCAGTTGTGCTCGCTTCTTGAGGGTGGGGGCTTCCACCTGACAAAGTTTCTGTCCAACAGCAAAACCGTCTTGGACAGTGTTCCGCCTGAAGATTTGGCTCCTGAGGTGAAGTTGAATTCAGGGCTTCCAGTGCATAAGGCTTTGGGCGTGTACTGGGATGCTTCGTCGGACGAACTTCGGGTACGGGTGGGCACTGAAAGGAGACCCTGTACTCGTCGTGGCCTTCTTTCAGTGGTCAGCCAAACATATGATCCGTTAGGGGTTGTCCAGCCCTTTCTCCTTCCGGCCAGACAACTCTTACAGCAGGCTTGCGAGGCTCAGTTAGGGTGGGATCAGGGACTTTCTGAAATTCCGGGTTTGCAGTTGGAATGGGATAAGTGGATTAAGTCATTAGCGGAACTGGAACAAATACGAGTACCTAGGTGCGTTGTTCCTACAGATCCGAAACCAGTGGCAATTGAACTACACAACTTTTCTGATGCAAGCACGGTTGGTTATGGCGCTTGTGCTTATGTTCGTGTTGTGTTTGCTGATGGCGTTGCAAAGTGCTGTCTACTCATGGGTAAATCAAGGGTAGCCCCTCTGAAACGTGTTTCTATTCCTCGTCTCGAGTTAGTTGCTGCCGTACTCGCAGTAAAAATGAGTACCATGATTTCCCGTAAAGTGGACATCGCATTTAGCAAAGTGTATTTTTGGACCGATGCTTCGGTTGTTTTACGATATCTTCGTAATGCTGCTAAACGCTTTCTCCCATTTGTCGCTAGTCGTGTGGAATTATTGCACACCCTTACCGCGATTGAGCAGTGGAGGTATGTGCCTGGAGAATTAAATCCAGCCGACATTGCATCGCGTGGCATATCTCCGTATAATATTAAATGTGCTAATGTGTGGTTCGATGGACCATCCTTTTTGCGCAACACCGCGGAGTGGCCAGCACAGCCAGTGTTCGTAGCCGAGATCACTGAAGACGACCCGGAGGTGAAGAAAAATCCGAAGAGATGTTGTAGCCAGCAGGTTGGGGTAAAGACTGGCCTGTCCAAGCTGTTCGCGCGATACTCTTCTTTAAACAAGCTGCAGCGTGCTGTGGCATGGATATTACGTTTTAAAACCTACCTGAAGATGAAGACTGGAAGCGAATCAACACAAGTTGCCAAAGGCCCTTTGAACGTGTGTGAGCTTGATTACGCCCTCCTGTCAATTTTTCGGAGTGTACAGCAGCAGACTTTTCCCAAAATATTTTCCGTGTTGCCGAATCATGAAGACCCTACGGGTTCGAGGGAGATGGTGTCCGAAGAAGATCTGAAAGGGTGTGAGGATCTGCGGAAATTGCAAGCCCTCAGCCCATTTGTGGCCAGAGGAATAATACGAGTGGGTGGACGCCTCCGCAACGCTGCTCTGCCTTATGAAGCTAGGCATCCCGTTCTTCTTCCTTGCAATCATCCGGTGACAGACCTGGTAATTCGCCATCATCATCATAAGGAAGGACACATGGGGGTAAGCCATGTGTTGGCGGCCATTAATCAAACTGTGTGGATCGAGAAAGGAAGAGCTGCAGTTAAGAGAGTGTTGGATGCTTGTTTGTCTTGTCGTTTTTGGAAAGCAAGTTGCGGCAAGCAGCAGATGGGTGACCTGCCTGCCCACAGAGTGAAAGAGACTCCCCCGTTTAGAGTCATTGGGACGGACTTTATGGGCCCAGTGCTTGTTAGCATTGGGCGAAGTCGGGTCAAGCGTTATATTTGCATTTTTAACTGTTTGGCGACCCGGGCAGTGCACTTGGAGGTTGTTCCGGCCGTGGACTGTGACGGTTTTATACAAGCGTACAGGAGATTTTGTAATCGCAGAAACGTGACGCCAACGGACCTGTACAGTGATAACGGAGGTGCCTTTGTCGCGGCGGAGAAGGAGCTACGATCAGTTGCTTGGCACTTTAATCCGCCTCGTGCTTCGCATCAAGGAGGATTTTACGAAGTATTCTTCAAGATCTTTCGGAAAATTTTTCGGGCAGTGGTTTCGGAGGCAACGTTGGGGGAGTATGATTTGCTCACCTACGTGGCCGAAATCGAGAGAATTATTAATAACCGCCCAATTACGAGCCTTCCGTCGGACCCGGACGACTGGGCGGCGTTGACACCTAATGCCATTTTGACGGGGTCACTGGCCGATGACGCACCGCTTGGAGTCTTTTTGAAGGCTGATGGATATTGGCACTCGTGGAAAAAAACGCAGTACCTGGCTGACAAGTTCTGGTCTCAGTGGACCAAGCAGTACCTTCCTTTGCTGCAGCCCAAACAGAAGTGGTTCGGGGCTGTGAGTAACTACAAGCCAGGAGATTTAGTGTTGATGATGGATCAACCTTTGCCAAGAGGACAGTGGCCGAAGGCTGTTGTTGTAGATGTGATGCCGGACAAATCTGGGCTTGTTAGGAGAGTACGCGTGCGAACAGGGGACGGATCTGTTTTTACCAGAGACATTCGCAAGTTGTGCCTTCTTGAAGGAAGATTGGACTAGTGTGATCAGCTATTAATGGACATTCTAAGATAAAATTTCCCCATTGTTTTTTCTTGATGTTTGTTTATTCTTGTAGTGTTTTTAGTTGTGCTTGTTACAATTGGATGTGTGCTTTAAGTGTTTAAGTTCCTGTTTCTTAGCTTGAATAAGGCTTGACTGGGCGTCGCCTTATTGGGGTGGGGTATGTTAGGAACAGGAACTTACTTTGTCCATGCGATCCCTTTATATAAATTAATTTTATTTTCCTTTTCTTTTCTTTTGTTATCACTAGAGGTCATTCGCGAGTGACCTATAGCGTGCGCCTTGTTTGTTCACTCCCTTTTTGGATTGCGTGGCGCGAAGGTAGGAGATAAAATTCTTCTAAAATTGCTTAGCTAGAACTCCTTTGAATTGGTAAGTGTAATGACGTTATGTTCTTTCGTTTGATGTAACTGTTTGGTTTGGTCAAGTAAATTTTGGTCTGTTGAATTATTATATTTTGGTTTGACATTGTATGATTTAGTTGTTTTGTTAGCGGGAGATAGCAAGGAAGTTCGAGGCTAGGCGATCTAAGATCAATTTCCGACTTTAGCTTCTGGGCAATCCAAAAGCAGATATTCCGTCTAAGAATATTACAGCTAATAGTTACAAAAAAGGTTCAACAGTGAATGGAAACAGTTTAATTTAGATTGATTTTATTATACGAAGAAATCTATGTAGCTAAAGATTATGATTTAAGTTTCGTTTTTTGTTCAATAGCTATTTTCTTTTTGCATAAGTCAAAATAAATGCTTTAATTTTGAAGTTTCTTTCATTTACTCATTCACTCTTCCCAATCAGACCTGCTAAAAGCTGGAAATATGGAAAAAACAGCCATGGGTCTGTCAGACCCAGTGCCATCATTGATGTTACTTTATATAGCGCCAGCCCCGGAAGGTTAAATTGACCTATTACGCAATGCCAGTTCACTTAGACAAGGCAACTTCAAAACGCATACTGTTTGGCGGCATGTCTAGAAAATGTGAAGAAAAACTTCATTTTTAATATCATAATTATTCTAAATGATGCAACAATAATTACAATAGCATTGATAAATAATCTATATTAGGTAGGCCTACCAGTTAAATAGTTGACAAAAATTAAAAAAATCATTTACTTTTCGCTATAAAACAATTTTAATTTTTTTCATCAAATCTATAACTGTAAATAGGTCTCATCTGTCGGACAGCCGTTATTCTTACACTTTTTCGCGAAGACTCCTTAGGGAAAATTTTTCAGTTATTTTTTGGCTTTGACAGTTACCTTTCTGTTTGAGATCAATTTGAATTCAGGAAATTTTTGCATATTTTTTGAATGGTGACTTTTTTGGGATCAATATAAATTTGGAAAAATTTTGCGTTTTTTAAGCGATAATATTTTTTATGAAGATTGACTTGAAACCATGAGGTAATGCCGAAGGTTCTCGACCCAATACCCTTATGAAAAGCGAAAGTTCTCTCTGAAACTGAAAGGGTTCTTTTTATAGCTTGTTCTCGAAACGTTTCAGCACCTTTAACTGATTGTAAGGCCACAAAAATATAAAATTTACCAATCCTAACCTAATATACAGGGTGGGCCAGAAGTTAGGGGGCAATACCAAGAATGTAAGCTTACGTATTTATTTATTCAGTTTACTTAAGATATTGTACATGCTCACAATGGTTTACCCACACTTCATCACGCGACTGTTAATCACGGACATTAAAAACCACTAGACATTTAATCACGTAGACATTTAATTACGCAGACATTTAATCACGAAATTTCATCACTTAGACATTTTATCGCCACACAGATCATCACGTGGACACGTAAGGCCCTAACATGGACCTAACTCTAACCCTAACCCTAACCTTAACCCTAACCCTATCACACAAATAAATAATGTCATTATGATTTTTTTTCGCGTGATTAAGTGTCTATGTGATTAAATTTTTAAGTGATTAAACGTCTGGTGATTAAATGTCCGTGATTAACAGTCGGGTGAATAAATGCTAGATGATGAAATGTCTGTACACCGTTCACAATAATGTAATGAATATCAAATGATACTTTTATTTATAAATACTCAAACTGTCCACTATTTACTTCGATGCACTTCAAAACTATGTTCTCTATCGATGAACACACTTTGTGACCAAGCTCTGGAGTGATTGATTGAAAAGCGTTGGTTATTCTTTCTTTCAATTCTTCCAATGAACTTGGTTTGGTACTGTACGCAGTTTCCCTAATAACTTCCCAGAGGAAGAAGTCAGACGTGGTAAGATCGGGAGATCTTGGGGGCCACTCAAGTTCTCCCAGTCGGCCTAACCAACAATTACCAAAGTGTCAGACAAACACTTACGAGCCACATTTGCATAATGCACCGTGGCGCCATCATGCTGAAACCATCTTTCTTGAATATCAGGCCAATTTTCTACGTATAACGCGTTATGTGGAAGCCGTTTGCTGCCAACAAGTTACAATGCGGTATGCCATATTTTTAATTATATGAAGGATTACATATTCATAGATTTCAACAAGCTAAATTTAATAAAAACAACAGATATAAACTGTGTGAAACTGCCCCTTAACTTCTGGCCCACCCCGTATAAAACGCAATTCTGTGTGTCTGTCTGTTTTAACTCCTTTGAAACTGCGATAGGTACAAGCATCAAACTTAGCACGATTGATCACCACCCCGTGGTGAGTGTCATAAGAGTGTTGGTGACGTCATGATGACGTCACAATCAAACATTTTTTTTTGAAATTTGCATTACTTGACAGAGGACAACCCCTTTATGCTCAAACAAAAACCAGCTTCCAACTTACCACATTACACAATTTTTTATTTGTTTGGGGCGCTAAAATGACGTTGTAATCAACAGTTCATTGCAGAATCTGTTTTTTGTTTTTTCTCAAAAAGTACTGATCGCACAAACGCGATTAAACGTTCTTTTAGAAAATATTGATAGGGTGCTTTCGATAAAAACAGCTTTACAGCAATTAAAGCATATTTGACAATGCTACGAGCGATTCTTTAATAAAGCACTTTAAGCTCTATTTCGCTTGCACGCTTAAACTGGGCTCTATGATGTCATAATATGTTTCGCACGATTAACACAAATGTTCGCTACCAAAGATCATAATCTGAAGATGTTTTCAAAAATTGCAACCTTTTGCAAAATCACTTTATTAAAAAACTGATTTGTGACCTTATTTCTCAACTGATTTTCAAATTTTATTCAACCAATTAAAGGTTATTTCAAGGCAATTCCGATAGTTTGTAATATGTACAATTAATATTTGTTGTTATACTGAAAAAACTGAACTTTAAGACCTGTGAGTAACTTTTTACCCTCCCAAAAGTGGTAAGCTCAGTAAAAACAAATAATTTTAATACAACAACGTTATAGTAAGGTACTAACAATAACTGCCCTTTGAAATCTTAGGAAATTTGCTTTCCAGCACTGTGTGACTCCAATTACTTGAGGCTAAGAATCAGTTTATAATGTGTGATTAAAACTTGGTTGCCATACACCATGTTTCATTTTTAGTTAAACAATTATCCTATTTGACCAAACACACTCTGAAATTGTTAAACCAAAGTTAGTTCTATGATACATTTTGACTACTTTTCCTCACAAGCATGGTTCTTTTGCATTATCTGTCGACGTTTTCAAAAAGATTCATCAAAAACTGAAGTTTTTAATCGTTTATGAAATGTAGTCTATCGGTTCACTTCACTTTCATCCCGTGGGGATTGCCGTTGGGGCGCTGTAGATGACCAAATTTTTGGTGGGGTTCATCATGCAACGAATCTTAGGCTAAGACGCCTGGCGGAGCCCATCCCTTTCCAGGCCCGCCTCTAGCGGTTAAACACACCTAAATTTTGGTGCCTACATTTCACAAAACTATTTTACAAAACTGCAATTTCTAGAAAGACTCAGTCCTCTGGTACATTTTGTATTCTTTCTCGATGACATGGTTGTTTGGCATTATCAATCAAATTATTCAAAAGACCAATCGAAAAATGAAGTCTACAAACTTTAATATGTAGCCTACTCCAAGCAAAACACTTGGTGATCGCACAAAAAAAAGACCATGGGGTAAAAATGGTCCTTTCTTATCGTTTGCAACAAAATGTAAGTGTCGAGCTACATATGATCTAAATGTTGAAGCAATTGGGCAAGGCTGTTGCAGCTGCCAGCTGATTTGATGTTTTTAACCTCGGCATTATTAATGGGGCCTACCGCTACTGCTATAACTGAACTGTGAGTGCTTCATTTTGGGTTAGTTTGCTTTTTGCATGGCGGCGCTTATGCCAGGGCCAAGGAACATGCACGCAGTCAAGAGACGATACTTCAAGTTAATTCGCCTACGGTAGGGGTGGGCAAACTACGGCCCTCGAGAGCATTCTGTGCGGCCCGCGAACACTTTTTGAAAGTTTGCCATATTGAAAGAAATATGACTAGGGGAATACGTCAGAGCCATCAATTGCCCCCAATCACGCACATACCGTCTGCGAAAAGGCGATGACCTTTTTTTTTTTTTTTTTTTTGTAGAGACATCACCGTTTTCGCGCCCTGAGATACCACATTTCAAAGACATCTCGCAAAATTTTGAGCTATTGCACTTTCTTTTATGGCATGCAGCTATACGAGACAACAAGCCCTGGCCCTCGACCACTCCTTAAGTGGTCGATGCGGCCCTCCGGCTAAAAAGTTTGCCCACCCCTAGCCTACGGTGACGAAGAAGTGGTAAGTAGCAATCCTAATAATAATGGCTTAAAACGCATTGTGAGGTCATAACGTTAAATGACATCGCAATGTTTGCTACTACCTAGTAAAAACCGCAGTAGGCAGAAAAATTAATCGCTATCATTTCGATAGCGAGCATAAATGGTAAAGCCCATTACTAATATTTGTAATTGCAAGAATAGGCCTATCGGTACTAAGCACTAATCTTCATTTAAAAGTAGGGAGGTATGGATTAGGGGCAAAGTTAAATGTAACAAAATTCCAAATTTAAGAAAATATCAAAATTAAACAGCAATAGCATCAATCTGCAACACTGGTTGAAGAGAGAATGATTTTGTTTGAAAAGAGCTTAATAGGCGCTTATTGCAATAGCCTGTATGACTTAAAGGAAAGGAAGGGCCCCTTTTCATGCTATACCGGAATTAAAGCAAACAGCGCTGGCAAAAATCTTAATGTCACCGGTACTAATACGAAAGCGGGCCCATCAAATAGTCGAACATGCCTACCTCCAAACAACTCATTTGTTTATGGGTCAAAACAACCAGCATTTGGGCGACGCCATCAATTTTGGCTATGTTTCATCTTCCCCCTTACTCTTAAGAATTACGAATGATAGTTTGTGTCATCATTCTTTCTTTTTGAATACTTTCAGTCTTGATTAATACGCCAACATGATCACTAGTATACATGTACAGGAACTATGGCTTATATTTACTAAAACATTTCGTTGTGGCTCTAACAAATGTTTGTAGGGTGAAGCTGGCGCAGCTGCATTAATTGATACGGTTGGAATGGACACGGGTGATGGTATGCTCGCATAGGTATTCTACGGTAGTACAGTGAACCACAAACTTTGCGAATGTACGCTTTGAACATCGCGCCCGAGTACTTTAACTGTCTGTCCAGCGATTTACTAACCTTACAGACTAGCACGCATCTATTCAATGTCAAATACGTTTTAAGAGAGATCTTTTTTTACTAACATCTCCATGGCGCAGCGTGAGTGTTTCATAAGTAGAAAAAACTTCTCAGGTAACTACATGCTTTTTCTGCTTGTCAACTGGCCATTATGACAAAAGAAAAAAGGAGATTTTGTCAAGCAACCCGCCGGTGAAAAGGATAGACATTGCTCGATTGAACCAGAGATTGTACTAACTTCACAGCGCAACAAAAATAAGGTGCCATTTCAGTTAAAATACTGACTTGATAGAATTCACAGAAATTTGTATCACGAGTTTGCAATTTCGTTTTCGCAGCAATATATTTTGGTTACAACTATTCAGAACGAAATAGGTATTTTAAATTCAAATCGATTGAATAATCGGATTCAGAAGATTCGAACCTCTGAAATGCCATCTATAGCTGTAGTAGTATTGATTTGATTATATCATATATTATTTAAATTTTACAAAATAGTCAGGCTCGCGTAAAATCTAGTTAGGGAAATGTGGCCCACGGCACCGCATAAGTTTGACCACCCTGGTTTAAAGTGTTAAAAAAGTAACTCTAAAACAGGGGTTCCCAACCAGGGGTGCTCGCACCCCTAGGGGGTGCGAGATGGTCATTCAGATTTTTCAAAAATTTGTCACAGGTTTTTAACACTCTGAAGTGAAAAGAACGATCAACTCAGGTTTGATCTGAAAAAAAAAAAGGCGATAGCTGAAAATGCCACCAAACTTCACACCAGAGGGGTGATGACCTCTTTTTTTTTTTTTTTTTTTTTTTTTTTGGAGAACACCGCTGAATGTGGCCTTAATTTGACAAGTTATGAATGTTTGCGTGGCAGATGCGCAGTCAAATTAAGGCCACATTCAGCGGTGTTCTCCAAAAAAAAAAAAAAAAATAGAAAAAAAAAAAAGGTCATCACCCCTCTGGCGTGAAGTTTGGTGGCATTTTCAGCTATCGCCTTTTTTTTTTGGAGATCAAACCTGAGTTGATCGTTCTTTTCACCTCAGAGTGTTAGTGCATGGCCTTATTCTTCACATGTTAAAATACTATAGGGGTGCGAGAACATATTAAGATATTTTAGGGGTGCGAGAACATATTATAACAATATAGGGGTGCAGGCCATTAAAAAGGTTGGGAACCACTGCTCTAAAACAATGCTACAGAACGCATTACAAATTGAAGTCTGGAGTATGCTTAGGCCTATTGTTTCGTACAATTGCGGCAAAAAAAATTTCTCTCTATATATATTACTACCGGAAGAACAGTTAACCTAAGCTATAACTTAACTATGACTTGACTGTACGACTTAACTCAAATTGTATTGTATGCAAAGCAACGCATCAATTTACACACGGCTGTACTGATAGCTCTGCCTTTCAGCTCCTTGTGATTGGCACGTTTCAGGTCCTTATAACTTAGATTAATTATTATGATATCTGCTTAGTGTTAGTCTGCAAAAAACAACTATTTCCACGTGAGCTTTCTTCCTTGACGTAACAAGCTAAGCATGCAAGAGACCCGAGTATAAATCAGAGCGGCACGCTGATTGCACAACTCTAAAAGGTATGATTCGTGAAAAAAGTTGGTGTAACTGATGTAAAATTACATAGAATGCACATGCAGCAAAGCGCCATGGCGAGTTTGGCCCGAACTTTTTGGGAAACTCAAGCCCAAACCCGACCCGAAAGGCCCGGTCCGACTTACAAGTTTGCTCTGCTCTAGTATAACCTAACCAAATTAGTTCAGACCAAAAAATATATCTGGTCAACAACAAATAAAACTTTTGTAATGAAAACGTCGGTGATCAAGTTATTCTTTGCGAGATCTGCTGCGGGTTGCTTAGCTTTTTACAAAAAACAAATATATGTATAATATTTAGGTAGGAAAGCCCAAAACACAAACAAAAAGAACAAAAAAACAAGCTTAAAAAAATTAGAGCAAAAACCGTTTTTGCACGTTGCTGCTCTTGACTCCAATAAACCTATGCATTGCTGCGACAAGCGAGATAAATCGATTTCTGTAAACTAGTCGGTTGTAGGAACTGTGTTGGTAGGCTATAGTAGGCAGCGTTTAAAGTTCGCATGGAGCTCATGTTGACAACCTTCAAGTGGTGAGTCCTGCTACCCTACAAGTTTGTAGAGCGAATGTCAACGCCCGTAGACAGCAACCTTCTCCAGGGTGGTAAAAGGATAAATCCTCGTCCACGGAGAGCTGCGAGAAGAACCGACCCTGAGCACACGCCTTTTTCAAAGCAGGCAAACCCATCTGTCGTACGGGCCGGAGTGATAATAATGCAGCTAAATGTAGAAGGTCTCACTAAAACAAAATGTACAATCCTAGAACTTCTAATGGAAAAGTACAATCCAATAGCAATCCTTTTGCAACAAACTCATTTTCTGGACCTCTCTAAGCTTAAGATCTTATCAGGTTATAACCTGGCTACTTGCGCAAACAGCAGTACTCACGAAACAGCCACATTTAGGAAGAACTCCATCAGCTGGATCCCAATCAGTTCATCAAAAACTGATAGTGAAGTGGAATGGACAGTAAAGGAAATTGAAGGCACTACTGTAGTCAATGTGTACAAACCACCAAACACAAAACTACAAGATAATTTCATTCCTGCCTTTGCCTCTGCTTGTAGGTATGCTAGAGACTTCAATTCCCATTGCACCACCTGGAGCTACCAATCCACTAATCCAGATGGCGAAACATTTGAAATTTGGGCTTTAGCCACCTAAAGGGTTCATTGGAATACAATCTGTAAGACTTTTGAAATCCATAATCCGAAGGATTCTATTTTGGACTACTAGGACTCTCTGCAATAGATTGTTTGCAGCTGTACTCCATGCCAGAATTCCGTATTTAAGATGTGAGTAGGCAAACTATAATGCAGTTTAAATAGCGTTTTTTGTTTGCATAATGTCTCATTTTGGATAGGATTCTAGCTGCATTAGCAAGTTTGTTTACAACATGGCACACTTGTTCTTTCCAGGTCATTTTATTATTAATAAGTACTCCAAAAGATTTTATACAATCTGTGTTTGAAAGTTTATGCCCACCAACTTGAAGTTGAAAGTTTTGTAGTGAAACCCTCTTTTGTTTGGGAGCAGAGATAAAGTAGGTGCTTTTTTATAATTCAAAGACACGATGGTGTAGTGGTTAGAGCGTCTGCTTCGCAGTCGGTAGACTAGGGGTTCATTCCCATTGTCGAGTCATACCAAAAGACTTTAAAAAATGATATCCACAGCTTCCCTGCTTGGCGCTCGGCATTTATGGGAGATTGTGGAAAACAAGCCGGCAAGTTCGCTTGTTGTGTCTTTGGGCAAGGCACTTAACGGGACGCCCCCGCCTTTATGTGGGAGACAGGTGGCCCAGATATCTCAGAAATGGCAACTCCCAAGCAAGTGCGGACTTCCCGTCCAAAATATAGCGATACAATTCGCTTTCTCGTGAATGGAGGATAAATATGAACCATACAAATACAAAAATACAAACAATTGTATTGCAGCCAGTCATTGATGATGCTGAGTTCATGATTACCTATGCTTGAAGGTTGTTGTGGTTTTTATTTTTAAGTATTAGAGCCGCCGTGATGTAGTGATATTGCTGCGGGCTTAGGAACGAAAGGTCTTGAGTTCACATCTCTATAAAAACACCACTGGTATTCGTCATGAAAGGGCACCCGGAATGTAAAGTGTTACGATGCTCCAGCAAAAAGTCTGGTTCGAAAGCGAGTGTGCAGTGGTAGACATTCGTTAAATCAGCACGTCTGAACCTGCAAAACGCGAGAAAAAGACTTAAAATTGACTTTGACTCGACAGTGTCATCTGCAAATAAATTAACATGAAATGTGGTGTGTAGTGGTAGATTTTTAACATAAAATGAAAACAGTAAAGATCCAAGTGTTAAACCCTGCGGTACACCACCCACGATAGTATTCATTTGAGATTTTATATTATTGCAAACAGTAAACTGCTTGCGATTTTGTAGATAGCTTGTCAAAAGTTTGTGCATATTGCCTCTAATTCCATAATTATGGAGCTTATCCAAAAGAATTCTATGATTTACAGTATCAAAAGCCTTGGAAAGATCCAAAAAAATACAGCAAGTAAAATACCCATCATCTAAATTATTTTGTAACATATTTCGAAGATCTGTTATGGCCATTTAAGCTTAATATCCTTGACGAAATCCAAATTGTTGCTGCGTGATGAGTTTATGAGTGGTAAAAAAACTTTCAAGTCTAAAATATAGCAACTTTTCAAAGATTTTTGAAACAGTTGATAATATCGAGATTGGTCTGCTGTTGTTAACTATATCTTTGCGACCAGATTTAGGTATAGGAATTACTTTTGTATGCTTTAATATAAAAGGAAAATCCTCTTTGTCGTAGCAACCATTAAATATTTCACTCAAAAATGGTGAAATTATAGGTGCCAGTAATTTGTAGAATTTTTTTGGTATGTTTTCAGGCCTATTAGCTTTTGATGAGTCAAGTTGTTGAAGCTATAAAAGAACTTCTTCCGAACGTATGGGATCGTAACAGAATAATTTCTTGTTGTGCTTGTTGTGTTGAACTTTTTTAATTGCGTAGTTGGTATTTTAGCATCCATTGATGGCCCAACATTTGTGAAGTAGTTATTTCGTATATTACAGATTTCCGTATTTTCACTTACTAGTCTATTGTTTACATCTGTAATTGTAGATAAAACTTTGTTTATTTTTTTGTGCCCAAGTATTTCATTAATAATTTTCCACTCTTTAGATTCATCTTGTTATTGTCCATCAAAGACAATGCCAGATTGTCTTTCTATTTCTCTCATGATGTCATCGCTAAATAAAAAAGATACCTCTCGCCAAAGCACATCCCTCTATGACTCCTTTTTTGACTTTCACCCACTCTCCAGCTCATCTTCAACACTGAAGTCAGCAAGTTAATTTCAAAATAAGTTTTTGGTGACTTTGAGATCCGTGCCATCTATGTTGAGTTGCTTCAGTCATTTGATTGGGTCTTCATGATGATGTCATCAAAGGTTTTATAGTTTATGAAACACAGATATATGTATTACTCTACTTTATTGCTTTTTTTTGCTATGATTCTAAGTGCGTAAAATGCATGCATTGTGCTCTTCCACTCTTCAAATTCAATCTCTTCTTCAGCGACTTCTGATCTGATCTTTCCTATTCTCATCATGATTACTCTTATTAGAAGTTTAACTACTTGACTCTTGAGGCTAATGTTTCGATGCTGTTCACACTCCGTAGCTCGTAATGTCTTTGGGATGAAAACAAATATGGAGTTTTTCATATCATCTGGGATATAGTAATTCTGATAGATATGATTTCATTCATCAGTGTCGTGCTCCATTCCCATGTTTACCAAACCTTCCATCATTTGTGTTGTCATTCAATCTGATCCTCCTGCTTTTTCTCTTTTCATCTTCTTTAGCACACGTTTCACCTCTTTTTTCATTATTTCTAGACCTTCTTCAATACATTCTGTAAAAAAGTCTTCCCACCTGTAGCTGTTATAGAGGTATTAGATATACAGGGTGGGCCGTAAATAACGCACCAAAGATTTAAAATAAATTGTGATGTGAAATAATGTAAATATCTTTCTTTGGGTATCTGTTAAATTTAATTTCAATATCAGTTACTATAACTGTTAAATTTAATTTCAATTCAATTTAATTTAATTTCAAGCCCAAAACGTTTGTTATTATTATCTGAATTGTTTTATATGCTTTGGTGCGTTATTTATGGCCCACCCTGTATTACACCTATCTCTTTCGGAGGTTATCTTTTTCGATTATCATTTCCCCATCCTTTGACTGAATGTAACAAAGAAACTGTGACGTTTTCCTTCCAAGCAGCTCTTTCATTTTTTATGTACTTCCTTTAGATCTGTTCTGTGAAATAGCTCCAAGGCTATACACTTTTTATTAAGCCAATTTTCTTTGGTCTTCTATCATTCTTCTTATCTGCTGAATGATTTCCCAATAACAGATGCTGTCTTTTTGCTATTTCTTATCAATTTTTTTTATATCTCTTTAATCATCCATTTCTGTTTTGGTTTCTTTTCTGTTGAGCTGCAGGCTTTTTTTGTAGCCAAAGTCATACCTTTTTCGAAGTATTCCATTTTTTGTCTACGTCTTTTACCTCTGCGAGCGCTTGGTAACTGTTACGTATTTCCGAGATATATTCCTCTTTACTTTTTACCTTTGCTTTCAGCTTTTCGAAGTCCAACTTACTTTTTTGTCTATCTTTTCTTAATTTCTTGAGTTTTAATTGTTTTTTGCCAAAGCGGGTTTTGATTGCTTTCACAATCCACTCCTGGGTATCTTTGTCATAAATTCAACATATTTCTGTATTTTTTATTGGTTAATTTGTAATCAGCTTGGCTTTTGGCTTGTTTTCCAGTAATGTTACATGTCTATTTTTTTTTGCGTGGGGACCGCTAAGCCAGGTGTTAACGATTATTGAATTTTTCTGCTGTGCCCATTCAACCAGGTTTTCTTCTTTCTCACATCTAGTTCCAAATCCATATTGTCTAGTAATGTTTACTTGTATTCCTTCCCCTACTTGGGCACGAAAGTCACCCAGGATGATGACACTGTCCTGTGACTTGCATTATTTTATAGCTCTTTCGATTAGCCGTTTTATAGTTCTTACAAAACAAATCTAGATTTAGAATAAGGTAAAAATTAACTTTACAAATTGTTGCAGATATTGCCAAAACTAAGGCGAATTAAAGATGTAATTTATAGATAAAAGCTTATCTTGTAAATAAGAACAACGTTATTTTCAAAGGCGTAAATAACAAAGAACAATCTTAGAAATGAGGACGGTATGCAAGCCCTCTTTATAGTAAATGCGAAAGACCCGAGGTAATTGTAATGGTTTGATTCAAATTCAGTTTCAATTTTTCAGAAATAATTGCTCCAGATTTTTTGTATTTTAAAAATTATTCACCAACTTACTGTTAAAAAAGATAAAAAATCCATCTTGTAATTCTTCCAAGAAATAAATGATTAAAAATCACTCCTTGCGTAAAAATTTGCAAATTTTACAGAATGCATTGTTGTATTAATCAGGTTAAGTTGCAGCGTGATCTTATATAATGAAAAGTATTAAAAATTGAATTCACCGGTAAAACCATCAATGCAAATATCTTTCTTGATAAACACCGTCATGTTTTAGCAAAATTAAGTTCTTTTTAATCTCGACAAGTTGCAATGGAGCAAAACTCCCTCCATCACTTAACAGCTAGTTTTTTTTAAACTCTGATGCTTGAAGTTTCCAGGAATCAAAACACTGACCAATCAAATAAAAAAGTTAAAACTCTTCTTCGTCTCTTGCAATGACGAAATCGATCAAACATAAACTAAGGAAAACATTTCAAAATTTAATAAAAGCTGCAGCTCCTTCAAATTGCAAGTATGGTAACAAATCACAAATATGTAATTTACATTTGGCAAATACGTAGCAAAATTTTTACAGTACTCAATAGTCAATATACAGGTTAAAACTTGAGTGAAAAACTTCTGTAGGTCTTGTCAAGTAGCTCTTTATGCTTTGTAGCCCACCAACATAAAGATCAAAATAGGCGAATAACTTTGATGTTGTGTTAGCATTGGGTTCAATATGTGGCCTAAAACGCACAAGATCAAAACACGCTTTCTATCGACACAGCATACCAAAATAGTTTTCCGCTGTCAACATATTATTTTTTTTTCTACGTCTTGGGCTATATGTTAAGCCAAAAGTTGGCAGCAGCTCTAAGTAATACAAAATTTTATTTTACTTGAGAGATTTATCTATAATTGGAAATCGCGTTTTTCTGATCAGCCTACAAAAGTTTCCCAAATTCCTATGGAGTTTCTCCTCTGTCTTCAACTTCTTAGTGATCATGGTTGTCATTTGACATAGAAAGAGGTGCTATTCCAATTGTGAGGATTGTTGAAAAAAAGAAGTAAACCAAGAAAAAGTAAAAACAAAATCTGAAAAATATTGAAGCAGCTTTAAGCATATTTTTGGATTTATACCAACAAATTTATATAGCAAACTTAAGAGTGTTCCGAAAGTTTTTAATGTTTTAAAATCTTCACAAAACAAAAAATAGTTAGAATTTTACACCGTTTTAATCGGAAAATTTTGTAATTTTGAAATCTCGCATCCAGAAAAACAATGTTTTATGCAAACTTTTTGTTGTGTTTTCTTGCAACAAAACAACCAGATAATCATGGGGATGTAACTAGCTTAAAACTCATTACAAGTATACTATTTAGTTCACTTCTATTTACAATCTCATTATTTTATCGAAACGTGACTACACACAAAAGATCATAAATGTAGCTGTTATGTATAAATGAGTGTTATATTATCACAACACTTTTATATTTCACAATTTCAGTGTAGCTCGCATTTGGTTTGCGCAGGTATTAATGCGAATACCAAAGTTCTCAATAACGCAGCGACATACTCGTATATGTCAGTTTCAACACCTTGTGCGTCTGACGCAACAGATCGAAGGAGCAAGAATTATTTTTGCACATTTCTCCTTTAGAAGTTTACCAGAAAAAAAAGTCAAGAAGCGCACGATCTGTATTGTGCGAAGACGACTTAACCTTTGCCTGCAAGCTCCAAATTTTGTTTCCAAACATTTTGTTCAAATCTGCAATAGTCTTGTGTGCGGTATGGGAAGTTGCACTATCCTGTTGAAATCATAAAGATCTCTTTTTGAGTGGTGTGCACAGTTGATTAGGGTCCTAGCCAATGCGATCCAACACTTTCCAGTTGCGCTCTCCAGCAACTGTCACAGTTTCCTCTATTTTGCTTTCAAATCAGTGTGGTCCCAACGTTTCTTTCTTCGCATTCAATGCATTCAGAGCAGTCGCTTTTGAACACCTTAAAAATTTGGCATTGATCTCTTCAGGTGTCACTTCTCAAGAAACCACTACCATAATGTTTCAAAGCACCATTCAACTGAAAGTGACTTCCATTGGGAATCCAAATGCTGATTTATTGTTCTGGTATGTTAAACGTTTCAAAACGCCTCTGCCACTCTAAGTCAATATAAGCTTGAGGCATTAGTGTTTCTGTATGGAAATTTACTCAGATCCTTTTTCACGGCACATTAAACTATTGTTACTGACATCGCAAGCTCTTGGTTTCTTCTGAGTGACTTTTTTGGACACTGATGAACAAAGGCGTTGGCAGTGTTTACGGTTCCAATTTATCTTACAATGGTTAGTGTATGGCAGTGCTTACGTTTTCAATGTATCTTACAATTGTTGGTGTATCAATTACCCTCTTTCAGCCAAGAATTTTTGTATAATGTGTTGGATGAATATCCCTAAACATAATGCGCTTAAAATTTTCTGGCATAACTTAGATGAACTGTCGAGTAGCATTTCGACTAAAACCACCATTTGACGAATTAGCTGTTTTGCTACTTACATTAGGCCAAAGGTGCCAAGGCGCAATTCTTGGGCCAAATGCGGCCACACAAAAACTTTTGCGTCTCGCGACTGGTCTCATTAAAACTGCTTGCAACAAAATTCAAATTTAGAATGTTGATCCCCAACAAAAAAGGTCTGGACAAACGATCACATATGCCATCAAAACAATTGCCTTCACAAAAAATGAAGAAAAGAAGTCATAACCCTGGCAGCGACTAATAAACATTGACTTCAAGCATCCAAACTCAAAAAATAGCTTTTGTGCTGCCCGTTAAGACTATAGAATAGTGAAATACAAACCAAACAATGAAAATTCTCGACACCCTGGAATAGACCATGTTTAATTAATGATAATGCAATTTCTACAATATCATATCATTGTGCATTTATAATATAATCTGAAAACAGACAAAAAAAGCATTAGATTAAACATTTTAGAGATTTTCTAAAATCTCAAAGAATTATTTAATACCTTGTGTGTGGTTTTCAGAATAGAAAAATTTTGAAATTTTATAGATCTACTATAAAAACTCACGCAACCTATTGAGCAAACTGTACAAAATTTTCAAGATCATTTTTTTGCAAGCCCTTCTGCTCGATTCGCAATAGAATGTAAAAAATGCTAATAGGAGACACATAATTTATGGTTAATTCGGAGCTTTCTTGCCATCAGCTTGAAAATTAAATATAAAGCAGTTTTCCTTGTGGTAGTTAAGATTTCATGCAATACAACTTTTAATCTTTTTAGTAATGATAGTAGCATATTACGGGCATTTTATAAAATTTTATTCCTTTTCCCATTACTTGTCAAGTACTGTGGCTGCAAATTTCCATTCTAAAGCTGTTATTTCATCTCTGTCGTCATAATGCATGCGATTGGTCACAAATCGAACTTCTTGCAACAGCGAATGCATTTCCCTGAAAGCAATTAAGAAATAAATAAAACAAAAAATAAAAGATACAATGAACCTCGCACACAACGGACGCATATGTAACGGGTGACCGTATATGTGGGATGAAAATTTTAGTGCGGATGGCCTACTATTTTTTGTAGCTCATTTCAATTTCGCCCAAAAGGGATCCGTTAGCGAGGAAAATTGATAAATTCTCCAGTCTCTTTGAGATATAACAGTCTAAAAATCTCGTTTATAACGGATCCATTTATCAAAGCAATAAATCAAATGTTGACAGTATGGTTGCTATTTGAATTTTTTTTTGCAGTCATCATATGACTGCATAAGACAATTCACTCTCTCAATGGACAACACTTGTGCAACTGAGGACGCCCTACGTTTGATCGCCAAATTAGAGCACAAACTGATGAAGGAAAAATCATTGAGAATAGAGCAAGTTGTAATCACTCAGTATTTTTGTCCTGAAGACCTGCAAAACTACATTATACCGTAGTTATCAAGGTACCGTAGTCTTTGCGTTTCTTGCCAGTTTACAGTATTTGGCTATACTGTACAGTACTCAATAAAGTAATTAACCTTACTCTCAATTGTATAGAATAGGGATGGCAAAACTGCGGCTCTTTAAGTCCTTGACTGCGGCTCTTTTGACCCTTGTTGTATTTGTGTACAATGATGTTGTGTAAGGCTGTGCCACCTGCTGTGGCCACATTGAATTTTGGGGGCGGTGGAAGAGTACAAATTCCTGATTTCGTGCTTTGAAAATGATGGTCTCCAATAAAAATGGTCATCACCTTCTATCTGGAGGGAAAATGCGTCCATTCAAACAAACTAAAGGTTGCGTAGCGACTCTTTCGATGATGGCCTCAATCGTTTTGGCTCTTTACCCGGCAAGTGTGGCCATTCCTGGTATAAACGTTTTACCATGTTACGGAAGATGTTACAATCATACCCGCTTTCCTCTACAGCATCGTCTAATTGTGCGTACTTGTTTGCAAAACGTGATAATAGAATGACTAAAATACATTGCTTCTGACTGGAATATGCCTTAAAATTAACTTAGCAGCACCCAACGCTGCATATACGGGCCTAGTGAACCTGCATGGTGTGCCTAGGGTTTATTTTGTAGCGTATATAATGAATTTTGCATATAACATAAATATCACGGGTCCCGACTTGTCCGTTTTATACAAGGTCTACTGTATATCTTGATATTCTTAGAAGTACATTAAAATAGTATGTATGTAGTGCATATTTTCGATTAAGCTGCATTGCTATGATAGATTTTTGATTGATATAAGCAATAAAATAATCGGCTTAACATCTTACTTTCTAGCATCTGAAAGAACTGCTTTTTCAGGGTTTTCCTGACTTTTTTGTTTCTTCCATCCTTTTACTTCGTTTTCCATCTAAATCAATTTACAATGAAAATGCTACGAATTTAAAACAAAAGATTTTTTACTTGTTTTTTTGAGTGCCTTAAACTTTACCACAGGGATAACCTATGCAAAGTTTTCAAATTTGTAACCAAACAAAAATTTTGAATTTTATCTCATCGGTTCCCAACCACTGGGAGCTTTGAGTCCCCCTAAAGACCGTTGAAACCAACTCATAATCCTGCTTTTGTCTCATTCGTCCCCAGGAGTGGACTTGCAGGATGGACATTATGTGAGGTGGACATGCCTGCATTAATAGTATGTTCGCATGCTGAAACAGACCTGTTTTCTAGCTAGCCTGTAATTGCAGTATCAAGCAATGTGGCAAATACGACCAGCTCTTTTATTGGCCCACTAGTCATTAGCATTACAAGATCCGTTGTACCCCCAGTAGAGATTAAAGCTTGTTAAACTTAGCATTCAGAAAGTGTTGGCTAATGGCAAAGCTTTGACGACCTGCATTATCACATTCCTACACTTAGCTTAACTTGCAGTTTCAGCTAATCCTTTTAGTCTCAAAGCAGGAAATTTATCTTCACAACATTTCAAGCAATGACAATGTCTCTTAGGTCCCACACTTACCCTATCTTTATTACAGTCGTATGAGAATCCAAAAATGATAGAACTTTTTTTACAGCTTTTAGTCATTTAAACAAATATTAGGAAAAGAAACTTATTAAATATAGCAAAGTAATGGTAACAAACAAAATACAATTAAGGTTTTTGTTCATTCACGGGAATTTTATCAGGGCAAACTAGCTAAAACGCAAAAACCTAAAATAAGTTTTGTTTGCAGGTCGATTTTGCTGTGCAATTAATAAAAAAAGTTATATGTAACTTTTTGTGTGTGAGCTAGTTTGTTCTGATGAAATTGTTCTCAGGAAATGAAAAGCCTAGGTGCTTTATATTTGGTACACTCAATTTTGTTGTGTTAAAAAATTTCTTTTCCTTAATTTGTTTGATTACTAAAAGCTACTGTCTTACAGCAACAAAGAAATTAATAATGAGATCATTTCTATATGCCAAAATTTCTAGGTCTTACGGGCTGAACAACGATCAGAATGGGATTTGAACTCATATGGTTGCCGATAAGTCGAACATCAGTCATTGACTTTTAGGTATAGAGCACGCTAAACCAGAGTCATCGTATGATTCACTGCATCCCCAAAAGGCTGCTTTGAATTGCCATTCAGGCAATTTGGCTAATTCGGCAGTTTAAATTAGCGGGGCTCCCTGCATTCGATTCCCAGCACTATTCATTAGATTTCGAAATTTTATGATTGACAAGTATCTATAATGTTAAGTTTTATGATACAGTATCTGCGATATCAATAAATTGTTATCAATTCTACATAATTTGGTAGAACGCTAGTTATGCTGTTTCATGTAACTGCTTGTAGCACCAGCTATTCAGGATTTATTTTGAAATGTTATTTGTTTGGCCCGTAAAAGTCACTGTAGTCAAATATTTTGGTGGTACAGAAAGTTGTCAAACCGAAAACAGTGGAAAGACTACATTGCTGTTGGGTGTGTTTAAGAAGTTACGAAATTATAAAAAGTCATATCTTCTGCTTTAGGTCATAAATATGACTTTTTCGTTTTTACCTTAAAATGCAGAGGCTAAACCCTAGTACCTACGTAGATGGAATTTAAACAGCTTATGGAGACATCAAAATTTGATTGTTTGTGGATAAGAAGAGATCAATGAGAGTTCTAAGGCCAAGTTTCACGAAATATTGGAAGCAAAATTTTCATTATTTGCTGTAGTTTAACATCGCTTACTGTTTAATGTTGATTTTGCATCGCGACATCGTCTTGATGCAGTGTTTTCAACACAATTTGTCTTTGAATATCATAAACAATTGCACTACGTCAGCTGTGCTAAAATCGTATGAGCCAAGGATACTTGTCGACCTCAAACTTTGCCTCTCACTATTCAGTAGCTCGTAGTGACTAGTGCTTCTTTCAGACAGAAATTTTGCAGCTGCCAGCATTGCATACGACATGAAATTGTACTTGATTGCTTATTAATTAGATGCACCAAAAATTTAAATATCTGTAGTGATTTTTTAATGATATAGAATTGTTTTTTTCGTTGTTCGAGTACATTTTTGTTCAAAATACACGGATGAACTTAAATCAAGTGGTTAATAAAGTAGATCAACATGACTTCGATGTTCCAAAAAAGTGTCAAAAATAGCCACATATTTCAAAAAATTAGAATGATTTTTTTCTATTGCTTAGGTAAAGAAAATTGCCCTAGCTATTTCTTTTGATCCAGCAATCAATTTTCAAGTTTAAAACACATACGAGATGACCATTAGTTTCAAATAGAGCACATGGTTTAAAAAAACTTACTGTTGATATCCTAGCGATTTAATTTCATCACTTCACAACCGCAAAATACCTCTATTACAGGATTTCCGTCTTTTTTTCCGTTAACAGTTTCATTTATAACGATAGGGTTGTCCAAGAATCGTCGCCGATAACTATTTTTTCCAGGTTTTTTTATTCTTAAAATGGCTGGAAGAGCCCATAAAAACACCAGTCTTATCTGCAGAACAATACAAGCTACTTAAACTAAGAAGATATTCTGTTAACAAAAAACCTTTCACAGTAATGTAATCAAAAACGTAGTCTCTAGAGAGGAAGTTAAAAGACATAGTATAGACCTGAAAAATGTTAGTAAGGTATACTGCGTGTGGTGTTTGCAGGTTGTGTCATAATGGGCTTTCTTTGTATACATGAAAAACACCAGATTCAATTCGGGGACATTTTTGCACAAAAATGGTCTGCTATATGGCAGAGCATAAGTTTAGCCTTCAAAAGGGCCCGCGCCAATAAAAAGATTTGAGGCCTATGGTAGAGAAATTTGACTTAGAATGTCAAATACTGCTACGCTGCAAAAAGTAATATGCCTTCTGACATAACTTGGCTCGTACAACAAAACTGAGAAACGATATATGCTGAACCTGAGCAACAACAAAAATTTGGTAATAATACTTACATATTTTGGCATTTCGTTAGCATTTGCTGCATTTGTATGATGAAAATTTAATGATACCACTGTTGCTACTATCGACGCAGCCACCATGATTATGCTTAACGCGAAGTATTCCACTGCAGAAAATGTAAAAGGAGATTAACATTTTGATAGTTCAATAACCAAAAATATGCCTTGGGTAAGCATGTTCCTATTTAGCATTTTTGAATGCAAAAACTTCTTCAAAGATTTAGATTAGGGTGTCAAATTATATGTACACTGATACTTTTGAATTTCTCTAGTTTATTTAAGCTCAAGGAATTTGTTTGTTGACTTCAGTAAACGATTAAGTTTTTCTTACTTCTTTCAAAAGCATTTTTTGGCAACGACACATAAAAATTCTTGAAAGCACATTTAGTCATATTCAAACACACCAGTAATGATCTCTTTTATTTTTAGAGTGATGTATTTTTGAACATCATTTCTCTGTTACATTAGAGATATTTAAAAGTATCACGACTGAATCTCACCTAAAAGTGGTATCTCATCCGAAGGGGGAAGATTGTCTGCCACCATTTGTAAAAACACGACTAGGGCAAGAAGAATTGTAATACCTGTCAGAATTAAGCATTTTATTTTTGATGTATACAAGTTGAGTGGAACAAAACTAATTTTCTTACTTAATGTAATTCTTTCACCAGCATCGGCCGGCAAAATAAACACAAGAATTGTGAGTGAACAAATCAAAACACAAGGCAATATGAGATTAAATCCGAAAAACAACACTCTTCTTCTGATGTGGATGGTGAAAGTGATGTCGACAAACGGGTGATTGGGACAGCATTGATAAGTGAAAGAGTGTCGTTCCCCAGTCATAGCTACAAAAGAATTACACTTTTAACCCTGGTCTACATTGAAGCCAACCGTGGCTTAACTCTTTGTTTTGTTGTGCTCGGTGGCGAACCACGGATGTTTTGTGATAGAGCAAAAATATAATAAACAAAGAGTGGCAGGATGCTTGGCCTCAGTGTAAGCCACGCTTTAAAACAAATGCGTACATCGAAGCGCGGGACCATTCGCTATTACACATATTTAAAATTGTTTTCAAGATGGTGTTATCACGGCAGTTCTCTTTGGTACGAGGAGCATTAAAAGCGTGTAAGTAGCTGCTTTTCAAATCTTAAAGCAAGTTATCTCGCTGTTTGTTTATTTAAAACAACTTTTTCTTGGCTATCGTAATAAATAACTTTTATCTCACTTAACAAATCGAAGCAATAAAAGGGCATATCAAAGGGTCATATTATTTTCTTACGCGCTTGCACGCAAGGCAGCCAGTAGATAAACTGAAAATGTCTTCCTAATGATTGTTGTAGTACAGCGTCGGGCGTGATTGGCCCGTCCGAAGCGGAAGTGGCAGTTCAGCGCATGTGAAATGTTCTGCCAAGCGAAGTAGCGGCGACCTCTCCGGAACTAAAGCCTGGGTAAGTAAGTATGGAGGGCATATTGTCACCCATGCACCAAACCTCCCCCTCTCCGTGACATTGAAAAAGCAAGCGTCAATTACACATGTTCTTGTGCTGTCGCAGTTGCTGCAAGAACGTTGGTGCATCTTTGTCTGCCCAATTTAATGTCAAGTCAGTCAAAACTTTTTTAAGGATGATAGTTCCTCACCTAAAAATTCCCATTCTCCACTTGCCGTGTATGAATCAACCGCCGCGTTTTTGTCTTTTAAAATCAAGTCAACCTAAAACAAAAGTAAAGGAATTAGTTGCAAATGACGTTTTATAGGACACTGGCACTCGAAATTCAAATGCTGTTGTGCTCCATTAAAACTTTGGTTTAAAAGCGAGTAGATAGTGGCAGACCCACATTGAAGCAGGGTGTCTAAAGCTCTGCCAAATAAAAAGAAAAAATGACATAAAAACTAGCTCAATACCAGTCCTCCGTGGTATGTCCAAGTTCCAAACTTGATTTGGCATCGTTGTTCGTCGAAAGGAAAATATAAGATGTTAACACGACAGGTGGTCTTGAAAAGTCCTGGAGGAAGCCATTCAACTGTTCCGTCGTTTTTAAGTATTACATTAGTTTTCAACATTTGATCAAAAGTGTCAGAAGCGCTGAAAGTTTGCGTAAAATTGTTAGAAGATTACTGATAGTTAATGGCATCTCTAGATTGCCTGTCACGTTTAAAAAGGATCATCTCTAACTACTAAAGTGAAAGCTTCTGTCAACCATTGTTCATGTTTGTTTATCTCCATTCACGAAAAAGCAAATTGCATTGCTATATTTTGGACGGGACGTCCGAACTCACTTGGGAGTTGCCATTTTTCGAGGTGTCTGGGTCACCTCTGTCTTTCACATAAAGGTGAGGGCGTCTTGTCAAGTTCCTTGCCCAAGGACACAACAAGCGAACTTGCCGGCTTGTTATCCACAACCTTCCCTAAATGCCGAGCGCCAAGCAGGAAAGCCGTGGATACTCTTTTTTAAAGTCTTTTGGTATGACTCGACAAGGGGAATGAACACCAGGTCCACCGGCTGCGAAGCAGACGCTCTAGTCTCTATACCATCGCGTCGGCTCTAACCATTACATCAGCCATGAATGACACATAACCTTTTTGAGGGATGAGTCTGCCACAGTGTCGCCGCCTGAAAAATGTCATCCTGGGTGAACTCCACCGATGACGTCACTGTTAATCGTAGGCCACTAGCAAAGGAGCTTACTAATCAAAAAGTTTTCAACTTTTATTGATATTTGTGCTGTATCCTCTCTCTGAACTGTTTCGAGATATCCTAGGTTCTCTTAAAATTGATAACTAAGGATCTTTTGATTAGCCTCAGCTATAATCAGGATTACCGTTTCGAGCTTATTTCTAAAATTTGTTTTTGTTTTTAGGAAAGTTGCCTTAAAAAATATCAATGGGTCTATTTTTAAGAAACGGGCTTATTTTTGAGGTACGTGCTCAATTTATCTCAAAAATCGTTTTTGTCTAGAATTTTATTACCGATGAGCACCTCTTAAAAACTTCAATTGTATGAAGTCGATCCAAGAAAGTACTCGACGTAGGAATGGGTAAAATTAAATTTTATTCATTAGATTTTAGAAATTTATCAAGTTAAGCTCTCTCAAAAAATATAAAGCCTCTTACTTGATAAGGGGTGAAAGCGTTGTTTTTGTAGAAACTAGTGCCCATTGCACAACAACGCGCTAGTGTTTTGGTCTGGGCAGATGGCAACCTAGATCCTAGGCTGTAGATGACAATGACGGCTTGAAATGATAGATTTGAGTGAGAGATGCGACACAATTTTTGAGAACAGAATTTTTTTTGTTTAATGTTATAAAAGTAAAGAAGTTAAGGTGTTTTAACATAACTTGTTGTTTCGTTGACGGTTTAACATATGGATGAGTACATTAAAAGAAAATTCAATTGGTAGATTTGTTATCAATATCGTATAGACGACGCACGTGTTTGATAAAAGTTTTGTAAAAAATTGTGTAGATATTTTTTTGACATAGCTCCAAGGAACTTCTCGATATGTTTCTCTAGGGGTTCATATTAGAATGATACTTAAAAATTGCAAAAAATTTATACATATAGTAAAAGGTATTTTAAACTGATTTCATTGGAAGATGGAGAATTTTACAAAGATAACATAATGCTTATTATTATGCTTTTAAAACTTTAACTTATGGAATCAGAACCATTTATTGGAAAGGGGTTTGTGTTGCACAGTTTTTCCCTAGAGGAGGCAAAAATGATATTATAGGCCTCGCCGATACATTTAGAAGCGTGCCACAAGTTTACCAACTGTATCGTAGCAACTGATGCTACATCATCTTCACATTATTTACAGATCTATTGCGACACTTTGTGTTAAAAGAATACAATTCGACAGGTTGTGTTGACGCTACATATTAACTAGTTCACGGAACCGCGTCAACTTCAATGACATTAAAATTTTGCATTGAAATTAAGATTATCAAAAAATTATGTCTTTGAAAATTAGCGATGAACACGATTGATAAAAGCCGTCAAATTGACAGCATAAGCGGACAAGGTAATGGCCTTAACTTTTGCCTACTAATATCTTTTGACTAATTAATGAAGCAGTTCTAAAGTATTAGGTGGCATAAACAAAAGATCTTTTATTCAATACTTATTTGCTCTTTACAAATAAAAACTAATTTACACTGCAAGATGCTTGTTCAAAGCTATAAATTTTACATTAGCTTGACCAGAGCAAATAAATTAAAACCTGATAATTTCCCCTAGGAATTCATCAGAGCTACTTCTATAATTTTGTATTAAAGGTTAAGCTGTGAAGCTGAGACCAAAATCATGCCAAAAATCCGTAAAGTAGATGATGAACTTCTTACAACTCTCTTAAAATATACACAATATATGTATATATGCAACATCACTAGCTTATTTAGAAGGATTCTTGTGCCGTCCCTCCATTTGGCCTTTACAACAAAAGAAAAAAAATGCTTACTTTGCGTTTACTGAAAAAATCAGCCGGTTGGGTTACGTTCTCCAATCTTTTTCAAAACTTTTCTGTAAGCGCATACCTTCTGTTTTATACAGAATCCTATCCAAATACATAGAGGCCATTTTAAATAACCTGGCCTTCAATTGGCTCAACACCCTACTTATTTAAAGTTGATTGTAAAAACGGCTTTACCTGTTGTAAATCAGTATATCTGGCTTCCACACGTAATGCGCAGGAAGTCTGATGTTAGTAATTCCTTCGTAATCATCTGGACTCCATTGCAAAAATGCATCGTTCCATGCCTGAAGGTATTCTAGTTATATTTCCTTGCAGACTTTCAGTTTACAGCAGTGGTTTTCAAACTTTGTGTTGCCGTGCCTCCCTTAAAAATACTCAATCATACGACGCCTCCCCTCATTTTATAAAATTATAAAAACACGAATTATGGAACATAAAAAGAATAACAACGTTTATTTTTGTCTTTCAATGAGATGGATGCGCATGTCTATCAGCGCAAAGGCTGTTAAATCTCGGTGTTATTGAGGAGATGGCTACTCGTAGCTCTTTTTCTACAATCAAGCGAGCTCGATATTTCGATTTCATTGCAGCTAACGCAGAAAATCCTGTTTCGCATAAATATGATGTTGCGAATGGCAGCAGTATTTTTAAAGCTTTGCTTGACAAAGCATTATATTCCGAATTGAGATTCAACCAAAATTGAACCAGAGACACATTCTGAAATCTCTGTTTCAATGCAGTATCACAAGATAATTCAATCAATTGTTCTTTCTCAATAATTGTCAATCCGAATTCATCATCATCTTCTTCGTCGACAAATGGATTCTGTATCCACGCATCTTTCGTAAAATCAAGATCATCAAAGTAATTCGAAAAATGAAGTAACAAACCATTCAAGTGTTCGACAAACAGATTTTTGTTGGCTTCTACATTAACTCGGGTGCATGAATTTAGAAGTGGAAACATGTCAAGGTTGTTTTTTTGCAAATTTGCTTTCCACAGATTCAACTTTTTTACAAACGCTTTTACTTTGTCTTTTTGCATCAGCAAATGCATTTGTGGTCCTTGCATTGACTTATTAAAAACACTCAATTTTCCGAAAATTTCAACCAAATAAGTGAGTTTAACAATAAAATTATCATCCCTAAACATGTTCGAGTCCTCATTATGATTTTCATCGAGAAAAATTGCAATTTCGTCTTTGAGTTGAAGTACCCTTTGAATTACTTTTGCACGAGATAGCCAGCGCACTTCACAATAGTACAGAAGCGACGAGTAATTAGCTCCCATATCTTCACACAGCTTTGCAAACAGTCTAACTTTTAATGGACTGTTTTTTATGTAATTTATAACTTTCGTTACGTTTGTAAAAACGTTGTTAAGTTCCTCGCATATATTTTTGGATACGAGAGCTGCTCTGTGGAGCATGCAGTGCGTCCAGAGAACGTCAGGTGTTTTCTTTTTAACAAGTGCTTGAAGACCAGCTTTGTGCCCCGACATTGACCGTGCACCGTCGGTACAAAGCCCAAAGCAATTACTCCACATTATGTCGTTCTCATTAAAAAAAACGTCAATTATATTAAAAATCTCATTGGCTGTGGCTTTTTCAGGAATGGGTTTGCAAAATAATATATCTTCAATGACATCAGTCTCTTCAACATATCGAACATAGGCAATTAAATGTGCGTCTTTGGCTACATCAGTTGCTTCATCTACTTGTATCGCGAATTTCGAAGTACGCACTCTAGAAACTAACTGATCGCAAATATCTTCAGATATATCATTAATTCTTCTGCTAACTGTATTATCAGAAAGCGGGATTTGCCGTAGCTTTTTCGCATATGATTCTCCAAACATTACTTTGACCATATCAATAGCTGCTGGCAAGACTAAAGTTTCTGCTACTGTGTGTGGTTTTTTACACTTCGCGATCCTGTAAGGCACTAAGTACGATGCCTAGTAATGCATTTGATGGAGAATGAACTACTTCTTTTAGCATCTGCTTTTGTTTAGTAAACTCATCCAATTTTCTTTGAAAAAATTCTTTAGGCTTATCAACGTAATCAGAATGCGTAGTTTCAAGGTGCCGCTTTAATTTTCCGGGTCTCTTGCTATCAGCAGCCAAAACTTTCGAGCAAAGCAAACACATTGGTTTTTCTACCTCAGCATTAATAACACTTATAAATCCGAAGGATAAATAGGATGGGTCGTATTTTCTTTTCTTGGCAGTGCTTCCTTCCTGTTGTTTGTTCCTTTTACTCTCGCTACTAGTGCCAACATCACTATTTTCATTACCGGTACTATTGGATTTTCTCTTATAACCAGTCAAAAATTTATCCATTTTTCTGAAACTAATATTCTTAATATATTGTTTTAAAAAAAATTAAATTTTAATTTTGATGCTATTTATTACATTGCTTTTTGATTATTTCTCCATTACTTTTTGATTAAATAAGATAAATAACTGCAGTTTGTAGGGCAGCAGGTGGACTAATAGCAATTGCATTATCGGCTATCGAGCAATCATTTGATAATACGAATCATATCGCATTAGGACGTCACAATGACCTAGCATGTTAGAAATGAGTAAAGCAAGACTTTGGATACTGGTTTAGATTTATTGCTTGCGAGCTAACAATTTTGAATAATAACCTCACTTGATTTTGCAACTAACACTTCGGTTAATTATGTAATTAAACGGGTTATGCTATAGGCTTATGTTGTGGCTAACACTCGCGCCTCCCCTAAGAATAGTTCGCGCCTCCCAGTTTGAAAACCAATGGTTTACAGCCAATAAATGGAATAAGATTTCGTTGACATGCTTATGGGGCGCCGTTGGCAAAAAATAATTTACTTTGCTGCACGTGATTTTTGTGCTTATTTATGGCACAATTTGTCCGATTTACAAACCGGACAAGAAAAGGGCGTTACACAAACCAAATAAATCGGTTTGTGTAACACGTTTTTTGTCCGATTTGTCCCGTAAACAAGCGCAAAAACACATGCAACAAGTTAAATCATTTTTTCCAAACCGCGCCTGAAAAAAAATGTTTTGAATAACAAAGTTTCTTTGTTCCATTCAAGGGCGTCGCAAGTGGGGGCTATGCCCCTCCGATTGATTGCTTGGTCCCCCCATAGAAATTTGCATACTAAAGCACTCTGGTTCTCTTTCAGAGGGCACTGGAAATTCAATTCTAATTTATTTCATTAAATATCATATAGTGTGCAGCGATAAAAAAATGATCTTTTCTGCTTCTCTGTTTACAAAGAAGAAAGGTTTGATGATTATTTTGTTCAAAGGAGTTTGTCCTTTTAGGAGCAAACGGTCAAATTCCACTAATTGCTTTATTATTATTATTGCGAATAGATTTTGCTTGTTCGAGACATTTTATATTACAGTGTTACTTGTTTGCAGGATATTAGTTGTTAGCAGTGTGTTAGCAGCTTGCAAGTGTAGAAATGCAATTTTCCTGTAGCCTTTCAACAAAGGCAAATTGTCCGAGTTTTAAACATCAACTTTAGATTTTAGATAGTGCTTTGCTGCCACAGTCGTGAGCTACACTGCCGTGATATTGCAAAACCTAACAATTACGTTTCAGATTTTACTGACAACCTTGATTTTTTTTCGTTTACACGAAGCCACGATCAGCAAAGGAGAAGAAATAATTAACGCGCGTATAGTTTATAGCTTCAAGTCAAAACTAAAAAAATTACTTCGTTTGATCCCTTGTTGAGCAAAAATAAACAACGAAGTTAATATTCTCAAAAAAATGGTTTTTGTAGTCATTTGGTTTGGCCATATCACGGCAGTACAACTTAGGTTTGGTGGGACGACGAGAAATATTTTTTGTACACCAGCTTCACTTGTGGCTTCCCATATATTTGTACTTCCGATCTGAAAACGGAGACAGTTTGCAATCGTTTTTAAGCATTGCTTATTTCGACCTTCAGGTTTTACCAGATTAGAGTAAACAGAGTGAAGCTTTTTATTCGCACTTCGCTATTTTGCTTGCTTCAATCAAATTATTTGCCAAGGGGTTGTGTTGTTGCAATTTGTCAGAGCTGGAAGCTGTCTTGATTAGTATAAAGATTAATGTTGTTTGCCGCCTTTATAATGACTAACCGATTATTTACCCTGCTGATATGTCGTTATGCTACCGATAAATTTTTTGATCTTAGCTGTTTCCATGATTTTATTTTTGTTTCTTCATTCATTCCTCTTAACGCCGTTTCAACCACAAGGGTAATTAAAACATTAATAGATTTCATAGGTATTGTATTGGATATCCTGGCTGTAAAATTTCGGTTGGAGTTTGTGCGTTGCTTGTAACAAGGCTGTACAATCACGCTGATCTTAAGGCAATCATCTGCTGAATAAGACAATCACTGACCACAGGCGCAGTTTTGAAGTTGCTGGGCTTTAGAGGCAAAAATAACAGTAGTTTGGAAAATTTTCCTTTTTGTGTGTTTTAGTTAAGTAAAAAGGAAGGTACTTACACAGAAAACGTAATGCCACGAGGTATATTGCTCTTGTTTGATATAAAGATTTATGACAGCAACCGTTAAACAAATTACTTTATTAACTTTTCCAAATATCTAATTTACCGTAAAGCATTGCTATCTCTTCCGATTTTGGCTTTGTGCCTCCCGATCTCAATACACTGAAGATGCGCCTAGTCCGATTTCTAAATCAGAAACTTTCCTATTTACTCGTCAATAATCAATTCATGTGAATCAAGATGTCGTAGCCAGTGAAGCGTGTTACCCAGTGGACATAAAAAGCCAAAGTCAGTCAAATAAATTGTCGGCGGTCCAGTTTCAGCAGCTCTTGCCCAAGTGATGCAAGAAACAGGGGTGTCATGGAGTGGAAAAGAATGGGAACGGCGTTTCCACAGCAAATAACTTTGGAAGAAGCGAATGTTCGGAAAAATTTCATTAGAGGTCTTCACTTTGTTTTTGGAAGAAATTTGCGTTTGGAAAAATCGATCCCTCCCTCTTGAAAAAGTCTTCAATAAACTTTTTTACTGATAGAACTGTAGTGTATTGAACCAATAAAACAACATTGTAATATATAAGCTAAATTTGACATTATTTCGTAGGAATTTTTGTATTCGCAGTTAGAACCAAAATATTTGTTTAGTAACGTGAGTCACCTCTCCTGGGACTGAATAATGATGAATAATGGTAGTGATAATAAGTTTTCTCGCAAGTGAAACTTGTTGCTCAGTTTATGTTTGTCAGTGAAATGAAAAGCCTGTAAATAAAATTGTACACAGTATCAACAATACTCGTATAGTGCTCTACGGTAAGACCTAAGTTAAGGTCAGGTGCAACAGAAGACACTACAAATGGCAACGAGGATTACGGACAATGATATGAATAGTTTAAATACATTTAGTGTTGATGGCGAAACTAATAGTTTAGCCCAGCGCTGGAAAACGTGGAAAAGAGCGTTTTTGCTTTATGTAGTCGGAAAAGGCGTTACGCAGGATGCACAAAAGAAGGCACTGTTGCTCCATACAGCAGGATTGGGGGTGCAACAAATTTACTACACCTTAGTCGACGAATCTAATGATAAAAATAACTTCGATTCCACTGTTGCGATTTTAGACAATTATTTTGTCCCGAAAGTAAAAATTCACTTTGAGAGGCACAAATTTCATCAGCTAACGCAGACGAGAGAGGAAACCATCGACGAATTTGTGTGCAGGTTGAGACAAGGAGCGGCGACTTATGAGTTTTGTGATTCTGTTCATGAACGCATTCGTGATCAGATCATAAGCAAATGTTACCCGCACGACGTGAGGAAAAAATTGTTGGAGAAAGACGCTCCAACGCTTGACGCCGTAATCAACACTGCAAGAGTTCATGAGAAAGTGCACCATCAACTTCAAGCAATGAAAAGCTTGACCCCACCGGTTGAGCTAAATTTTTGCGTAAGGGGAGAGGGAAAGTTAATAAAACGATGCTTCGCTCTCCGCGAAGCAGTAGAGTGTTTTGCGTGTGGTTATAAGAGCCATGTCAAAAATTCACCAGAATGTCCTGCCAAGGACAAAAGATGCAACGGCTGTGGAAGAAAAGGACACTTCAAAGCGAAATGTAGAAATGGAATGCAAGGGAATAACCGATCGGCGCAATCAAGCAGTTTTCGAAGAACTCCCGCGAACACCAATGCACTAGTAGCAGATCGAGAAAAAAGTGATGATCCGTCCGCAAACTATGTGTTTATTTTGGGTTCCTTACCGCAAGGTAACCCTAACGATTTGGTATCGTTAAATGTTGGAGGTATTGAACTCCATGACTTCCTTATTTGATTCGGGTGCTGCATGCAATGTAGTGAATAAAAACACATGGGATTGGCTTAACCCGTTTTTTCCCAGTGTTCCCAAAAGGGAACATCACTTGTATTTGCAATAAATCTTGTTATTAAACTAATTTTGTGAATTCAGGTATTTTTACTAGTTTAATATAGTGCTAGGTAGAAGTTGACTTAGTTTGTTCTAAAGTTTTTTTATCCTGCTGTGAATTGTGTAAAGATGTCTGATGAACTTTCAACATCACGTGACCCACAGTGAAAAAGGTAAGTTTTTGGCCTAGTGTTTGTATATTTTTCTGCATAACCAATGTTGTAATTACATGACTATGGACTATAGTTCCAGGCAGAAAGGATTAATTTTGAATTTGAATTCGAGGTAGTGTGCTATATTTGTTTTCATAATGATGTTCCCTTTCGGGAACACTGGGCATGAGCCGTTATGTAAAAAATCTTTTTTTAGGTTTCTTACTGCTGAAGAAGTCCTTCCTCAGATCGAAGAAAATAAAACAGTTACTTCAGCGAAGGTGTTTATTCAACCTCCTATTGATGGTTTTGACAGTGAAGGGAGCAGCGGCGATGAAGACATAGGTGGTAGCGTGAATAATCTCAGTGGAAAACAGCTGCTGGCTAATGCTGAGGCGAGAGTTGTTTCAATATCTCGGTCTCCAGAAGGCAATGAAGAGAACAACCAAATTGGTTGTTTCTTTGATTCCAGTGCCGACAGTCCTCAACTTCCTTTGGAGACGGAAAGTTCTGCAACTTCTGGAACCGCTTTGAGACGAAAACGAAAGAGACGATGCGTGAGAAACCAAGATTTACAGCCAAGCTTTCCACCCTTTACAATTGCAAGAAAAACATACAAAGAGGGCACGCAGCCTAAAGAATATTTCGAGCTCTTCTATGATGAAGAAGTGATAAACTTGATCACAAGAATGTTCAATCTGTACGCATCTCAAGATAAAGGTGATGCCTCGTTTTCGACAAACCCGGAGGAAATTAAGTGCTGGCTGGGTATACTGATGCTATCAGGGTACATGTCATTTCCCAGATGGCCCATGATGTGGGAGTACCACTCCGAATCGAACTTGCCATCTGTATCTAACGCAATGCATAGAAATAGATTTGAAATCTTGAAGGCATATGCTCATTTTTCTGACAACACAAAACTTACTAAAGACGATAAATTCACAAAAATGCTCAATGAACGATTCTTGCAGTATGCGATACTAGATAAAAGGCTTTGCGTCGATTAAAGCATGATACCCTATTTTGGAAGACACGGCGCAAAACAGTTTTTGAGAGGCAAGCCTATCCGTTTTGGCTACAAGATGTGGTGCCTTTGAGATCGCTTAGGGTATCTTATCCAGTGTGATCCCTACCAAGGAGCTTGCGGAACATACGATAAAGAGCTTGGCGTCGGAACCTCTGTTGTTCTAGATTTGGTTTCCAAGCTTCCTCCAGACGTACCATTCAAAATCTATGGCGATCACTTTTTTTCTTCTGTCAAACTTGCTGAAATTCTAAAATCTAAAAGAATTGGTTACACCGGAACCGTAAAATCAAACCGAACCGAGAAAGCTCCATTGATTGACTCAAAAGAGATGGCCAAGCGTCCAAGAGGTAGCTTTGATTTTTGCCTTAAACAAGGGGAAGAAATTGCGCTGACCACTTGGAATGACAACACAGTCTTATCACTGGTGTCAACTGTTGATCCTGTCATGCCTATCGTGAAAGTCACTCACTGGATTGCCAAAGATGCACAGAAAAAACAAGTGGATCAACCTTTCATGGTGTGCCAGTACAACCATTTTATGGGTGGTGTAGACCGCATGGACCAAAACATCGACAATTACAGAATGGGAGTCCGATCAAAAAAGTGGTAATGGCCTGTTTTTGCGTTTACAGTTGATACAAGTTTTCACAACGCGTGGCAGTTGTACATGAAGGGTGACAATAACAGTCCTCTTCACTACTTGTGATTTATCAGACGCATAGTGCAGTTTTATCTGCAGAAGTATGGCACCACTCCTGCTATTCCTGGTCGTCCAGCAGTGACAAAGCCTTTAGAGAAAACGGTCCTTCCAGGAATCCGCTTTGACAGGGCAAATCATTTTTTGCTACCAGCAGAAAAGCAGTCCAGATGCGTTCTGTGCAAGAAAAACTCCAGGAAGATGTGCAAGAAGTGCAGAGTTAATTTACATAAACTTTGCTTCGAAGAATTCCACAAGATGGAGCATCAGTAGGCTAACAAGTGACATCCCGTGATACGTACAATGTTGTCGCGAACTGTTTTTTCATCTTTTTCTGTTTTTGCGTTTATTCTTTCATATGCTGCATGCCTTTCATGTTTCATCACAACCGTTTTTGTAGCCTAGGCGGTGTTAATTTTGTGTCGAGCATATATCTATGATGAAAAACAAAGTAAAAAGTTCATTTGTAGTGCAAGAATACCATGCTTTACTTGTTTCTTGCAAAAAAACAATTGAAAACTTTTGCGCTCTGGTGACCCCAGTTTATGCCCGGTGTTCCCATTTGGGACACAACAAAATTACAATATAATCAACAAACAAAGAAATAATAAACTAAAATAACACCGAAATATGCCCTTTGGCATGAAAACACAACTTTTTATGGAGAAAACTTCAAAAAATAAAATTCGGGAAAAAACGGGTTAAAAGTAAGCGAATTAATGCAAGCACGCGAAAGTGAGCAAAAACACTATATGCTTATGGCAGCACTAATCCTTTACCTACATTGGGAACGTTTACAGCCAATATTGTTGTAAGAGATACTAATAAATCGTGTGTAACTGATTTTATTGTTATTGATGTTAAGGGCCATAATTTGTTGGGCAGAGACACTACTCGAGATTTGGGGTTGTTGCACATTAGGTCGTTAGTCGTGAACTCTGTCGATTCGGACATTTGTGATAGTTACCCAGATTTATTCAAGGAAGTAAGTACACTTAAAGGCTATGAATTAAAATTTCATGTGAACACGTCTGTACAGCCAATTGCACAATCAGTGCGCAGGGTACCTTTTCAACTGCGGGAAAAAGTAGACAAGAAGTTAAACGAACTTCTCGCCGCTGATGTAATTGAAGAAGTACCTGAAGGGCCGACGTCCTGAATATCGCCATTAGTCATTATACCCCAAAGCCCGATGGCGATATTAGAGTTTATGTTGACATGCGACGAGCAAATGAAGCCATAGTTAGAAAGAGGCACTCAATACCTTCAGTTGAAGAATTATTGCATCGATAAAATGGGAGTACTATGTTTAGTAAACTGGATCTTAAATGGGGTTTTAATCAAATCACCTTAGATAAGGAAAGTCTCAACGTTACGACGTTTGTTACTCATCGTGGTTTGTACAGGTATAAACGCTTAATGTTCGGGTTAAGTTCAGCACCAGAAAAATACCAAAAAGTAATCAGTGATGTGTTAAAATCGTGTGATGGTATTGCAAATATTGCTGAGGACATTATTGTGTTTGGCACAATCGCATTTGAACATAACGCTCGTTTACACGCAGTCTGAAATTAAGCTACAGGAGTCTGGTCTTACACTCAATCAAGACAAGTGCCAGTTTCGTTTGTCCAAATTGACCTTTTTTGGGTACGATTTAAGCAGTAGAGGCATAAACGCAAACGATGAAGGTTCAGGCAATTCAAAAAGCCAGACCACCCCAAAACGAAAAGGAAGCAAGATCATTTGTGGGCCTGGTCCAGTATTCGGCAAAGTTTATTCCAAATTTGGCAACAATTGGAAGGCCCATAATGGATCTAACAAGAAAACGTGTTAAATTTGTTTGGGGAAACGAGCAACAATCTGCATTCGAGAGATTGAAGTCACTTATTTCTCGAGCAGACACTTTGGTGTATATCAAAAATGACTGCAAAACGCGTATTATTGCAGACGCGTCTCCTGTTAATTTGGGAGCGGTGTTAACGCAACCTGGAAGGCGGCCTTTGGAGAGTAATCATTTCCTATGCATCTAAAAGTTTGTCAGACGTTGAGCGTCGTTACAGTCAAACTGAAAAGGAAGCCCTGGGACTAGTTTGGGCTTGCGAACGTTTTTCATTGTATGTGTTTGGAAAAAAATTTGAGCTTGAAACTGATCATAAACCACTTAAATACATTTATTCTAAAACCTCAAAACCGTCAGCATGCATTGAGTGATGGGTTTTGCGTTGACAGTCTTATGATTTTGATGTTGTATATAAACCAGGTAGTACAAATATTGCTGATGCTTTATCGAGATTGGACAAAAATGAGCACATTAATACAGCAGAACAAGAAACTTATGATTTTGTCCGTGAAATTACTGTTCATTCTACACCCGTAGCATTGACAACTCGCGAAATCGAGAAAGCATCCGCAATAGATCCTGAATTTGATGAAATTAGACGCTGTATTGCAACAGGTGATTGGGCTTCGTGTAAATTGTCCAGCTATCTGCATGTTAAAAATGAATTGTGCTGTTATGGTCAATTACTGTTGCGTGGCACACGTTTGATCATTCCAAAAAGTTTGCGTGAACAAGTGCCACAGCTTGCTCACGAGGGACATCAAGGCATTGTTAAAACAAAAAACAGACTACGTTCCAAAGTCTGGTGGCCGAAAATAGACACCTAGGCCCAGAGGCTTTGTCGAAAATGTCATGGCTATCAGGTCAATGGAGAGCCTAATAAGCCACAGCCTACGCATAGAGTGGTTCCACCCAGTGGACCCTGGAAAGATTGTGTTTGTGATATCTTGGGACCTTTACCCAGCGGGGAGTACATTTTTGTCAACGTTAATTATTTTAGTCGTTATTACGAGACTGCTGTGTTAAAATCTGTGACTATGAAAAAAGTTATTTTAGCATTAATAACTATATTTACGCGCTTTGGATTACCGCTTACGGTACGTACTGATAATGGCCCACAATTTATCTCCAATAAATTTGAGCAATACTTGAAAGAACATGGCATCAAACACCACACTTCAATTCCTCTTCGGCCGCAAAGCAACGGCGAGGTTGAACGCCAAAATCGCTCTGTGATGAAAGCCATACGAGTTGCCCATTTAGAGAAAAGGGACTGGAGAAGAGAGATCTACAAGTTTTTAACTGCTTATCGTTCTACTCCACAATCAACCACCGGTGCGTCACCGTCTTTTCTGATGTTCGGTCGCGAAATGAAAGCTAAGCTACCAGAGCTCATACGCGATCCGGAGTTCCTGTATGAAGAAGTTCGAGACAATGACTGGAAAAAGAAACTACGAGGGAAAGTGCAAGCAGACACTGATCGAAATGCAAGGAAATCAAACATTCGAATTGGGATACCGTGTTGCTGAAAGCCGATAAAGCAGACAAGCTGACTCCTAAATTCTATTCCTCGAAAATTTGTTGAAAAAGATGGAAGGAAGGTGACAGTGGAAGACGAAGAAGGAAATATGACGACACGAGATTCTTCGTTTGTGAAAGAATATTACGGCGACAATGAAACTCGAGTCGAATAACAATTCAACATCGGACCCAATTAACTCGGGGGAACAACGCCCTAAACGTAACATCCATCCACCTGTTCGTTTTAAAGATTATTGCATGTGTTAAACTTTATTTTGTTGTGGAGTCATTTTATTTCATTTTCATATTTTGCGTCATATGCTATTACGTTTAAACTTAAGAAAGGAAGGGATGTAGTGTATTGAACCAATAAAACAACATTGTAATATACAAGCTAAATTTGACATTATTTCGTAGGAATTTTGTATTCGCAGTTAGAACCAAAATATTTGTTTAGTAACGTGAGTCACCTCTCCTGGGACTGAATAATGATGAATAATGGTAGTGATAATAAGTTTTCTCGCATGTGAAACTTGTTGCTCAGTTTATGTTTGTCAGTGAAATGGAAATAAAATATAAATAAAATTATACATAGTATCAACAATACTCGTATAGTGCTCTACGGTAAGACCAAAGTTAAGGTCAGGTGCAACAGAAGACACTACAAGAACCTTTTCAACACTTGGCTTTTATTTAAAAATTATGCAATCCCACACCTCTTTTTTTAGTACTATACTCCTGGCCCAGAAGGACGTGCTATATTCACTGTTTGAAGTGTTTAATATTGCTCATGATTTATTAGCACCATTGGCAACTAACCCAGCATATAAGCTACGTAGCCTTTCGTAAAGCACTTGACAAGAGACAATGTCTTCGGCCCAAGTTCTTTCTGGTCACAACAGTCAACACTATTGATGGTAGATTAGTATTTCTCACCTGAAAGGTGCGATCTATGTCAAAACATAACAGAGCATAAAGTGTTATGCCCAGTCCAATGCACAAACAGATTCAGCAGTTTAGGCAGAATAAGTCTAGATCTGAACATGTTTTGACTTGGCCAGTTGGCATTGAATAGTCTTGATCGTCATTGCTACGGTAATAAACTATGAACAACATCGATCACTTTAAACAGTGAATACAACATGACTTTTCTAGGATCACTTGGGCAAGAACTGCTGAGACTGGACAACCTACAATTTATTTGACTGATTTTAGCTTTTTATGTCCACTAGGTAACTCGCTTCACTGGCTACGAAATCTTGATTCACATAAATTGATTATTGACCAGTAAATCAGAAAGTTTCTGATTTAGGAATCGGGCGAACCAGCTATGTTACTTAAAACGTTTTTTCGAAACATGGTTTGGAAAACGATTGTTTGGTTTACGTAACCTTTTTTCGTCCGATTTATTTAATCGGAAACTTTCCGATTTACAAGTCGGACAAATTGTGCCATAAATAAGCCCAAAAGCACATACCATAAAGTAAATCATTTTCTTCCAAACGGCGCCCCATGCATATCAACGCTACTAAAACCAGTTATTATGCTTTGGGAATACGTGGTTGTAATTATGACTTGCTTTTTAGGTTACTTTTGTGGTTTTATCCCCAGTCGCCGCAAAGTTTTCATTGGAGCAAGTTGTTCTTAGATCATAGTTGTCAGTGTGCTCTGAATGTAGCACCTGTGTTTGTTTTCTTTGCAGCGAAATAGGTAATATTACTGCGAGTTTTCGTAGGTGCACAGCATTGTAGAACTCATGCGAATGTCAAACTCCCAACTTTACAATTGTGAGTATAGCGCCAAATGCACTGAGTTATCGTCGCAGTGAAAACGAACCTGTGGCTGCTCATGACAAGAAGTTCAGCATCTCAATGCTGTGTTATAGCCAATTCCAGCCTAAGAAGCGAAAACATGACATGCGTAATACAAAACTCGATTAAACCTGTCTGCAGCCTATGAAGCCATATTGCCATTTAAAATGCAACAGCGCAAGTGTACAGCAATAACGAGAAATTTCTATGCAATTATTTTTTTGTAACGTTAAAGCATGTCACTTAGCGCCGGTGACAGTGAATATATTCAACTAAAATATTCATGAATTGTCGCTCACCCAGCCCATATACATGCTTGTTGTAAGAAGCTGGTCTTTTTCGTCCTAAAACAAAAAAGCTCGATAAGTTTGAAAGAAATACGACACTTAAGGCATCACAAAATAGGAAATAAACAGCTTTTTAATCAATAAAAGGCAATGGCCAAAGCTTTGAAATAAATTAGGAAGGGCTAAATGGTTTCTACAAATGTGAACAACTCAACATCATTATTTAATTACAACAAACACCATAGGAGTTGAGTCGAGAAGTGAATTTTATCTTTCTGTCGTTGGAAAAATTCAAACTCGCTTCGAAGACAGCGATACTGCTGGCAAAGAGCGTTTCGATGGCTAGCTGTGCAACCGATTGCGGCAAACTGCAAGAAAGCATTTTTTCCGTCTATGCAAAAACATAGCGATCTTGAGGTTTTAACTCACGATATGTGCTGCATGAACGACATTGCAACCCACTCAAGCTCACAGTCGACACTAAAGAAAAACCTTTCTAGTGAAAAGTCTTTTTAAATATTTCCGCGGCTTTTGAAGACGCACACTTTCATTAAGAAAAAGGATTTACACTGCAGCAAGAACGAGCTTGAAGACTTCTTTCAAAGGCTTTTTCCTTTTATTGTTTCATATTTCTGCCAAACCAATTTCTAAAACCCGTTTTTCCCTTGTTTATGTTCTTACCAAGTCAATTATTTGCATAAGTGACAAAGCAAATGTGACATTAACAATGTCATTCACATTTCTAACTGGCCTCACTCTTGAATCGTAGTTGTCCAATAGATCATCAATTAGACGTTTTTCTGCGACAGAACCACGGGTATCTACAGAAACACAGATCATTACAGTACCGGTACTACAAACCTTCACAAAATATCTTTTTGATTTGTCTTAATTTTCGTCTTTCATAGGCTATAAATACCACCGGTAATCATAAAATAAAGCCATGCGGTCATTGTAAGGGAGAGTAGAGTTGATTATATTATTTTTTTACTTTTTTCTGCTAAGAGGCCTCAATATAATTTGAATGACAACCACACATGATCAGACGATAGTCAACAAGCTGAACAATCTTTGGTTTTATTTATTGTGGGAATATGTTGAGGAATGGTAAATGTAACACTTTTGTTGACAGTATTTTTTTTGCCTTGGCAGGGTTGGCTGAATGACTTTCAGAAGTCGATTACATTATGTTTTAAAAAATTGGTTTCTTGCTTCATTTTTCAATGGAAATCGTTTTTCGAATTTGATATTAATGTATTAAATACAGCAATTCAATAACAAACAACAAGAACGCTATATACATATGTGTGTGTGTGTTATGCTCATTGCACACCTGCAAAAGCAATTAGTTTTTAGGGAACGCAGAGAGTGTAAATAAACTTTTCTTCGGCTATGCAATGGCTGTCGGCTTGAACATGGCACTCCTTAACTAAGCCCTTAACTCAGTCTTCTTTTGATGTGCCTTTACCTGAGTTGCCTTATTGATTACAGGAGTATGACTTTTTGAGAGCCGCAAGAGGTAGGAATTTGGATCGGATCTATTTATTTTTTTGAATTTCTGTGACATTGTTTTTCAATAGCTTAGCTGTTTTAAATTTTTTTGTTCAATGACTTTCTTCTTAGGAGTGTTATTAAAACAAGAAGTAGAAGTCTTTTAGTGCCACGTTTCATCTGACTGGTTCTGGCAGAAGCTTTTGGGGGAGGCAGCATAATCTCCGCCCTAAATGGCTGGATTAAGAATTCAGCATCAGCAGACTCTACACCAAATTTCACTCTTCTGCATGTAGACGATATTGATGGTTCAACGAAGTTGTTTAGCACACTAATAGATTTATCATGTGCTGCTATAGGAGCGGCGTGATCAAGACAACATCACATGATGCTTTATTTGGAGCATTTTCCCATGATTTTATGCGGGAGACCGGTAATGCCGCAAGAGAAAACTCAAAATCTTCAAAAATATTAACATTGAAAGGGCATATCCGACACTTTTCGAAACTACTGATGACGTTGGTCTTCATACTTATTTTTGATAGAGATGTGCTTACCCGCCCAGAATGGTCATGAATTGTCATGTTTTGGCAGGGATGATAATCCTAACGTGATCAACAACTTGACATTATTTTTATGCCTAATCTTAACTTGCCCTGTATTCTTGACAATAATAAGGACCTCAGCACAACACAACTCAGCCAAAAAAATTGAAAACAACACCAAGATTTCAGTTTCAAATATGTCTTTTCTTGATTACAGCTATAGTTTCGACTAATTGGTCTAATCATTGTTGTTCACAACAGTTGATTTGGTAGAACTAAAGGATTCCGGCAACTACGTGGTCGTTCAAAGTTTTTGCGGGGTAATTTTTAGCTAAATTGAAGACATGGACAATGTCCACAAAACTGTACGAGTGTAATCAACTTGCTTCAAACTTTCACTAAATTTACAGTATTTAGTTTCCAAAAAATTCACATTTTAATATTTAGGAAATCGTAATACACCCTCAAAATATATATAAAGTTATGAGACCTGATTGGTCGAAACAGTGTCTCTATCTGCGATTCAACCACGAAGTACCATCCGATTAAAACTATAAAGGAATTTGTTGACGAGGTACTTCGGCTTTTTTCCGTAAATTCTACTTGAAATCAAGCAGCAATGGTCTCAACAAAGTTGAAAGCCGACGACAGGATTGCAATAGCGATTTTAGTGTCGGAACGGCCTTGATTGAATTAACCAAACAAACTCTCTCCTACAATAGGTTATTATTTTACCGTCTGACAAATCAATATAATTTGTAAAAGAAAGCGAAATATTTCAAAATCATTTTGACTGCTGACTGGCTGGCACAATAAATAGCTACACATATCAGTCTCACGGGAATTGTAGTCTTGTTATTGAGTCGATTAACCTTAAGCATCACAAAAATAATTACATGACCATTAATCAATATCATTTTTGTTTGAAAAACGAAATGAATACAAAAGGCAAATGAGGCGCAAAGCAATATGTTCGTCGAAGAGCTGTTGTCAAGAATCAGCTGAATCTACTCCCTGACATTTTCAGCTTAAAACGTTTTATTTGGCTTTACAAAGGCCAGTGATTGTGCCTTGGGCACTCGCTCTAAGGGATTGCCCAAGAATTCCTAAAAACATTGGACCAATAGGGACCAAGTAGAAACCACCTTTCTGTTTTATTTAATTTCCAATACATCTTTGTTTGGCAGGTTTCTGGCCCTGATAGCACCTGCGTGGCGTGCAATCATAATTTTTGCAAGGATGTTAATCAAGACTACAACTGTTTGTTTGTGGCAAAATTGCTGGATGTTTTGTAGAGATTTACATTTTACTTTGAGCAAACTGCAGACAGTGACAATCTTTCGACCTATCAGGTCTCTTCAGTTTGCTCAAAGTGCATCGCTGGCCTCTTGTATTTACATTTTTGTTCCGGCAAAATGTTATAGCTAAAGAAGCATTTTTCAACTTTTTTAGCCCGACCAAACGTGCCTTTGGATTTACTATACTAACAGCATATTCTACAAATGTTTTTTTTCCTGTTGATTTGCGGAAGTCAACCGATAGAGATTATTTCTCAAATTCAAGTGAAAATGCATTGCGACTGAATAAAGTTAGTAGCATCAGTATCCGAAAACCCATCATTATTGAGCCACTGTTTTTACTTAATGGGAGATGTTTAGTTACGTTGATTTGACCATGCGAGTGCAATGCCCAAAAAAATCTTAGCTGTCAAATTTTTTTTCTACACAATCTGAAAAAGATCGCTTAGCCGTTGAAGTACTAGGTGGATAGTTTTGTTTTGCAAAAACATATTGTTTCATTACAAAACAAAGATACGTATTGTCTTCATAAATAATGAATTAAGGTCATTCCACGATGAACATCGCTGATGTTTTGTGTAGCAAAGTAATAAAATTGGCTGTAGCAGATAAGCGTCAAAATTTTTATTTCGCAACACAGAGATGTCACCGTCATCCACCTGAAGTTTGTTATTTGACGGAAACTACTTTATACTTCGACTCAACGCAATGCCAAAATCAAAGCGTTACGAAAAACTTCTGGCAAAACAACTTTTTTCAAAGCTGTATTAAAATACTGCACAACTAACAAGTTAAGTTTTGATTTATATAATTGAGATGTGTATTTGTGCCAATAGCAAAAAACCGACTTACCACAGGTGCTGAGGCCTTGCCCACCCAGGTACATATCTACCATAAAATCATATGTGTAGGCTTAGGCTATTGTAGGGTTGCCATACGTCAGAATTTTCCCTGGCATGTCGGAGATTTTAGTGTTGCGTCAGGGAAGACTGCTTAAATGTCAGGGATTTTTGTGCTAGTCACTATAAGTGGCTGGCCATATCTGACCCGTTTATCTGAACGGGTCACTTGGATTCGGTCGAACTTACCGGGAGTAACACAATTGGAGGCAGCATAACAGGTGATTACCTTTTTTTTGTTTTGGAGAATACCTCCATTTGGGATAAAATATATTGATAATTAAGGCCAAAATATATGTCAATAATCAAATGTAATGGTACCAACTCCCAATACACAATAGTGTGAACATGACCGAAAAGTGCGTTCGGGATTTTACCTCATCAGATATAGTAACCCTACGCTATTGTAACAATTAACTAACCCTTGACCTACCTGTAGTTGCACCGAAGTGAATGAAAATCAAGATTATCCAAACTTGACAGAGTTGTGTAAACGCGTTTTTGACATTGACAGTATTCATTATCCATTGAGCAACGCACTTGAACCTATTTTTCATCTGAGCTATTTCTAAGCGACATATACTCAAAAGGACAATGTACACAGTCTAGGTTTTTATCCGGTTTTGAGCGATTTTTGTCCGCTCTTGTACCTTTTTTGCTCTCATGAATTTTTGTATATGATGCAACAGAGCATGTGTTGCTGTTTGAACTTCCGATTTTGCCTGCCAAGTATGTACCAACGGCGAATTTGTTTTTGGGCACAAAAAACTAGAAAAAGATGTTTGTTGACAAAACCGGTTTTTTCGCAAAACGAGTTATACTATATCATACCATATAAACATCCACGTTGATGAAAATTTTTATTTCAAAAAGTTTGAGAGCAAAAAAGGTACAAAAGCGAACAAAAAATGTACAAAACCGTATGAAAAAAGTAATATGCGTAAATTGTGGGCATCCACCTCAAGTTTTCTGCTACCTTTGCAAAAGTTGCATGAAATGCTAAGAACTTCGCAAGAAGCATGCCTTAAAATGGTGGTTAAATTTGTTATCAACAGTTGTTCAACTATACAACCATAGTAAATTTATTTAGTACCGGTTTTCATTGCTGAAATCTGAAAGCTTCTATGAATATTACTTGCCTCAAAAGTTTGCTAACAGGTTTTTTCACAGTAAGTACGTTAACTAAAGCTGGGGTGGGATCAGGTTAAGCTCAAATTTGAAACAAAAAATTGATCATCTTGAAGCATTTTTGCAATATATTTAAAAACTCCATCTCCACTAACGTTGTCGGCTACAACTCGTTGGTGAAATGATTTTGCCATCGATTGACGATGGCTTAACTTTTGACTTTACTTGCTGCGCGTAGATAAAAAGAATTGGTTCCTAAGCTTTCTGGCAAATCTAAACAGCAGATTATTTTTAATGAAAATTTTACTTTTTCTTAAAAAGCTCTTTTAAAAATTAATCAAGGGTTTTCATTCTAACTGCAATTCTCGAAACGCTACTGAACTTGTACTGGGTTTTTTATATTTTTTCAAATATCCCCTTTTAATCATAAAGGATCTTTTTGCTTTCTCCTATGTCTTGACATTCTATTTTCAAACAACTGGAATATTTATGAATTTGTAGGTTGAGACTAAAAGTGTTGCTTGATCTTTATCGCAAACTGGGCGGCTTTATGAAAAACGCTTTTACTTGATTTTGACACAGTTTCTTCATTTAGCCTCGCGGTCGATGAATCACGATATATTCCTCTCATGTTTCATAATGTCGAAACAAAAATCATTAAACGTTATTACTAGGACAACCAAAAGTCAAAATTGTTCTATCTTCTCGAAAATGTGTGAAACATACACAAACTAAATTTCATAGTTATGTGAAGAGGTTTCAAAGTAATCAAGTGCAACAGAGTTAAAATTTATCGTTAGATCAAATTTTTTGCCAGGATAGGTTTCTTTTTTTGATATTTTGAAAAAGATACGTCAGGCGTTCATTGCCTGTGCATTGAATAGTTTAAGTAGGTTTGCTAGGCTAGAGTTTGTCGTTAATGGTTTGCTTGTTTCATTAACATAAATGTTTTTCCTATGTCCCAGGCATCATTTGGCGCATTAGTTGCTATTTGTTTGATATTTATTTATAGTAATAGCTTTTTATGTAATATTAGAAAGTTGGCAGAATTTTTGGATGTTTTGGAAAAATTTATAAAATGATTAGCAGCGTGGAAAACTACTAGAAAGTTATTGGTCAAAACAAGGTTAAATTTTGTGAATATAAAGTCAAAATTTTGAGCTTTTGCAACCAAAATTGGTAGCCCTACTTATTACATATAAAACATCTGCAGGGCATGGACCTAGTTTCCTGGGAAACGTTGCAAGGAACAAACTTTATGACGTATGCAGTCTACTGGCTGTTACGGAATACAAATACAACCAACCAAGTACAGCGAGCACAAAACGTTTAAAGTTGAGATAGGCATGTCGCACCGCTTCCCTAAAAATAGATCCTTGATGAAATGCATAGGTTTATGCTGACAAATAACGTAAAAATATTTTTGGTACTTACCTTGCGGAAAAAATTGGGTATTCGGACCACAACGTGTGTTGTTGAACACCATATAACCATCTAGGCAGATGAAAATTTTCGTGGAAAAGTACATGAGTAAAAAACTTACAAAACCGGACAAAAAGCGTTCAAAAACTTATACTGCGTAATCCACCTGTAGGCTGCGCTGAACTTGCTGATTGCTCCGTCACAACCAAATCTCAGAACAATTAAATTACTGGATGGCAAAAACTAAGAGGTGAAAGGATGAGATATCGACAAGCAAACGGCAAGCAGAGCTTGAGAATTTAAACAAACGCACATCTTTACATTTCGGGGGAAAGAAAGGCGCAACAAGAGTTCTTGCAAAAACCAAAAAACAAAAAGTTGGAGCCCAGTCATGATTATCGTGACAACCCAAACAAAGACCTTCTTCGAAATTTATACGGAAATCTTTTCAATCAATTTTTTGGTGCTATTTTTCAAGATTGCATCGCGAATTTGTGCGAAAAAATTGTTACGCTCATCTATTGAAAAAGGTCTAGCCTACAACCTGGAAACGGGCAAAAACTTCACCAAAAATAAAAGGAGGAAGCAATTGTCTCCAAAAAGTAGATTTCCCGAAAAAAAGGTTTACAACTTGAAAATGAGCAGAAACATTAATAAAATTAGGTTTGGGTCACAAATATAGATAAACAATTGCTTTAGAGCCATTAACAATTTGATCTCTAATGCAGTCGCAAATATTTGCAGACTTCGATTTTTGTTTAAGGTGGAGTCGCCTGAGACAATGTTTGGGCACCATAGGTATACATTATTTAGGCAAGAAACTACGTAAGGTTTCACATTGATAAATGGATAAATTCTACTATAGAGAGATGATTTATGTTATCGAAAGATAGATAGGAACATACCATTTATTCTCTGATTTTTTTAGTCTTCATTTTTAGAGTGGCAAAAGAGCTCTTGGCAAAATTATTGCTGTGGGTCTACTTAAAAGTACTGCAAACTGTTTTTCTTTACAGTAGGGTGCCGTAAGCTCAAAACAGTTAAGAACCACTGGCATAGCTATTAGTTAGCACGAAGCGTCACAGTTCAGACAGTTCTTGTGCCCTTCGAGAATGCAAGTGTAAGTAGCAGATAGTTGAAGCAAATCTAGAGTGGTGTTTCACTTTGATGGACGTGAGCACAACTGTCATTACTTTAAAATAAGCTACATTTTTTTTGCCAAATAGGCGAATAAAACTCGGCGAGAGTTGATACCAAAACTGAAAATTTTGTTCTACTAGTAGGCAAAAGATTTATTTTACCAGTTCGAAATACAGTTTGTGGTATGTAAAGTAGCCTAAGCGCTAGGGCGACTTTTTGTTGGAGTAAAAAGTTAAAAAATAGGCATTTATGTACAAGCATGTTTAAACACTATATTGGGCAAATATCGAGCAAAACAATGGCTTTTGAACAGTTGATTTCCGAAATAAAAAGATCTTAGTAAAATTAACAAAAAATGTTTTAATTGTAGAATTAAGAAACGAATTGTGCGCTTGACCAAATGGGCAAAACAACCGTTTTTGTGATAAGGTCTTCAAGTTTGATTACCCGCTTACAAATGACTCCCTTCCTGTTGGATAGCCGCACAATAAAAACGTTGCGATAAAAGTAGCATTACAAAATTTCTGCACCCAGCTCAAAACATTTAAATAAGGTAAATAAGTTTTGAATGATTGCGAATCTGGCCAAAGCAGTGAAAAAAGTTGCAATAGTTGCTGAAACTTGCCTATTTTTATCATCACTTTAGCTTGTTGCAAAGTATTTGCAGCAATATGGCAGGCAGCGTTTTTATTCCACATTTTTTTCTTCTTCGTGTAAATTTAGCATTCTACAATAGTTAGCATAAATTGCCTTTCGCACTTATGCATAATTGATTTTATGCAAAAAATTAAATAATTCGTTTTTTAATGTAAGAGAATAATGAAAAAGTTGATGAAATCTAAAGATTATGCGTATTTGAAAAAAACAATATCTCTATGTGAAATTTCACCATAGGATGAAAAATTTTTGATAGCCTAATAGACCTATTCAAATCCTGTGCAAGAGATGTGGTAGGATTCATGGCCTTTTTCGCTTTATGGTGGCACCAGAGCACATTTGCGCGGCGAGAGACTTTAGCTCACAATCATTACAAAAGAGGTCGCACCAGATCACTGAATATCTTATTTCTGTAATCGAAATACGTTCGCTATTCGGCGTCAATCTTCAACTTTGATTTTATGTCTCCCGCAATTTAACAGAAACGGAAAAATTTGTAAAACGATACAGCATTTGTGAGCAACACCAGCATTGATTCACCGTGAAATTGGAACGAAAAGGTTTGGGGTCATGTGAGTTGACATTTCACAATATATCTAAATGGCAGAGTATTTGATGACACACAAGGCGACGTGAGGTTTAACTTGATATGTACATGAAGCAGAAGTGGTATCCGTTGGGAGATTGAGTACATGAGAAAAATTCGAACATGCCTTTGGAGAAAGGACTACAGGCCCTGTATAGCTAAACAAAGCAGTCCATATCGAGTCCCGAGAGTATAACATCTAAACTTCGATTTCTTTTTGAAAAATGCTCTTTTCGTTTATTCTTCTTTGGCATTGTCCTTGCTCAAGCAGTTGAAGATTGATACTGTTTGCCCTCCAACTAATACACGTTGAGTTATTTTACAGCCACTTCTACTCATGCCAGCAGCAAGTGAAGTCATAAGATTGAGTTTCCTTCAACCTGGAGAAGCTATCTTGCGTGGTTTAGTAAAGACATCGATTTTAATTTTTTAGCTACTTGTAGAAAAATTTTCAAAGAGAATGCTGTTTTCTTCCCTGATTGAAGCGGAAAAGTTGTGGAGAAATAGGCAAAAAATAACAAGTTACGCTCAATTCGCTACTTTAAACTGGCCTCTTTCAAAAGTAGACACTGATGAATTTGCTTTTACGGGTGATATAAATGGTAAATATTGCATAAAATTCATATAATGAGCCCAATCCTATCAATCGACATGTTTTTGCTGATACCGCACATCTTTCTAGGGATAAAAGCATGAAGAGAAGCCGAGAAGCTGGGAAAATCGTTGCTACCTGGACTGAAAGCGCCAAGCATGAAAGCTGTAAATACTAATTTGTTGTGTTCTCAAAAAGATCGCCAGTAGGTCTTAGCATACCAATGAAATGAGAAAACTGTAAAGCTTGTAAAGCTCGGGAGGAACGTATTACCTGTAAAGCTAACGGTTGGCGCCTAATTTGGTAAACAGCGCGGGAGGAATGCATTACAGTTGGTGTTTTAAATTGCAAATTTGTTTCTTTTGATTATGTGTTTACTCATATTTTTTCTATGGCATCGTCATCGTTAAACTTTCTTCTCTATTTCCTTTCTTTCAAAATTTTCAACTTCTTTATCTTCAGATGAACTTGAACGATAGTTTTTATTTCTTTTCTATTTTTTCTGGTACTTTGGAAACATTATACTGTAATAACTGCGGGAGTTTCTCTTGTAGCGAGCGAGTGTTTCTATTGCTAAGTTGCTAGGGTGTATGGAAAAAGAGCATGTTGACTACCGACGGCTGATGCTGTGGTTGGTTACAAGCACTATCCAATAGTCAGCTGTTTATTTATTTAATCACTTCTCACTCGCACAAATCAGAAACATTAAAGCTTTCTCACTGAGTCACGTGCACAGGAAAGAACAATTCGGTTCAGTGATAAGAGGGAAGAAAGCGGCAAACACATTTTGCATGTATGTAGCGATGACGTCACAATGATCGGTCACTACTGCCTGGAAAATGTGAGTTGTTGGTATAATTGGCACAAATAGTGCTGGGTCCATTCTTTGGGGATTGTTGGGACCTGTTTTATTATAATCTTTATTGGAAATCGATTTTTTTAAAACCGAAAATTTTGCCTAAAATATTTTGCTTTTTATTGGGAGTGTATTGATATTTAACCACCCCTAAATACGCCACTGGTCTTATCTACATCTTAGCTTTGCAGTTGATCAAGGGAAAAAAGAGGCAAAGAGTAAAAACTCCAAACAATGGATCATTCATTGTTTCAAAAAAAGAAATCAAGATTCGCTTGATTATTGCATCAAGTTAGGAAATAAATGTAGAAAACCCGAGGCAAACAAGACTAAGTTTTGAAACTAAAAAGCGCCAAATTTTTTCTGTAGACGTTTTCACAAACAACAGCTATGAATGTTTTTCAAACCATTGGGAGTATTAGGCTCGTGTCTAGTCTTTTAATAGTGTGATTTAATGCATATAATCAATGGTCAAACCATTGTCTCGTTGTACCTTGCCTGACAAACTCTAAGTAAAAATTTGCGTTTCAATTTCGAACAGCGACACCAATGGTAGCGACATAGCTAGATTTGAAAAGGTACTACTAAACAGGCATGGTATAGATATAATAAGCATAATACTTTTAAGGTGTATTGGGCACCGTGCTGTCAAAGTAGAGTCATAGAGGGGATATTACTGGCATAGTCATAGCCGTCTAGGAATAGTATAGGTATAAGAGACATAGTACAGGAATAGTGGGCATATGCAGGCATAGCAACCAAGATACAAGCATAGAATATATAGTTGTAGGCATATTACAGACATAGCAGGCATAGTGCAGGTATAGCAAGCGTAGTACAGGCGTAGTAGTGATAGTGCAGACACCGTGGGCGCAGTATAGATATAGTAATCACAGTGCAAGCAAAGCAGACATAGGCCTGCTACAGGCAGTAGGTGCAATACAGGAAAAATATAGGTATAGTAGACATTGTGCAGACACAGTTGGCAGAGTAGCCAAAACACAAGCATAGAAGGCGTAGTGAACGTAACAAGCATAGCACAAGGAACGTAGGCATAGCAGCGTAATAGGCGTAGTCGGTATATTACAGGCGTGGTTCTACTTAATTGAACTACTTAAACAAGTTTTTTAGTACGAGCTACTTACTTGAGCAGTTTTACTTGTTACTACTTCTACTTTTCCTTGAGTAGTTACTACTTCTACTTTTCCTTTTCCAACAATATAACAAAGAGATGTATTTATAGCAAGCGCAAGAAAAAGGGCAAACTAATAGCAAAAATTTTCTGCTCCCGTTTTGTTATTACAACATTTTTTATTAAAAAACGAGATTACATTAAGAACTACCTGACGGCCAAAACATACAAAAAAAAACGGGACCGTCCCATTCAAAATGATAAATTTGGTCAGCCTACTCAAAAAGTTTCATGACAATTTGTAAAACCATAAAGAGGGCCCCTTATGAAGGTGCTTCATTTGCCCCACTCTATATATCAACCATTGATTGCCGAGTCCAGATCGTTTTTGCTTCAGCACATCTTTCCATGATAAAATCAGGCGTTCCACTGCTGCACTGAAAGATATGGCGGTGTTGTATTTCACAAAATAACTGGCTTAACGTCGCATTAGAAGGCAACATAGCAATTGCTTTGTTTTGAGGCTCGTGTTTCTTTATGAAAAAGTTGTCTGATCGCTTCTCACTGCTGCTGTCTTTTCGTGACTTCTCCGCAAATGTTTTTTTTAAATTGGTCTTCGGAAGATGCATTGTTGCAGCCTGCGAATTTTAAATGATTTGCACTTTTAAGACAATATCTTTATTTTAACAAAAGGCGGGCTTAGCGCTAGTGGCAAATACTTTTGAAAAAATTAGCGCAGTTTCAGCTAGCGCTATTGTGCACAAAAAGTAATACCCGCTAATATTGTCGCTAGTTCACAGCGACAATAGCGGCGCTAAAGCAAACGGTAACGAAACACTAACGGCGCTAATGGCGGCCGCTAGTGCCCTCCACGGCCAATCATAGGAGCGATTTCTTAGTCAACCTGAAAGAAAAAACCGAAGTTGAAGTCCCGAAAAGAATCCGAGAGATCATTTCAACTTCTGATGATCAACTCTGAAGAGATCACTTCAACTTCGCTTTGCAGCGTCGACACAACACGAGAGGAAGCAATCCACCGGCTATATGTCTGCATACCTATTTTGCATAGTGCCAGACGCCAGGGGTTGCTTCGGACCTTGGAGAGGCAAAACATCTAGTGCGCGACTTCGAAGTCTTACGAGACTAAAGAACGTCTACAATGGTGCAGAATGAAATGATTTTTTTAAACCAGTCAGGCTTTGCAGAACAGCAAATTGACTTTGAATAGGACTGCGAATTTGCTTCATGGACTACACCACTTTGTTTAAACACTAAGATCCCAATTTCGTGATTTCAAACAAGACATCAGAAAATTAGCTACTACTGGACAGCAAAGGTGTTTTTGAAGATACATTACTTTCACTGCTTAGCTGATTAGTGACCACATTCATGTGTCAATGAAAATCTGAATTTCAGCTTAAAATCATTTTCAAAGTAGAATTTTGTGTCAGGTGGAATTAAGCACAATGCACAGTATATCAATAAATTTCAAGAAATCCCCAAAATGTTACTTAGCAATCATGTACATGATCTGGAGGGTCTCTGCCTAAAGAGATGATTAAATGTTCTACGTTGCTAAAACAGCACATTTTTAACAGAGAATGCAGAATAGAAATCCAAATATTTAGGTTTATAAATGAAAATGAGTCAGCTCATATCTGCATTTTTTAATTTTTCTGTTATATTACAAATGTATCTTCTCACTGTGATTTCTTGTTGTTCAGACGAGGGCTCCTTTCCAATGCTCAAAAGAATAAGGAATCAACAACGTTTTAGTATAAATTTTTCAACTCTTTTTTGCATTGAAAAGAAACTTTTGGAAAAAACAAACGCCAAAGATGTCATCAACAGCTTTGTTTTACTTAAATTTACATGCATGGAAGGAATGAACTGAGATGGTAATCTTTTTTAGAGGTCATACATGATCCTGTAGTCAACAACTGGGAAACTTACGAGTTTGTTAAAAAGTTTTTGGCAAAATTTATGGTAATGACTATTTTACAGATCGCCAGTCACGAAGTTTTAGTCAAAAGCAGAAAAAGCACTACACAATTTTGCCGTGGAATTAGTGGGGAGGTCATATTTCGTCTCGAAAGGTAACTTTTTCAAAACATTCGGTCCCTTAAGAATCTCAGATCTGAAAATAGCCTACCCCATAAGCCTACCTTCCACCGGTATTGCATGCCGTAACTCTATCTTCCTCGTTACCGGTAAAGTAATGTCTATGAAGCATTGCAACGGAGACATATTTCTCCCACCATAACAATAATTTCCCACATTCTTTTTTCAATCGATAGCTGCTCGTAATTTTCCACAAACACCGCTAAGTCAATCGTTCCTGAAATATATTTTATTACATTTTATAAAGAACAGTCGAAACACTAAAATAAGCAACTACACATACCAAACAACACCACCATATCTGGAGTTGGCATATGATTTGAATCTTCGACCATTGTACAGTACTTAAGTACTCTATATCTAATTTTCAAAATTGTTTTAGCTACAGTAATATAATTAGGCTAATTCAGTGATTCTCGAACTTTTTTGCTGGCGGACTCCTATGCTTATTGGAAATAATGGCAAATACCATCAATTTTGAAAACAGAAAAAAACTGTTTAAAATCACAGTTGGTCCCCTACAAATATCAGAGCTTCCAAATACGTTCTCGTAGATATTACACAAATTTTCAACTGATTTTATCTGGTCTCCGTTTATTCTGTCGATTTACTTACTAAAAAAAAACCATGCGCAACAACTCGCTTATTTTGATAGGACAACTTGCGAAACCACATAACTATTGTGATATAATGCAGACATGTAAAACAAAGAAAAACGCTAGCCATTTGACAGTCAATCAACTAACATAATTTTTCAGTCAATGAATTTGTAAAAAAAGAACTAACTTGGCACATTTGTTGGTAATTTGCTACAAAACTAAAGGATGTTGTGCTGGTCCCTTGAAAAGTTCTTACGAACCCCAGTTTGAAAACCATTGGACTAAGTAGTCTATAATAATTAAACCAGAATTCTGATTGGCCTATAAACATTAAAAGATCTCTGAAATTTTGACTTTTGAATGATCCAAAATAAACCAGTTTATAGTTTCCAAAGTTAGTACTAGTATGGAAAACTTCACCCATTTGTTTAAGGTTCCAAGGTTAGTACTAGCATGGAAAACTTGACCCATTGAAATACATAAGCCAGACGTTCTCAAAAGGGGGTAAAATTACCTCTTGGAGCCAAGTTTGCTTACCATATGGGCAGCCTTGAGTCAATAAAGAAAGCATATAGCAAACATTCCTGGCAAGCACTAAAAATTGACAAGGCACAGATTTCCTACTCTTTTTTTGTATTGTTTTGTGCTGTATATGGGATCGCTGCCCAGGCATTTGGGAAAAAAGAAAACAGATTGAAGTGCTCAGTGAGTCTATATTAACTAGCTTGGTGAATTGTTCAAATATGAAATTAGCTTTATTAAAAAAATACTAGACTAAAATTTCCTCCTATTCACCTACAATTAGGATTGCGATCACATATCAATTGTCAACTGTGGTTGAATAATTTGTTGATACGGTTGTTTTCTTTCGTGTCAGAATTATCTTCTGAAATCTTCAAGCAATTGTTGCAAAGGCACTGATGCGCGTGCTTCATCGGGTTAGGTCATTGAAGCTGATAACCCAGAAGACCTACTGTATGTTATAAAACGCGACAATCTGGGCATCTTTGACAGTCCGCCTTGTTGGTGGTAAAGTTATCGGTTTCCAGAATATTTGTGACTGGTTACATATGGTCGCTTCTTTCTCCTAACCTACATTTTCTGCTTGATTGATTAACCGTGTGAAGTTAGAGCCTAAGGCCCTAAAGTAACTTAGAAAATATATTGACTATGTTTTGAAACGGTCTACTACATGTACGTATACCAAACACTTTTTTAAAATTCAATTTGTTTGGCTGGTCTAAAGAAATCCGAAACAGATTGAAAAAGGATATTCTGCGCATGCTTTTTTTAATTGGAGTATAGCAAAAGAATACATCTGCCTAAAATTGAGGTGAAACTGAGGAACATGCTCACAATCAATTGCTTCAGGTGCAAAGTCTGTCCAGTGACTGCATTGCATGAGCATTTGATATCATAAAAATGAAAGACGTTTACAAAATAGGATTGACCAAATTTGAGCTTCAGTTGTTTTATAAAGACTTACGAAATTCTTTTGATGATAAATATTTAACATTTAATCAAGCTCATGATATGATTCCGGGAAAGCTGGACAAGTCCAATATTTTTTTCATCAATATACAGTTTAAATCCATCGGAAAATAATAAGTACTACTACAATGTTGTCGACTGTGTGAGACCGAGTTCTTCTTTTGTGCAAAAGCAAGCATTATTGTAGATTGGTTTCAAAACAATCGCAAAAACGCCAGATAACGATTAATGAATTTATAAAACTTTTGTTTCTTCTCTCTTGGGAATCACAATTTTTTCGACGACATCAAATGGCTCTATGATATTTTTGTTATTTTAATATAACTTTTGCTCGCTGGTGTAGTCGTGTAATGGTTAGAGCGTCTGCTTTGCAACCGGTAGACTCGGGTCCAATTCCCTTGTAGAGTGCTACAAAAGATTTGAAAGCGGTATTCGAAGCATCTCTGCTTGGGACTCATCGCAAAATGGATAGTGTGGAAAAAAAACGGCCAGTTAGCTTATTGTGTCCAAAGATGTTTAGAAATATTCTCGTCTTGAAAAGTTTTGGCACAGTTGAGAACAGCTTAGGTGGGAAGAAAGTACCGCCACGTTAAAATTGATAATTTGGAAATCATTTGCCTTATTTTTTTTATGATAATAAACAATTCTTGCTACTTTCATATAGAAACACTGATACCACATTTCATCCTAAATAAGCCAAAAGTTATTTACTTGTTTGTTCATTACTACAGTATATTCAAACTTCGTAATGCGTGAACTTCATCGTTCGGTTGTCATGAAATGAGTGCTGTCCCGTTAAACCAAGCTTTCAATCTTAAATCTCACCTAAGATCGAAAATCAAGTCCGAAGAGCGTGATATCGAGCACAAGCTTCAGCGATATGTTTGTTTTCTTAAGAAGAATTGAAAGTGTATCACAAAAGGACAAAATTCGTAGCTCCGAAACTCAAAAATCTTTGAACGTTGGGTTGCTGCTTCTCAATAGCTTTAGCAATGTAAGCCAAACCCCTTAAGAAAGACTCACTAGCCAATTTTTTTGAGACACCGACTGGAAAAAATTACTTTGTCGTCCGAGAACCAAGTGTGTGAGGTATACAAGCGACTTGGTGTGGTCAAGGATAGAAATTGGATTAGTAAAGTTAGCGAATGTAGCTGGAAATCGTAAAGTTTGTTGAAAATTTCAAAAGCTGCTGGCCCTACTACCCTCCAAATAGGAAGAGCGAGTTAAGGAGGTGCATGAATGAAAATAAAAATATAAATAATGATGCTAGTAAAAGTGAGGAAGATAAGCAATTACAATATCTGCCCTACAGTGTAAATTTCTGGACGTGTGTACGTAATCAGTGTCTGACGATTTTTATTGGTTGTAAAGTTCAAGACCAAATGAAAACAATATATCAACTGCAGATATTTGCGAAAACTAATTTGTAAGAGATGTTGTGCTCAGATGATATTGGAAACTTTGCATCTTCGATAGTTTAGTCACCAATCGGGCCACTACGAATAGACAAACCTCATTCTTGTCAGTTGGCTAAAAAAAAAAACATCATTAGCCAATTGTGCTGCGATAAAGTTTGCTGTAATGAAGCGTTCTCCAATAGGAAATTCTCTAATTATTCAGACCTTTCAATTAGCCATTTCATTGTACTCTTGCCTCCATATCTTACGCCTTAAATGTTTAAACACAGCCAGCGATACGAAGTCTACATTGCTCAACCCTGCCGTCTATCATTCAAAACTAGACAACTTACAGGCTAAAGCCTCAAAAAAATTGGAGCAACTTTCTTCTTTTGTGTAATCTACAACTAATTTTTTGCTTTAGCTCGAGCAGAAGTTTTAACGTTATTTCTATCATTATTCAAGTAGTATTAGAGGAAACTTTCACCACTTACGCATATGAATAATCAAAAATGTGACGAGCTACTTGAGAGTTAAAGTTGAAACATGAACAACTATTGTCTTCATTACCGCTCATTAAACTCGACTTGCAGCAGACATTGCCTGTCTGCACATCCTTACAGTTACTTATTTTTCTTTTTGTGCAAAACATCAGCAGTTTTTCTACACAGTCGTTCACAAGACGTTGTTGTATTTTAATTCAGACACTGGCTCGGAGACAGACCGAAGAGTCAACGAGAAGGGACCAAAAATTTCAAAATTTGGAAATTGTTCAGCGTAAATTTACGTAAGTAAAGCGCGATATCATTTGTTGGGTAATAGTAAAATCAAACTAGTGAGTAGTTTCTCTAATCAGTCTAAATTTTGTTGGTAAATATCCGATAATTTTTTCGGAAGAGCATATCTCAGACCCCCTAAGATAATTGTGTTTTCGGAAAATTTTCGCGCCCCCTTCAAAAAGTTTCTGCCTTCAGCCCTGCCGGCAACTCTGGTACTGCCTGCATCCAAATCTTGCAAATTATTTTTATTATTTACACTGCAAGCCTGTAAGGTTTTTCGTGTATAAGATTTTGCATCTATTCTAACACGTTGTATATGTAGGCTCTAAAGTACGTTCCTAACTTTTTTGGAATTCATTTCTAAGCTACAAAACCGTACGCTCGACTTCCTGGCCAGTTGCAGTTAGTAAAGTAGAAGACTTATTGTTACTAATACCGGTATAGTATCAAAAATGAGGTTTAAAAAGTCGAGATCAGAGCTTAAAGGTAATCCTAGCTTAAAAGCCCAAAATTATCGATTGCAATTATTAAACATATGACAGAAAATTAAACACTGGCAATGAAGTGTTGGAAAGACTCGAGTCGTGGTAAAAATAAACTCAACTTTGATTAGAGTCGTTTGGACGAAATAACTCAACTCGACTCGAGATCAGGGACGCGTAACTAGACTCGAGACTCTTGCTCAAGCGAATAGTTTCCAACACTGCCTCAAACTAGTTTTAAGTGGCCTAATTTTTTTAAACGAGCGAAATCTGCTGTTACTTACTCGCAACCCAATCATCCAAACATCAATTACTACGTTAATGGCATACTTATTGCCGCAAGTTAACATGCAAAGTTACGAAATAGGAAAAAGCAACTTCAAAAAACATAGGTTATCGCGCGCTGTGGCGAAGCTGCCAAGTAAGGGCCACCCAGCAAGTAGCCTACACAACCAAGGGTCATTTTGCGAAAACAGAACTTGATTGAGCATTTGATTGATACTGCAAAGATGTTAGCAATGCAAGCACCCAAAAATGTAGTGAAGAATAGTTTCTACGCCAGGAATCGCACGATTACACCTTTGCATCTAGGAAAACTTTTTTGAACTTTTCTGTGTGCAAACCAGCAGTTCTTTAAATTTCAGAGCTATTGTGTCTCGAAACACTATTTTTAAAGTCTCGGTCTCGTCACAGCATCTTGAAGTCTCGGAAAATGGGGGTGTCTCGGCCATATTTAAAAGTTCGTTTCAAAATTGAACAAAGTAAGCCAAATTTCCGACAGTTTTGCTTTGTAGTAAAACCCACATTAATTTTAAGGTATAATGAAAAGAAAAGCTTTACATGCAGTAGCGTTATGGTGAATGCTTGTATCACGATATATAATTATCTTTACTCATTTCTTATCCAATAACTCATAGACTGGCATATTGCAACGTGTTCGAAAATTTATCGTAATGTCCAAAATTAAGAGTTAAAATTATTCGCAACATTTTGTAAACGTTTGGTTTCAAAAGTCTCGTGTCTTGTCTTGGTCTCGGTGCGTTCAAGTCTCGGTCTCGTTTTGACTCTTTGCTAAAAGTCTCGGTCTCGCATCGTCAATATCTCGTCTCGGTCTCGAAGATTTTGGCCGAGACTCCAGCTCTGCTTAAAATAGTGGAAGATTTTCTATCAGTCCAAAACTTTCAAATCCAGCAAGAAAACAATATTAGCCGTACATCTCATCAATGTTACAGCTCAGTATACAAGAGCACAGCCAAAAAGATCTTGGCAGGGAAAATTTTCATACAGTGTATTTATTTGATTGAATTAAAATATTGTAATTTACGAATTTTAGGTTTTTTGGAGGCTAAATGTGGCATTTTAAATTGCATGAAATAGCTTTGATTGCAACTTACAATTGATTTGTGCAGTTAACATAAAGTAAAGTTGATAATTTTAAAGTTAGAAAGGGAAAAGAAATGACAAAAATCTTTACTATTTTTCACGTACTTAAAAATAGAGCATTGACTTTGTTGAAAGCAAAGCAACAAGCTAAAAGTCAACAAGCTTTATTTGAACAAGATTCAATTCAGAAATTTTTTAAATTTGCTCTAACTGTGCACTCTCCGCACTGTTTAGGCCTACCCCTACTTTAAGGTATAGATGACAATACTAAATATACAAAGTATCTTTCCTTAATGTTTTTTGGTACGCTAGTTCCCCATTGAGAAGAAACTATTGTTGAAGAGTGCTGTTTCAACAGTGTAGACGAAGTTATTGTTCAATCACACATGAACTGATTTTGTTTTACTTCTACGCAGCAACAAAAAACGCAGTTACTGAGTGATAAACCAATATAAAGGCGTTGATGTATTTACGTTCCTAAGGTTTAATAGAGTTTGCCAATATAGTTAAGGTTGTATTTTTAATTTTCTAATTACAACACCATTTTTTCCAAAAAATATTTATAAGACCCCCACAATTTTTTAATGTGTGTAGTGGGAAGTTTCCCCTAACCGTAGCTATCTCCAATTAAAAAAAAATTTAAACTGTTGCAAATAGCACAAAGTATTTGATGAAGCTATTCATCAGACATTGATGAAAAACTAAAACCCACCTAAAGTTCGACAAGTAAGCGGTATAACCACACAAATTTCTTTTCTGGTGCTTTTTATTTCCAAAAAATATGTGTGTGATATCTACTCGCAAGTGGAACTAAAAGTACGATTTTTTTTCAGTTATCAATAACGTTATTTTTGTGCCTATCGTCGTTGCAACATGTAAAACGGCAAACGAGCTGGTATTTCTGCAGTGTATCTACATAGTGCTGCCAAAAAATTTTTTAGCTATATTTTACTTTAATGTAAACTGCAAATCATGGAATCAAAAATGAAAATAGTTTGTTTTTACAATCTTTTAAATTATTAAATTTACTCTCATCTTAAAATCAAAACCCGGCCTCAAAATTAAAATTATTTCAAGATGTTGAAATCCAGTCCAAAGATCTCAGCATTAAGTCTGAGGTTGATACAAAAATCGCAAAAAATATCTCTAAAACTATATCATTTATAGATGCTAGCAAGCTATGCAACTAGAAACGTAAGTTATTTTTGAGAAAAGTATAGTAGTTTGTGTCCTAAATCAAACTATCTTCTTTCGCTTCTAACTTTAGCCAGATTTTTTCATTGATTTCGGCATCGTTTGTTGTTGCTTTATTTTTGTTTCTTTTATACTCTTCAGTTTTTTGATCATCTGATAAACTTGAATGAAATTTTTGATCCTCTTCTGTGTTTTTTTCTGGTATTTCGGGAACACCAAACCGAAAAAACTTCCGGACTTTCTCCGGCAAACACGAGTTGTCGACAATAGGCACAAATAGTGCAGGATTCATCTTTTTAGGATTGTTGTGACCTGTTGAAGTTCAACGAAAAATCAAATTGCTGTAAAAGCGTATTTGTAGCTTAAAGCTCTACTAAAGCCTCCAGACATTTTTTTGATTTAGGATCAATGAAATTACGCTGAATTACAATTTGCGATTAAAAACTTGAAATTCCCTTTTGTTGACGAAGTATTTGAGAAACAATTTTAATGTTTAATATTCTATTGGCAACCCATGACGTCAGGTACGGGACGGACTGTTGCTGTAGCAACGTACAGCGATAGTAAAGCTAAAAAATGTTGGAGCTCTGTTAACCTTATTTTTAGAAACTGGTAAAGGAGTTTTAGTTTGCTTGAAACAAAAACGTTTTTAGATTGTTTTTAACCAAGTTTAACGGAGGATATAGGTTAATTAAATAGGTTTGAAGGCTTTTGCGCACGCTAACTGTATATCGTACATTCAAACAGCTATTGAAATGCTTTTAAAAAGTATGCACAAGTTATTTTCAGGTTTTACACTTGCATTAATAGTGTTTTGAATTTTCGGCATACTCATTATATGGCATTTTTTGTAACGGTAAATTTTCTCTTGATTTTTCAGCATTATTTAGTGAAGTGTTACTATGGCTCCGTATTGTATTGTCGGTGGGGACAATAATTCCCCAGAAATTAAATAAATTCCCCTTCATCCACTGCTATGCATCACTAACAAAATTAAAATGCATGAAACTATAAAACGTTGCAAATTTTTCTGCAACCTATAACCATGTAGGAAAAACTGACCCCATGATTAGATCGGTGGCATAGAACTCCGCTAGTACATAACATCAGAAATGCTGGTTTTGCAATGTTGAACCTTATCCAGCTACCACCAAGTCAAACTGAGCTCAGATGCAAAGGTAACAGAAAGCTCAGACCTTAACAAAATTTTAATTTCTGGTAGCCTACTACTGTGCACACAACATGAACCTAGCAAAAATACACTCAACCTTGACTTAAAGACTTTATTTGTTTGTACATAGGTTTTCTGCAAGACTCGGAGCAAATTACTTTGGCCCATTTGCAAAGTTAATTTTCCAGCAAGTGTAAAACCTGAAAATAACTTGTGCATACTTTTTAAAAGCATTTCAATAGCTGTTTGAATGTACGATATACAGTTAGCGTGCGCAAAAGCCTTCAAACCTATTTAATTAACCTATATCCTCCGTTAAACTTGGTTAAAAACAATCTAAAAACGTTTTTGTTTCAAGCAAACTAAAACTCCTTTACCAGTTTCTAAAAATAAGGTTAACAGAGCTCCAACATTTTTTAGCTTTACTATCGCTGTACGTTGCTACAGCAACAGTCCGTCCCGTACCTGACGTCATGGGTTGCCAATAGAATATTAAACATTAAAATTGTTTCTCGAATACCTTGTTAACAAAAGAGAATTTCAAGTTTTTAATCGCAAATTGTAATTCAGCGTAATTTCATTGATCCTAAATCAAAAAAACGTTTGGAGGCTTTAGTGGGGCTGTAACATTGGTTTTGTACAAATAACGTAAAATCTCGTTACTTTACCTGTAACAAATGACACCAGTAATCCGACCAACACAGCAATTGCCATAGCTATAACACCGTAATACAAATATGAAATAGCATATAGTGAAGATTCTAATCCTCTGTAACATAAAGAATTAAACTTGTCGTCGAATGACGCTATGAATTTCAGTTTCTTACCCGCTAGACATGTCGGTAGTTGTTGCAACGATGCTTTCTGTCATCAATGGTGTCGTAGAAATTGTATTTTTAGTGGTCCAGAGTAGCTTGGTAATATTTTCGGTGCTGTTTGAAATACATTGCTCTGTTGATAGAGGAAGTTTACTTGAAGAAGATTTTCCTTTAAACAAACTTCCGAAGGCAAGCCAAAGTGAAAAAGCCGTAGCTATAATTTGTCCAACTATTGTGCCCTACAAGATATCCACACGATTAATCAAGCATTAAAGTGAATTTCGTATCGCGGCATGTGCAGTATTCTTTCACAGTCAAAACTAATATTGCATCTTGCATTTCAAGGTACAGAGCATTCTTGCTAATGAAGGTTTACACCTTCATACTCAATTTTAATTATACATCATAAATTAAGTCTACACTTTACCTTTGCATTTGCCCAAGGAAAAAACAGTCCAAGAACAAAAACTCCACATAATGGTCCCACAATTGATCCAAAAAAGGAAGTTATTACTCGCATTATGGTTGCATCAAGTTTAGAAATAAATATAGCAAGACCCAATACAACGAGACCAAGTCCCGAAACTGAAATAAAGAATTGATTATCTCGTAACTGCATTAGCTCTTACTAACAGCGATCATCAAATCCACGATGATATTAGGATCTACCAATTTTTATTTAACCGACTATTGGACAATCCATCTATTCATTGCAGACTATTGTTCAAATTCATACAGGCCTGTACATTGACTTTTTTAGCACACAACAGAAAAACCTCTTCCAAAGGTTTGTAAGCGCTACTACCATTTTGTCAAAGAGTGAATTAGGCAAAAAACAGCAAGTCCATAACACAACCTACTGCATGTGACAACAAGCATTTTCAGGAAGTTTTCAGGAAGATTTTCCAAAACTTTTTTCAGGAAGAAAACAAATTTTCAGGAAGATTTTCCAAAACAATTTGTCAAATTTTTTTGCAAAAAAATTTAAATCGCTTATAATATCAAAAAATACTAATATACCAACTGCTTTGCTGATAGTCAATCTCAAAGCTTCCGATAAATTTGGCTTTATCGGTACGATAAAATCTTGCAATATGATCACAGCTAGTGCATTCAATCCGGATGAAATAGAGCTACAAAAACGACATTTATAATCAACCTAATTTCTTCGTATATCAGTGGTCAAAATTAGGAAATATGGTAATGATAAATTTCTCAAACATCGAGGTTTGTGATATTTTTCTGGTTTGGGAGGGCAGGTGGTACTTTTACTTTTATCTTAAATTTGGCCACGGCAGGTGCTATTTTATTTCACAAATGGAAAATCTGTTTTTGGCTATGCAAAAAATGACTAAAGCTTTTCTGAAATTTGACCGACGTTTGAAGGGTACAGAATTTACCTTTATAGGCTGCGTTTGCTCACAGCGGTTTTCGCAACCAAGAACAAAGCTTCTTATCAATATTTAGAGCAGATTCTTAGATGAGGTTTTGCTGTTTGATACTGGGTGCAAACAGAACAACGTTCTCTATGCACTCAGTATCAAGCAGCGAAACCTGCTCTCAAAAAACCTGCTCTAAACGTCAGTAAGAAGTTTTATTTCATGTTGCCAAAACCGCTGAGTGCGAACGCAGACTGGTCACTTTGCGTCAAATCAATTCAGCGTGCCCATTGATATATTTAGTGGGACCGGCATTGAGCCTTTACCTGCCCCAATCTTTGGCATTGACAACATTGGAAAAAAATCAACTTTATGCACGTTTACCCTTCGTTTTTTTACAGAAGTAGAGATGTACATAATACAAGTACAGCGTAGGCTGAGAAATATATCTACGAGGACTGGAACCTTGTGCCATGACTTCCTCTTGACCTCGAAGATAAAGAAAAAAGGTCAGCTTTGTTCGCGGTAGCTCTAGTGCTTTTTTGTCGCAAAGCCTATAGCGATGAGCAAGGTATGCAGTAGCGTATAATTAATATCATTTGTGCCATCTGAATTCCCTCTGCTGCTATTCAAAAGTGTTAAAATTGGTCTCTTGAAAGTGAAGACCAGAGCTGCATGTCGTTTTTGATTTCCAAATCTTATGAGAGTCGCGCGAAATTGAAGTGACCAGTTTCGGTTGTAAGTTGCACTTGTTCCTAAAGGTTAAGGGCTCTGACAAAACGTCTTTGTTGTTCTATTGCATTTGTGCTTTTAGTTTTTATTTATTTGTCTATACGAAGGCATTGGTAACGCAGCATGTCTGAACTTTTGAGTTAGCAATGCCGCTGGTTTTCAAGTCTTAGATAAAATTGTTTAAGATTCGAGTGGGTTTTGTTTGCAGCATTTCATTTGTTTATAAATATCTCGAGTATTAGCTTGTTAAACACTTGCATTGTGAATAGGAATAAAAATCATGACAAAGGGTAAATGTTATTGATGTTACGATTATAGAACAATAACATGTTGCTCAGATCTTTTGCAGGTACAGCGTAACTCCAGCAATGTCCACGGCGAAAAGTGAGACAAAGAAACACAAAACCCTTCCAACTTTTTTTAAATGTCAAGCGCTAGACAAAAAATCTGAAAACACTAATATATTATATCTTTTTTCTGAGCCGACTTAAAGTAAAATTGCGAGCCAACCAAATGCAACAAAAAGGTGGCAACACATGTGAGCTCGTTTGTTAGTTCATTGCCTCAAAAATTTTCGGTAGCCCACGATAGCGTTACGACGTCCTAAGTTCAACTAAAGGTTTTTGCCTACCTGATGATTAGCTTACAATAACAATTTTGATAACAGTTACTTCAGTGAAATTATATTGCTGTTTATTCATATTTTACACTCGTTTACTTACTTTTCAAATGATTCAATTATGAATAAAAGTTTAAAACCTAGTAATTACAGACTTAAAATATCAATTTCCTTTTTGCATTGCAACGAAATATCAACAACGATTAGGAGCAGTATGTAATGACGAAACTATTTTGTCTGAATCAAAAGTGTTTGCGAAAGTGTATTGAAAGAAATAATAAGCAAGAATTTGGCAAGCATGATTTTAATATAAAAATTTGCAATAAACATTTTGACTTTACTGGCTCATAAAATAAGCTCTTGAAAAAGACCTGATTCTTTTTCCAACATATTGAACTATCTTGGACGTTTTTCATAGCGATTTAAAGAATATTAGTAATGAAATTGCTGCAAATGTCAAAATGTCGCCAATGGGTGAGGGAAGGCAACCCAAATTGAAGGGGTGACGTTTCAGCGACTCGTTTTTCAGTTAACAAAATAAAGGTTTCAAATTTTTGTGGGAAGTTTGTAATTTTAAAAAGCTATCGCTTTTGTTCTAATTTTGGGAAAATGCATTTCGAATCTGCTGCCAGCATCACTGACTCTACAGAGACTCCATTGATAATGTAGATTAACGTCTATATATCTAATCAAAAAATAATTTATAATAGTTGAGTTTGCTTTGCCTACAGATGTTTGTAAAATCATGGTCAGAAAAACAAGCGTTGTTTTCTGTATTTAAGAATTAAAGCACCCAGAAAAACAATGTTATTTGATGGACAATATCAGGAAAAATATTTGTGTTAATAAATTAGTTTTGTAAGTATAAATTAAAAGCAAAGAGAATATACCTGAGTGTTCCACTAAATGCAGCAGCTACGTACAAGCCAGCCATTCCAGGCAAATTTTGAAATACATCAACAACAAGGTATGGCATCATTTGATCCGGTTTTGATATCTTTTTTGTCGTCAAGGGATCACAACCTTCGTAGTAAGCGTACATCGCCAAACCAGTCATAGGAGCAATGCTCAGCAGCATGAAAGTTGGTACAACAGCAACTAAAGCCGCACTAAACATATTCGCGGTCGCATTAAGTTAACCTGCGATAGAGTTAAACAAGGAAGGAGCCAAAGCATTTATTTCAAACCAGGAATGTGGAAGCGGAAGCTGGAAGCTGGAAGCGGAAGCGATCCTTTTTCTGTGGAAGCGAAAGCGGAAGCAGAAGCGCGAAAATTCCACCGCTTCCACATAGGAGGGAAAAATCAAGGGAGAAAAGAAATTGGTTCTGCTATCCTTCAGAGAAGAGCGAATAGAGGGAGCGAACACATTAAGAAATGAGAGCAAGGAGGAGTCGTTTAGAGAGATGTTCATCTCTACATAATCAGAGTAGGGGTCAAGCGAAGAAAGAGGGGAGGTATAAAGCTCAGAGAAGGATAAGCCCTGCCTGGCGAAAATGATGACGCCACCGCTAGCGTCTGTGACATTAGTAGAAAAAAATACCAGATCGGGAGTGGATGCCATCGGATTGCAAAGCAGAGAATCCAGGGATCCGGAAAGAGGAAGATATATTAAGGTTAGATTCCTGGATACAAATGAGGTCAATGGGATGAGATGAAATAAAGTGTAGCAGTTCAGTGCTCCTGGCTCGGAGACCCCCAGCATTCCATTGAAGAATCCTGAGGGAGTTAGGGAGGGAAAGAGGAAGCAGGAGGTAAAGAGAAACAGCCAGGAGCATGAGGAGGTGGTGAGGGTACAGAGGGAGAAGATACAAGGTGAGAGGAAAAAGGATATAAAGTTTGAAGGCGAGGGTGGGGCGCGAGTGCTGCAGTAGCAGAAGGGGGCCAGATGGGCCAGATTGAGCAGTGGAGATATACCAGCTGGATGAATCCAAGGAGGAAGTCACAGTGCTGGTAGGTGTGGAATCACAAAAAAACAGAAACGCAGCGGGGAGGGAAGCTCCAGAAGTGAGATCTGCCAAGAGTTCTGAATCTAGCAAAGGAGAGTTGTGAACATTTTAAATGAACCCAATTATAGCATGTGCAGCATTGCATTGACCTACCGCGCCAGGTCACATTTCCAGCGCACACTAAACAGGAAAGGACGGGACAAGGGTTAGGATGGACGTTTCCGCTCATCAGGAGAAGGAGAAGAATGAGAAGACGGGCAACAGAAAGGATGGAGAGCAGAGAAGACAGGCTGATTTTAAAGAAGCTGCGTGCTACCCTTCTGCGGTCGTTCAGGGGGCTGCACGGCGAAAAAATAGTTTTTGTGAGGGGAGTGCCCGGGGTAACTGGGACTCTCGGGAAAGCCAACAGCCATTTTAACTCAAACCAAACGGGGTTGGGACCGCACCACCACGTTGAGGCTGCTGTTGATTGGTGCAGTTCAATTTTGCTCGCTTTACATGTATATACTATATAGACGACAGAAATTTCGCGCTTCACTATCCAAAAAGATCGGAGTCAATACGTGTTTTGGACACGGACAGAAAGTCCGTAATAATTATTAGAGTTAAAGTTAACTCAAAGTCAGAGTTAGTTGAGGATAGAAAAGGAAAATCAGCGCTATACGGTGTAATTTGTTGTTGTGACTACAGGTTATTGTCGAGAGCTGTAATATGTGGTCATACGGTTTAGATCTGAGAAGCATTAAGTTAACTGTTGTAAAAGTGGTTATAAGTAATGAAGGAACTTGTAATAACTGTCTATTTGTTGAAGTGTTTAATTATTTTCTGAATTGTAGTAACGAAATATTTGATTTTCTTGCAAGCAATTTGTGATTTCTAAATTTTTGTTAGAGGTGGTTCCGTGACAAACGCGAAAGTACATTAGGGGTTCCGCAATGACAAAAAGATTGAAAAGCACTGTTCTACATTCAACACGAGTTCTTATATCTAAGAAAAAGAAACACAGAGTAGTTCGGAACAATAAGCTTAAGCAAAATAGGTAAAGTAATCGCAATAAATGAAGTCTTTGTCTTCTCAAAATGATGAAGTGTAGAAGAAGGCAGGGTACAGACCCACAAAAGTTAAAAAAATGTCAACGGTCGTTTTCTCGTTTTTTTTAGTGGAAGCAGAAGCGGTGGAAGCGGAAGCGATAGGTGTGGAAGCGGAAGCGGTTGAAAAATAACCGCTTCCACATCCGTTTCAAACGTGCTCAAAATTAATTTCTGCGTATTGAGAAGCTTCATATCAGCTAGCAGTGATCTTAATCAACAATTCGAAAACGGTTGAACACTGTATCAAGATAGATAGATAAGGCTGCTACATCGGCAGTTTCCGATAAATAAAAATATTTTTCAAATTCTATACCGTGCTAAAACATAGCAGGGAACCATTTCCAGCTCTGAAAGTAGACAGTCTCAAATCTTAAATCGACAATTTTGCCTATTCTTGTCAAATGAATAACCAAAAATTTAATGAAAGCTTTTATTCATACTATTAGCTGCCCCTATCGGATATCATACAAAATAAAACTCCCCCTCCAAAAGATATTGGTTTAGGTGAAAACACGTCAAGAGCAAATGTAAGACTTCAGTCCGCTTCAATCAGTTTCCTCTTCTCAAAGTTTGCTGGTTTTATTAAAAAGATATATAGGTAATTGTTGTGTTTCCGAACATGCGTAGGCTTACTCTTCTAGAGTGACAATCCATGTCATACAATCCTTTTTCAGGTGATATCAAGCTTGCTATTTGTAGCATCTCTAAGACTGCATTCGCACATAACGGTTTTTTCAACCAGGAATGAAATTTCTTACCGATATTTAGGGCAAGTTTTGCTACCAGGTTTCACTGCTTGATACCAAGTGTAAGCAGAGCGACGTTCTCTTGGCACTCAGTTCCTGCTCTAAATATCGGTATCAAGTTTTATTCCTGGTTGCGAAAACCGCTATCTGCTCTATCTGCTAAGAGTCTAAAACTCTAAACCATGATGTCTTTTCAAACAAAGCAAATTATTTAAACTTGTGCTTTTTGCAAAAACCGCCCAACTAAGTGGATGGATTGCTTCATCACAACTGTTCAAAAATTCAGGATTTTTAGGAACTTATTAAATGCAACAAAAATACCCCTCTCTTTTAAAATAATTTCTATAATAACTCTCAATCAAAGCGAGTTTGTTTTCAATTACTAGCAGTGTTTTTTTAGCACGTAGTATCAACACTAGTACTGGTAATGCATCAGCAAAAAAATAGTTGTTTTTGTCTGCCTTATAGTTATACATGTTCCCAAATTTGGCAATATTTGCCCAGCTCCAGTGCTTTAAAAATCATCTTGTAGCTAGAAAAATTCCTTTTACAAATTTCAATTGCTTTTCAAACATCTCAAGCTTTTTGGGTTCTGGTAAACACAACAACGGTATCCGGCCTTGAATCGAACTGACAAAGAAAACATTATAAGATACAGAGAGCCACTCGCAGCTAGAGAGCAAAGTTGGAAAACAATGACCATACATGGTAATATCTTTCACTAGCTTTGCAACTGTTTTCTCCCAACTGGCATCGCCGGTTAAACCGATAGTTGCATATGAAGAGAGATTCGAAAAAAACGCGGGAAAATAATCTACTATCAAGTAGAAGCCTCACTGCATGAGTTATGATGTAACTGCTATGCAAATGTAACAATTTACTAAAGTAACATTTTACTGCTATACATTTGTATAACATTTTACAGTCTTTAGGGCTACTTACATCCGAGCTTGCCTGACAGATTTACAAGCTAGGAATCTTTGGGCGATGGGTTGAGAAATTGCTAATTGACTGCAGTTTGGAAGCAAGTAACCGAGAACAAAAGTCCACACAGTGTAGCGTAACGTAGGATCGGAATCAATACTAAAAAAATTTTTAATTTTAGAATACTAAAATAGCAACACCTAGGGAAGAGTTGCATTTTTTATTGTAAAGTTTTAGCTATATTGAAACTGTGAGTCACGTCTACAAACGAAACCTGCGCTTAAACTTCAAGAAAACTTAACTTTTTATTGAATTAAAGCCTATATACATTTAACCGAATTATTGTCCGCCACTGACAGCACGGTGAGGCACGAAGTTAACCGATTGTTTGAGTGAACTACTCAGTATTGAAATTAAATGTGATTCGAGCGATCAGAAATGGAAAAAGCAATAGCTTTAGATTTATCAGTGTACTCTTCAGTAAGCAAGTAGCAAACTTGTGCAAACATCTGATTTAAAACAAAGGAAATTTTGTTAAACGTTCCCAAACATAGAAAAAAATGCCCCCTTATTCAAGGTGTCTACAGTTTGCAAAAGCCTCCAGACCAAGGCCAATTGTAAGGAGGCTTTGAACATTGTTTCATTCTTTTGCCCGTTCTTTGCGTGTTTGAATCTGTATTTTAAGACTGACGCATAGTTGATATGCCTAAAGCGTAATCTTGTCGTTTTGTGTTACCGATTACCAGATCCATGAAAATTTGAGCCTTTATTGCCGTTGTTTGCAATTTTGCATTGCCACGTGACGTGCTAATCTACATCTTGATTCAACTTGCAAACTAACTGTGATCAAGAACTCGTAGTATTAGATCTGTGATGGGCCTATGCAATGCACTTGTTAATAGTGATGTGAATTTGTTAGTAAAGAGATCAGTTTTGATATTAGTTTGTTATTTAGAGTCAAGCCTGACATAAGTTTTATTTTATTAGTTTGTTTTTTCGACAGTTTGCATTTCGTTTTCTCGCATAGCATTACGCCAAGCGAAGGCATGGTAACTGTTAATTATTCCCACTTTCACATGATATTAAATAGCTTAATCTGTGTGTGGTTCATTGCAGTTTAGTAGTTTATTTATGCGAATACTGCCGTTTTGATGCAGTTGAGTTTAATTTGATATGTAAATTCGGCTACTGTTCGAATCGCCCTGGCTTGCTGAGCTAACTAGTGATCTCGTGGCAATATCTGAAAGCTTGTGCCCAATAGCGTGGTAATTATTTTATAGTTATGTTCAACTTATTTCTGATTAATGAACTAAAAATAGGCCAATGTAAAGTAACATTCCGTTCGCATCCCCTCTAAGACCGTGTTTGTTGTTTTTCGTTTTTATAGAAACCGTTCCAACATCCCAAATACTGTGATTGGCGTTCTTTGTGACCTTATCAATCATAGCTTGCAACATACTGATTAGCTTTGATCGTAGTGAGATAGAAGATCGAGTCCGCAAGAGATAAGTTGGAGTTCCCTTGAGAAGGGAAGGGAAGGGAAAGGCACGCGTTTCAGCTAAAGCAAGACTGAGCAAATCACTTGTAGCTGTAAAGTAACAGAGACAAAATCTCAGTCTTTACCTTCCCTTCTAACCAACTTTTGTTTTCCAGCATCGATTTCTTGATTGCTTGTGTGTGCCTTTCTAAATTTGCTGTGTTTTCTCATTTGTAGACGGTTTACGCTCCGTCAAAGGCTGCTCAAAAGGATATAAGTCTTCTATGATTTTTAAAACCTATAAGCACTGTGAAGCGCAGTTAGTAAAATAACAGTAGGCCTATTGCTCACTTCCAAAAATTCAATCTTTTTCCTCTTTCTGCTGCTGCAAAAACATTTCCAAATCCTCCGACATTAATTATAGTTTTGATCATTGCAGCCAACGCACCCGAAACCATAGCTATAGCTTGAAAAAAATCTGTCCAAACAACAGCCTTCATACCTCCCTTTAACAACAAATAAACTGTTGCAATTGATACCTGATCAGTAGCTTAAATTGTTGCAAACATACTCTCAGCGCTTTTGAGATGCAAACTGCGCCTCGCGTTTTATGCGGCTGTCTTTGTCGATTTGCCGCAGTCGCTATCGCCGGCATCAAAAATTGCCGCGCAAAGGCTACTAGGCGCAAGATCAAAAATAGCAAAGCAATCTAGATAGAATTTATTCTTGACAGGCATAGTAGCCTAAAATTAATTTGTCTGTTTTTGTTTTTGTTAAATATCTGTATATTGTAAAGATAAATTCAGTCTTGTTTAACTTTTATCTTGTTTTAGAGATCACTTGGAAGATTTCTCGACTAAGGGGTAAAAATGTTTTTGCTTCGAAACTATCTCAAATGCAAGCTGCCAAAAAATTGACCCCTTTAATTGAGTTCCATTGTGGTGTGGTGCTGAACCCTACAACGGGGTTAAACAACTTTTTTGTGAACCGTACTCAGTGAAAGGTCTGGAAACCAAACAAATCTTTCCAAAACAAGTTGTTTACCACTTTTAGGATATTCTCGAACGGGCTTAGTGCTAGCCCATATTTTGGAAAAGATCCCCACTCAATTTTAAAATTAACGACATTTTAAATACTCGGGATAGAAAGTTATTGTTTGGTTTGGAAGTTTTAGAATTGCCGTGATTACATTTCTCTTTAGAGGACATTTTTTCCTAATTATGAAAATCAACAATTAATTATTTAACTATTTGCGCCAGAAAGTTATTTTTTGGCATAAACGTTTTAGAATCGTCGTGTTTATAACTCTTTTTAAAGAACATTTTCTCTATATGGGGTAGAAAAAAGTTATTCAAAAAACTGTACTTTTTGTTGTTTTTCGGCCATCTATCAGTATTGATGCTAATAATCATTTGCTTAAACATTTTTAATTGGTCAAATACGAAGGTATAGTTCCAGAAATAAAGTAATAATGGTGATGGCGTTTCTGCAAGCTCTTCAAAGGTTTAGTGAAGTTGGTACTTCCTAGAATGAAGCAAGTGGCGACTATTGGTTTCCACGGACATACTTTCCATCAATCATAGTCCACCTTGTTAGTAGTCACCAAAGCTGTATCCATCTATTTGACTGGTTCAAAATAGCTGCCGCTTTCGTACCAGGTAGCTGATGCTAATATAGCAATTGATGTCAAAATACAAGTACAGGTACCGATAACAGTGAATAAAGTAGAGTAGTTTTTTTCTGTTACAAAGTTACGTAGTCTATTTATTATTGAATAGAAATGGAATATGGAATTTTGCAGTGTACATAGTGTGGCGTCAAAATGGCAAAAAATTGCGGTTACCGATAAAAACGAGTTTGATGCTGCTTGTGAGTAACAAACAACTTGCCGCGACATGTGTGAGGCGCATCGCCACGACGAGGTTAAGTGGCATGAGTAAGCTAATTTTTTTGCATCTTCAAATAGCAAGATTACTTTACTTAGAGATGCTTTAAATATTCACAAATGCTTATAAGAACCTCTATTGCATCCGTATCTAAGCGCGTTAACAGACAAATTACTGTGATCGAAATGGCTTTTTGCTTTTCATAATGACGTCATCAATGCGTATTGCCCTGTGGAGATCCACAGAGAACCGAGGTCCAAAAAGAAACACATTTTTTTCAGTTATCTTAGGGTAAAAGAAAAATTAAGTGCACCGCATATAGGCTTTGGAGTCGTGTTGAGTTATGACCTACAAAAATAAGTATAGAAAGGTCTTTAGGTTGAGAAGAGCAAGCAACAACAATTTAAAGTAGGGATTTTATAAAAATTTAGCAAAACTAGACCAAAATAGGTAAAACAATTGGTCACCAAAAATATTTTATATCAATTTTTAGCTGTCTATTTCGTACTGGTTAGTTATTTCAGGGGGCACACAACTCCAGCCAAAGCTTTCAAAAGGGTCCATTGCATCATAAAGTTTGAGAGCCGTTGTGTTGTTTTATTAATGCTAGTTCAATCTTTTTTGGACGAAATGGAGTAAGAATAATTATCTTTTCCCTTGGGGAGGCCGTAATCAATTACTACTGATATTTTTATAATTAAACTAGCATTATTTAAGTTCTTACCACAGTGGTATAAAGAGTGCAAAAGAAAGTTGTTATTCCAATAGTCCACATCAAGCTGAGAGGAGTAACCGCATTAAGAGCGAGAGCGGGCAGATAAATGGTGGTCCCAAGGTAAATTATCTAAAAAAAATGTAAAACTGTGGTCACAAAATGACTCTTTTGTGGTATTCAACTATCGATATTGTTATACTCTTGACTCATGACATATATTAATATATTTTGATGAATCTTTTTATTTTTCTGGAGGTTCTGTCAGTAACCTATTACTTTTGGTTCCATTTAGAAGTAAAGAATGCAAGACTACGCAAAATGAAAACGGAGAAAATAGGATATGCATGTATTTTTTAAAAATTGTTTAAATTTATTTTATACTCTTTAGTTTCATTGCATTACAGAAAATTTTTATTATTTGAAGCTTTTTATCTTAGCTCTTAAAAATTCTGTCATACAATGTACTAGAAAAAAGTTGAGTTTAAATTTACACTTATCAGTGTACCGTACTACTCAAATTTTTTTTGTTGAATATTTTTTTTAGTACCTCGTTCGCGTAGCTAAGCTTTGCATAAACCTAACTTTTTAGAATAAGTTAGTTTCTCTCTGTTTTTCGTTTGCGCAGTAGTGTTTGGACAATAGACAAATTAGGCATCATTCATATTAATACCTATTTATCAAATCTCTAGAGAAATTCTAACTCTTCAAGCGTAAAAAATGTTAAAAAATGCCTCACCCAGTAAAAGATCGAGAAAACGCAGAACATTAATTTCTTGCTGCTACATATGCAATTATGCATGGGCCATTTTTGATCTCATTTGCAAGTCAGACTGAAAAGGTCGGCAAGTCATATCTAAATCATTTGCTTATTACAATTACTTGATAGCGCCATCAAACTTACGAAACTGTTTAAAACTAGGATTATCGGAGCAGTAATTTTGACCGTTTTTGATTTTTAATTGTTAATACCTCTGACTGGGTACATGCAATAACACTGAAACTTCTTGACTTTTCCTAAATCTTGAATAACTTTCAACATGTTAATTTTCATTACATCGCAACGACCACAAGATGGGATGGGAATGGATTTACCTTAAATTACCGCTAACGGTCACTTTGACCTTGCAGAAACCACTCATTATTTATTATTAAAACTAGCCGGCTTTGCCGGCGTCGCCCGGCAGAGGCCCTCCAACAGTATTGTCCGGGTTTAGTATTTCGGTTCAACCGGCCAAGCCGGCTTCACCCATCGGGCTCTTGTGTGAGCAGTAGCAAAAAGTTAATGAATTTTATGCACTTTCACAATTCTTCTGCACAAAATGGTGGTCATCATATTCTCTTAATCATGACTGGCAATGCTAAAAAAGAATCTTGCCACAAACTATCGTTAATACTTGTAGGGGAGCATGGATTGTATATAATCAAAACTAATTTTAGCGGCAAAATGGTGATTGCTTTCACAATTAAAGAAATAAACTATTTAATGATAAACCTATTTTTCCAATTGTTGCTGCCCCTTTCCTATTTATATTTATATTTGTGGTATTAAGTTCCTAATTTGGGGGCGCTATTGGTCTTGTTTCCGGCATAGCCACAAAGCGGCTGTTGTCCTCTCTATATTCCGTTTTACAAGTTGTTATGGTTATGGTTTTATGTTAATTTTTTCTTAAACTTGGGATTTTGTTACAATGATGTAGAGTATAAACATAAACGACATAAATACCATAACAGGCAGCATATCAGCATAAGAAAAAAATCCTTGCTTTTTAGTATATATGGCGGCGTCACCTGCAGAGACCCCCGTCAGTAACGTCGGGATTGAGAGTGTGGGTTCAGCCGGCCAAGCCGGCTTTACCTATCAGGTTCTTGTATGAAGAGTTACCAAACGTTTATATATTTTCTGCACATAAGGTGTTTACGACTTTGTATGCTCCTTTTCCTAATGGAATATTTCGTTTCAAAATCCTGGCTATGCCTTAAGTCTATGTGCTCTGTTCATTGCTGACACGAATCCAAGGGAGCCTTGCGTTTCCCGTAGTTTGGAAGTAGTGATGATTACATTTCCGATATTAAGCTATTCTAAAGCAAAATAGCAAAAATGTCTTTCTTGTGGTGCAATTTCACACAGTGAGGCTGTTTTCTTTTAATCTTCCCTTAAACTTTCTCAAATTCTCGCTGGCTACGCCTTATGTAGCATGTTCTTTTCTCCCTGCTTGGCGTGCCCTGGAGAGTTTAAAGTGTCCTTACTTTTCCTCAAATGTTTGGTTTGACCCCGGTAGCTCTATAAAGCTATTATAAAGCAAAATACCAACAATATGTTTCGTGTGAGGTGCGATTTAACACAGTGATGTTGTTAATTTTGATTTCGCCTCAAACTTTCTTAAATCCCTGCTGGCTACGCATTATGATTCATATTTGTTTTTCCTTGCTTAAGTATGCTCATAGAAGTCAACACGTTCAGTGCTACGCTAGTCGCGCATAAAAGGTTCGCACGGGGCGGCGTGCGATTTTTTTTTTCGTCATTTTTACTGTCTTCGCAGCATACTATCAGCAAATAACTTTTTCAAAACATGTGTAGAGAGTAGATTAGACTATGCTTGAAAAGTAACAATAAGACAAAATTTTTTATGATTGTCTACGACCAGGCTGCTGTGAAGAGCTTGGAAAATGAACATCATTTTCATCACCATCATCACTATCTCCTCCACCAGTAGATCCTGATGTAGAATCAGAATCGCTTTCAATGTTGTCCGATAAATCGGATGAATCACTATCATTAATCTCTGACATGTCAGAGTCACTGTCCATTACAACATCAACTACTTGTTGTGTATTCATTTTGCTAAATAAAGAAAATTAGGATTGAATTTTGCATTGACTCTCTCATTCTACCACTCACTTTTTTTTATTCTTTTCTCCTATCTTCAATGCTCAGCGTTTAAAAAACCTTCAAAAAGCCTTTGCAAAGTTTCGTGTGCAAAATGTCTAGCGACATTCCTACATACACGCTTCAATGCTTTTCGCTATATAGGCGTTGTAGAACGCTTTTAGCACCGAACGCATTGCAGCTATTTCAAAGACGTTCTGGAACGTCCAAACGCACCCTGTGCATTTTCTCTCAAGACGTTGCAGAACGTCCTATCGCACTGAAAGTGTTAAATAAGTTCTTGCTTTTCCCAAATTTTCAGGTTTGATTCCGCTAGCTCTATAAAGCTATTTTCAAGCAAAATAAAAAAATGTTTCTTCTGAGTATGGTGCGATTTAAACCCGGTAGGCCATATTATCACCCGCGCCGATTTAAAACGTACCAATTAATGCAGCTGCGTCAGCTTCACCGTACAAACATTTGTTAGAGCCACAACGAAATGTTTTAGTAAATATAAGCCATAGCTCCTGTACATGTAATGGTGATCATGTTGGTCTATTAATGAAGACTAGAAGTATTCAAAAAGAAAGAATGATCACACAAACTACCATTCGTAATTTCTAAAAATGCAAGATGGATGAAACATAGTCAAAATTGAGGGTGTCGCCCAAATGGTGATCGCTTTGACTCATAAACAGATGAGCCGTTTGGTGGTAGGCATGTTCGACGATTTGATGGGCTCTCTTTCGTATTAATATTGGGGATACAATTTCGGTAGAGAGGTGACTTTTAGTATCCAAGTTGCTATTATTGCTACTAGCAATACACCGTTGAACCTAATAATATGATTATAAACTTTCGTTCAACGAAAGTTTTAATGCTGTAAATATTTGTGTATAGATCCTGATGAGGGCAATATGTAGTGCCGAAAACGTTTGAATTTTCTAAATATATTATATTATTATGTTCAACGGTGTATTGCTGGTAGCAATAATAGCAACTTGGATAATATTGGTGACATTAAGATTTTTGTCTGCGCTGTTTGCTTTAATTCGGCCGTAGCAAGAAAAGAGGCCCTTCCTTTCTTTTACGTCATATAACCTATTGAAATAGACGCCTATTAAGCTCTTTTCAAACAAAAACATTTCATCATGATCCAGTGTTACAGATTGAAGCTATTATTGTTTAATTTTGATCTTTTCTTAAATTTGGAATTTTATTACATTTAACTTTGCCACTAGTTCAGACCTCTCTACTTTTAAATGAAGATTAGTGTTTAGTACCAATAGACCTATCCTTGCAATTACAAATATCAATAATGGGTTTTACCATTTGTGTTTATTATCAAAATAATAGTGGATGATTTTGCTGCCTATTGCTGTTTCCACTCAATAGTGGCAAGCATTGCGATGCCACTTAACATTATGACCTCACAATGCGTTTTAAGCCATTATTATTAGGATTGCTACTAACCACTTCTTCGTCATTGTAGGCGAATTAATATGAACTAACGTTTCTGACTTCGTGCATGTTCCTTGGACCTGGGATAAACACCGCCTTGCAAAGAGCAAACTAACCCGAAATGAAGCACTCACAGTTCAGTTACAGCAGCAGCGGGTGCCCTCCATTAATAATGTCGAGGTTAAGAACATCAAATCAGCTGGCTGCTGCGACAGCCTTACCCAATTGCAAAGGAAATTGCTTCAACATTTAGATCATATGTAGCTTGACACTTACATTTTGTTGCAAACGATAAGAAAGGACCATCTTTACCCCAAGGTCTTTTTCTTGGGGGATCACCAAGTGTTTTACTTGGAGTAGGCTACCTATAAAAATTTATAGACTTTGAGTCTTTTGAATATTTTGATTGATAATGCCAAACATCCAATGCTATCGAGAAAGAATAGACAAAATGTACCAAAGGACTTAGTTTTTCTAAGGATTGCAATTTTGTGAACGGTAGACACTAAACTTTTGTGTGTTTCTAACCGGTAGATTACATTTCATAAACATTTGGAGACTTCAGTTTTTGATGGATCTTTTTGAAAACGTCGACAGATAATACAAAAGAACCATGCTCGTGAGAAAAAGTAGTCAAAATGTACCAAAGAACTAACTTTGTTTAACAATTGCGAGTTTGTTAGCTCTGGTAGGATAATTGTACAACTAAAAATGAAACATCATGTTTGGCAACCAAGTTTTGATCAGCCATTATAAACTAATCCTTACCCTCAAGTAATTGGAGTCACATATTGCTGGAAAGGATATTTCCTAAGATTTCAAAGGATAGTAATTGTCAGTACTTTATTAAAACGTTGTTGTATTAAAGTTACCTGTTTTTATTGAGCTCACCAGTTTTGGGAGAGGTAAAAAGTTACATCACAGGTATTAAAATTTAGTTTTTCAATATAAAAACTAATATCAGTTGTACATATTATACACTATCCGACTCGCCTTGAAATAATCTTTAATTTGTTGAAGAAAGTTTGAAGATCAATTGAGAAATAAGGTCACAAATCAGTTTTTTAATAAAGTGATTTTGCAAAAAGGTTGCAATTTTTGAAAGCATCTTGATATTATGATCTGCGGTAGCAAAGATTTTTGCTAATCGTGCCAGACATATTATGACATCATAGAGCCAATTTAAGCGTGTAAGCGAAATAGAGAAGACAAAATGCTTAGATGGCTGGGAGTGCTTAAATAAAGAATTGCTCGAAGCATAATCAAATAAATATTAATTGTTGTAAAGTTGTTTTTATCAAAAGCAGCTTATTAATATCTCCTAAAAGAACGTTTAAACGCGTTTGTGCGATCAGTACTTTTTGAGAAAAAGCAAAAGCGAATTGTTCAATGAATCGTTATTGTGACAACATTTTAGACCCCAAACAAATGAAAGTTTTTGAAATGTGGTAAGTCGGAAGCTGGTTTTCGTTTGAGCAAAAAGCGGTTGTCCTCTGTCAAGCAATGCAAATTCCAAAAAATAATTTTAATTATGACGTCATGACGACGTCACGAATATCTTTATGACACTCACCACGAGGTGGTGATCAATCTTCCCAAGTTTCATGTTTGTACCTATAGCAGTTTCAGAGGAGTTAAAACAGACATACACACAGACAGACAGACACACAGAATTGCGTTTTATATATTAGATTATCTTTGCAGAGTCTTGCGATGTGCTGTTGCAGTGGTTTTCAACCTTTTTGCTGGAGCGAAACCCCAATGAAGAAATCTAGTGGCTCGAGGAACCCCTATGCAATAGTTCAATTGTTTTATACAATTTGTGTAACTTCTGGCAGAACCCCTGGACTGAACTTGTGGAACCCTGGTTGAAAACCACTGTGTTATTGTATCTAAACAATCTTGCAACAATAACTGCACTAACAGGTACAAGTTATGCACCAGTGCGAAAGATAAATATGCTTGCCGACATAGGGGTAATAGTACGGGGACTGGTGGCTGAAGTCTCCTGACTGTTTTCAGCCCCGTCATAGAAATTTCAAAACTGGGCAAAATACTCACTTTTGAAAAGTATATTTCCGAATAATTATTTGGAGCACAAAATAGCAAAAACATCACTCTGAAAAAATTAATCTCCAAAATACCCAGATCTTGAGCTTTTCTTTGATGCGGAAATGCATTCAGGCTTTTGCCCATGCAAAAAAAGGGGCTACGCTAACGGTATGTTACGCTTTGATCAGGGGTAGGCATATTCAGACTCGGTTCGCCTTAGGCCTACGAGGGAAATAATTTTTTCAAATGAAGCAAATTCACAGACTGCTATTGATACGCGCAGCAGACTAATTCAGCATCATGTAAATTTGTCTGATTTGTTAGTGAAAAAGTGACAGTAATGATGCAAGTAAGCTACCACAACGCAAGCGCTAGGTAATAATAATTAGGCATTCTACATCTAACACAACGGAATTTGATTTGCATTGGTTGCTAATGACGAAGCAAGATTGATTACCGGCGCGATGGTGCGATGGTGCAGTGGTTAGAGCGTCCACATTGTAGTCGGTAGACCTGGGGTTCATTCCCTAAGTCGAGTCATACCAAAAGACTTTAAAAAATGGTATTCACAGCTGCCCTGCTTGGCGCTCAGCATAAAAAAGGGATAGTGTGGAGAACATGCCGGCAAGCTTGCTTGTTGTGTCCTTGGGCAAGGCACTTAACGGGACGCCTCCACCTTTATGTGGCAGACAGATGGTGGCCCCACCCGTACTTCACCGGATTATAATTGTGAAGTTGCTAACCCAGCATGTCAGACGACTCTTGGGTACCCACCAGTGGCAGTCCGCCGTGTTGGTGGTGGGGCTACCAGTCACTCAAGACTGGTTCGAAATGGGCTGCCATCTCCCCTAGCCTAATATCAATTAGGTTGACGGCATGGACCTGAATTACCGTTCATGCCGTACCTCCATCCCAAGGAAGAGGAGGGGTAAACACACACACACACACACAAGCAAGATTGAAAAGTATTAAATTTTCTTCAAAATCGATAGGTAGATTACAAGCTCCGAACGTACTAACAGAAATGCTGCTGAAAAAAGAGTTGGAGGCCTACAATTTATTTTGTTGCTTAGGATCTATGTAGTTTATTCCAACACATAATGGAGCTTACGGCTCGTCAAGCTTCCACTTACAATAATTCAAAACATTTCTAGGTCTAGTACAACAGTTAAAAGAAACTTTTGACACAAAATAATGCCTAATTATTATGTATTTTTTAGTAATTGAGCAAACGGTCATTTTGACCGCTCGCGGTAATTTTAGGTAGGTTGAAAACGCGGTAATTCTAATGTTAATTATATTAAGATTTGTTGAGCCTTGAAATTTAATTTTGAAGGCCTTAAAACTAACTCTCTTTCGTAACTCTAGGCTACTGGTTACTTTATACTGACATGTGTATCACTGATTGTTTAATGCGAACTGATTGGTTCGAAACATACAATAAAAATTACACTATTACATTCTCCCGTGCTTTTGAGTATGATTACTCTCTTCCAATACTTGTTTTACAACAGGTCTTTTATCTTAACACAGTATACCCTCACCCATTCGCAATTCATCGTTCGCGGCCCCACATACTCGCGGATTTTGCTCTCAAAGTTTTTTTCGTAATTTCGGCATTTCGTGAATTTCTTAGGCCATTTTTTAGCAGAAAAACGCTCACATTTACCCTAACTACATTATTACTGTTTTTAATTTATCATTACTATATTATTACTGTATTAATGAGTAAGACTGTCTTTAGAATGTGTTTGCGAAGCATATTTTAGCGAATACAATATCATACATAGGCGTTTTAAAACTGCGTCAATAATTGGCGGATTTTTAAATTCGTGGGAGGGGAAGGGACCTAACCCCCGCAAATAGCAGGGGATACAGTATACACATTTTAATTCAAAGAAAATGGCGATATGATTATACTTCATCTTACCAAGGTCAACGTGTACGCGCCTGACGCCATCCGTCGAAGATATCGGTGGAAGCGAAGTTCTAAATACTGAAATAACATAAATCTTTATGCATGCTTTGAAAAACAAGATTCTGCTACTTAACACGTGCTTGTAATCTATTATGTGGAATAAAGTTCAGTCCGGCAGAGTTCAGTTTAAACGTGACCACATTGAGGTTTTCACGTTTCTGTTATCTTTAAAAAGCGTATGGTTCTGAGATTGCGCAAACGATGCCGAATGGCGTTCAGACGTGAGAGCCTTATTCAAAAGTAGATTTGCTGGAAGTACGAATTCAAATTGGCATAACTTATGCATAACTACATAAGGTCCATTATTATTTACGCAGCATATTACAATGACAAATAGTTTAGGCAGTGTGGTTTTGGAGATGAAACTTTGCGTAAGTTGAGAGTAATGTTGGGATATTCGTTGTACTATTTTCTCAGTTTGATATGCCTCAAAGATTTTTTTACCTCATTTATTGTAGTCAAGCGTAACCGATGAATCAAGGGAATAAAATAGAGGCAGACGACAGTTGTTGTTATTGGACTCAAAACAGCATACCAAAATACAGCTGACCCAAAAAAATATGTTTCAGCCGGAATTCCGATTATTGTTAATGCTGATATGTTAGTAACTGATATTGAAAGTCCAACTGGAACCTACAAAAGCAAAAGTTTAACCCAAAAATTATCATAGCTCATCTCATGCACTGTCCTCAACTAGAATGAAGAGATAAAAACAGAGAGAGCAAAAACGAATGAGAGGAACACTACTGCATCAAAAAATTTGCACTTGATTCACTGTGGAGTTTAGGCAGAAAGTGCACCCCTCCACAAAATCACTATCGTATAACCTGAGCAATTTTTGCAGATTAAGGGCGCAACCAGAGAGGGGGCAAAGAAGACTGAAATCATCTACCTTGTGTAATAACTACTAATAAATGAAACAGTTTTTGAATTGAAACACGTAAATGATAAAATTGGATATTATTTGTTCTGCAACCCAGGTTTCGGCCATAGTTTGGAAAGAAAGGTTTACCAAAGCTTTGTAACATAAAGCGTGAGAATAAATGTCGGAAAGGTAGACAAGCAGTTGAAAAGCCAAGCTTGTATCAACCATGGTCAAATGACCATGCGCTCAGCTTTGCTAGGTGGTTGAGTGACAAGCCCTTGGGGATTCCAATTTACGTTGAGCTTTTTTGATTGGCGGATTTCAAAAAGCAACAGCCGAAGTTTATTGAAAGCAATAACAGGCTATCTAAAATAAATTGGATAATGTTAAAAATTGGGGAACTTCAAAGTATTTCTGCAAAAATTCTCTGGTATTTAGGGCGACTGTAGCTTTCCTTTAAGTCTGGTAAATGAAATGCAATACAAATAAGAGATAAATGATATCAACAGATATTAAGCGTAAAAAAAGAAAAAATATTGATGAAAATCCTTTCTTAATTTTGGGTGCTTTTTTTCAGTTTTTGTACAGATTAAGACGTGCTGATTTACAATCGCGCCCAAAAGTTTAAGACCACCCATGACTTTTCATTGTGTTTGCACTTTGTCTTTTCCTTACTCGTTTTATTTTTGTCGTATGCGCTTGATCTTTTGTCTATCTATTGAGAGTTAACCTATCAAACAAATGATACAATACAAATGTAAGAAAACATCATTTTAATATTTTGTAAGGCCTCCTCTATTTTTCACGACGGCAGCCATTCTGCTGGGCATGCTATCTGTGAGATTGCAGCAATATTCTGATGTCACTTTTTGGTTCATACAATTTTTATCGCTGTCTGTAATGATTCAATATTTTCATTTTCATCAATATTTTCATTTAGGATTTTCATAAACCGACGCGATGGCGTAGTGGTTAGAGCGTCCGCTTCGCAGTCGGTAGACCTGGGGTTCATTCCCCTTGTCGAGTCATACCAAAAGACTTTAAAAAATGGTATCTATAACTTCCCTGCTTGGCGCTCGGCATTTAGGGGAGGTTGTGGAGAACAAGCCGGCAAGTTCGCTTGTTGTGTCCTTGGGCAGGACATTTAACGGGATGCCCCCGCCTTTATGTGGAAGACAGGTGGCCCAGACACCTCGAAAAAGGCAACTCCCAAGCGAGTGCGGACTTCCCGTCCAAAGTATAGCGGTACAATTCGCTTTCTCGTGAATGGAGGATAAAAATGGCAAATAAAAAAATAAAAAAAAAAAAAAAAAAAAAAAATTCCATACTGGTAGAATGCTGATCTGCTACTTTATTCTTCATCATATGCCATAAATTTTCGATTGGATTTAGATCTGGACTATTTCTTGGCCAGTTCAGGATATCAACGTTCTTTTCATATAGAAAGTTTTTACTGACTTTGCCCTATGGCATAGAGCGCTATCGCGCATGAAAACATTGCAATGATGCACCATCATGTAGATCTCTAACTCATCCTTGAGTAGATCTAGGTATTTTGCACCATTCATGGTGGTACCTGGGTGGAAGATGTACAGACCAGCTGTACCATGCGCAGACATTGTACCCTGACCATGATGCCTGGAGGGTGTTTCATGGTGTGAATGGTGTAGCGGTCTTCATATCTGGGGCCAATTGATCTTCTCACTAGTTGCTTAAAAGATATAAACTGCTGCACAGTTGACTCATCAGAAAATAAAACTTTCCTCCACTTTTCAGTGGTTCAATCCACATGAGCCTAGGCAAAACGTATCTTTTAGCTTTTATGGAAGAGGTAAGCCAATATTTTTTCGGTGGTTTGTAAGATTTTAGCCCAAATTTGTCAGTCAAACAACGTATTATGGTGGCTTTACCCACAACTGTACCTTTGAGCAACAAAATCTATCTAATTTTTTTGCTTGAACTCGTAAGTGAACGCACTACCATCCTTTTCATCAAGTGATCATCCTTTTGCGAGGTAACGTGGGTCTTCCAGACCTGCACAAATCTCTAATACTCCCAAAATTTCGAAATTTGACGATTGCATGATGGATTGCTATTTTGCTAAACTTCAGTTCTTTTGATATCTGCCTTTCTGAGTACCCCTCTTTATTCAAAGTAACAATTTTTGCTCTTTCTACAACTGAAAACCTCCTTTTTTTGTCCATATTTTCAGCATTAAAATTGGAGAAAACTAAATATTTTTGCTTCCAAAAAAGAATTTCACGCAAAATCTCATTATTGAAGGCTTCACCAGAAGCATTTGTTACTTAGCAATGTTCATAGAATATAAAAGCTATTTTTACAGAACATTAGAAAGAGTTTTGTGATTTTTATACAAAAATTCAAATTTTACGTCGGTGGACTTAAACTTTTGAGCGCGACTGTAGAGTGTCTATAACTGCACGCTTTCTTTCAAATCAACACCCCTTACTGCCACAGGTGCTTCAATGGAGTTTCAAACTCGAGATTTTGGTTTTGAAGCCAGGAGAGATTACCATTGCACCACGACAGGTAAGACTGTTGTTAAATGCTTTTATTGACCAACATTTTACACTTGCTGCAGGTTTTGCTACAATTCTGTTTGCCTTGTCACAAATAACATTTTAATAACTTTACCGGAGACATTTTTCTCCCTCCATAATAATAATTGTCCACATTTTTTTTTCGATCGACAACTGCGTAATAAATCCCCACAATCACCGCAAATCCGATTGTTCCTGAAATAAATTTAAGTTTGCTTCAAATCAGGCCTGCATACTGTAAATTAATTTCGGAGCTGGGCACACGAAAAAAAAACAATGAAGCGCAGCAAAAATTTCGCAACTGAATTTTTGAGTCATTAAAGCACAACCGCAAATTACGCAACCGATTTTTCTACCTGCAAAGCGCAACTGCAAATTTCGCTACAAATTTTTTAAACCCAAAAACGCGCATGCATTACTATACTAAAGAGGTGATATACTATACTATACTATACTATACAAAAGATATTATACTAAAGATAAAAATACAATACTAAAGATGGACATTGAATTTTTTTGGCAATGCCATCAGGGGTGCATCTCAAAAACTTTAAGAACCTTTGCATTAAGCAAAACCGAAAATTGGGGAACCGAAGTTTTTGCTGTAAAATTAACAAACAATTGATTAAAGTGTAATTGCAAAAAAAAATCATTTGAAACGAATGTCTAGTAATAGCAATGGAAAATGTAGATTGATTTTCTTACAGGAAAATATAGCCTAACCCAGGAATGTGCAACCTTTTTGCAGGCAGGCCAATTTTGCTGAAGCGAAGGGTTCACTGTGCTTTGATGGCCAATCAGAGTTTTTACAGTGAATACTGTAGTAAGACTGTGCATTGTATCTACAAGAGGCAGGGTGCTTGACCCGTCAAGATTTTCCAGTGCCCTTTTTATGTATAAGTATATTTGATTGCTCTGCCGTGTTTTTTTGTGCCTGATGCACAAAAATTGTGTATCTGGCCAGACGTGTATAGACTCAAGTCCCAAAACGTAACGCCAAGCCAACTCCAAGCGTACTTACGCAAAGTGCGTGGTTGTGGCTCCATACTAAAGAAACGCGTTTAATTCCCGTAGTTTGTCGATAAATCAAAGAATTTTGAGATTTGAAATTGATTAATTAAAACGCAATCGTATTACAACAAAATTACACGGTTTAACTTTCTGGTACGAAACCATTCTTATCCGATCCACAGTGCGAATGAAATTAATACAAACGCCATGGCAAAAGCCAAGTATTTAAATCTTTCAGTCATAACCACGAAACTTTTTGTTTTTTTAATTGCTTGGCAAAAAGAGCATCGTTTAAAGGTTTAGATTTCAATCAAAGAAATTGCGCATTTAAACAAAAGCATTAAACGCAAATGAAGCGCAAGTAAAAACATAAAGTTTCACAACCACAATTTGCGCAATAAAAAGAATTGCTGAAAACGCAGCGCAAAATACGAAAAATAAAAACCTTTAAAGCGCTACGGAAGTTGCACAAGCATCAAAAATTTGCATTAAAGCGCCAAATTACTGTATTTCTTATTATTTTTGCTACAAATAAACTGTAGACTACTTCATTAATGCAAGGAAAATAATCTATACTTACCAAAAAAGACGACCAAGTCTGCAGTTCCCAAATATTTTGAATGATCTGCCATTTTAATTATTTCCAACTTCAAAATTAAATATATATTTTATGATATAGTCTATTGGGTTTAACCAGCAGTGACTCCCAAAGTGGGTTTTGTGAACCCTTAAGTCCTATGAAAATTACCAAAAGCTTTAGGAAATGAAACTTTGCAGACTAACAGAATTCGCTTAATGTGATTTCGACCTGAGCAGATATTTTCTACAAACATGTTAGAAGGTGTACAGCTCCAAATTTTGACAGCTTACAGTGATGGTGATTAATTTTTTTTTATGACGAATAATTATGCATGGTCTTTCTGGGATATAGGAGTTTCCGGGGGGTTTTGCAGTGTTTCATGGGAAAAAAAGTTTGGGAACCATTGGGTTAAACTGTGAACTGCTCGAACGCAGTTAAACTTGGGCCAGAATAATGCTGTAGTTTTGTTGAGCTTAAGCTGAATGAATTAAACTCTCTACCGAATGCCGTTGCGGATCCAATATTTTTTTGATATTTTCACCAATATGCTTTCAACATCTGATTAACCCGGTAGTGTATTTTCTGGGCAGTCACTAATAAATTTTTTTGGGAAAGGGTAAATGCATCAGTTTTGCGGTAGCGCTCAAAGACTTCTTTTTGCTGGAGCGTTACAACCTTGCCATTACATAGCTTTGAAAAAAAGCTTAATATAGCTTTGAAAAGAGCTGTTTGAGCCATAAGCTTTTCGTGACGCTCTCATCAGTGGCCGTATCGCTGCAAAAGGAAAGATCTAGAATGAATAAGTGTTTTAAAGCGCGCCAAAAAAAGATTTTGCAATAGCGAATGGCTAAAGAAAGCACAGCAAAAGGCCAAATAAGAACGCCGATACCGCCACTGATGAGAACGTCACGAAAAGCTTATGGCTCAAACAGCTTTTTTCAAAGCTATATCAAAATTCTGTACCACCAACAAGATTTTTGTCCAGCTTTCCTGATCGAAGCTTAAAATGAAAGGGATGGTGTGAAGAAAAAGCCGACAAGTTCGCTTGTTGTGCTCTAGAGTGAGGCACTTAATGGGATCCTTCCATCTTTATGTTGCAGACAGATGGTTGGGCCGAGCTGTCTGCCCAGCTAGGGAGCCGGAGCCGGAGTCTGAAGCTGTGGAGCCAAGTATTTTTTCTGGAGCCGGAGCTGGAGATTTTATAAATATTTCTCTGGAGCCGGAGCAACAAAAAATTTTATTAGCTCCAACTCCAGGGTTGATCATGGCAAATTTTAGTAAAAACCTGTTTTAGTTTGAAATCATATAATGATGAACTGATGACATGAAGCTGTATTCAATACAGCTAATTTGTAAAAAGCAATGTATACTAAAAAGTAAAACGCAAAGCGGCGGTTGGCTTATAAAAAACTTGAAAGGATGGCGTTGGTAGTTCATGGAGATAATGATTTAAATACTTAAGTGACTAGGTCTGGGGAGCCGGAGCCAGAGCCGGATCCGGAGTCAGAGCCGGAGCTAGTGGGTGAATACTTGATAGCTCCGGAGCTGGAGCCGGAGCTAGTGCTCTTTTACATTGGCTCCCCATCCCTGCTGCCCATCGTGCTGGTGCGGACAGACCCAAGGCATGTTGAGGCATAGCTTAGATCTTTCGACAAGTAGCTAGAGACTTTAAATATGCTTTGTTCGAGAACGAGTGTTGTGTTGCAGTAGAATTTTTGGTTCTATCTCAATCTTAATTTTATTCCTAAAATTGAGGCGACTTATAGTTTCGCTCGAATGATTAAGTCCGACTGCAACGTAACAGCTAGGTGAAGGTTGGCTTTTACTAAGATACTTAAACCACGCACTTTTCGATCAAAAACAGAACAAATATATTCATAAAATGCTTTGAAACTTTAAATTCCTTCGCTTGACGATCACAGAAACTAAAACACTTCAATATAACAACAAGGAAACAGCCAAAACTAAATCCACCAAACAATTGTCTGACACTAGTCAACGCCAACAATTCGCAAGAAATCATCACAGAACAATACGTCTTTTTTCTACTTTGCCACTCTACTACTGCTGTTCCTCTACTTACTGTACTTAATCGCAAAAAAAAAATCTCGCCGCCTTATATATATAAATGGATGGCGTTCCAGAAAAAGCCAGAACAACATCACGTGACACAGAAAAAAAGCACCGTTAATAATTATATAATCGGCAAACGAAAATCTTCGAGAAGAAACAACATTTACTCGAATACTCAGGAACTTAATCACGTGTTCAACCATCGTGACGTAAGAAGAGGCATGTGAGTTACAAATCGAAATGCGAAAGAAAAAAGATCTTTTGCGAAAACAGCGGAGATATACAACCAAGTTTGGGCTTACAAATTCAGATTTACAAATAAAATAATCACTGCAGAACAAAACGACAAATAACAGCAACTATACATATATATAAAAACTATTCTTACAACGCAAATTTACTTATTCGTGACAACAAGTATACTTAGGCCAATTTTTTATATCTGTAAATTATCTTCAGGTTACCAATGCAAAGTGTCATTTATGGGACACAATCACTACAAACAACATGTGTTTAAACCTTGTTTCATCACAAGAGTCACACTGAGTCATCACACATCTCACTGGACAGTAAACCTGTGCTTTCGGAATCAACGCAACCTCGGGGGTTGAGAAAGATTGCTTCAGAAATTGATAAACTGCCCTATATTTGACCAAATTTCTGTAAAAGATCCTCATAGTAAAACTATAAGGACTAAGCCACTAAATATCCTTTGAAAAATTTAAGATGGTTACAACCCTGATTGCTGGCAAATTTTCTCAAAAACGCTCTATGTCATCGGGCTTTAGGCTAATCAGGGATGGGCAAACTTTTTCGTCGGAGGGACACATTGACCATTTAAGAGTGGTCGAGGGCCAGTGCTTGTAATCTTGTGCAGCTGCATGCAATGAAAGAGATTGCCTTAGCTTAAAATTTTGCGATATGTTCTGACAATGTCGTATTACAGGGCGCAAAAGCGATGGTGTCTCTAAAAAAGAAAAAAAAAGGTCATTGCCTTTCCTTAGACGAAAAATGCGACAGTGGGAGCTAACAATTGCCTTCCTTCTGATGGCTTCTAAAGTTTTTGGCTCTTAAATACGGCAAGCGTTGCTCTCCTTGTCATTTGACTTATATATGACGAAGTTTCAACAAGTGTTCGCGGGCCGTAGTTCGCCCACCCCTGGCTAATACATTTTAGACCTCCAAACTTTCAACTGATGTTTTTCGTTATGCATGGTTTGTTTTATATGCAACAAATGCTTCCGAAAAAGGCTTCAAGTCTAATATTGGGCTTTAACATCATTTTCGGAGCGAAAACACGGCTATAAAATTTAAGTTTATATTATTTGCCAGTGATTTATGTTCTGCACATCGTATTTGCTAAACCCACGCAAGCTTTATTAACGGGTCAAAGGTTTAAATTTTATTGGCACAATAACGCACCAGGCTGTAAAATTTGCTGTATAGTTTAAAAGCTGTTTTGTCGAAGAGTGATTCATTAAATAATAACAGCCATATTGCTTTCAAATATTGCTTAAAATCAAAAAGCAGCATTGGGCTCATGTGCTTGAAAATTAGGCCCTTAAAACCGAAATGAAGTTATTTTCAAGAGAAACAGCCAAATGTGTTCGCGACATTGTAGCCACTGCACACACGTGTATTAATAGGCTAATTTTTGATTCCCCTTCCACTTTGAGTTTCATTAACTTTCCGTCAATGTGTTGTCAACATAAATGAAATTGCTTATTGTGTGTAGAATTAATTATTAGTAATCATCACATTAATTTCATGCAACTTAAAATGCAACTTTTACTTGAAAATCTAAAAGACGTAAAAATACTGTAATTTTGACTTTACCTTTTTCAAAATTTCAAAAATTTGCACCCCCTCAAATGCTTAAAAGCGAGGAGAAAAGAATAAAGCGAACTGATTACCAGCGAATGAATATCAATGATGGTTTCTCAAGACAAAAACTTTCTTTAAACTAACTTATAAATCCGGACGAATATCTTTTTTTTTGGAGATTATCACTTTAAAACTAGGCAAAAATCTTTTTCAAACATAACAAATGGCAGTGACCATTTTGTTGGTATTTTAAAAGTAAATGTTATTTCTGTTAGAAGTGGAGATCTTATTTTTAGGTGAGTTTTAGGCTACAGCATTTTACATTGGACTGATTGGCAGCTAACCTGTACGAAAATCAATGTACCGTACATTCACCACTGGTTAGGCGTAGCTGCCGTCGCAAATTTTTAGGTCACCGTCACTAATTATATGCCTAATTGTTGTTGCTTCAGGTTTGAATTAGCAAATCAGCGTTGCAGCTCTAATCCTACAGCTTAGGCAAGAGTAAATTTCTCGCTTGCTCCATACTATTCCATAATGCAATAATAAATCGTTTAGTAGGCGTAGAAAGAAAATGAGTTAACAGTTGATAGTATTTTGTCTGGTTAGATTACTCATCAATAACCCTGTATTAGATAGCTTGCTCTGCATATAGTCTACAATTACAAGCATATTTGACCTGAGTTTATTGCGTTTTTTAGTGAGTACAGTTCATGTTTAGCCTACCTGCAATAGCGTAAATGAAGCTAATACATTTAGGTATTTTTTTGCAAATAAATTCATTTGAATAATGGCAAACTACACATATAACATCAGTTTGACATAATTTGAACTCATCGTTAGTTTTAGAATCGTCGTTATAATTGTATTCTCAGGTAAGTAGCAATTATTTTAGTCTCATCGAATTTACCATTTGTAGAATAGCTTATTCAGAACTAAGTTTTCGGGAATTGTACTAATAATAGGGAGAAATCTTTAAAAAGTGCGGTGGCGTATAGGATGGTTGTAGGAAATTTACGGAGAAAAGAGGCTTGGTAACACTTCCTAAGAATCTCACAAGACAAACCTTGACAGGGCAAATATTAGCGAAAGTGCATTTAATTCTTCCTTCTAACGGACTTCCAAACCTTCTGCGGACTCGATCACTTACAATCCAGTAATAAGCAAATCATTATATTTTCAGTCAAAGAGGCGAAACAGGTAGAACGTAGATCACGATGAGAAGAGTAACGACGAAACAGGGGAACAAAGGAACGGTTTTCAAAATTTACGAATCCGAATTGGAACACGATCCTATGAAGGGCATAACAAATAAATATTTACCAAAGTTAATTTGGAACCAAGCTTTGAAGTTGCACGTTGGCAGTTACCCTACATCCTTGCGGATCTACTTACAAAAAATCCCACATAAACAAAGATATAGCAGCACACTAGTCTATGAAGACTACTAAAGAGTACATTACGTACCTTTGGATGCTATCGCGAAACGTCGTAGTACACAAGATCCACACCAATGCAACTTTTAACTTCACAAATACAAAACACCTACGCACTAAAACTTCAACACAATCCAAATAGTTAAATTTGAATAATGACCAAAATTCTTACTTAATCTTAAAACTGTAATTTTATCAAAACGAGAAAACTCAATTAAACCAATTTGGCAAAACTTTTACCAAAGGCGTAGCAACTTTGATAACGATTAAATATAACAATGTACTTGCGCTATAAAACAAGCACTTAAAGGTACATGTAGTCGACAAATCATCTCAAGCTAGGTTGCATGGAGCAAGCTACAATAATTTGTTACAAATTTGTCCACAATGCGCAACAATGGCGCTTACAGAAGACAGCTTATAAAACAAACAAACTTTTTCGATAAATCCAAAACTGAAAAATTTTGCTCCTGTGTTTCCGCACTTTAATAATAAAGGCTTGCCAGACAAACAACCGAGAAATCAGTTGAAAGCCTAAACTATAAAAGAACATTACTTTTATGCCTTTATTACTTAAATTAAGACTGTTCTTACTTACAAATTCTCCATCACTTCACAAATTCTATCTGTTTCTATCAAGAAACACAGGAGGTTGAAATCAGATTTGGGGGTGGGCGCTGTAATTGTTGCTGTTGTTGTCGTTTGAGCAGTCGTGCTGAGTATTATGCAGCAAGATGTATATAGACTGCGTAAGAGCTCATGCTCTGTTTGCAAGTCTTCAGTTTGGGCCACCATGATGAGTGGACTGCTTGACCCCACCGCCTGTCTGCCCCATGAAGATGAAGGCATCCCATTGAGTGCCTCGCCCAAAGACACAACAAGCAAGCTTGCCGGCTTGTTCTTCACACTATCCCTTTTGTGCTAAGCGCCAAGCTGGGAAGCAGAGACTACCATTTTTTAAATCTTGTGGTGCCACTCGACTTGAGGAAATGAACCCAAGGTCTGCCGACTGTGAAGTGGACGCTCTAACCACTACGCCATCGCGCCGGAACCACTGTAATATTTTTGTTTTACCATTACAGATATAAATTATTTGATGGTAGGCTTATTTCACAACGTGTTGGAACCCTCTCTTAATTACAATTGAGACACCAAGTGTCTTAGATCCACCTATACATCTTGGTCCCGGAACAGAGCAAAAGGACCTTAACTCAAGCCCTATGTCTTACATCCAATTGCCTGATTACCCTAATAACCCAGTTTCCGGAAAATTTTTCTCTCCATAGGCACAAATGCATATTTGTTGACTATAATTCCACCCGATGGTGTAGACCTACTGAGCTATTTCTTTTACTCATTTCCTTTTAAACATAGAATTTCTTAAACTAGGCCCATGATATCGACATCTCTACTAGTACGTTCAGACTGTGCTTACTCACAAAAGCCAAATAATTCTACCAACTTTTATGCGCTTATTCGACAAAGTGCATGGGGGCATGAAATAAAAATGATGGATGGACTCTGAAGTAATTGATGTATTTACAGGAAATGAACTATAATGTGATTGGCCTACTATTTACAACTTTTTCAAATTGTAGACTCAGTTGTAAAACTTTAAGGCTGTTGTTGAGCCCCTGCTTCTTGCTCCCTGCATAAACGCAGCCAGAGGAAGACGAATTGACCCAAAGCCAAAAGTCAAGCAACTCAATTCTTACCACAAATTAGGTTTATGGCTTAAGTGAATAGCTACATATCACAAACAGCAATATGACAAATTTTTTTGAAATCTAAAAGAAATAGAGCTTGTTTGAAGCGTTCAAGAAAAAGTAAGTCAAAAATGCTTAAGTGCTAAATTGATTGTTGCATCGTTGATCAAGCTTAACTTGTTAGAGAATTATTTTTATTGGAAGTACCCTGTCAATATCTCCACAAAAAGCTTTTAAACGCATTTCTATGGTCAGTATTTTTTGAGAAAACGAAGAAAACAAATTTTACAATCAATCGTTAGTGTGATATTTTAGTTTGTTCTTTTACCCGTTCTTTGCGTATTTAAACCTGTATTTTAAGACTGACGCATAGTTCATGTGCCTATAACGTAACCTTGTCGTTTTTTGTTACCGCCTACCAGATTGATGTAAAGTGGAACGCATTTATTGCCGTTGTTTGCAATTTTGCATTGTCACGTGACGTTCTAATCCACATCTTAATTCAACTTGCAAACTAATTGTGATCAAGAACTCGCAGTATTAGATTTGTAGTGGACCAATGCAGTGCACGTATTGATAGAAATGTGAATTTGTTAGTAAGGGATCAGTTTTGATATTAGTTTGTTATTCAGAGTGAAGCCTGACATAAGTTTTATTTTATTAGTTGGTTTTTTCGACATCCTGCATATTGTTTTCTGCGCATAGGACTAACCCACGTGAACGTATGCTAGTCGTTAATTATTATCACTTTCACATGATATCAAATAGCTTAATCTGTATGCAGCACTATACAGTTTAGTGGTTTATTTATGCGAATATTGCCGTTTTGATACAACTGTTTGAATCGCCCAGGCCTGCCGTGCGGAATATTGATCTGGTGGCCATATCTGTGAACTTTTTCCGGATTGCGTGGTAATTATTTTACAGTTATGTTCAACTTATTTCTGATTTAAAGAACTAAGTACAGGCCAATATAAAGCAACTTTACGCTTACACCTCATCTAAGACCGCGTTTGTTGCTTTTTGTTTTATAGAAACCGTCCCAACGTCCCGAATCCGGTGATCGGCGTACTTTTGTTTGCGATCTTATCATTTGCAAGTTGCAACATACTGATCAGCTTTGATCGTAGTGAGATAAGAGATTGAGTCCTCAAGAAATAGGTCTTAATTCCCTGGGAAGGAAAAGGAAGGCATTTTAGCTAAAGCAAAGCTAAGCAAATTATTTGTTGCTGCTGAGTAATTGTTAGTTATGACTCGTCTTAGTTTCCAAAAGGGTGAACTTTCAGAAAGCTGGGAAGTCGATCGGATACTCACTTCGTTATGGTAAAATCTGTTTTCCTCGGTCAAGATGAAAAAAACAAATTTTATAATGAACAGTTAATTATGACGTCATCTCAGTTTCCAAAAGAGCGACATTTCTTAAAGCTGGAAAGTCGGGTGCTGGCTTTCGTGCAAGCGAAAATCAGTTTTCCTCAGCAAAGAAATTTGAATTAAAAAAATTATGTTCAATTGTAATGTCATCATGACATCAACCACCCCCTATGACATTCACCTCGGAATGGTGGTCAATTGCGCCACGTTTCTTGCTTGTACCTCCAGTAGTTTAGGAGTTAGAACGGACGAATATATGGAAAGAGTTGCGTTTTATAGTATAGATTAATGAATTCCTCGACATGAATTGATCCAAAAGCCATTAGAAATTAAGGAAGCTTGCAACGTGTTTACCAAAACTAAGCAACTTACTTTAAGCTGAGTCACTTTTACAAGCTACACAAATACTTACCAAGCTTTAAAATTTTGCAAACGAAAGCAAACACTTTTATATGCTAAAAAAGCTCTCAGTCAGCTTAAAAATTTGGCAGCAAAACAAGAGGCGAAAGTAGAAAAAGTTCTCAAGTTTTTTTTTGAGATCAGTGGTGCTAGGCGCGTAATCGGGATTTTCGTAAAGTGGGCTAGGTCAAAAACTATTTTCGATCTCTAAAATTCTTCATAAGAATTAAAGGAGCTTGTTTTGAAAAATATCGTTAAAAATATCTTCACTCAGTTTTTCAGACAGAATTGATATGACTATGGGAAAGGGGCCTTTGCCTTTTCAGGTTGTGTACATGCTTCGCCTTTTCATCGATTGTTCAATTGCAGTTGGACAATTATAACTATACAGAAAGAAATATCCCACTCGTTGTGGTTGTTCCTATGAAGCAATGAGTGAAAATTACATCGTGTCTTGGAGCCATCTTTTCATTGAACCAACAAAATCTGTGAAAGTTGCTTGGTGTAGGTTTATTAAAACTCGCCTTTGATTGTTATTTACGTGTTTCCTAGCCCACTTCTTCATAATTATTTTTATGAGAGTTTTTCTGTTTTGTTTTTCGTTTTTAAAGTTTTGTGTCAACTCTGCTCTCGAAAGCTATTTGGTCCTTATGGTGTGCATCTGTGACTTTATATATTTTGTCATTGTACAACTCCCTTTCTGTGGACACTATATATCTGCTATCTGTGTCACAAAGTCTAAAAAACAAGGCAATGATTGGGAACAACAGTAATATTAAAAGCGCCTTTTTGAAAAACGGTGAGCGCCCTTTCAAAGAATGCTTTGTGTAGGGACCTTCCAGTACCTTGTGATTTGTCAAATTTTAACTTTTTTTATCCTTGTGTAAAAAAACATTTTCGGTTTTGTGAGAAAACTTTTGAAGGCAAGAATAAGTTTTTTTTACTGTAATGTAAAAAACCGAAGAAAATTTTGTGAAGTGGTTTTTCCTAAGGCAAAACATCGTATTAATCACTAAGGAATTGAGCGCACCCTCTTGCTGTCAGCAGCACGTACATCGACCACTAGAGTTCTTAATTTGACCTAGCCTGCTTATTAATTTTTTTGAAATTACATTTCATTTAAGTCGGGAAAAACAACACAGTGCCTTTGTTTGCCGGTTTTTAACTCATGAACTGCAGCTGAACAAAACAACGTCACCATTTCAAAATCGCAAAGTGGTGAATTTCTTGGATGACTTGTGGAAAGGTTAATGAGAATCCTGGTCTTGGTTGACTAATCACTCGGTTTTCATTTTCAAATATTTTTACCATTACGGCATGAATCCGTTAAAACTTACGCTCTGGACTAATTTGATTTCACACAATCTATGATCATTTTTTCACGTCTTCTTTTTGTGCTTGAAAAAATCTTAAAATTATAAAGCATTAATCACGCTTTACTGTATTTGTATAATATCGATAAAAGTAAATACAATTTTATCAAAATGTGAAAAAAGTTGGTACGCCCTGTATTGCGATCGGTCAAGCCGATAAGGGAAATTTTTTTTATGATCTTACTTGCAAATAGCTTAATATGGTAATCGAATTGAAGAAATTTGGGATATAAGGCGTGGTCCTGTGGCTCCCTGGCTATGTCATCAGCCTATCCGTTTAAAGTATGTGCTTGAACATTTTATAAGTTGTTTTTGTATGTCCTAAAGCCAGGGTCCCACGGATCTCATTGATAACAGGATGCTACATAACATGGGCTATGCTTCTTTTAAATAATTGCAAACATATTGAGCAGGACCAGCGCTTCTCAACCAGCAGAAAACGGCTCGCTAATGGCCCACAAAGCTCTTGTAGGCGGGCTGCAATGGATTTAAAAATCAATTCAAAAATAAAAAGTCTTCCTTGACTTGAGTGCACAAAATAATTGATTTCGTAAAGTAGATGTTAAAAAAAAGTCTCAAGTTAAAGGTGGTTTCCCGAAAACAATGTCATTAAAAGTAGGTTGCGAGCTAAAAAAGATTAATAAGCACCGAGTTAAATGCATCAATAAAACTACTTGATAACTTCTTACAATGCAGTACAGACCGCTTTTACATCAAAAAATATTTTAGGAATCCCAAAACGAAACCAAAAAATGGTATCGTTGTCAAAACTGTTTTGGAGACTAAGACTTGTGAAGAAGAGGGGATATTTGAAGCAGTGTTATTAACGATTCATTTATTAATATAGAAAACAACTTTTTTCAGATAATTTTCCAATTTTCGAAATACAAATTTATGATGCTGTTCTTTAAATATGTCCGAGCGAAACTCAAAAGAAATGTAAGAAAGGGATTTCAACTATATTACACTTTCTTTTTGGATAGAGTTTAGCCTGAGTTTTTGATTGATGGAGTTATCATTCTCTGTTGATTTGTCTTCCTTTCTTACAAAATCCACTTTTTCATCATCTGATAAACTTGAATGAAATTTTTGATCCTCTTCTGTATTTTTTTCTGGTATTTTGGGAACACCAAACCGAAAAAACTTCCGTACTTTCTCCGGCAAACACGAGTTGTCGACAATAGGCACAAATAGTGCAGGATTCATCTTTTCGGGATTGTTGTGACCTGTTGAAGTTCAATGAAAAATCAAGTTGCTACACAAATGCAATTAGATCTTAACTTTGATTTATACAAAAAAGCTAGTCACATTACCTGTAACAAATGAAGCCAGTAAACCAACCAACACAGTGATTGCCATAGCTATAACACCAAAATACATATACGAGATGGCATATAGTGAAGATTCTAATCCTCTGTAACATAAAGAATTAAACTTGTCGTCGAATGACGCTATGAATTTCAGTTTCTTACCCGCTAGACATGTCGGTAGTTGTTGCAACGATGCTTTCTGTCATTAAAGGTGTCGTAGAAATTGTATTTTTAGTGGTCCAGAGTAGCTTGGTAATATTTTCGGTGCTGTTTGAGATACATTGTTCTGTTGATAGAGGAAGTTTACTTGAAGAAGATTTTCCTTTAAACAAACTTCCGAAGGCAAGCCAAAGTGAAAAAGCCGTAGCTATGATATGTCCAACTATTGTGCCCTACAAGATATCAAGGTTTAAAAAGTTTTTTAAATAACGTCCACAAACAATATAATTGATCAATAAGTAATATAAATATGTTTTTGTTGAAACATAATATTTTCGTTGTTCAAAACCAATGCACCTTAGATGCCCTGGAATTCCAACTTATGAAAGTTTATCTCAGCGTTCTTTTTTGTATGGGCAAGGTCTTTCATTTTGCAAAAGCCTCAAATTATGATTTTTTGCGCTTTTTGCTAGACTTTAGTTAGGCTGGACCACCACGACGGCTAGGCTGCTTGGCCCCGCCATCTGTCTACCACACAAAGATGGAGGCATCCCGTTAAATGCCTTGCCCAGAGACACAACAAGCAAGCTTGCCGGCTTGTTCTCCACACCGTATCTTTTGTGCTGAGCGCCAAGCAGGGAAGCTCCAAATACCATTTTTTCGAGTTTGGAAATGAATCCCAGGTTTACCGACTGCGAAGTGGACCCACCAATCACTACGCCATAGCGCCAGTATCTCAGCAACAAATTGTAATTAAACATAAGATATTGAACCAAACTTCACCTTTGCATTTGCCCACGGAAAAAAGAGTCCAAGAGCAAAAACGCCATGCAAGGGTCCGGAAATTGCTCCAGAAATTGAGTTTAGTATTCGTACAATGGTTGCATCAAGTTTAGAAACAAATACAGCAAGAACCAACAAAACAAGACCAAATAACAGAACTAAAGGAAAGCTCAATTATCTAGTGCCGCTTTTACAAACAGCAATGATCTAATGTTCGATTATATTACTAGTTTCAGAGTCAGTCTTTCACTAGTCAAACTATTGACACAATTGTTCGCATTTTCGTATACGTTGAATTTTTTAGCATATTTGAAAAAAAATTTTTTAGAACGCAATACTGTAATCAGTAGGATGACAGTAATCAACAGTCAATTTTTTCGGAAAGATGCAAAAGAATTCACAAACAAAACTTTGTATATACCAAGTCCTTTGCTAATCGTCAGTCTTAAAGCTTCGGATATATTTGGCTTCGCTGGAACAATAATATCTTGTAAAATCATCACAGCCAGTGCATTTAATCCGGATGAAACAGAGCTACGAAAATAACATGACGATCAACCACGTTTTCTATAGTCTTCAAACACCAAAAAAGTCAAACTGGAAATGTTGTGATGATAATGTCTTGAACATTTGTACTGAGCGCCAAGCAGCGATGGAGTAGTGGTTAGAGCGTCCGCTTCGCAGTTGGTAGACCTGAGGCTCAATCCCCTTTTCGAGTCATGCCAAAAGACTTTAAAAAATGGTATCCACAGCTTCCCTGCTTGGCGCTCGGCATGTAGGAGAGATTGTGGAGAACAAACCGGCAAGCTCGCTTGTTGTGTCCTTGGGCAAAACACGTAACAGGACGCCTCCGCCTTTATGTGGAAGACAGGTAGCCCAGACTCCTCGGAAATGGCAACTCCAAAGCGAGTGCGGACATACCGTCCAAAAATATAGCAATACAATTCGCTTTCTCGCAAATGGAGGATACATATGGCAAAATAAAAAAAATAAATATAAAATAAAAATATAAGGGCTTAAAAATTTTTGATAACAATGGAACGTGGTGCAAATTTTTTCAGCTTAAAATTTATACACCACGGGAGACAGGAGTTGAGCATTTTGTAAATCCTGACGTTTTCAAAAATTGAAGAATGAGCCTATGAGTTATTTTATCCCGTAGCCTTGCAAAAATATTGATAAAAATGCTAAAAGGTGTGAAACACCTACACTGTAAATAGACAAAAGTACTGATATGATTTGTCGGAAGAATTTTTAGGTGTTGGTAAAATAGCCATCATATAAACAAAAAATCTTTATGTATACGCAATAAACCTCCAAAAAAATTTTTTGTTTGACAAGCAATATCACTTGGATTGTTATATTGACAAATCAGTTTGAACAAATTAAAAGCAGATCAAATATATACCTGAGTGTTCCACTAAATGCAGCAGCTACATACAAGCCAGCCATTCCAGGCAAATTTTGAAATATATCAACAACAAGGTATGGCATCATTTGATCTTGTTTTGATATCTTTTTTGTCGTCAAGGGATCACAACCTTCGTAGTAAGCGTACATCGCCAAACCAGTCACAGGAGCAATGCTCAGAAGTATGAATGTTGGTATCGTCGAGACTAACGCCGCACTAAACATTCATAAAACTGCACCACAGCTTGATAGCAAGACAAACTTATGAAAATCTGCCAAATAGATTGTTACCAAAAAATTTTCAACCAAAATGTTTGCTAAAGTGTACCGTATCACCTTAAGAATGTTGACGTTTAAATCTTGTCTTTCAAGTGAGAAATCCCACAAATTTAGGAGACCATTATCAACAAATTTTTGTCAAATTCTACGAACTAAAAATGAAATGGAGCAACAAAGCACTATTTTAATGTAAAATGGTGTTACAAGAAGTTTGGAAAGCAAAAGCAACCAAAGAAAACTACTGATGTCATTGACGCGTTATTATTACATCATCAGAAATCCAAAATAGCTACTTTGCTTGATTGGGTCAAATTTTTTTTTTGGCAATGAAATTAAACGCTTAGTGCTTAACATAGCTAAAAACTTTTTCCCCAAAAAGAAGGCGCAAGTAGTGTATCACGCTATTATGACGTCAGTATAGGGGGCAGAATATTTCATTTCAAATTGAATTATATAGCTTATTTTCTTTCTCACTAACATTTTCTTGTCAAAAATTGTCAAATACATTATTAGCAAAATATGGAAAGCTACGACAAGTCAAACGCGATTATCCGAAATCTTGGTTATCCGTAACAAAATCTTGTTCCCCGAATTTTTTTTCGATTTTCCGAAACATTTCGTATGAAACAAGAAATTCGGATAAATTTTGGCAGAACTCAAAATTATCAAGCATAAGCCGTTAAGCTTAATTACAAGTGTGAATGTAAATGGCAATTAACACTGGTAGTTGGACCCCAGCAAATGCTTTTCCACATGATAATAACTGGCATTAATTTTGGCAGTATATCTTGGGTACTCTTGATTCTAGGACCATACCATTGATAGCAAAAATCGATTATCCGAAAACTCAATTATCCTAACAAATTCCGTATTCCCGAGCATTACGGACAATCGGGTTTAACCAGCATTCTTTTTTATAAGTCATTTGACTCTGTCTGGCATCCTGCTCTTTTCCACATGCTTCTTTTTGCTGGCCTCTCTCCTTGCTTTGCTCGGTGGATCTAATCTTTTTTTTCTGGCAGGTGTGCTTGCGTGGTAATTCAAAAGCACAAAAGTCTCTCCTTGATAGTCGGCCAATATGTTCTTTAAGGATCTGTTCTTGGCCCTGTTCTGTTCTGTTCTCTCTTTTTTCAAGGACCTTCCTTTTTTTCTTCCCTCTTAGGTTAGCTGCTCTATTTATGCTTACCACACGGCCATCTAGCTCTTTCTGTTTATGCTGATGCGGAGGCTATTCAAGGTACCCAGTTTGAATGGACTGTGGTCTGAGTACTGATCTCTTCCAATCAATCCTATAAAATGTGAAGTCTGTTTTGCTGATCCCAACTAGGCCTGGCTCTCCCAGCTTAATTTCCCTTGCGCTTCAATCCCATTCCACTCTTTTTGGAATCATCTTTGACCTCACTCTTTTCTTTCCTTAGCAAGTCTCTTTGCTAAAAGCCAGATGTTTCCCTCCTCTTAATGTCTTGCGCTGAAACTTTGCTTCATGATGTGGTCCCTCCACGGTATTCTTATTTCTTTTTTCGTCGGTCCGTTCTCTCCTATGCTTCACATGGATGGTTTCTTTGCTCTGCGTTAACGAGTTGGAATGCCTTCAACAACCAGCTGGTCGCTTCACCACTAGCTCCATCTCGCCCGCTCTAATTTCTCTCCTTCTTTCTGAGGCTTTTTTGCGTACCATATTTTTGACCCTGACTTATTTCGCCTTGTTATCTTACGTGGGCACCCTTTGTTTATCATTCTCTTTTCCCCTCTCATCATTGGCTTGATACAGAGTAAAATAACAGCTTTCCATGTCCTTTTCTGGAGATTTTGCGGTCATTTACTAGTTCATGCTCTCTCCTTCCTCCCACAGAAAGACTCTTCTTTCTTTCTCTATCTCTTCCCGAGGACCCTGGCTTCTTTCCCGATGAAGTTTATTTTTTCAAACTCGCTATGACCCTGCTCTTTTTCGCCAAGGTGCTGCTCTTGCTCATTTCTACTTAGTCTGGTGGTTCTGTCTTTCTTTCTGAAAAGGGGAATCGGCTTCCTTGTCAATTGCTCGCTTTGTGGTGTTGAAGCTACCATTTCCTATTGAGCATGGCCAGTTTTTCAAGTTTTTCTGCTGTATCTATAGAATTCCACACGCTTTCCCTTGGTGTTGGCAGCACCAACAGCTCTACCATTTTTCCCTTCTCCTTCTCTCAGACCCTCGCTCTGTTCTTGATATACTTTCCTCTCCGCCATCTTACCATCTTTCTCGTATTATCTCACTTATTTGGTGGGAACTAACAACTCTCTCCTTTTTCTTTACTATTGAGCGACAGTAAGTGCCCGATCAGTCATTTCTTCCAGTAAATGGCACTGCTGGTTAGCTAGCCCGACTATCGTCTCTTGAAAATACAAGTGATCCAACACTGAAAATTGGCTGCCATATTTGGTCCCAAGTAGACTGGCTCTAACCTGTGGCAGCTGTGATGTAGGCATTAAAGATGTCTATGTCAGAGTAATGCACATAGTTATCTTCCTGTAGAAGAAATGTTTTGATTGCAGTGTAGTACGTAAAATATTTTTGTCAGGAATTCTAAAGATCTAGCTATAATGGTCTGTTCGATATAGATTTGACACTGGTAGTCTACTTTAAATATTTCAACATCAGAAAAACTTTAATTGAACAGCTACAGAAACAGGTAGCTAAATCACAAACTCTGCGTTTCACAGGCGTGGCGAGAGGTTGCATTTATGCAAAAGTTAAAATAGTGTTCTAGGGTATCATAGTTTCCATATGTTTTGTATTGCTTAGTCAAACAAACGACAGATTTTTAGTTTCAGAAATCCTGTTCATTTGGAGCAGCCGATCCTCAGCAAGTGGGCTAAGGTTATCAGGTGCCTACAATTAACAACAATCTTTTCATTCCCTTGCCAAGCTTGCTAATCTGAAATAATCAACTGATAGATTTTGTTTCGGATTGTAATGGTTGAATGCTATGTTCCAAAATATACGTTACACACCGAATTGGGAATACTGATCTTCTCCTAATGTTTTATTCTAATAAAGTGGAAAAATGAATGAAGTGGCAGCACTGACAGAGAACCAATAGAAATCCAAAAACAATAAATTGGTTATTGTACCATACGTTAAGTTAGTGTAAGTCATTTATGATAAACAGGCTAGCAAGTACCCTAATATCTGACGGTCAAGTTATGTTGTAGACCAGGGTGATGCAACACAATGATCCTGAAGAGCCACATTGAAGTTTGAGGGAAATTTTACCGGCTGCAGAAGGAGAAACTCCTTGGTGAACCAAGAATTGAATTTTCTGTTTTAAGTGACGCAATATTTTGCTGCCTACCCAAAGTATTTTTTACGTTTTCCGCTAGTTTGACTCTCGAAAAAGTGATTTTCTGCAATTAGAAAAGTTATGCATACAGTGTCTTTATAAATTATTATTACTAAAATTTCAAAAATTCCACAACACTTTATTTTTTGAGATATTTTCATGCGGTTTGTTTTATAAAAACTGGTAATACTTTAAGTCTTTTTTAGATGAATTAGTACGCATCTAGGCGCGTACCATCACTCATGTTTGGCGTACCCACGTGCGTATCAGTCGGTTTTTAATTTCTTGCCATGTTCTTGTAACATATCAACAGAAAGTAATTGCTTTATTTATTCGGTGCTATAACTTGATGATGTCTTAGACTTTGGTTTGGTAGACCATATCTTTTAAATACCCTACAAAAAAAAGTCAGAGGTGTAATGTCCGTGAAAGGAGGTGGCTAAGGGATGGGACCTTCACGTCCAATTCACCAATTTGGAAATGTTTCTTTCAGAAATTGCTGCACTTCAAGATTAGTGAGGTGGTGCACGGTTTTGCTGGAAAATAATTGTTGGCTGATTCTCTTTCGGCTATGGTGGCATATAATCTGTTAATATGTCGAGATAAATTCGAGCTGTGATTGACTTTTCAGCGAAGAAAAGTAAACCGATGATTTTGTCATGCGTAATTCCACACCACACATTTACTTAAGTGGTGTCCCGCTCTTGTTTCTGGGTTTTCTAAGAGTTTTCCGAGCCCCATATTCTTAAATTGTGTCAGTTTAGTATTTCACAGACAGGCAACATCTGCTTCTTGCTAAAGCAAGCACGTTTTCAAAACCCTGGATTTGAATCTTCCCAGTCCGAAATACTCGCTGCAAACCCTTTTCGTCGCGCCTAACTTTTAGCTAAAGATCCAGTAATACATACATTTTGTACGCATAAAGTCGCAAATTTTATGAATAATTGAGCGTGGTATCTATAACTGCATAGAAGCCATGCAAATGGACTTTATAGGTCATCTGGTACTTGCCGTGCACCCAGATTTAATTGCTTCATTAGATTTTTGAGGTCAACTAGCATTACATATACTGCCTGAGCCTAGTGGCGTAATCCAAAAAAATAGGAGTTGTTACCTTCTCCACTTTAGCGTTCCAAAAACAGATTTTGCTACAAAAATTTTGATGCTTGCATCAAAATGGATTAATGATTTTACCAGCCATGAGGGCTTTGGCTTGCCCACCCCAAAGCTGTGCTAATTACTTTCTAAATTGCTGTAGTATACCCGCAGCATTTGAGAAGGAATTTTTAGCCTTTTTCGAATACTTCATCGTTCGTTTGTCCTAACATGACATAATCACAAATACGTTAGGCCTGTGACATCTTAAACATCATCTCTCTTTTTGAAAAATTCTGGGTTGGCCGCTAAGTTTATAAAATCTGTAGATCTATTTCTCCCCTCCCCCAAATATTCAAATGCTTTCTGCGCCTCTGGCTACGAAAAATTTTGAGGTCCCTGCATGTAACGCTCGTCAGTTACACCAAACTAGCGAGGGCAAATTAGTAAAGGTTACCGACTCACGAGCGACGTTGGCTAAAGCAGCAAGCCCAACTAAAACCACACTACAAGCTCATCTACAATAACACCACAAACCACCAAGGCGTAACGATTGTGGCAAGCCTAAATTTTAGGGAGCGAGTTTATAAGATACGTAGGTATTCTGATCTCTTAATGTCAATTGACATCGCACTCTATCACGTAGACGTCAGAGTTTTTCCGCATATGCTCCACAATCAGGACGCACTGACAATGAAAAGTATGATTTCTGGCAAGAACTTGAACAACAGCTGTCAGCTTGCTATGGCAACGACATGCTGTTCCTTTTTGGTGACTTAAATGGAGACGTTGAACCAAGTAGAGATGGTTACCATTGCCCTGACCACTATAAAATAGATAAGGTATGCACAGTGACGACGGACAACGGATACTAGAATGTGCAGAAGCAAACGGTCTTTTTATTGGGAAGTACACTCTCTTCAAGCAACGAAATAGTTACTTGATCACTGGCTACAGCAACAGATGCGCCACTCAAATTTTAAGATCATTCAATCTGACTTCCTTGCTTTGCAACTCGAGTTTGTCGTTACAGACTTGAAGACAACCAAACTAAAAATGAAAAGAGGAACTACAAGACTTAAGAAAATAAAGTGATGGAAGATGGCATCAAACAGAAACGAGCCTATCAACTTCAACTTCCATCGTTGAACGATGCGTCTATGGACTCCATATGGGCAAATTCTGCAAAGCCATTTGATTTGCAACGAGATCTATTCTTGGCACAACAAAACCTGGTTGGAAGAAGATTGAAAAGCAAACCGGTTTTGAACAAACGAAGCGAAAGAAAAGATTTATGATAAAAATATAGCATACAAGACATAGCTAACACCAAAAACTTTGGAGAGTTGGACATAGTAAAAAAAAACAAAGAAGCTAAGCGAGCAGTCTCTTATCAGCTATATGAACTACTTGGTTCAAAAGGAGGCGATAAGCTTATTTACAGAATAGAGAAGTCACGTCCTAAGAAATCAAAAAATTTATACCACTGTAATTACACAAAGAACACCGAAGGCTAAAACTCTTGAATGACAAAGATATTGTAAGTTGATGGAGGTAGCACTTCCCAGGGATTTTCAAAGTAGAGTACCTCAGCTCACCAATGCCACAAATAAAACTGACAGGCGGTCCAGTCTTTACTTTAACTGCATTGGAAATTGCAACGAAAATGAGTAAAATGAAACTTGCAAAGGTTCAAAGGCCTGATAACATTCCTTTGGATTTCTGAAAATTAAAATAGTTAGGCTATGCTCGAGTCAAATGACTAGTAAGCATTTTCAACCTTATGCTAACCAACACCAAACACCAAAGAGCTAGTCATTGGGCACCACCATACCCATCTTTAAAATCATAGGAGGCCCATCAGTCTGCTCTAATATCCGTCCCATCCGATTACTCCCTCATGCGAAAAATGCTTGAAAAAGAAGAACCATTGACAGGGTTTCCCCGACATCGCGATTAAGAACACCAAGCAATGTGGATTTATGAAAACATGTAGCTCCATGGACACAGTTTGTTGTGCGAGATTGCTTGTGGAAAACCGTCGAAAAAAGAGAAAACCTCGACTTGTAGCATTTCTAGACCTCGACAAATCTTTCGATGGAGTTCTAAATGAATTGGCGCTACGTGGCCATCAAGTATCAGAACAACCAGTAAACGGATTAAGTTACTTTACTGTAACATCAGCAGTTATATTTGCTGCTCTTTTAGAACAACAGAAAACTTTCTGACAAATGTTGATGCCAATCAAGGTACAACTCTTTCTCCCCGACAGTTCGTTTCTGCCACTGGCAATATTACATGAGATAGGCAACAAGAAATCCTTGGACTCTCTTCTGCGCCAACGGTTTCCTACCAGCTAACATCACAAGAGAAAGTCTTCTATCACAAATACAATTCTTGAAGAAAACTCTTGATCAATTTAGCTTTGGTCTGAACATCAACGAAACCGAGTATTCGGAAACCACCCCATCGAACAACAACATTGAAGTCGGCGGAATAAAGCTAAATATGGCCATCTGCTTCAAGTATCTGAGATCACGTCTTAATAGTGACGAAGGACTGGAAAAAAATAGGTGAACAAGAATTGAAGCATTGCGGAATAGATGGAGAAAAGTCACTGGTGTCCTTTGTAACAAAAGAATGCCAAAATACCTAAAGTCACTCACCGACAAGACAGCGGTGCTTCCGTTTGCGCTTTCTGGTGCTGAATATTGGCCAATCACAAAAACCGCAGAACAACATTTTTATGTTGTGGAAATGAGAATGTTTGCCTTATTCACTTCAAATCACCCGCTTTGACCACAGAAGGAATAAAGTCATGAAAAAGTAAATAGGAATAATATCGATCACTAAAACGATGCATGAGCAGCAACTGAGGTGGTATGGACATGTATTCCACGCTCTAAACTCAACTGCTGCCGGCATTGCATACCACTAGGAAGTCCGTGGGTAACGACCGAGAGGCAGACTAAAACAAAAATGGCAAGACATTTAAATACCAATCTCAAATTATCAAAATCTAATTTCAATGATGCCCTGAAAAGGATACTATGACAATCACTCTTCAGATTAGCGGATCCTGTTCCTGAGGGACAAACACCAAGAGAAAGAAGGTACATTTCCAACTTGACCAAAATCTAAAAATATTGTCAAAAGATTGATAAGCGCTCACCCTGCACCATTAAACATTCACGCTGAGCCATTGAATTCGTAAGGGAAAATTATCTCTTGTTTTTAAAACGCATTTGACATTCTGTATGTGCGTGCAAGTTTGCAAAGTTACTAAAGTGCGTTGCGTAGATGATTACACGGGTGCGATGCTCAACGAGCATATGCATTAAATTAGTGGTTTACTGTACTAGAATGGCTAATTATTCTATTTTTTCCATCACAAAAATAGCATGATACGGACCACAAAACATGGCATGGGTGGCCGGATTTTCCCTGTGGACCGCCAGTTTGACGCTCCTGAACTAATGCTTTCTTTGCTACAATCTTCACACGTTGTTTGCTGTGAGTTGTATCTTGTGTACTAAAGAAATTAGAAAACGCTTTGGGACCACAATGGCAGCATCCTTGGGATACTGTTTAAACCAATGCGCTGCATAGCTTATATTATTGATAGACGTTTAGCAGGGAGGGGTGCACAACTTTATTTATCTACATTCCCTTGTAGTCTCTTACCTCTTGTATCCTCTCATCATTTCTTACTGTGTGGAAGGGTACTTTTTCACCAAAACTTTTCCATACACAAGTCTCCAAATATCTACTAAAGAACTTATGCTTCCTTGTCGTGTTCGTTGTGTCCTCTCTTGCCTTCGCTCCAACAAACATAGTCATCTTTTAAACTTTTAGCTCTCAACAATCGGCCTAAGTAAGAATCCTTAGCGGAGCGCCTGTTGTCATGCAACTCAAGACACTTCTCATCTCGTTCTGTTCAATTTCGAGGAGGGGATTGAGCAACAACAACAAAAAGCGTGCTTGGCATATTAGTTATGGCCAGCCGCTCTGAGGTGACAAGGCAAGAAAAATGTCCATGGTGGTTTGCTTGCCGCTCGGTTCTGATAACGATCTCAATTACATCTACCAAGTGATGATACTGCACCAAGAATGCAAGTCTTCTTTCTTCTTCTGCAAGTTGTTCAAAAGTTTTTTCTAATCTTTCCTGAATTTGTACCACCGGTTGTTGTGTAAATGCGTCCAGAAATGATAAGCATTTAAAGTTTATTAGAATGGCACAAACAAACAAAGAAATTGGCAGAAGGTGGAAAACCATGCTATTTCGAAGCTCCTATGACGTTATAATTTTTCATTCTATTTTTGTTTTCTATACAGCATTAAAACATTCCATTTACAAAAAATTAATGCTCAAATCCATCTCTAAAAATACGTCATTTTTTGGGACCCTTTACCAATTTGGAGGGCTTCCCATAGAAGTTGAGAACCACAATTTTATGGAATGATGCTATACACAAGGTGTGGGAAAACTTTTTTACTGTGCAGACCAAAAAAAGTTTTTAATTTGACAAGCAGGTCAATTTGTTATTACGATGTCAAAGCATTAATCGAGCACCTGACCCAAAAACAAAGCAAGCAAAATGACACTTAAACTTTATTTTGCTTGCAATGTGAACAATATAGTTAGTTGGGTAGTATTTATCACCGATTTATCATGCTTTGGTTTTAATCTTGTGTTGGCAATTCTTAGAGCATATCTAAAATGTTCATTAGCGAACTAGGATCTGTAACGAGCTTGGTTGATGTTTATTAATTTGAATCTTTGCTCATATATGCAGGCTTTGTGGAAACAAGCGAGACAAGCATTCCTTATGCCATATTTCGCAATTTTAAAATTTTGACTTCACTCAGTACAGTGATTTCTAACATGTTTTTCGCGATTACGCCCAGCTATTTTCAGTTTCAAAGGTAATCTTCATTTCCCACAATCCCAATTAAATTGATCCATTTGAACCACTTACATTGCAGTAGTTAAGCCATATGTAAAGACAGCACGATGCACTGCATATGTTGATCTCAAGAAAAAGAGAAAAAAAAGCTTGCCACACGACTTGATCTCCACCCCAAAAAGGGTTGTCTGGTCAACACAGGTTGATTTTCAAAAAAGAGACATCAAGGATGTAAACTTGCAACGTCCCATTTAGGAACCTGTACCTATGATTCTTAATTACTCACCTGCACCTCCAATCATTATCCACTGGCTTGAAATCGCTGACTTAAAAATATTAAATTTGTTTACTTTCAGTAAGATAAATGTTTTTTTAAACGAAGTGACCTGGAAGATAAACCAGTTCCAACAGCAACTCTTTTGGACTCTTTGCTAAGTTTTGTGCCGAAGGGCATGAGACAATTTCAATTGAAAATCGAATTTTTTAAATTTGAAAATCAACTATAGAATTTTATGTTTGCAAGTCGTCTAATCATTTGCGTGTTAAGGGATGGATCTCTTTTTTGTCGCCTGCTAGCGAAAACGATAAAAAAAGTTCACTTGATTTTGAAAGCTCTCACATATGTAGCCTACACGTTTTGCGCACAAATCGATCTTGTGGTTGTTTTAATACGGTCTACAGAAAAGACAAAACCAAGTTTAGTAGAATTGTTCAGCCGGCCGGATTAAACCACAAGAGTTGGCTGTAGTTTGCCCAACCTGCCAGCTTACAAACGTACGATGTAGGTCAAGAAATTGTTTGGTAACAATTTATTTGGCAGATTTTTGAAATTTTTTATAAAATTCTTTTACTACAAACAGTTAAAATGTGGCAGCGGTATATACAAAAGAGGAGGAAAATTTTTTTCAAAATATCTCAGAATTGATTTAGAAGGTTTTCTAAAACACTACGCTCAGGAAAATTGAATGCCACTGCGCCTGTTCAACGTATGCAAATGATAGTATCTGGTCATTACCAAGACAAACTCACCATATCGTTTAACGGCAGCTCGACAGACAACCAATTAATTACCAACTGCACTGATGAGACCTGATAGATCGAAATAGTGCGACTGCGTACAATAGATAAGCTTTTGATGTTCATTTATGTATTTTGCTTTTATGAAATACTGCTTGGAGCCCGATGGTTATATTATCGGTAAGCTTCAAAACGTGACGTTAACTTTTATTGTTACAAAAGCAAAAACAATGAGGGGTTTGTTTAACAGGTGTTCCTACTAAATATAGCAAAGCATTCAATTCAACCAACTACATCCATTCCGTCCCTATCAAACATCAGCTCTGGCGGCTTGAAGGCCAAAGGCACAAGAGAGACTTTGCAGTCAGGTTCAATTCAGCCATTTCCGCTGATATGCATGTTGTGAAATGATGCAGTTTTTCTAAACCTGCTTACTTGTAATTATTTTTGGTGGTATCAAGCCCGATCAAACTTGGAGTATCTGCAAACAAAGCCCATTTCCCAAACAAAGCAAAATCTTTTGCCTCTTTCTACTGCTAAGATCTTAAAAGAAGCCGCCTCCCTAATGCTTGTTTAAAGGAGACGAAATGTTTTATCCACTTAGCTAACACAAGTTTTGATTACGAAAACATAAGCAGTTTATTCGAGATAACTTTGATCAGTTGTTTGTTACAGGCAGCAAAAATTGATTTTTGCTTCAGCAAGCAGCATTTTTGTATTTTTCCGTTGGTACCAAAACAGGCACCACGAGTGTATTGTCAAACAATTCAAACAAAAAGTAATCAACTTTATTTTTCTCTTAATTAACTTTAACACCTGTAGTCATGGGCGTATGAGCTCAAACCAATTTGGGGGGGCACCAAATTTTTGCCCAAAAAATTTGTCACTGCAATAACATCTCAAAAAAAAAAGGTTATCGCTTGTTTCGCTGCACCTTTTCCATCACATTCGGCCTAAACATGTCACCAAACGTGAGGCCAAACAAGTGATGACCTTATTTTTTTTTTTGGAGATGTTATTGTGACAAATTTTTCGGGCAAAGTATAAAAACACTTACTCAAATTGCCCGAAAAAACAAAAATTGCCCGAAATTTTGTCGCGAAATCAATGCATTTTTACAAGCAGGGGGGGCCAGTGCCCCCCCGGACCCCCCACTTCCTACGCCTATGCCTGTAGTAAACTGTGATGAAGCCAGCCTAAAGCTTGAGGTATACTTACACCCGAGCTTGTCTGACAGATTTACAGGCAAGGAATCTTTGGACAATTGATTGAGAGGCGAGTTTGCGGCTGCAGGCTACCGGAAAGGAACCAAGAACAAAAGTCCAAACAGTGTAACGCAAAGTAGGGTCGAGATCAAAACTGGAAAACAAACCAAAGCTTTTGAAGGAGTCAAAACATAGGCCTTCTCGCACAAATTACACAATATTGGATTGTACTTTCTAACCTATATGACATTGTGCAAACGTGTTGTTGTTTTTCAAATTCGTTGCTGTGATAATGCAAATCATTTCATTCAGTGACACGTTTTTGCTTTCAACACAAACACTACGCTTCCAAGGGCATTACCCATGCCTCTCTTTGACTTCAAGTTATTTTTATTCAAGAAATGTCCAACAAAAAATTATTACACACTGGGATAAAAAAACAGTTGATCGTTTGTATTCTCGTCATAGGTAAGCATTGAGGTTGATAACTTATGCTTTCTTCCTCTTAAATTATTGATACTCACTGCACATACACCAAAATCAATTTTTTGGTACACCTTTAATATTGCTCACAAAAATTTATATTCATTTACATTTGGATTTTTATCTTATATACACTAAATCTATGCCGTGCGGTCAATGAACCAACTAATAGACTAACAGATGGTCAATAACCTAACGTTACTTACTTCCAAAAATTTAATCTTCCCCCTCTTTCCGCTGCGGCAAAAACAGCTCCAAACCCACCAACAAAAATGATGGTATTTATCAATGCAGCCAAGGCGCCAACCACCATGGCTATAGTTTGAAAGAAATCCGTCCAAATTACAGCCTTCATGCCGCCCTGCAATAACATAAACCTGTTTCGGTGATTATCTTATCATTTGGATGTCATCATCCACGAGCAGCTAATACTGTGGCGATTAACACAGTGGCCTAATTTTGATGCATATCTGAGCTGTTGTATACTGTACATACTAAAATGGTTTCAGAAGCAAGGCAAATGCAGCAAATAAAGCCCTGGATGTAATAAGGGGCCTCGGAGCTAGATTTCCTAAACGTATGAAAGTTAAAACTTCAATCCGTTTGCTATTAAAACTTGTTATCGTAATAGAAATGTTAATACAGTCATATCATGTTTTCTTCCCAATTGGTGAGGAAAAAAGCGGGTGAAGTTTGTGCATTTAACAAATTGAAGTTCTTATTGTTGAGAAAATATTTTCTTAACCATAAGTTGTTAGTTGCCACTGTTCTTTGATAACACCTTCATTGATGTGAGAAGTGAAAGAATTGCAGATTTGAACCACATCTTTCTTTTTGTGACATTTTATTCTCTTGTCTGCGATTGACAAAATGCTTGAGCAGTGGTTTTCAACCAGGATTCCGCGGAACCCTGGGGTTCCGCCAGTTCAATCCAGGGGTTCCGCCAGAAGCTACACAAATTTTCACTTTATTTTATCGATTAAATTAAATGCTGTTTCTTGCAATTAAATTATTGCACATGGGTTCCTCGAGCCACTGGAATGTTTCCTTGGGGCTCCACTCCAGCAAAAAGGTTGAAAACTACTGTGCTGGAGACTGGTGATATTGGTAACAAAAAACGCGTTTAATGACATTGCTTTAATTGTGCTGTGAATCATCACTGAATCGAGTCCTTGTACTGAGAAAAACGGTTTGGAGGCATCCACAGAGATGCAGTCTTTACGTTGTTTTTCTTTTACGACGGAAAGATTATCATTTTGTCGACAACGAAAAACATTATGAGTAAATTGTATATTGTTTGCTTTTTGAACTCTTTCGCTCCCGCGTGCAATGCAAAAAAAATGTCCGCAAGGTGGCAGAGCGAAAAACTGTCATAATTTGTCATAATCAATCATAATTAATCATCATAAAATACCCCAAGTTTTTTTGTAAATCATTATTCATCTGTTTACTTCTACATCAAGTGTTATATATCATTGAAGTCTCTATTTCTTGAAGATTTCAAATAGAATAAAAACCATATTTTTGTTTGAATATGCAAATTTTATAATAATTAGCCCCCAATAGATGCCTTGTTGTCTTCAAAGTTAAAGTACTCTTACCTCAAAGATCACTACAGATTTTATTTTTCTACCAATTTTTTTAGAGATGGTCGCTAGATGATGTTAAGGAACTAAGCTTTCAAGGTGCATTAGTCAAAACTTACCAAAAAGCCTAGGTTTTCTACAATTTGCAACTCTCTGAGGCCCCATGACCTTTTTGTTAACCGGTACTGACCGGTACCAAATTTTGTTATTTAAATGTATCTAAAATATGATCAGTCATTATCTGCTAGAGATTTGCCCAAACCATGTAACATTAAGTATTTTTGAAAAGGGAATTTCTTCAAGATTCAGAAAATATCAAGTTTAAATAGAATATGTTGTCACTAACAATAAAACAGCAGCTTATTTACACCCCTCCCATTTGTTGAGAAAAAAGGGGGATACAGAAAACTTTGATTTAGAGAAGCCAAACTTCTAGCTTTTAAACTTGTATTCAGTTTCTGACTTCTTTGAAACTTGACACAAAATGACAACTTTAGTGGTGAAATATTTGCAATTTATTTTATTTTTTTATAGGGTGAGTTTTTCTAAAAATTATAATTTAGTGAAGGTAAGTCAAAAAATTTTTAAGGGTTTTGAAATGACATGATGTACAGTACCCATTTTTGATCAGTAAATATCACATATCGCTTTGCCTAAACTATTTAAAGTTATATATTGCTGGAAAGCAAATTTCCTAAGCTTTCAAATGAGACCAATATTTAGCAAAATATTATATTTTTTATGCACTAAATCTACTTTTTTCTACTTATCATACAAATTTGTTTGGGGGGGTTTTTAGACCCCTTAGAAATTTGAAACTTTTAATAGATCAATTTCATTAATATTGCTTGAAATTTTGTCAAATGATGACCCAAAAGAGTAGTTTTCAGATTGTGTTAATGATAAAGGGTTTAGTTTTGTGGTAAACATGGTATCTTGATTTGAATTCAAGGTAATTGGCGTTTGCACGTGTTTGCTGAAAATTTTGCAATTTTTGTCGTCTGCAACTGGTTTCTTGATTTTTTTAACCCTTTTTGGGTTTAAATATCCAAGAATTAGGGAACAAATTTTACGTCTTCCAATGCGTGAGAAATTAACCATGATTTTTTGAAAATTTTATGAAAATCGGATGAGAAATAAAGTCACAAATTCATTTTTTAGTAAATTGATTTTGTAACTCATTTCGAAAAAAATTGAGGGAAGCCCTGTGTTTTTTTTGCCGTTAATTTTACCGGCGCGGGAGCAAAATAGTGAACTCCAGTAAATCTGAGCAAAGCGCTCGAAAATGGAGAGATGCTTCTTTGAGAAAAGTTGCTCATGGAACAACAAAACTTGAAGGAAAATCAAATGCTTTTCAAGAAATATGTTATTCGAATATCAGTTTCAGTAATGCTTTAGAGCCATTCGTAAAAACCTAACAATTTGAATCCTTTTTTATGCAATGCTCCTTTGGGAATTATTTGTTGCATACAAAGTAAAAAAGCCCAAAAAATTTTTCTAATATTTTTTAACTTATTTAGGAAGGTCGAGCAATGGTGTAGTAGTTAGCCCCTCCGCTTCGCAGTCGGTGAACTTAGGGTTCATTTCCCTTGTCGAGTCATATCAAAAGACTTTAAAAAATGGTATTCATAGCTTTCCTGCTTGGCGGTCAGCATTTAGTGGAGATTGTGGAGAACAAGCCGGAAAGTTCGCTTGTTGGGTCCTTGGGCAAGACACTTAATGGGACGCCCCCACCTTTATATGGAAGACAGGTGGCCCAGTTTTCCCTCTGAAGAAAGGGTTGGTGGCAGGAAGGGCATCCGACCGTAAAACAAATGCCATGTCATAAAAATGCAGATATCTGGTGTGGCGACCCCTAATCGGGAATAAGCAGAAAGAAAAAGAAGAAGAAGAAGAATGGTCTCTCCTAAAATAGCTAAAAAGAAGCTGGATAGTAGCTATAATCGTACTCCATCGGAATAGAAATTGAATATATTGATTGATATCTAAGACATATGCAAATTTAAAAGTCAGCCGGTCTTATTAGCTGCAAGTGCCTTTTAAATAGGCTGCTTTGCATATGGAGGTTTTCGCAACCACGAATATAACTTCTTACTCATATTTAGAGCAGGTTTCAAGAACAGGTTTTACTGCTTGATACTGAGTGCAAGGAGAGCGTCGCACTATTCTAACTCTGTATTAAACACCGACGCCTCGTCATGAAAACCTGCTCTAAATATCGGCGAGATGTTTGGTTCCTGATTGGGAAAATCGCTATGTGCGAGCGCATCCATAGGTACTAATGATATCGCTTGTTTGAATCTAAGGCATCGATTACTCTTAGTGATATTTTTTTGATTCAACCCTCAGTCTTTACAATTTCTTACCACTGTGGTATAAAGTGTACAAAAAGAAGTTGTTATGGCAATGGTCCACATTAAACTCAGAGGAGTAACTGCATTGAGAGCGAGAGCAGGCAGATAAATGGTGATTGCGAGATAAAACACCTTAAAAATATGAATTGGTTATTATATACATAGCAGACTATAGCGTTTCCACTAACTTATGGAGAAATAGCTGGAAGAACTCAATGATCGCTGTAGCAAAGCAAAAAACACCACAGCGTTTTGGAAACCAATTCTAAAAACAGCAAATTTCGAAAAACTTTTAGCTTAGTATTTTTTATTCAATAAAAAGTGGAAATATGAATTGGTGCGAATATATCATAAAGATTGTTAAAATAAAGATGAATTATTTTTGCTGAAAAATGCACTGTGTACTGTATAGACTATGTAAGTGCATACGCTTGCATTTCATTTCCGAAACCCTGCCTTTCATGCTTTTCTCTTATGATTATCGGAGCACAGAGTGTTTTTGAATGCTAATGTAATCTGAAAGTTATACGGTGCTGCAAAAGAAGTTTTGTTTCTAGCATGTAACGGCTTTTCCACACCATGGGCCAAGAGCTCAAAATCCAAAAATAGCGACCTTGGCGTAATCACAGAGCAACATGATGCCATAAAGTAGAGTCCTCAGTCTTCATTGCACTAAGATCCGATGCAGTGAGTGAAATTTCAATGTATTTTTCAAAGCAAATTGTTACTTGGCTGCTTTATATATGTATGCAATGATGAACACATTTAAAAATCTTAACCATCGCGATAAATATGCTTTGCTTCATGACAAATGTGTTTCAAAGATTATGCTCACTCTAGGCCCAAATTTTGCCCTAAGAGGATATTCAAAACAATGCTATACAAGATGTAGCGTAAAATTAAGTTCCACTTTTTCACTTTTTGATGGTTTTCTATAAGCTGAAATTACGTATTCATCTCTCGTGTCGGTGTTAAATAGCTTCTACTAATCGTTTCACCCATGTTTTTTTGTGTTGTAGGTTGCTGAGTCCCTTGCAAAACATTCTTTCTTTGGAAGCGAACAGTTCAGAAGATGCTGCATTGTTTGTTGTGGGTTATCTTAGTTACCTACAGCCGGGTTATTGCTATACTTTCATTTGATGGTGGATAGTCATCGAATCGGCTGCATAGCTTCAATTCCAGACTATTTTTATACAAAATGGTAGCACTATGATTATATATCAACCTACCAGTGTAAACATGGACACACCTGATGCCATTCGCCGAAGATATCGATGAAATCGAAGTTCTAAATACTAAACGACAAATTGTTAATCTTTATGCATATTATGAATTATAAAATGATGCTTGTTTATAACGTATTGTTATGTTATGAGTACTTTTTATTTAAAGTTTTTTCAGTTTCGCAAACAGGAAGATAGAAAAATATGAACAAAGATTTTAGCGCTTGTTTGCGAGGAATATATGACAACTATTGAGGCCACTCAATAATTTAAGCTTACCGCCTATAAATTCAATATACGAATTGTATGAACCAACTTGAAACCAAGGGTGATAAGTTGGTTCATACAAGTTGTATGCTGGACCAAGAGTTACAAAATGCAAAAGCAAACACATGTTAATAAATTAGAAAGTTGAAGTCTACTTAAATTACATCCGAATCTAAATTATAAAATACCCTGGCCCAATGGGTTTATGCAATTACAGGCCAAAATAAGAGAGGCCATAAAATTCTAGAACAGTACCAGCAATCTTCAAAAATAGTCATCAAGCTTAGAGGGTCTGCGTTTTTTTCGTAGATTGTTAACTGACTTCCATAAAAGGGTATGAAATGGCAAAGAGTCCTCTAAAAAAAGAAAAGCTACAAATTTATTACATTGTTGCTTTTTTGTTTTGAAAAGTTTAAGAAGGCGTCACATTTAACCTACAAGTACTATTGTAAGAATTCAAAGTGGAATAAATGGTTTCTTGCACAGTTGACCACTTTTGTTACCGTATATTATTATCACATAAATTGCACAGCCTGGTATTTGGGGTGAAGCTTTGTGAGATGATCTGTGAAGCTGGGGTGTGAGTGCTATTCACCCATGCAGTGTTCTCCTTTTCAAAACTTTTTTACCTCATTTACTGTAGCCAAGCGCAATCGATGAACTAATGGAATATAATAGATGCAGGCAACCATTATTTCAAATGGGCTTAAAGCAGCAATCCAAAATAATATTGATCCAAAGAAATACGTTTCAGCTGGAAATCCAATTATTGTTATTGCTGATATGGTGGTAACTGATATAGAAAGCCCAACTGGAATCTATATAAGACAAAAAATAAAGGGTTTGAGAGGTTCGTTCTGAGTTCAAGAATAAAGAAAAATCGAGAGGAATGAGAATTAAAATTTTTATTTTTTGTTTACGAATACTTCAATGACATTACGTAGAACAACATAATTTCAGAACTGGGTCTAGGCGAAAAATCACTCCCCATATGTATTCGGATTATTTCTACACGCTTTGTAGTAGCGCAATTGTCAGGAAATGAGGAGAGCAAAGAAGAAAACTGAAGCCACCTTCTCCTTAGATAGTAATTTTGAAAAATTCCTTCAATTACAATAAATAAGACTAGTGGAATACATTATTTTGCCTCATGAAATGAACTTCGACCATCACCTTCAAAGAAAGATCTTGCAAAGCGAATGAATGCCAGCGACATGGCCGATTTGTCCTAAAAGCTATTCTATGGTAACTAGGTTTACATAACTGCGCGTTCAACCTCATAGGCCTGCAATGGTTGCACTGTTTAGCCCTTGGCAGCTTAAGATGACTTCTTCTAATTAAAATGTTTAAATAGCAGCAAAGAATTTCTATAAAAGAATATCAGTAATATATCGGAAACAATAACATGCAATATGGCTGACCCAGACACTTTAGCACCCAAATTTGAGAGATCAGAACCAGTGACGACCGAAAATAAATTTTAATAAAGAGTTTGTTGCTTCTTTTCCTTTTTTTTAATCTATTTTTTGAAGTGATTTTAGCAGTTTTTACCAAATAAAAACTTTTTCTTCATGTCCTTTTAAGGGGGGCACATTTTGGAAAAATTCGGGCCTCTAAGTTGATCTTTGGCCCCTTAAAAATCTAGGGTCTGTAGCTACATATTGCGCTCTTCGCAAAGCTGTGGCCAAGCAATCAAATCTAGGTCTAATGTTGAAAAATTTGTGCTTGAAAAGCATTTTTGAGCAAATCCTTCTATCTTTGCGCCATTGTTGCTCTCTTTCAAATCCAGACAACACAAATGGACTAGAAAAAAGGAGATGAATATTTTATGATTTTGCTACATGCTTTTGATAGTGGTATTCCATATTAGATTCATTCTCCAATGAAACTCCATTTGCCTTGTAACAAACAATAACGTAAAATTTGGCAAAGCATTTTACCGGAGACATTTTTCTCCCTCCATAATAGTAATTGTCAACATTTTTTTTGCGATCAACGACTGCGTAATATATTCCCACACACACGGCTAGTCCAATCGTTCCTGAAATAAGTCCAATCGTATTTCAAAAAAACTGCAATACTCTCACATGTTTCCGTACTTACCGAAAAAGACCACCAAGTCGACAGTTGCCAAATGATTTGAATTACTTGTCATTTTAATTATTTCTCATTTTAAAGTTAAAAAAAGATGCGTTTTGTTGTATCATAGGTCAAAAAAAGGCTAAGATCAAACCAGAAAGCCTAACTCGAACTAAAAGAATTGAATGGTCTTTTGAACACATACTTCAAAAAATAATGTTTATCCAAAAGTGAAGTTAATTAGAAATGTCATGCACTTTCTCATACTTTGAAACAGTGTTTTTTACAAAATGCTATCAAGACCTGCAACTGTCGTTAGCCAACTCTAAATGCATGTTTTATCAGAAAATACTTTGAAAGTCGGATAAAACTACAGTAGCCTTCTGTTCGAGAGTGAAAAGCTTCTTTTGAAAAGCTTATTAGTTTTGCCCGCAGCGTTGCACACGTTTCTTTTCTGACCACTTGATCAAACAAGTAATTACTTGCAACAAAATTCCTCCCAACGTAAGTAAATATTGTTGAGCGAACAAAGAAAAACGATATCAAAACTTAACGGAAAACAATTTCTTTTTCAAAACATTTTTCATGAAATCGATACCTTAACGAATAATATACAATGCAAACATTTGCCATCTTTCGTTTATTTCTTTAATTTATTAATTTTCTACTAAGAAACTCGATTTATAAAAAGCTTTGGCTTTTTCTGATTTTTTTTCAATGAAATCTAGTTATGTCAGAAAAATTTGGTTGAAGAAGACTGTTTAGTTTTTAAGCTTTTAAAAAAAATTTTGCTCTCACCAACACATATATATATATCTTTTATCAGGCCTATTACAAACTTGCCTTTAGGCCAATATAATTTTAATCTTCATAAATTTGTGTTTGCACTTTCTCTTTGTATGTTCCAATAACATATTATTTGACTTTTTTCAAAGAAAAAGCTCAAAATCTCTTTGTTTTATACTCGAATTATGAGCGTGTGTAGAAAGGGAGGAATGACGTCATGATCACCCCATTTAGCTGCTTGCGATTCCCATCGCAAGTCAATCTCACAAAAGTTATTATTTTTAAAAAGAGGTGAAAGGTCTCTACCACCAGGTAAATCTGACGTTGCCTTAATAATGAAACAAAAATGAAATATTATACACTTTTTTGCCCTCTTTCTTTCAAAATTATTAGTACGCCTCTAAATCGAATCTGAATTATTCTGTAAGTTCACCATTTTAACAAAAAGTGCGAATAAAGTTAAAAAACAACTCAGATCCTGCAACAACTTCATTTGCACTGTAGCATACATGTTAAAGTATGAAATATTTTGAGAATCATTCACAAATCTTTTAATGTTTCACAGTTTGCATGTTCCTTCTCTTTGTAAATATTTGGTTCTTTTTAATGTCGGTCAAAACAAAAATTTGTCACCGATTTTTAATTTAATGTTTGATTGACTTACTAATAAAAACTCTTCGTTAATCATTTCTTATTGGCGTTTGCGGTTAGGTCATAAAAAGTGATTTTACGACACACTTTAACGCGAATGCCAAATAGGCATCTCATTTTTTCATCATAAATATTTTTGTATAAGTAGGGTTATTGTTTGTCTTCTTGGGTAAAAATTGCTATTTCGTTATATCAGGGGTTTTCTAACTGGGACGTATGAAGTCCTTGGGGGTGTGTCAACCCATCCCAGGGGGTTCGTAAAATGTTTCTGAAAATCAGCTGTAGATGATTTTAGTTTAAATGTGCTGTGAATTACCGTGCAGCAGTAATTATAAAGCTGCTTGCCGTTTCTGTCGTCCTCGCTCTGACTGGCTATCAGTCAATCATGTTGATTTAGAAATATCGGTTCAGCCGGCTGCACCAGACTTATCCTCGCAACATTTCTGAGAGCAGCACAAATTAAGCTGGTACAAATGGATTGATTGACTCTATGCTCCTAATCCCGAACATTCTGTCGGTACTTGAAATTAAGACTTGATTTCCTCACAAACTCTCTATGATTTCACAAATTCAATCCATTCCTTCCCATAAGACATAGAGGACAAGGTAAAAGTTAACGATGGACACTGCAATTGTTTTTGTTTTATGATTACATAGATAAGTTGTTTGTTGGTTGGCTTATTTCGGGTCTTGTTGCAACCCCGTTGTATCAATATTTGTGGCACCAGTTTCGTGGTTGCATCTAAGATGTGCCTTAAGCCCAATCTTGAGCAAAAAGGGCAACACCGCAGTGGCAGACCAGGGGGGAGGGGGAATGCATTCCTTCCACCAAATTTTCTTAACTTTGGTTTGGTAAGTTGATTGCATCCTCAAAAAACTCTTCACTTCCAGTGACAATGCATCAATGTAGGTTTTTTCACCCTCCCCATAAAGTTTCTGGATCCCTACTGCTATATACCTTGCATGCAATCACCAGGTTGGTCTAAGAACTCATGTTGTGGAAACAATTTTTCTACAAAAGTACGATACCATATTTGGTAATCACAATTTCTCACAGTACTGCAGACCTACTGATATATTTCTTCTATCAACCGCGTTGCTACGGTCAATATTTTTTGAGAAAAATCAAGAAAACAAACTTTATAATCAATTGGTAATTATGACTTAATCTTAGTTCGCAAAACGAAGAAACTTCTTGAAGTTGTTAGGTCGGTTACTGGCTTTTGCTTACGCGAAAACCGTTTTTCTCCAACAAAAACTGTAATTAAAAAAATTTGTCCTCAATTGTGACGTCAGCATTACATGACCAATCCCCTAGTGGCACTCACTCCAAGTAGGTGATTAATCGAACCAAGTTTCATGCGCGAACGTGCTGTAATTTCGGACCAGTTAAAACACACAGACACATTGACAGAATAGGGCTTTATAACTTATTATAGAGTAGTCAGCTCTGACGGCGTCTCCCGCCAGACCCCTGTTAGTAATGCTGGTGTTAAAAATATCGGTTCAGCCGGCTTCACACAACAGGTAACATTTTTTTGTCATAGCTAATTCTCGTTGCCTAACCAAAAGTGCCGGTTTTTGAAAGGGAATCAATTAAACAAACTATTTTGGGGGGTTGCGCAGAGCTACTATATTTTTCCCAACGTCAGGAGTCCTTGAAAACGTCTTGTTTATAGTGTTTGGGGTATAGAATGCTCTGAAAGTAGTCTTGGTCTTAATTACAATAGCTTAGTATTTCACAAACGCTTATGCATTGATTTGATGAGGTGCATGAAATGTATAAATTCAAAGGTGTGGGAAGACACCACAGCCATTTATATGTATTTTCAGGAATAAGCTATTAAATATTGGGACCACTAATTCCAACTTTTTCGTAACTGTAAGCTTATTTTTATGATCTAAAGCCAGTGTTTGCGCGTAATTTGAATGGTCTTGGCATAAGCACAGCCAAGAAAAGAGCAACTTAACCCAAACTCAAACACTTGCAATTAAGTTATTATAGTAGCAGGGCCCCAATCAGCAATGTCGAGGTTGAGAATATCGATGCAACCGGCTGCACTGGCTTCACTTAATGGGTAGCTGTGAAAACAGTAACGAAAGCGTAATGTTTTCTTGATATAGTCAATTCTCGTTCCAAATTCAGAAGTACCGTTCCATAAATGAGAATTGAGTTGAAAAACATTATGGGTGATTGCGCAAAGCCGTTTTATTTCCCTTAAGTTTTTGAAGTCTCAGACACGTCTTGTTTAATCTGTTTCCAGCGTAGGCGCACTTTGGAAGTGGACTTGATCACAATTAAAACAGTCAATATTCTAACAAACGTTTATCCTTTCTTTTCACTGCTTGCATAGAAAGCACAAATTTAGTCGTGGGAGGGCGCCAAAGTGATTGTTGTTTATATTTAGTAATACGCTATTAAATATGATACATAAAACCAACGATTATTTCGTAATTGTAGGCCTATTTGTATGACCTAAATTCTGTGGCTGCGCGTATGTTGCTTCGTCCTGCCATAATCCCAGCTAAAGGAAGTGCTTTTACTCTTTTTTTTTTAAATTAGTTCGCCTGATCCCATTGCCAGCTTTGGAATCGCTGATATGGTTGTGTTATCGAGTTTATTGAAACATTTTGCTTTGAGTAAACAAAAACAACGTTATTAAAATAGGTTATTTAGCAATTATTTTGGGGGTAACGTAAGGTTGAAATGCAGTTAATCTTTCAAGAGTAGACCCATGCATTTGCACATTTAGGGGTTAAGGTTGCACGTCCTTAATTATGGTCTTGGTTCAAATCAATGAATCACATTCACAGCGTCCGCTGTCTGCTTTGAAATTGGTCCGCTTCCGCTGTAAAAGATCGAAAAACTATCGAAAATCATAATAGCTTGCAACCTGTTTTCAAGAGTAAATTACGTCTTTGTAGCCAAATAACAAAAATGACTCACCCGCATAGACTAAAAAATATTTACGCTATTTCGCATAAGAACAGCCTCAAGTAAAAGCCGTAAAAACTGTCAAATTTGTTTACTTTTAAAGCTCCCTTGTCCTATCAATGAATGTTGGATTGTATGCATTTAGGCATAGGGAAAAAACAGATGAATATTTACTACTTTGGTGGCAGAAATATGGTCACCCGTAAGACTGCAAATAATATTGTTGACGAGTTTAGCTAAAATAATATCGCATTGAAAATACTTTTGTAGTCATATTGCCATCTTTTTTAAAAATTATTATATTGAAACTGCTGCAGTTAATTCAAAGGTACTCGAGCTTTTTTAAAGTGTCTTTTTCATTTCAGCTACCTTTGGGTCTCTCAGTTGCTGTCACAAGTTGCATTTCTTTAGGAAATACACAAGCATATTTCACTTAGGAAATCGATCTAAGTTATTTCGGTAAGGAAATACGAAAATGCAAGCCAGATTTCAGAAAGGAAATGCCCAGATGCATACAAAAGTTTCATTTGTCGCATACGGAGATGCAAGTCATCAAAATAGGTAATGAGATGCAAACCTAGTTTCATTTAGAATATATCTTATAGATGATAGTTAGATTTTGTTCATGAATAGGGGTGATGCAATCCGTATTGAATTTGGAAAATTTGCAAATGCATCAATGCCGAAAATGAACGTGAATTTCATGTAGGAAGTGCGAAAATGCATGAAAATTCTATTTAAGAAATACAGAAATGCAGTTGTCGATTATTATATGAATTGGTCGCTCGATGTATGACACAAGGAACAATGGTTACTTTGACATGGAACTATGATCATAGAGCGAGTGCCATGGGATAATGGTCATGAGGTAGTGCTTGTGAGTCAGTTGTCTTTGGGCATGGGGCAGTGGTCATTACCCAAATGCCACGCTGCAATGGTCGTTGAGAAATGATGATTACCCAATTGTCATGAGGCAAAATGAGCATGGGGCATATTGGATGTGGACATACTGCGGCATAATGGGCATAGAGCATAATGGGAAATAATAGGAATCGGGCATAACAAATAAGCATGGGGTAAAATGAGCATGGAGGATAATGGACATGGGGCATAATAGATATATGGCATGATGGACATGGAGCATAATGGACACGGGGTAGAATGGGCACGTAGCATGATAAGGAAGGGGCAAAATATGCATGGGGAATAATGATCACAAAACATTCATGGGGATGGAACATAATGAGCATGTGGCAAAATAGGAATGGGATATAAAGAGAATGATGTACTAAATGGTGGGTATGGTGCCTAAATGGCATGGGATATAATGAGCATGGGCATAATGAGCACAAAGCTTAATCAGCATGGGCATGGGGCATAATAGGAGTGGGCATAATGGGCATGGACATAATGGACATGAAGCATAATGAGCATGGGGCATATTTGGCATTGGGATAATAGGCATGTAGCATAATTAGCGCAGAACATGAGGTATAATTAACATCAAGAATTATGGGCATGGGGGTTGATGGATATGTGGCCCAATAAAGAAGACGCAGAGTGTAAATGGGGCAAAATGAGCATGGGACATTCTGAATGTGGGGCATATTGGACATGGGAAATTGTGGAAGTGTGGCGTGATGGACATGGAGCAGAATGGTATTGAGCATAACGGGCATGGAGCATAATCGACATGGGGCATAATGGGCATGTGGAATCATAAGCATGAGGTAAAATGGGCATAGCTCCAATGAGCATGGGGCATATTGGGCAATCCACGTAATGGGAATGAACATAATGAGTATGGAGCATAATGGATGTGAGATATAATGGATATGGGGTATAATGAACATGGGGCATAATGGGCATAGACCTTAAAGAGCATAGAGCATAATGGGCATAGGGCTTAAAGGGCATAGGGACAAAGGACATGCATCATAATAGGCGTCAGGCATAACCGACATTGAGAATTATGGACATGGTGCATAATGAGCATGGGACGTAATGGGTATGAATATTATAGGCTTGGGAAAAAGTGCCCTTGGGATAGCTAAAGTCTGGGACAACATGGACAAGGGAAACTTGGGCATGCTCGTGGCCATGGGGAATTGATAAGAATTTAGTACAGGGCATAGGGTGATATGGGCTTGTAGTAGCATGATCATATTGCAATATGGGCACATATGGCACTCTATGGAATAACATTATCATGTATTGCCATAGGCAACGGGCGATAGGTACGGGGCAGCTTTTAGGCATCTGATATGGGAATGAGTTAATAGGCATGAAGCAATAATCATTGATCAAAGAGAATTAGATCCGTGGGTAAAAATCCTATGGGGTAGAAAGTGTGCTGTATAGACTTCATTTAAAAAATGCTTATATGCATGTAAACTTCATGTAGGAAATACGGAGGTACATGTAAGCTTCAGTTGGAAAAGATGAAGATCAGGAAATGGGCAATCTATGGCATATATTGTTATTTGGTAATCGAAAAAGTGACTCTTAGCCTTTAATCAATTGTTTTAACAGGGCAATTCTGAATCCAATTCCTGATTTTTTGCTAATCATTTCGTTGAGCTCTTAGCTATATTTGGATCAACAGCCAATAAACCCATAAACCATGTTGTATGCACAGTTAACTTTTCGATCTATTTTGGAACCCATCTCCCGCTCATCTGACTGACTTCCTCCAATCTGACAACAAACAATCTTCGGTACCTAAATGAACTCCCCATCTTTTTCCTCACTCCTGCTGATGGATAGGCTACGCTCGACGTACTTTTTTGTCTTTTTCTAAACGACTAATCTTGGCACCAACTCATTAACAAAACAGAAAGATGCATTGTTAACTCAGCCTTTTACATGTAACTAGATTCATTTGGATCTTAATGTTTTATTTTCAACATCTTCCGTAAATTTCCTTATTTCTGCAACTCATTTACAAGATAGAGATACATGGTTTTATTCAATTTAAATATCAAATTTCATTCATTAGGATGTTTATATTTTATTGTTATTATCTGTCGTAAATTTTATGAATTTTCCGTAGTTTAGTAGGTCTTTTTTCCCGTATTGCCGTGATTCAATAATTCCACATTTTAGAGTGAATTTCACATTTCCGCTTTTTAGTGTAGCCCGTAAATGCTGTCTGGTATGATTCACACCGTCTTTCGCAAACAGAGATCATCATTTGATAATTTTTTTCAAAAATTGCAATATTTTTACAAAATTAGTTTACTCAATGATTAATTTGAGACTTCATTTTTAAACCGATTTGGTACATTTTGGCTATTTTTGTTAGCAAACATGGTTTTTTGGGAATTATCTATCCAAAGTTACAGAAAGATATATCAAATGATAAAAATTTTTTAATTTTTGAAATGTAGCGTACCATTTCCTTTGCAATAGGGTGAAGCCGACACCGCCTTCTGATCTCGTATCCTTAACCTCAACATGACTAATGGCTGCTATTGTAATAACTTAACTATAGGTGCATAACTTTGGTTTAGTTTGCTTTTTCACCGACTACCAGAACCAAGCAACATTCACGCAGCCAGAGGCTTTCGGTCATGCAAATAGGCATTTAGCACCAAAAAATCGTAAATAGTGGTCCTAATAATTAATAGGCTGCTCCTGAAAATACGACATCAATTGCTTTGGCGCCTCTCCTACCCATATTTGAAATTTTACTTCCATACACTTCATAAAATGAACAAACAAAACTTTTTCAAGTCGTTGGCTGTTTCAATTGCGAGTTTACTTCCTACGTTGGGATGTCCATTTCAGAATAACAAATCCTTTAAAACCGGTTTCAAATTTGAACCCGATTCAAATTTTAGAACGATAGAAAGTTACCGAATGTTTGCAATGTACACATACTAATTTTAATTGATTGTTATTAGAATTTCTATCGAATTTGTAAGAATTGTCGCATGAATTATTATATATTTTTATTTGGCAATTGTCGTTTTGCCGCCAAGGCAACGATTTGCATGTCTGTTGGAATAGAAAACATATAAAAAAGGATAATAATTACTTACATTTTTTTACAGAATCATTATATCGTAACGTTTTCAATATAAACTTGTTTTTTCAATAATTTTTTATGTAAACAAATTGTAGATTTTATCAATTTTTAAATAGGATTTGAAATTCTGGGAAGATTGTAAAACCTTTAAAAAAGATTCGGAATTACTCTAGAACAATGATTCCAAACCGGTGGTCCATGCGATTTCTGAAGTGGTCGGCCGTGAGGTCCTTCCCTGAAAACAAACTATTTGCTTCAAAATGCTTATTCTAAAACTCTGCGTGAGTCTTTCCATCATTTTTCATCATTATGCATTACAGTGTTTGTATTTGTTGCAACAGTGTTGCACAGTTAATGCTAGCTGGTATTTAGGCTCAAAGCTTATGAATTCGGTTGCAATAACGGTTGTCACCATCGATTAAATTAGAATTCCAAGAGCGGAAAGTGCCAAAAAGTGCCGACTTTTCACAAAATGGCATGCTTTAACTAAAGCTTCACGTTTCTTCAAAATTTTTTTTCTGGCATTTAAATTTAATTTATTCTCAAGTAATTGAACATAAAATGCATAATGCATACTTTTTACTTTTTCTGCAATGATGTAGTGAAAACATAGAGCCAAATTGGGCGGTGTTGGCCACTGTGCGATACAGTGTCCTACCGTAATTCCAACAATGCCCATGCTATATGTCATTTTTAATTAGTTGAGTGTCTTTGTATTGCTTACTACTCACAACAGCCATTTCAAATTTGATCTAAAAAATTTAATTAAACGAAGAGCTTAACAATAATGCAACTTTGTTCTACACAATAATCGATTCATAGATTTATCATCTAAAAATGTCACGGGTTACAGCTTTGAAAAGTTGGCCAGCATAGAAACAATAGCTCATATACCAACAAGAGCCATGAACTTTCAAAAAGTTGCTGCCTAATCTCGCTTATTATAAAAGATAAGCCAATGCTACAGCACACTCCATAAGCAAATTATTCAAGCTTTTGCTCATAGGGATACTGTTGGAACTCTGAGATGGAGCACTGTTAGCATCGGGGGCAAATGGTATCTACCGTCTTGATCACAGGTTTGAAAGTAGAAATGTAGGGCTGGCAATGTAGCCTAATGCCCCTGTTAACAAAAGCAATACCTAACGTGTTTTATAAATTTTACCCAAAGCTTGAATCATCTGAGAGTTAACTGAGCTGTTTTTTTCATTTTTTTATCCCAAAACTGAGTTTTCATTTCTACTTAAATACTGACAGTCGCTCCTTGACAGTGCTGCTCGTTTACTGCTCGTGCTAGTGACCAATCGGGAAGGTATATTAAAAGCATTAAGGGAGGTTGAAAGGGGCGCACTATTGCACACTCTCCCCTACCACTTGCTTTCTAGCGCTTCTATATATAGCTTATAATTCTTGTTAAACCTCAAAGTCTTTGTAGATATTGCAGCAGTTGTCTTCGATTTTTTAAAGTGTTGTAGATTATACGAGAGAAAATTGGAGATGGTGGTCTTAGGCGGTGTAGATTGTCTTTTAGCGGTCTACGGGACCAAAATAGTTGCAATTACCGCTCTAAGGGAAACTTCGCTTCTTTACAGAATGCTTTGCGACTCGCGCTTATTTAAAGTTTGATTTTTCTTTTCCTTTTTATTGTAGTTTCCTCTCTGGACTACTTTGATCTTGAGGCTATTTTCAACTATGATGTAGAAAACCTACGTATGGCCTTATTTTGATGGCACAGCGTATCTGCAAACATTCGCTATTTATATCTTTGAATTGGAAAAACAGAAACAAACATTCCGCCTTTAGAGAAGCGCATCACTTCTTTTGTCCCTATGCCCACTTTGCATAGATAGTGGCATAACTAAAACAAATAGGAAGAGAGGTGCATTTCCACAGCAATTTTTTGGCTAATAACAGTAGTATATACTTACCTCATGACAAGTAGTTAGACTACAAAGCCAGGTTAGAAGCAAAAACTTTAATAGCCACAGTAGTCTATATGCCGTATATACATAGACTTGGACCAACTGATTTCTACTTCGATACTGCAAAATTTTCGAATGCTTTTTGTTTTAGAATTGAAGTTGGTTTTAGTTAAAAAAAATTGATGTTCTTGAATATCTCTAAATTTTCAGAAATCACCTCTAACGCAAGTCCATATTTTCAGATCGAGCAGCGCATTCAATCTCAAACATTGCAACCGATTGGAATAGTACCTTTCAACCAGAAAACAACCTGACCTCAGACGAGTGTAGTGTTGGCTGTTGCACAAAAATACGGAAGTCATTAAATAATCACGTATAATCAGGAAACAAATCAAAAACGGCAACCGAGTAGTCTGCGTGGCCGATGACTGATCACAAGTTCAATGCTTTTAACTTTATCCGACGCAGGCTTTAAGCTCATGACTAATCAATTTTGAGCCACTTTTTCTTCTTAAGCATTAGTTGTTGAGATTAAAACTTAGAAATGAAACCTCTAGAATTTTTGCAGCAATATTAGTTAAATATCAAGCTATGTTATTTAAAAATGTTCCAAAAGAACATCAAAGTATACCCAGGGGGAAAATTGGGCCATGCCCTTCTCCAAAATTTTTACACTCGATCAAGAAAAGAACGAAGAAGTTATTTCCAAGTAAAATGGAAACAATACGCTATGCCCGAAAACTGGGCATTCTTCGTAAAAGTGTAGTAAAAAATTTTCAACCAAACCTTGACCTAAAAAAAAAATCATCAATCAAAATTGAGGGACAAAAAAGCAAAAAACACGTGTTTGGCTCCTTTAAATAATTTTTGACTGTGCTTATGTCATAGGATTAATGCTTTTAGAGGTCGACAACTATCACGGACAACTAAAAGTGTGCTTTGTGTAACCTATTAATCGTAAGCTTTTTATGACTATTTATTGACTATTGGCTGTTACCCTATTATCAAATAAGTTCTAACGACTTTTAGAGTTTTTCACTGATGACTTACGGGCACTAAAATTATATTAGCATAATAAAGTATCACGCCAAATGGTACAAGGTGATATGAGTAAATGTTACTAACATTAGGTCCAGAGTTGGTTCACAACTTTTAAATAGTAATGAAAACAGTTTTTGAGCAAACAAATGGGAGTACCGTGTAAAATGGAAAGAGCTTAGATCAGTGGTTCTCAACCGGCGAGCCATGGCTTGCTATTTGGCCGCAACACATGAGTCAGATGCGCTACGGCTTCAATATAAACTATTAAGAACAGCAATTCCCCAAGTAGAGAAAAATATAGACTTCAAAAAAGTCCATCAACAAAAAAAGGTCTTTGCCTTTAATTTGAATTGAAATTATAAAAGAATAAACTTTGAAAAAGTCTATCTCCAAAAAAATATAAGTAGTCTTAACCTTCAATTTGAATTGAAAGTTTTAAGAATTAGGCCACGAATATAGAAAGGTTGAAAAGTTCTGGCTTAAATAAACACAGTTATACACATTTCAACTGGCATCTATTACTAAGGCACTGCAATACAGGGGGGGGGGGGGTGCAAAAGTAGGTATATAGTAGTGCACATCAGTAAAATTAGTGACATAATATGCTGAAGCAAAGGTAATTTTTTAAGTAATAAAAATAATGTACAGACCGTATTTTAAGTCATTGTCGTTCAATAAAAATCCATGTATTTTTAGTTACTAATTTATTCATTTAAGTTATATTAGCTACGTTAACCATGGCTGGTAATTTAACGAATGAGCAGCGTAAATGGATTTTAAAACAAAACTGGAAGACAAAAAAATGTGACCGTGTGAGAAAGCAAAGGTTTTGGGAAAGTGTTAAGGATAAGGTTTTCACACGCAGGCCATGCACTGTTGAAAACATGAGTCAGTTCATTTTGGAGGCTTGTCAAGAAATTGATGCCAATAAAGTCCTTTGTTCCAGAGTGTGTGTGAGTGTCCGTCCTCGATTAGAGGAGTGTGTGAATGCTGACGGCAAACAATTTGAGTACTTAAGAAATTAGGGCCTCTTAATGTACGTGTTTCTTATTACATCTGCTTCTTAATACGTATTGATAAAAAATTATTTGTTTGTAGTGTAATGTATTTGTTTTCTCTTTTTAATCACGGTATACCTACTTTTGCACCCCCCTGTATACGATACGCGTTTCATTTTTGGTTCAATATGTAGCTGGTTATAACAACTTTGATTCTTCGACATCATCAATTTCTGTAGCATCATACTTCAGACGATGATGGTGAGAATTAGGAGCTTCATTAATTTCCTTCTCTGAGTCAACATCAATGTTACTGCAAGGAGGAACGCCAAATCGGAAAAACTTTCGAATTTTCAGCGGAAAAATCGGATTTGAAATAATTGGAACAAACAATTCTGAATCAGCATCTTGCGGATTGTTTGCACCTTTGTATAGAAATATAGCAACGTAAAATCTTATTTATTTGTACATTTTATCTTTTACTACATGCGAAATTGCTAAGCCATAATCTTGTTTAACAACCACAACGAGCGTTTGTTTATATTTCAGTGATGCACTTTTCTACCCGCGGGTAAAATATTCCCACCAAGGACCAGGAAAAAGTTTAATCACGAGTAAACTGCGTCTCTTTAAAACCAAAGTCTTTTGATATATGTAAAACCTGAGACCTGTGATGCAGGTAATAGAGCTCTTGATTTTTGAGCTTTAAAAGGGCATACATTTTGGTTTTGTAAAATATCATACATTAACGTGTTCATCAAAAATGCGATATCTTGCCAACTACTGAACTTAAAACAGGGTTGATGACGAGCCTAATATGCGTGTAAAGTGGTGACATTGAAGTGCTTGTTGCCAAAAACAACTGTAGTGGTTTCACGTAGGTTTTGTAATTCTAATGTCATTAAACCAATATGTTGGTGACTATAGCGTTCAAATCTGAGAAAAATTTTAAAATAGTTAGGAACAACGTAAATTTGGTACCGATGCGCCTAAAAATCAGCAATGCATCTTCTATCAAGGAAATAAATGTAGTTACTTCTCTTTTCGACAGCAAAACAAACAGCTAAAGATGAGTTAACATCACAAATAATTGACAAAGAAAGCTGAACTAAACAGTGAGCATTTCAGTTGTTTTGTATCTCCATCATTTTAGCTAAATAAGGAAAATTTCAAACCCGCGATTAAATGCAGTCAAAGTCGCACAGTCTACAAGAAATTTATCTCACCTGTTATCAGAGAACCAATTAGACCAGATGACACGGTTGCAATGAGCGAAATCGCGGAATAGTAGAGAAACGAAATAGCATATAAGGTTGTTGAAAGACCACCATCATGGCTTAAAATTTTATCAAATATTATTTTTCTTTTTGGAAAATTTGACATCGTTATTTGGTGATAGAAAATAGCTAGTTTTCAATGGGCTAGTAAAGCTTTTCCTTCATTTTCAAAAACCAAGCGTAAGATATACTAGCTGGCTTACCGGCGGGCCAGGTCGAGGTTCGAACCAGCTCTCACAATCTCTTAGCCCCATCAGCAACGCGCTTGCACCTATCGATTCGTTCCGAAATTTTTCCTGCGTTTCTGCTACTGTAGATTTGCCAAACAGACGATCAGGGGGAGTGTGACGTATATTGTGAATGATTCGTATGTTGCGGAAATTTGTACGATGTAACGACCAATTAATAGACTCAATGCGAACGACAGCGCAAGCGGTTACCAATATTGTGGGCTGCGCAGTTACCCGGATTTATTAACACTTCCTTACTAATTTTTCTACTAACGATTCACTAATAAGCAGCATTTAGCTCTGTAGAAAAAACTGCTTAATGGTATCAAAACTGCAGCAGAGATTCTAGTGAGCAAAATATTGATACTAACGTTAAAGTGACAATTCTGATAGATAGGCAATGTACATCAGAACCAACTAACAACCTTCGACAACACAAGCACGTTTGGGCCAATTTTGCGCCTGTGCGACACAGTCCAATAAAAGAAAACTCGATTGAATTACAGCGTTGAACAACGAAAACTCGATCATGAACCGTCGGCCCGGGTTCAACTCCAAATCGGGACGGCGGAATGCAGCACACAAATCACAATATTTTACACCTATTAAGCGGCATTTTTGCAATTCTGAGCAAATGAATTTCTTTGTATCGTGTTAGTAATGCAATGGGTATAGTAACAAGATTTTGATTTCCTCGGATGTATATGGCAGCTTAAATTTTGACCACCAAACTCGCACAAAACCGGCAGCTATGTCAAAAACGACCAAAAATTAGAATACCTTATTTCTACTTAAATGTTTCTTATTAGGTCCATACAAATGAAGGGAGAACTGTAACAGCAGTTAACCTGAATCTATTCCCAACCATTTCAACAACATTTTCAAGTCTGTCAAAACTAGGGCAAAACTTTTCTAAGGAAACAAAGAAAAACTGATAACATAGTTAAAACAAAAGTGCAAGTGTTTAATTGAATTTTCTGGATAAATTTGATGGTAACAAGGAATACATTTTAAAAAAGATCAAAAAAAGAAAGAAAGAAAGAACCAAAACAACTCATTAAAAGAAGTAGCGGAGAATAAAATTGTTGATGTTGACTAAAATTATTCAAAATTTTTACAAATTCATAAAAAATTCATGTTGGCCCAGTGATAGAAATCCACATGAAATTCGGATATTAGAAACATGGCACTCTTGAAAGGCGCTTTATACATTTATGTTTTACTTATTAATTCATGAGTCAGCTCTAAATTAAAAATGTATCCCAAAAGAAGAGCGTAACAGTAAAAATCAAAAATTTAGCTGGTAGACTGTAATGAAAAGACTTTAGAAGTAAGAAATATGATGGATTGGGTTTAAATCTGCTGCTGAGACGATGATGATTGGGAGTTTAATCCACACTGTGATTGCCTGACTGCTGTACACTTGATAAAGCACACTTTGCATAAGTTCGTTTGCTTGTACAAGCAATAGAATGATTGAAAGCGTTGGTATGTGCTTCAAAGGAAGTGTAGATCTCGGAAGCTCTGAAACAAATTTGAACAACTCATCCCTCACTTAGCACCACCGTCTCAGTCCAGCGTGTCTGAAGAAGGAAATGCTAAACAAAAGTTTAGAAAAATATGATATGAAGACAATATTAGAGAAAGCAAGCGTTACCTTTCAATGTTTGTAATTGGCAATGTAATGAGTGAAGTTGATAAAGTAACGTTGGTACTAACTGCACTCATGCTTGCTGGACACTCAGTCATATTTCTTGAACAACAATTTGTAGAGGTTGGTAAAGATGAATTGGCGGATTTTCCATACAAAATTCCGCCAAGCCCTATCCAACCTGTAATGGCTGTTCCAACAATTTGTCCAATAACTGCACCCTTCATAAAATATCGAAGATTGAACTCATAGATCATATTAGAAATGGGCAACTGACGGGCTGCATTCCACCCGCGCCTTCGTTTCATGCTGCCCACGAGTGGCATTTCAAATCCAGTAATTTTGTTTTCAAAAATTTTTACCAGCTATTTGCAAAAATTATTTTTTAGATCGATATCTTTCCAGATAAACAACAAACAAAAAATTAAACGCAGAAACTAACTTACCAAAGCAGTTGTTATATTGTCATAAAGCGCAATCAACAGTATTCTAGCCAAACAAAAAGATTGTACAGTGCAGTATTTTCATACAACACAAGACCGATTTTTTCTTGGTTCTCAAAAAAGTAAAAAAAATGCAGCCGGATTAGTAAGTGACAGACAAAACTTTGCTTGCTTATGCACATTCGGATGTACAAAATTTGGCCTTGAAATTTAGACTGTTGTGCAGCAACTAGATAGGCCACTTGTATCGAATGAAGACAGAAGTTTATTCGCCGGTAACTATCTGTGCGCGAAATAGTGCACAAAAATTTGAATTTGAAAAATGTTTTTTTAGAGCTGGCGCCAGACTACTGACTGCTTTTAAGAGTACACAACGTTAGTTTGGAGGGTCAAGGAATTCAGGCTGATCTCGAAAAAAGTTTTCACCAATTTTCGCTCTAAATATTTGCCTAAATTTTTGAGAATTGGTAGCACTAATTTGATTAAAACCGAGTAACTTCGGTTTAGAATGCTTTAGAGCACTATTTTCTTCGGAGCAGCTTTTTGCTTTAGCGTTGCTAAAGGCACCAGAAGTAAATTGGCTGAAAGGTACAGTCAGTGACAACGGACTTGTGCGTTTTACCTTTATTTCTAATTTTAGACCATTTCATTGACATTGAGTGACCGTCAGCATTACGAAATACGTTTGGGTGTGGTACACAACCACATCTACATGTATGTCATAAACTTTTGTCAACAGATAATGTACTAATATTTCGGTTTTTTCAGTAATTTGTCCTTAGTGATAAGCAGCTCCTACGCAGGATGAAAGATGTATAATTATTTGTATCAAACATTTCTATATTCAATTTTAACTGAACGAAGTGTAGAGTTGGCCTTGTGAAAACTAAGATACATGTTTTGTGAGCCTCTCGATCATTAAAGTCGCCAGTATTGGTGCTACATTACGCTGATGGGATAAAGTGTCCTTGCCAATTGTTACCTTAGTAGATGCCCATGGCAGCATCATGCCTAGCACAAAAATTCCAGTCAAAGGACCAATGAGCATTCCAGTAATAGAGTAACCGATTTGTAACAGAGTTCGATCGAGATATCGAACTATAAGTGCGAAGGCAGTTGCAAATATTCCCAGAAGAAACACTGAAAGAAATGAGATTAAATTTCCAATTATTAAGACTATAAATTTGGCCTTGTTGTTTTGTAAACAAATTTTAGCAATTCATAATTGGTATACAGCCTTCTCGTTCTTTTTCTTATTTCTATCTTATGCCATTTATATACTGCTGCAATTTTCTTAATACCTACGACCATTTTTCGTTTGCTTATTCCCAAGAGTATCACAACATTGTCATACACAAGTATGAAATTTATTTTTTGTGAAATGTCATTGAAAATATTCCCAACACGGCGGGCTCTCTTTGGTAGTATACTCCAAAATATTTTTGTTCAGACTACATAAGGAGCAGACTATTGAAGCAATGACAGCAACAATAAAATCTAAAGGATGCAAAAGCCCGAAACAACATCTGATCACGCAATTTTACCTAATCCTTTGCTAACTGCCATTCTCTTTTTGTTCGACAACGTCGGCTTGCATGGTAAAACAAGATCTTCGATGATCAATGATGAAATTGAATTGATACCCGAAGATACAGTGCTGCAAAATGTAAAGGCAATTACCTGTTTACAAGGTTGAAGCGAATTAATTCGAAAAAGACATGGCTTGAGTGGTATACAGTAGGAAGACGAAAAATTGTGGAGACGAAAAATTTAACTTCTTTTGCTGCTGGTCATCAATCTTTTATTGCAAACTTCTTGACCCAGAATATTGTCTGGGATTATTCAAACTTAACTTGCAAAGTCCTTGGGTGATCTAATTTTAGTTTTAATCTAATTTCCAGCTTATTTGAATATTATTAGTTGGTCTAACGGTGTTTTAGCATTGTAAAAAAGAATATTTTGAACCACTAAGAAAATGCAGCTAAACTCAAAAACTCCTCATAAGCCGAATATTCATATGACAACGAAATCATCTCCCTCGGTATGAGTATTGGTTTACACAACCAAATAGTGGTTGCCATATCGGCAAACTTGGCCAGCTAATCTATGGCGTTTTCATGCTTTTTGAATAAAATTTCATTTGGCATGAATGAAATTTAAATAAGTAATTTGATTATTGACTTGACCAGTCTGACAGAACGCCAAGCAATAGCAAGTGACTCCATCCCGTTTTTTGATAATATAAAATTCATTCATTTACGCATATGAGCTAATGCTCGGTTTGCATGTCTTTCGTCAGACTGGGCCACCACGACGGGTAGACTGCTTGGCCCCACCATCTGTCTGCCACATAAAGACGGAGGCATCCCGTTAAGTACCTTGCCCAAGGACACAACAAGCAAGGTTGCCGACTTGTTTTCCACACTATCCCTTATGTGCTGAGCGCCAAGCAAGGAAGCTGTGAATACCATTTTTAAAAGTCTTTTGGTATGACTCGACAAGGGAAATGAACCCCAGGTCTACCGACTGCGAAGCGGACGCTCTCACCACTACACCGTCGCGCCGGTTATAATATAAAATGAAAAGACATGAAGGAACACAGAGATCGCAAAGCAAAGAACGATCTTTGGGTGTGAGTCCAGGGGACACAAAACTTTCGTAAGGCTATCCTATTCAGGATAATTCGAGATCTGCGTGCCACTTCGTGCCTCTTTCATTTTACATTTTTAAAGTCAGGATTTAGTTTAATATATCAGTTTTCGAAAACTGTTGGTTTTGCAAGGCCAATCTCATTTTAATCAGCTGCTTCAATTTGATGAGAATCTGATTTGGAAAGGTTGAAAAATACAGTTTTTTAAGTTTGTTTAGAGATGAACAGTCTGACCCGAACAATGGCAATTTCTTGGTTGTAAATTAGGTTACCAGGCTAACAGTTGTCATTGCGTACTAACCAAATCCAACTTTTTATGCTTTTTTCATTTTCCGTGTTCGTCATAGTTTTCTACTTGGTTAGATTTGCAGTTCGAATTTAAAGTGATTTCATTTACGTGGACTCAAAAATGGCATAAAAAGAGATTATGAACATTTAATCAAAGAAAATTATTTTTTGACATTTTAAAGAGAAAAAGCGACCCACCTCAAAGTCCCACTAAACGCTGCAGCCACAAAAAGCCCAGCCATTCCAGGCAGATCGTAAAAAATTTCAAGCACCATATAAGGTAACATTTGATCGGGTTTTTCAAGTTTTCCGGATTCAATAGGATCACAGTTTTCAAAATATGCGTACATGGCAGCACCGTTGATAACTCCAACCAACATAAATAAACCAGTCAAAAATGTAGTGATAGCTGATGCTCTATATAAAAAAATCAGTTTACTCGATGCTTATAACAGAAAATTTTAAAAAGATTTGAGCCAGGTGGGTTTAGAATGCTTGAAGGATGCAAGGTTTTTATATTTTTGAGGAATAAATCCATTGTATTAGCCTAATCTCAGCGTCAAAAAATATAGAAAGTAAGTATTAAACACTCAAAAAATTGAGATGACCGACAATCTTGCTTTTGTCACTGTGCCACACGATTTCCATCTTTGAACAACCGACTGGTGGGGAGAACTCCAGCTAACAGCGCAACCAGCAATTATTGTCCAAAAACTGTTCCGCAGAGTAGGATCCGGATTGAAACTTAAATACAAAAGTAAGTATAGCATAGCTGAAATAAAATTAGCGAATAATCTAAACGGAAACGCAAATATGGAGAAGCTGACTTTGGAAAATCTAACATTAAGGTGGCAAAAGAATGTGATATTTGGTAAAACGATAAATAATATGCTAAGATGTACAGCAAAAAAACGACCAATGGTGAATTTTGAAAAAAACATTATTTGGGTTTATGGCTACACGTATCCATCTTTCGGAAAAATTAATCATTTGTGATATTCTTTTCCCTTTTTTAGGCTGCCTTAACGTCCGTAATTGCAGCATAAGTACACTGTGCATGGTTGATTGTACACCATTCTATCTTAAGTTCTTACTTCATTGCGTTCAATCTTCCTCCTCTGTCAAGTGCATCCCACACATTTCCACATCCGCCAGCAACACTCACAGCTTTGATATTGCAAGCAATGGCTCCGACAAACATTATCAATGTCTGCAATGTATCAGTCCACACAACTGCCTTCATACCTCCCTGTGACAAAATCAAAATTAACAACGGTTCAGCGTTGTACTGTAAGGTTCGACACGTTTACAACTACAACTTAGCCTTGAAATGAGACACAAGTACAATCGCTTGATGTATGCTTTGCAGCGTTACTTTGGCAGCACTGTAGGTAGCTTACGTGTTGATTTCATCTAAAGTGCCTATGTTTTGTCACACTTTATTACACATTCATTTGAGATGATTGATGCTGGTGGTAGGCGATAGCTTGAAGGGTGCCGGGAGCGGATGGACAAAATGTGACTGGAAGTCCAAGCTCCCTTTCCGGGTGAAGTTAAAATTAAAAGTTCTTTTCTTTTGGAATTAAACTAAAAGATAGTATTACTGTTGCTTAATTACATTCGACAAAAAAAGGCCATGTCATGCTACTTAGGTTTTTGCAAGTGTTCAAAGCTAATTTTGGGTTGCTAATTCCAAAAATAAAATCCATTTATTTTCTCGGACGTATATTTTTTTATTTAATTTAACTACAAATTTTGGCTAAAGCTGGTTAATGTAGCAAAATTAGCATCATTTTTGTGGTCTAGAATACCTGGTAATTTTTTAGTTTCATAACTTTTTGTTCATTTTTAGGCAAGAAATGACATGCTCAATGGAAGTAGACAAAAGCTTCTTCTTACAGCTTATAAAAAGCACTAGGCAGACAGTACGTTGCCTTACAAATGATGTGGTTTCATGAAAACAGCTCTTCTTGTTGAAAGTATTATCTCCTTGTAACCAGAATCAACTTTCGCTGCTCTGCTGGAAATAACAATGACAGAATTTTGATAACAGCAATAGTTGTGTTGAAAAGTAATCTACAACCAGTAGTGAATTAAGGATTTTTGAGGCCTGAGAGAAGAATTCACAAGGGGCCCCCTATCGGCCGAGTATTTGATGGTGACCTTTTTTTGGAGATTATTTCTATTGTAAAGTTCCGCAAGAGATAAATTTGTTGTAAATTATGGTTAAGGCTCTAAACTTATTGATGGACACCTTTTTTTTGGAGATCACCACTGTTTTTTAGGGCCTAAAGGCAGTACATAGTAGATCTATTTGCCTGGAAAGCCTTACAAAGGAGGACTTGAGGCAGCTGCCTCAACTTAAATACACCACTGCTAACTACTACTGTCTAGTAGGAGACGCCAGTAAAAGCAATGCTACCATTCATGAAACTGAAAGCAAATTCTGCTATTTTCGTAGAACGTAAATTTGAAGTATTTGCAAAATTTTGATGTTTTATGAGAAATCATTGTTAAATTCATTAATTGTATTGCTTTGCAGCACTGCACAGTATACCTGTGGTGAATTAAATATCTTTGAGTTGCAATTTTTATATTGCCTATTAGGTATGAATCAAAGATCGTGTTTTATTCATCGAGATTAGTTATGCTGCATGTGGAAACATTAAACCTTCATCCCAGAAAAGGACATGACAAAATGTGTGGCAGTATTATATAAGCATTATTTGGGGCGTAAGATGGGAGACCAAGACAAGCATTGGGCGCCTCATATTTGCTGTAAAAAGTATGTTGGTCCAACTCATTAGTAAAATTTCAACAGAAAATGTATGCCGTTTGCGGTATCGATGATGTGGCGTGAGCCGATATATCACTTCTTGGATTATTATTTTTGTACAACAAAAATTTCACGACATTTGAAACGCACTAAGTCAAATATTATCCACCCACAACGCCATTCCGCTTTATGCCCAGTCACTCATTCTTCTGAAAACATTCTTGTGTCCACGCCTCATCCACTTTTACAACAGGAATCACACAATGTTCAACAGAATCAACGTATCATCTCTAGTATTAGAAAGTCTGTCATAGCCGGTGATAAAGAGTCTCATTTCTCTTAAGAGTCAGTGGCCTCACAATTATTGAACCAAAATGATTTGAAAGATTTAACTGGGTACTTAGGGTTAACAAAAGACAAATCAGAGCTTCTTGCTTCAAGACTGAAGCAGTGAACCTAATAAAAAAGGGGGTTAGATGCCTTATATCCAAACAAAGCATTCAAATCTTCAAAACTACTTCTCTATGTAGGAAAATTTGTGCTTTTATAGAAACGCTGATGGTCTGTTTAAATCGCTAAGTGCTGATCATGATCCTAGTAGGCCAAGTGGAGATTGCTTATCGATTTCCGCACAGCAAATTTAGAAGCTGTTTGGCTTCACAATGGAGGTAAAATGCCATGTGTTCCTTTAGTGCATGCTGTTGGATTGAAAGAAACCTGAAACACCAAGGAACTTATTGCACACTAAATAAAATTTTGAAACTACCATTGAAGCATTTATAGAGATCTGAAAGTAATTGGTCTTCTTCTTGGCATGCAAAGGGGTTACATGAAGCATCGATGCTCTTCGTGGCATTGAAATAGCCGCAATGATAATGAACATTACTACAGAAAGGAAAAGCACAAGAGCGAAGAGTTTATTTCTAGAAGATTCAGCATTCATCACATTGCTTTGGTTGATCAAAGAAATGTATGTTTACCACCAATGCATATCAAATAAATAATGTTCAAGAATTTTGTTACAGGAATGGATAAAACTGGTGCTGATTTGCATATTTGCACCAAAATTTTTCGAGGAAAAGTGATGTTGGGATGAAGGAGGGATTTTCGTTAGGCCAGAAATTTGAAAGTTGAAGAAGGATGAGAGGTTTAGAGAAAATTGTTTGTACTGGAAAAAAGCATAAAACCGGCTTGGTTTGGTGATTAATAACTTTTGGGAAAACCATAAATCTCCTGCATAAATGAGCATTATTAAAAACTTTATCAACAGCTATAAAAACGTTGTTACAGGGATATCACTGAAAACACATATTTTCACTCGAAATTGGATTTTTTCTTTTGACATGAGCGAAGTAAGCAACAAACGTGGTGAGCGAATTCACCAACAGATCAACGATACGGATAAAGCGGTATCAAGATAGAAGAACAAAAAACGTAATGGCAGATTACTATCGGCTTCTGCAGCGAGACAATGGCACACAGCAACAAGGCCAATCAAAACAAAGCATTTTTGACAATATCTCGCGGCAGTTGTTTGGAACACTTGTCGTTACGGGTATTATATTATTTTTCTATATGGCATCACTTAAAGTTTGATTTGTTTTATTATAAAGACATGCAAAATATCGAGTCAGCACAGTTGCATGTTCGTATGATATTTATCATATTATTGTACTGTATTAAAAATTATCGTTTTTATAAATATTCAAAAGTGACGTATTAGAGTAGTTGATGGCAGATTTGAACTCAAAGCCCGAAATTCACACAGAATGTTTTTACCTTGTAACAAGAACAATTTTTTTGCCCAGCGTTATGGGCACTAATGCTACCTAAACTAATCGCAGTTGATGTGTTACAATGTAGCTGAACATGAAAGACTGATTTCGCTATTTTTGAACGCTCGCAAGCATAAAGGCCATTTCATTTTCGACTTTATACATTGCTTTGACTTTACTTTTAACAAGTTTTGACTTTTTCACTTAACGAAGTTATTATTCTTTTTGCGAAGTTAAGTTTGTAGCGTGAGCTGCAGTCTCAAATGGCAAATTCTTCCCCATTAAGTTAAATAAATATCTTTGGCAGGACTCACCAGTAGGGCCCCTTCAGTAACGTTGAGTTAAAGAAGATCGGCTTAGCCAGCTATGCTAGATTTACCCATGAAACATAAGTTAGAACAGTAGCAAAAAGTTGTGTAAATTTCCTAGGAAAAAATAAATTGGTTGAAGCCTCTATGCTCCTAATCTAGATTCCATTGCTCTTTAATGAAGACTGGTGTAATTCACCAACAATCTACTATTTGACAAACTTTTACCAGTTCCAGTTATTAAGTGCGATTGGCAAAAAATCAAAGTAGAAACGGGCGCCAAAATGATTATCAATTTTACGATTGCAGAATGAAGCCATTACATGGTAGGCCTAATTCGCGGCTTGGTGCGAACTTTTTGGGACTATAGTCACTATATTTGTGACATCAAGTATCTGCCTGTGCTTAATCACCTTCGTGCCAGCACAAGAGCAGCCATACAGTGGGAAAAGAGTCATTCCTCTCAACAAACTTTTGCGTGCAATTATGGTAGGTTTGATAAACCATTTTCAAACCATTTCATGCCACTTAAATCGCGAAATTTACGTGAAAAACTATTTTTTGTCTTAAACCAGGGATGTGCGACCTGAAACCCGTGCCTGAAAGTTTTGTGATCTAGGTACGGATGGCAGATGTAACTTTCACCATAGGCTATTTCGTGGGCCAGATCGGTAGTCAGCCAGAAACCGGTGGGCCTTTATTTTCATTTGAAAGAAAAATTAGAAAAATCACCATTTGAAGAGTTGATCTCCAACAAACGGTCTTCAAGTTAATTCAAAACTGTTTTTCCCCAAAAGGTTGCTTACCCCTGACTAAAAACTTAGAATAATGGTAGCCTATTTATAGCTAACAAAGCTACAGATCCAATGAACTTAAATTGCCAATTAACATTTAATATGATGTTCAAGATAATTCCACAATCATTTGCGAATTTAATTTTTTGAAGCACTTTGACTTTATCAAAAGTTTTTACTTAATGTCGTTTTATCAAACTTCAAAGAATGAGTTACCAGCAATCGAAAACAATGTTGATAACTAGATTGCGGTGCAGAAGTTTCCATGAAATATTGGGCTTATTTGCTTTTTGGGTCCTTCAAATAAGCTTACCAGTGTTGTGTAGAGTGTGCATACCAAACTTGTAATGATAATTGTAAGACTCAAATCCAATGGCGTAACAGCACTTAGCGCCAGACTGGGTGCATAAATAGTGAGCGACATATATAGCATCTGAAATGTATAGTGTTGTTGTTATACGAGTAGCCTAAAAAGCTATCGAGCAAAGGTTAAAAGCAACAATTTACGTACCGGTAATTGTATCAGGGGTTCAATATTTTATTACCTTTAAAAAACTAAAACAAAAGGTAATGCTTTAGAACATTAGATTACAAACAGGGTTTCCATTTTTTTGCTTATTTTCAAGAACATCTTTGTGTTAAAAAATAAAAATGTACTCTTTTCTAAAAGCGTGCTAATTCTAAAGTTGTAGCTCATTTTGTCGTAAAAAGATTTTGTTATCGAATTCAATTGGTTCAATTGTGGACTACCAAAAAAGTTTTTCGTAATCGATATGAAATAAAAATTTGTCAATTTTGATTTTGAATACACGGACCTTTAAAAAAGGGGAGTTTTCATCAAAAATTTGGAAAAAACTATTAAATTTATGGCGCAAACATCATTTTTTGGTGCAGATATTAACCCTGGTTAAAAACTTATGATCAATGTTTGACTGATTGGTATTGATGTGGGTTCGAGCCTCTTTTTCTCTCAGTCTTGGTTTCAACAGATTGGGAGCTATAAGATCAAGAGTTAGATACTATTGTTGTTTCTGTTGATGCTATGCAATACATGGATCTGTTCTGTTAAAACTATGAAAATTTTCTCAGAGTCCAGTAACATTACTCTGAAATTGCGTTTATGCAACTACTCACCGTTTGCAGACATGTAATCACAGAAGCTATTTTGCGTATTCTGTGATCGAACCTTCTCTCAAGATACTGAAAAGACAATTTTCAATTGAACTCCTGTTGAAGAAATGCTGGAGACAACAATGAGAAAAATGCGGATTAGGCTAGTAAACCTACAAGCACAATAGTATCCGTAATTGGTTCATGTATAGCTTTATTTGTAACTAATTGCTTATGGTACTGCAAACGTTTCACCAAATGCAAAACAAGCCGTCATTTTACGTTAACACAATACCCCTCAAAAATGTCGCCGCTACTTTTAGACTTTGGTATCGAGCAACGGTTGCATCGCTACTTTTTTTTACCAAATAGCGGAAGCGCTGTTACTCTTGCAGAATTTGGAATATCGCTTCCGCTACTATAAACAGTATTTTATTAACTCAGAATATTGATGGCTGCTATAGAGCTTAGTTTTTGATAACTTGGTTATCAACTAGTGAAAATAAAGAAGCGTTGGTGGGAAAACTATACGTAGCAGGGAATTTTTACGACTCTATTGCTCATTCTTTTCTTTTCAAAATATGATTAAAAATTGACAGATGGTGACTACAAGAATGCTACACGAAATTTTTCCCCTGTAGATGAAAGTAAAGCTTCTGGTATCACGAGCCGCAATGAAATGGTGTAAAGACTCCTAACCTCCCAAAAGTGAAACTTTTGATTATCACTTTGCACGTCCTGCTAAGCTGTTTGTTTGATTGAAGTATTCTTTTTAGGCAAAATGGTTTAGCAGTTTCAAATGAAATTAGAGAGAAAAAGTAGGCAATACACATTTTACTGAGCTTGTTTCTATCAAGATTTATTTAAACTTGAGGTCAATTTGTCTCTGGACAGCGAATTTTAGAGAAGAAGGCTGACAGAGGCATGCTGACTCTTTCTCTAAAAGTACTCTCTGCATATCTTTGTTGCATCCACCGAATGTATGTCAGTAGCTCTGTGTTATAGCCTACTGCAATGTCTGCAGCGAAACTTTGCTGTTAATGGAACCTAAACGGCTGATCACACTAGCAATTGTTATTGTTGTTATGTGGTTTAGAAATAAAATCTCCACAGATTTTGATATAACGTATTGCCGAGTGCTAAACCACCTGCTTGTGTTTTACGTAGCTTGACGTTATATACTATTGTTAACGTTGGGGGCTGTTCAGAAATCATATGAAACTTTTGTGATTTGGTTTTTAAGGCCCCCTTCCTCTTTTTATCTGACGTATTGTGACGTTTTTGTAAAACCCCTCCCCACTTCATGTGATGCATCATATACAAAAGTACTCAAGCAAAATAATTGTTCGAATTTGCCTTAAGGACCAGTTTATTGAAACGATTGAAAACTTCAAATTTTTACCAACAATAGTAAGTTTGTTATAAAACAATAGCTCTTACTTCCCTCTCCACAAATTACATCAACAGTAGCGGATCTAGGGAGGGGGCATATGGGCACATCTCACAAAATTTACATTATTCTTTTTATTTTTACCCCCCCAAAATTTATATTTATTACTTTGTTATTTTTACAAAACAGTTCAGCCAACTCCAAATGTTCAACAAGTGTACAACGGAATGGCCAAGTTGAACCTCAAGTGATATCCGGATCAAATGTGACGGGTTCGATTTGATCAAAAGTTTGGTTGATCGCTTAGCTTTTATTTTGGGTAACTGTTGCTGACTTGAAACTCGCAAGCTCTTCTTGCAGGACTCCCTTATTGCTTCTCATTGCTTTATACCTTAACTTTTTAGTTGCTAGTAGCTACCAATGCAATACTATAGTCACTCTCATAATTGCTATAGTATTTCTTTTGCGCATCCTCATTGAATTGTACCCCTGGCCTATTTTTCTTTTGTTTTCGTTGGTGCAGCTCAAAAGTACTAATACTACAACTCATTGCAATTATAAGATACTAACCTAATTCTTGCATTTTCTTAAAATAAATAAAAATCGAACAAAATAAAACCTGGACACAAAAAATTTATTTCAAACATAAGTTATATTAAAGGATAAAACACTGTAGTAGCATGGTATTATAAGCTTTTAAATATCCTCTCTGATCCGGATAAAAAAGGAATATGTTGACTTACCATGTCTGTCAAAGCTGAAAAACATTTATTTAGCTCACAGATTAGTTAAAATATATAAAGTCGCGTGCTCCACCCAAAATTTTTTTCTAGATTCGCTACTGAATACCAATATGACGATTTTGTTCCCCCTTCCCTCTGGAGGGATTATGTGATGTTTGAACCACTCCTTGCTCCATTCAAATACGTAAAAAGTTAAAAACATAATTTTTTTAATGTGCCTTTAAACAAGCTCGCCTTTAAGTGGTTGAGATTCAGGAGGCAAAAACAAAATTTTTGTCTATTATATTTATTCAAACGCAAAAGTATTAAATTGGTGCAAACATAATTTTAGGCTGAGCGAATTTATTATGGAGAGCTTATTTCGAGTAGAATGACCAATGTAATATCATACATCTTTAATATTGCAAAATTTGGATTTGAAGTGGCGGTAACGAGTAGCGTCCACTATTTTTGCCCCGAAGTTGCGGTAGTATGCTGCAATTTAACTAAGTAACGAGTCGCGGTAGTGTCGCTATAGTTCTAAGCAAGTAGCAGTAGCGCCGCCACTTTTGAAGTAGGGGATACCCGCGTCTCCAACGTTATTTAAAAAGTTTTCGTAAAAACAGATGGTATTTCCTTTCTACCATTAAGCTCACTCACCCACAAAACTTTCAAAAACTTAAAATTTTTGAAGCTGACTCAACAAAATTGGCGACAGACTTTTTACTATGTAGCAAAAGTCTGTCACGTGAACACTGAATACTAAACAGGAGTTTTAACAAGAAAAGCTCAAAACAAATGAAAGTATATCAGCTTTTGATAAGAGACAAAACAAAAAAATAAATTATTCGTTAAAACGAATCTCAGCGATGGGATTTGTTAGGAATCGGATATTTGGCTCAGTTGCATTATTTCAAAACAGGACAAATCTAAAATATAAAATAACCAGAATTTTGATTCTGTAGGGACAGCAATTTCTTTTTACTAAAATTTTAAAACACTTCCAAACTTTTTCCTACCTTAGGGGTTTCTTTTACAAAAGGGTCTTTAAGTTTTCAAGGACTACAAAATGAAAATTCGAATGGGGGAGGCCGAGAGGCACGTCCTTGTTTTTTCCAGCTTTTTTGCGTCTAGATTCTAACTAAATATTAAGAGCAATGTACAGAATACGTCTTTGACGTTGTTCCTACAATACAGAGCTTACTGTGTATAGTTCTGTGATATCCCTTGGCTTTTGCCTTTGTTAGAAAATGTATTTTGTGTGCATTTTCAATAGTCATGTAAACACAACCACCAAAATAAACTCTCTCTTCCTCCCTCTCCCTCCCTCTCCCTCTCCTTCTCTTTCTCTCTCTCTCTCTCTCTCTCTCTCTTTCTCTCTCTCTCTCTCTTTCTCTCTCTCTGTTTTCTTGTATAACAGAGTTTGCAAGTTTCCGGGTTTAAACTTTTATCTCCTGACGGTAAAATGACTAGGTGAATGACATTTTAGCTAAGCAAAAGACTGAAAGTACCAATCAGATATACAAAGAATTGTTTGACTTACATTTTACGAATAAAAATGAAAAAATGCTGTATATTATTCTAGACCTGGATTACAGCGACTAATTGTGTCATCACTCAGTGCTAACATGTTATTTAACTCTACCTCAAATATTGAAGAAATTTGCAAGCGCATGAATATTGGAAGATAATAGAGACAAGAAAGATACGTGGGAACAATACTGACGAAAACAAACCATGCTATAACAGTGCCGAATTGATAAAGTTCTGCAGGATACGTTATAATTGTGACCGCAGAAAGAAATGTAACTGCAATTGAGAGACCCACGGGTATCTGAAACAAAATATATGCTGATAGAAATGCGCATGTAACAAAAACGGCATCACAGCTTCTCTGCTTTTGTTATCGGTCAGCACGAAAGGAATGGTGTCGAGGGAAAGCTGGCATGTGTGGGTGTTGTGTTCTTTGGTAAAGCACTTCTCAGGACACCTCCATCTTCATGTGGCAGGCAAGTGGTGGGACTGTACAGCTATTCCCCCACCCCTCCCCACCTGGGATACTGCGATCAAGAAAATCAACGAAGTTGCTCTATTGCCAGCGAACATATCAAATCTCAACGCGATCAGTGCAAAGCCTGCAGAGAAACAATGCAAAACTTCACTTCAAAACGAAGCAAAACTTCACATTTTTTAAAAAAGTGCCGTTTTCACACTGAAACTGAGCTAATGAAGGGTTGCTAATCAAACCCCTTAAGTAATGTTGGCAGATTTTTTTCAAGTTCTCAGTCCAAATGGTACCTTAAAACTAGCCCAAAATAGCCCAACGCTTGTTTGTTGAAAAATAGCCGCAATTTTGCAAAGTTAGTCCATAAAGGGTCTTTGGGAGAACAGTCCAGGCCCGGCATCAGCACAGCGTTTGGTTTCGCAGCGACGGCCATAGCCAAGTCAGCCTGTGCTTCAGCATGATTTCCAAAGAAAACAAGCCAACACTGCTGCCGTGATCATTTTGATCCACGGTTTTGGTAAACTTTCCTTCCGCTAAACGATGATCTCCAAAAAAAACTAGGTCATCACTTACTAGTAGGTGTCAAATCAACCTGGTGCTTGTAAAAAAATGCGTTTTCTCATCAGTTGAGCCAATTTTCGTGCTGTATTTCTTATGAAAATATGCAGCGACGGTAACAACCTTAATATTACCTACCGTTGCCTCATACTTTTACACTTCTTGTCACTTTAAAAACTAGCCCAAAATAGGGAACGAGATGGCAAAAATAGCCCAAAAAAACGCAACCCGCGACTGCTAAATTTTTCCCGCAACGCCAAATCAAAACTAGCCCAATTTCGCGGGAAAACCGCGGAACTGGCAACACTGGCTTCGAGCCATCATTCAACATAAAACTCGGTGATTCACAAGGAGCGAAGTCGCTTCCGCATGTGTTTCATTAAGAATTTAGTCAATGATGTCCAGTATCATAATATCATATGAAATTTAATTTTGAACTTAAAAGATTTATTTATTTAGCCCTAATGAAGTTCTCGAGAGGTGACAAAAAGCTTCGGAGAATTCTGTTAAGTTAATTTTTCTTATGTTAATTTATTTATTCTGCATTTTTGTTTGGCTTATCAAAACTTCGAACATATTTGAGCAATAGATTATTATTGATGGATTGGTTGATATCAAAAAGTGTGCGAGAAAAAGGCATTAAAACTATCTCATTCTTTACAAAATAGAAGAATGCTAGCAGGTAAAAAGTCCTAAGTAAATTTCATTATTATGTCTAAACTTTTTAGCTAAAGCCGTCACAATCTTACCGGTGACATATTTCTTCCGGCAAAGTAATAGTTGTCCAAAGATTCTTTTTTCCGATCTTTGATTGCATAGTACAATCCAACCATTAATGATAGAATGAGGGACCCTAAAACGGAAAAAGTTTGTTAACTGAGTATCCTCTTCTTAATCTGTTTTATGAGAGTGACTCATTTTTGTTTTCTGGCTAAAAGAGATTAAAGTAAGGAATACTGTTCAATCACTGAATACAAGAAGTTTGCCTCGAGTAACGCCATCTCAGAGAATGAAACTCTGACAAACTGTCTCTAAAAGGTTTGTTGTACCTTGTAGTTGCTGGACGCTGTTTTTTGTATTTTTGGGGCGATGCTACGCGACTGCGTTCAGACTGCACGGACTGTAGTTCCATCATTGAGCTATACTTAGTTTTTGAAGATTGCGAACTACCTTGACTTTCGATCGCTTTCGAAATAAATTACTTTGGAGGATTGAAAGCTCATTTTCTTTAAAATTTTCTTGGACCTTTGGAGTGAGATCATTATTGTGTTAATATTCCCATTTTTGAATTATTGGGGTAATTTCCACATTGCATAGATGTCCTCTAATAGGATGTACTTCCTGTTCGAGAATATCTAACATGATTAAAAGGTAGGTGCGGTCAGGATCTCAAGCAGGATTTTATCAAGAGCATGGGGTTTACTTGGAAAAATCAGGCTAGCAGAACAAAGTATGAAAAGCTACTGCCGACTTGAGGACCAAATGTAGTTGCGAAAAGCAAAAATGTAGATTAGCAAACTGATTTTTGTGAAGGGTGTAGAGGTGACCGAAGGAGGTCTATAGCAGCAAAGAAAAAAAATTCATTAATTATCGCGCGCGATAATTGATCAATTATTTTCTCGACAATTGATGACTCATCGTGCGCCTATTGAAAGAAACAGATAAAATTTATGAAATAATTGGTTGTTATTTTGAATAAGGGGCAGGCACTAGGACACAAACGGTAAATATTTCCAAGCGATATAAGGAGAAAAGCGGTGTATTTTCTTAATGTGTTTAACCCCATTCCAATTTAAAGTACTCTTTGTTTAAAAATGGGAATTAACTACTGGTACACCGAAAATCCATCCTTAAGTACCAGTAAACTGGTAGGAATTTTTTACGTTAACTTATACTATTGTCTGTTGGACAAGCCGGCTGAATTGGTTTTCTTCGTACCTAAGCAACTGATTGGAGTCATCATGGGCAATTTGAAAACAAAACACATGCAACGAACCTGAGAATACAATCATGTCAACGGTTCCGAAGGTGGTCGAGGGATCAGATGAATCCATTTTAAATGAGCTATTGCACGCACAAACTTATTGTAAACTATTGAACACCTATTATGAAAAGCAAAAAGATGTAGATTTGTTATAAAAATGAAGCCATAACGCGTTGTTTAAGCTGTTCGCAGACCTGTTGCAACATTGAGAAATGTGAGCGTGGAAATTGAGACTAACAGTGAAAGCAATGCGAAATACAAAACATTAGCTTTCCATGTCAAACGCCAACCAAGAAAGCTGCGAATGATAAATTTATTAAGTCGTTGATCTGGCCTAATTTAAGTCGAATTGCTATCAGACAGTTTTACCGGGATCAACCCGGGCCGTAATCGAATAATGTTGGGAGTTTTTTAGCCTTCTTTATTTAAGAGAAGAGGTATCTAAGTTCCTCTAATCTTTTCTTCACATAATGATTTTGTGAAAGATAGAGCAACACAGAAAATACCCGGGTTACAAAACGCCAATAATTACGTCAAGATTTTGTTGTAGACCTAGTGGCCCGGAAAAATGCTTTGAGTAAATATATCAAAGTAGGTTCATTTTTACACGAGTTATAACTTAGTGATATCAACCCGAACGCAACTTACGTCTTATATCTGAATAAAGCACGATTATTTTTCTCCGACATATGACTTCCTTGTGGTCACCAAGGAGGAAGCCAAATAAAAGTACCCCAAAGGAGTTTCTTAAATTCTATTTAGGTAAACAAAGTAGCTTACAATGGTTCACTTGTAGTAACCTACAAACGATCCACCTGTCTGCAGGATGGCAGTTACATTTTTTATAATGGCCAGGCCACGAGCAGCTTGTGTCAAAGTAAGAATATCGTGCATAACGCAGTTTTGAAGTCACAGTAGTTCTACTACATACTTTAATTTCTAGAAACAGCAGTTGACAAATGCAATTCAGAGAACTATATGTGAACAATTCCCAGTCTCACACATGCACCAATCGCTAATATACCATTACGGCCATTGATGATTACACCTTCTAGCCTAACTACTACTACCATAAAGACTGCTAAACCAACGCTAAGTATCTATGTTGAAACCAGTTTACCATACAGCGCCGGTGAAACAATAGCAATAAACTAAGATATCTCCTAAGCTAACTACATAGCGCAGGGACACTAGCGGATACAGATTTTTCGACAAAGCGTGTTGCTAAACAAAGTCTTTCTCTCAATTTTCAATGGGTTTCCAGGAGTTATTTTTAAAGACTTTATCAAATGTTTTTGCCTGCATATCTGACCCGGATTGAAGCCACAGGTTCACACACCCTCCTCCATATTCTGAAATGTGCAGACATTGATGTAAAAGCTAACAAGGAAGTATACTGTAAAAGAGCTCAACAGACTACTTAAATTCCTAACAGATTAACAAATTGATATTAATACCATATGGTTTCTACTGCACTCTAACGGTTGGATTGGGGCACTAAGACTGATTGCAATCCCAAGCAACTGCAATATGCTTCATTTGTTAGCAGCGGCAAAGATATTCGCCAAGTCAGCAATGCTTAAGCCCATAAGTCTACTTTGAAGCGCGTTGCTTCTGCTGGGGACTGCAAGTAGATAGTGATTTATTGACAAGTCAAACAAGTATAACCGATGATGCAAGCTTTCTAATTTCGCCGCTATTTGTGATCAAACAATAACGTTACAATCACTTGACAAACAGACCTATACTCTGTGTTAATGTAAGTTAATAAAATTTGAAACTTCATTGCTTGAATCGGATTGTAACAACCGGGATTTATTGAGGTGAAAGTGTAAAGTTAAAATCTTTTATTTAGAGATCGCAAAACCTCATGAGCCATTTTGAAAAAATTTGCCGTGATTACCAGTTGGCCAAACATTTAGCTCAGGTTGCACGCTCCCGATCCAACAAACACAATAAGCATAATAAAAAACACCGAGTGCTAAAAGAAAATCCAGCCCAATCAGAGCCATAGTTACTATTTTTGCAGGAGCTCCGATACATGAGCTATGCTAGTTATGGTAATTATTTTAGCGAAATTGTTGACAAAGTTTGTAGAAAAACTCATTGTAGTGCTTGCAATTAGTGACCCAACCAGAAGTTCCTAAAGTGGGATGTAAATGTTTTTTGGAACAATTCATTCCAGACGAATTACAAACGAAGTGTGCTTAGATCCGCTACGCCGCGATGCTTTGTCTAAAAACAAAGTTGAAGACTCGTTTTTTTTGGAGATCAAGTTTTTCATGAAAATTTTCCGGTGATTTTGGCCCCAAACAAATAAGATCTGTTTTTATAAAATCAAGTTTTTCAAACCACAGTCGTCCCCACAAAACTCAATAACGGGCGTCAAAGAGAAATCTCCATGGCACAGTTGCTCCGCTTAATCATGAAGCTTATCCGCTTTATTCGCTAAGTCTGTTTTTCTCTCACGGAGTTGTTCAAAAAATATCAATGCGCTAATGTGTAAAGCACCTGCCAATAAATTAGCAACCCCCCTACATTAAACTCTTGGCAACAAAGCATCTTCATGACCAAATAAATATCTTGGTAGGTTTTGGCCGCCATTTATGACACTTGAAATTGTAATCCTAAAAAATCAACGAGAAAATCACAACGGCACAAAACTAAACAATTTAGTGATGCTGTAAGTGTTTATAGACTCATAAAAGTATAGTTTTTTTAAACAGTTGGGAGATGATGGGGAGAATTATAAGCTCTATCAATATTCACGTCGTAGTTTGCATTAAGTATCACCGCAAGGAGGAACATCAAAGCGGAAAAACTTTTGCATTCAAAACAAAAAATAACATAAATAATTGAGAATCATTCTTTTTGAGAATAGTGCGTACCTTTTGCCGCAAATATTCATCTTATGGTCCACCAAACTTAAGTTCACTAAAATTTCCAGATAAAAGTAAGATTCGACCTATTAGTAACATAAAGAGCAAAGAGGAATATTTTTAAGAGTTTTTTGACAAAAGCTTCATACATCACACACTTCTTAAAGGTATATTTCGAATTACTTGTGTGCTTGGCTTTAGTAATATTTGGTAGACCCAGCCTAGTGGCGAGAGCAAACTGACTTCCAGTAAGCTGTCTTTCGCTAAAACTAAGCTTTTCTCAAATTCAATTTGCACTGCAGTGCTCCGCGCAATATGATGTTCACCCACACTGAAGTTGTGAGCGTAGCCTGCGGTGCCTGCGTGATACCTGCATTATTTTGCTTAGGATATCTTTGAGTATTTTTCCTATTTGGTTGCTGAAGCAATGTACCAGGCTATCTGCAGCACTGGCTGATTAGTAACGGAAGCTGAGGACAATATGTTTTGTAAGTATGAGTAAACTCTGTTTTGTGGCCTTAGGATAAAGTATTGTTTACCGACACAAGTTTTGACCATTAACGACGGATAAAAATACAAATCTCAAGCTCTATCAATACCTTAGAACAGTGGTTCTCAAATTGGGGTCCGTGAGCATCTTTCAAGGGGTCCTCGCAAATTGTTTAATTTTTGAGTTATATACTATGTTTGTTCTTTTTTGTTGCGAATTCTTCGACTTATAAATTGTACTATCTAGGCTAGCTGTTTGCCAATTTGCCTTCCAAATGTTTCGCCTTTTTCATTTTTTCCACATGTACCATCTCTAATTTCCAGTTCCCCGACTCCCTCTCAATTAACTGCATGAATTTTCTGGTAAACACGATTGTGACTTGTGACGTAATATTGCGCACATCATAAAATGCTATGTTAGCCACTTTTTCGGCTTTGTAAATGTAGTTTGTAGTGTGTAAATCAAAAGAACGAATGGAGGTCATATTAAATCAGTTAATATTGTTAGTGACTATAGTTTCGTGTTAATATATAAGTTTTCATTAATCTTTCTTCCAGGATTATGGCTAAGCAACGAAAATACGATAAAGATTATCTAAAGTTAGGTTTTACTTCAATTGTTGAGAATGGCCAAACTAAGCCTCAGTGTGTTCTGTGTAATGTTGTTTTAAGTGTGGAAGCAATGAAACCCAATAAACTCAAGCGCCATCTTGAGTCAAAACATCCACAACATGCGGGGAAGGATCTAAGTTTCTTCCAACGCAATGAAGCCAGTTTAAAACGGCAGAAGCTTGATTCTGAAGGCTATTTTCAACAACAAAACAAAGCCTTAGTTGAGGCATCCTATGAAACTGCATTTGCAATTGCTGAGCAAACTAAACCTAATTCTATTGAAGAAACACTGATGAAACCTTGTGCTATAACTATGGTGAAATTAGTTTTGGAAGAGAACTGTGCGAAGAAGATTGAGCAAATATCTTTGTCTGATGATACGGTTAAGAGAAGAATTGTACACATGTCTTTGGATGTTAAACAGCAAGTAATCAATGAAATCAAATCCTCTCCTTTTTTCGCCTTTCAAGTTGATGAAAGTGCAGATGTGGCGTTATGTGCACAATTACTTGTTTTTGTTCGTTACATACATAAACACGACATAAAGAATGAATTTTTATTTTGTACCCCTTTGAAAACTACAACAAGAAGTGCAAATGTTTTCGAAACTATTTCTACATTTTTTGATACGGAGGGACTAGAGTGGAATAAGGTATGTGGGATTTGTAGAGATGGCGCACCGGCTATGCTGGGGTCAAAGTTAGGATTTCAGGCTAAAGTGAAAGAAAAATCTCCTCAGGCAAAAGGTTTTCCTTGTATCATACGTCGTTACGCTCTTGCCTGTAACACACTACCTGGTTCTTTGAAAGAAGTGCTCGATTTGGTGATGAAGCCTGTCAATTATGTCAAGGGAAGTGCACTAAACTCTCGTTTATTCAAAGAGTTTTGTAAAGACATGAGCTCAGACCACGAAGTACTCTTATTCTATTGTGCAGTTCGATGGTTGTCGAAGGGAAATGTTGTAGGTCGGGTTTTCGAACTTAGAGAAGAGCTGAAAGAGTTTCTACAACTGAAAGGACAGAAAACTATCGTTGCTGCATTAAATGACGAAGAATGCAGCAAGCGATTGGCATACTTATCGGACGTTTTTGGACATTTAAACAAATTAAATTTGAAACTACAGGGTCCTGAATTGAATTTCATCACATTTAAAGACAGCTTATGTGGTTTCATTGCAAAACTTCAAAATTGGCGTCGCAAGATAAATTTGGGGAATATTGCCATGTTTGAAAACCTTTCTGACTAGCAAAACAGTGGAATTGGTCCTACAGAACAACTTAAATCGGAAATATCGGAGCATCTGCACGCACTTGAAAAAGAATTGAATCGCTACTTTCCAGATGTTGCGGAAGAAGAAGAAAGCAAACTGGTAAGAAACCCTTTTTCGCTTCATCTTGACATCTCCGAGATATCAGATGATCTCCAGGATGAACTGTTAGATATGAGAAATGATTCATCTGCTCGTGAACTATTTTTGGAGAAGTCTCTCTCTCGGTTTTGGATTTCTATGCAACTGTAGTATCCAAAAATCAGCAGGGCTGCATTGAAGATTGTTGTCCCCTTTGTCTCCACTTATTTATGTAAACGTGGATTTTCCACGCTTGTCCAAATAAAAACGAAAGCAAGAAACAAACTTGATGTGCAAGATCACATGAAATTAGCGCTTTGTCATACACAGCCTAGAATAAAAAAACTATGCGCTGAATTGCAAGCACATCCTTCCCATTAACTTTTGATGACAATAAATCGGTTGACAATTTTCTTTGTTTAATCTTTGAACCGTGTTTCTTCATTTTCTTTTATAAATTTTGTACCGTGTTTTTTTTAATTTCTTTGTTTCAAACATTGATGGGGTCCGCCATTGTTTCAAGGAAGCGAAAGGGGTCCGCCAGGTAAAAAAGTTTGAGAACCACTGCCTTAGAAGGTAAGGTTCTCATAAGTGAGATGTAGAGCAGACCCTACGAGACAGAGCCGGTCCGTATCATGCAGTAGCATTCTGCTTAGTTGATTGGGAGTATACACCAATCTGATTTTATAAATGATTTAAAATAAGCCTATCTTTTCCTTAATGACTGAGAGTTAATCGGATCTTGATATTTTACTGTGTGATTGAGTTTTTGTAATATAGACTTTACAGTATTACAGTACTTAATCAGACGGCCTTCATTTTACGAAATTTGTAAGGGAAGGTTATACAAATACCTCCATGAAGTTAGAATGCACATAACCGTCGCTAATGAAGAAAAATAGGAAGTATTGGCGTCACTAAAATTTGTGGCACCCAGACTGGACTCGAAACTATCACGCCAAAATTATGAAAGATCATTTTTAGCAAATAGGGCATACTAACTAAAGATCAGAGACGTAGCAGCCGCCCCCCAAACCCCCCAATTGGGGGGGACCAGGCCAACTTTGGGGGCCCAAGTTAGTCTGAAATTGCTTTTTGGCTACGTGACTATTTTCAGTTCAGCAGACTTGTTTACAACCGATTTAAACTGTAGGAAGAAATTGGCTTGTGACATCATAAGTGAATGCAACGTCATATTATCTCGCAGAATCTAGAATATTTCGATTGATTTTCTGGTAGAATCTTGAATATTCGATTGACGTAACAATGCCGTTGTTACGCAACAATCATAGAATGGTCTGGAATTATGTTTGGCTATAAATACCGGGACAATATATATATACACTGCAGAGTGCAGATAAAGTATTTTATTGACATTGTATAGAATGAAACGTTCAAAAAGTGGTGCTCAAAAGAGAAAAGAAGCAGCCACTGCTCGAGATGCTGTAGCGAAATTGCCCAAGATGACAGATTTTTTCAAGATTACTGAGCAGAATAGACCTGGCACTAGTACCGAGAGGGATGAAGAAAACTATAGTGTACAAGAAAAAGAAGACTATGACGATCAGCATCAAAGTGATTGTGAATTTCCAGAAAATGTAAGTTGTGATTTACCTGCCAATACGCAACCTTCAATATCAAAAATAACTGAATCTCAATTTACCCCTATCCCTGATGACCCATGTAAATGGCCTAAAAGTATTTCTGATGCTCAACGATGTGATATAGTAAAGCGTGGACCACATCAACTAATAATGAATTTTCCATATAATAACACAACTCCAAGGCGACGTTTTTCCTCCAACCATTATAAACGTGTGTTACCTAATGGTGAAAGTGTTTCACGGTTGTGGCTAGTTTATTCTGGGGAATCAAATCAAGTTTTTTTGCTTTTGTTGTAAGCTATTTGGAAAAACACTAAGCCCCTTTTGTAGTGGTATAAATACATGGGAGGGTTTTTCGAAAAAACTGAAAGACCATGAAAACGGCATTTCCCACCAAGAATGCTGCAGTCAATGGATGTTGCTAGCTGAAGGGATAAGAAATTCATCCACTATCGACAAACGCGAGATGAATATTTTTTTCAATGAAAGACGTTTTTGGAGAAATGTTTTAGAGAGACTTATCGACATTGCCTTGTTTCTATCGGAAAGGAATCTTGCTTTTAGAGGATCTGAAGAAGTCTTAGGATCTCCTCACAATGGAAATTTTCTGGGTATATTTGAGCTTTTGGCAAGAAGAGATCCGATCCTAAAAGAGCTTCAAGACAGAATCAAGAATAAAAACACTAAAGATCACTATTTGAGTCCTACCATACAAAATGAACTGATTGAATTGCTAGCGACAGAAGTTGAAAAAGAAAATTTACAGCAATTGAAATTGGCAAAATATTTTTATATAATTTTGGACTGCACTCCAGATATGTCACATCATGAACAAATGTCTGTCATTCTCCGTTATGTACTATGTAATGAAGAAGCTGCTGTTGTTAAAGAAACATTTTTTGGCTACTTGAGAATAAGTGACAGTACTGGGAAAGGCTTGTTGGACGCTTTCTTAGAAAAAGCGACCGAACTGCAACTCGAATTGTCTGATTGTCGAGGTCAGTCATTTGATAATGGTGCTAACATGAAAGGAAAACATTCTGGGGTCCAAGCAAGAATGCTAGACATCAATCCCAAAGCTGTTTACGTGCCCTGTGCAAACCATACCCTTAACTTAGTTGTTGTTGACAGTGCTAATTGATCGACGGAAGCATTGACATTTTTTGGAGTACTTACAAGGTTGTATGTGCTGTTTTCTTCCTCTGCTCAGCGTTGGGAAATTTTGAAGAAACATGTGGAGCTGTCCATAAAGTCACAATCTGATACTCGTTGGGAAAGCAGAATTAAATGCATCAAACCTCTTCGATACAATTTAAAAGAGGTCTTGCTGGCACTGAAAGACTTGGAAGCCATTTCCATAGAAAGAAAAGATGGAAGAGCTGCCTCAGAAACAAAATCGTTGATAGCTCATTTATCAAAATGGAGTTTTCTTTTGTCGGTGTTTATTTGGTATGATATCCTATTCCAAGTCAATAAAGCAAGCAAGATTCTTCAATCGTATGGAGTCTCCCTTCATACAATGGAAACGGAAATCCAGGCAACTGAAAAGTTTTTGCAAAACTATCGCACAACGGGTTATGACAGTGCCGCAACATCTGCTGTTGAAATAGCACAGGAATTGGATATTGATCTTCTTTTCCTCCGTCAAGAAGTGGAAAGAAAAGAAGATTGTTTGATTACCAAGGTGAAGAGGAACAACGAGCTACTCCTGAACTGAAATTTAAAAGCAACTTTTTCTATCCATTAGTAGACCAGGCTATTATGTCAATAAAGGAGCGCTTTAATTTGTTACGTGAGGTTTCTTCCGCCTTTTCGTTTTTGTACACACGAGACAAACTTTTGCTTGTGCAACAAGAGAATGCTCTTCTTACTTGCTGTAAAGAGTTCCAAAAAAAGTTCGGTGACATTGATTCTGATGAAATGAGCGCTGAGCTACAGCGGTTTGTTTTAATTTTACAAAAAAAACGCAATCTCAATACGGCTCAAGACTTTCTGAACTATCTTCTAAAGACTCATTTATTTGAATTGTATCCGAATGTGTACATCGCACTTCGAATCTTACTAACTTGCCCCGTGACTGTTGCCAGCGCTGAAAGAAGCTTCAGCAAATTGAAACTGATCAAAACTTTTAATAGAACGTCTATGACAGACAGTAGACTATCTTCATTAGCCATGTTGTCAATCGAAAATGACTGCGCCCGATCTCTTGATTATGACAATGTCATAACAGCATTTGCGAACAAAAAGGTTCGCTCCAGACTATTTAAATGATACTGTGTTTTTATAACTTTTTCATGTTTTTCAGTGTCATTGCTTTCGTTTCGCAGTGTCTGCATAAATGTCCTACTGAACTCTGGCATCGGTGCCGAATTTTTTATGACTTGCACCTTCGGTATCGGCATGCTTTATTCTGACATTAGCCTGTTTACTTATGTACAAATTGTGGTGTATTTTCTTAATGCAGCTTTTCAGTTTTACACCTCTAAAGTGATATGACCTGTGCGCAGGGGCTCTTGCGCTTACTTTGGGGGGGCCCGAAGTTGGAGTGCTACGGGACTGCTAAAGATGAAGACTTTTTTTAGAGACGAGTTTCCTGAGTATTGCCTGGCTCGGATAGCACACAACCCTCAAACTTAGAGATGGAAATGATATCATCCTTAAAGTCCAGCTGCAAGTGGCATCATAAACTTGATTATGACGCACGTAGTAACAAAAGCATAATTTGAAAATACTGCACATTTCAGCACCATCTACGTAAGCGAACGCTTATATACGGTAACATTTCATTTCGCTCTTCAAATTTTTTAGATTTAATGTATACACGATATTCAAAATAAGCAATCGAAAAAAAAAGAGTTTCTGTCACAGTTGAATTTAATATTAATTATAGTGCACCATTGCATTGACAAAAATTTATTGTAGGAAACGAAAAAATACCTCGGAAATTATATGGTCGCTAGGCTGACCACCCTAGGCTAGCCTCATTGTACTAAGACAGTGTTACTAGATAACTATTATCTGCATGTATATATTTTCCATCTGATAATGTAGTGATTATCAATGTTTTGTTGTTGGTCATGTTCCTTGAAAATTGCCAATTACGTCACGCCATCTCAAACAGTGCAAGCAACTCCATTGAATTTCAATTATTGAATAGGGTGTTTAGTCTAGTTTCAAGTGTATCATTAACCACGATGGACATATACAGGGTCGGAAAGTAATCATTCATCGATATATATGTACTCAGCATTATTGACGGAGGCGCTAATTATAAATGTTTTCATTTTGAACAATGTTCAACAAAGGATAGTAGAGAAATGGGCTACTCAACAAAAGCCTTCTAGACGGTATTTGGTTGAAATTGCGGGATGTGGCTTAAGCTTATCTCTAAAGCCGAAAAGAATATTTTATAATGCACATGCATGAAACAGAAGTTTAACTTATTCCGACAAAGCAATAATCTAAAATTGAAAAAATTTTAAGTATTTAAAAAGAACAAAAAGGACACTTTTAATGGGTGTAAGCATAGGTGCAATAGCTCTAGCAAACGCGACATTTGCTTTATGTTTTCACAGCTTTGATATTTCAATATCATCAACGTTTTTTGTTTCATACTCCAAAGAACTGTGAGAACTAAAAGATGTATCCATTTTCTCCTCTGAATCAACATCAATTTTGCAGCGATGAGGAACACCAAATCGGAAGAACTTTCGTATTTTCTGCGGTAAAACTGGATTCGAAATGATAGGGACAAATAATTCTGGATCAGCATTTTGTGGGTTGTTTGCACCTTTTGTAAAAGAAAATATCAGAAAATCAATTTACACTTGATTTATAGTTAGTCGGCAACGTGGTCTGGTGAATTGGAGCACCATTTATGGCGACAATAATTGTGAATTCGAACCTCACGATATTCACCTTAATGTGTGCTTGGCAAAGGCACTTTATGTTCAACTGCAAAGATTTTTCTGTGACTGGAGGATAAAATTATGTGGCATAAGACATGGACTAATCCCTCTTGCAAGATCTTTCGGAAAGAATTTATAAAATGTATTTTGAATTGTTGGTAAGCGCATAATCCCATAATCACCATAATCACAAATGCAAGTAAGCCCATAATCACAAATGCAAGCAGCCTTATAGCCAACTGAATGACAAATTGCCTAGAGTATTGTTTGCTAAAATTCTAGTATCTTGCACAGTCGGTCTACTTCAGCCGTAGGCGTGAGCATGTGGAGTGGCGCAAAAGGGGATATGGTCTTTTTTCAAAATTTCTTGGACCAGATTTTGATGCTAAGATATATTTTAAAAGTTTCATCGGAGGGTAATATTTTCGTTAAATACTTCCTTAAACATTTGGATTTAATTCATTTTTCTTATATTTGTTTGCATCAAAACACGGAATTGCTTCATCTATTCGCACAAAATAATTGCTGGTATCAACCGAAGCAATTTTATGCACATTAGGCTATAAAATTCACTCGAAAAGCTTGAAAAAGTAATTGAATCAAGGCATTAGGATTTTGGTTGAACCCTTTTAAAAACTCAAAAATTTTTGGAAAAATTTCTTCCTCTGAATGTCTTTTGTGTTTGCACTTTTGTTTGATTTAGTTCGGTAAGCACTGACAATGCCCTATCGTGAAGTACTTGTGGGTTCGTTGCAGCTTCCACCGTATATTTACGCGTTGTGGTGATTTTTTTGATTTCCCTGTGTGGCTGCAGTGCTTTCATAGAAATTCGGCAGGGCAGCGCTAGGCTTTTGGCAGCTCCAAAATGATCTAATAATATGTTCTTTTGAGTGTAGTCTGAAAGAATTCTCGGATTTCCATAATCCAAGTAATGCAATCATTCCCAAGGAAGCAGAGATTATTTTTGATTATGGTATCGACCAAAACACACACTCCTAACAGTTTAAATTGCACGTAAACTACAACTAATTTTCCTCACCTGTTATGAGAGAACCAACGAGACCAGTTGACACAGTCACTATAAGAGAAATTGCGGAATAGTAGAGAAATGAAACAGCATATAGAGTCGTTGAAAGATCATCCTCATTGCTAAAATTTTGGGTGATGTAAAAACATATTTGGACCATTCTAGTAATACCTTTATTTTGGGAAGAAACCATTTCATGACATGATTTCACGAGCAAAAGATTAATGCTTGTGTGGTTTCATATTTTGTGGCGAAAAGAGTTTACGATATTGTTTTGCTTAAAGATTTATAACTACTAATTCAAAATTCTACTTGAACTCACACTTCAACAAACGATTAAGTGTGACCGTATAACTTTAAAGAAGAATATAGAAACGAAAAGCTGCTTTCCCACATATCCTCACAAAATTATATCAACTTGAAGAAAAAACACATTTTACAATCCTTAATTCTCACTTCTCAATGCTCGTGGTTAGCATAGTAAGCGTTGAGGTCGATAGAGTATTGTTACCACTAACTGCAGGGCACTCTGTTACATTTTCTGGAACAAAACAGCATTCAGTAGATGTTGGTAAAACTACGTTGGCTGAATCTCCATATAGCAAACCACCAAGTGCTATCCAACCTGAAATACCGGTTCCAATGACTTGACCAATCCATGCACCCTTAATAAAAAAATACAAAAGGTCACTGAATATACAAAGATGCTAGCAAAACCATAACTTACTGTAGTAGTTGCCCATGGCAGCATCATTCCTAGCACAAAAAGACCTGTCAAAGGACCAATTAGAACTCCCGTAATAGTATAACTAATTTGGAAGATTGTTCGATCAATATATCGAAGTAAAACCGCAAACCCAGTCGTTAGCAATCCAAGAAAAAACACTGAAACAAAAAAGCAACGATTTGCAGTGTCGTTTGCTCTTCATACAGACGTGTTTTTAACGTGAAAGTCTTATCTTTATTTGGTTGCTATTTTATTTTGTAAAACGTGGAGTTTGAGGAAAGTGCATGCTGCTTGACAGAAAGCATTTAAAAGGTCGATTTGGAGCAAGATGGAGAGATTAGAGTGGACCAATAAATTGAAAAATGCTTAAGTCCTAAATCTCGTAAATGAATATCGAAGCTATCGACAAAAATCAGGAGAGGAAAAAAAGATGAACTGGGCACATTCCGAAATATGAATATTTGTTTAGAATAGTGTTGGAAGAATGACGACTATGAGGAAGAAAGAGAATAACAACAATGGATGATATAAAAAGTGGAAAAATTACGAAAAGATGAAAAGAAAAACCGAAGGTAGTGAAGAGCGGCGGAATGATACTAGAAGAGACTTGTCTTAAACTATATTGCCTTTGGTGATATCATGTTGTCTATGTACCGATTTCGGAAACAAATTGCGAAGTAGTTTCTTACGAAGCATAAAAAAGGTCTTTTGCATTAGATTGATACCATGAAAGGCAGATTTAAACTATTGAACCACTAAAGCATTAGCTCCAGCCAACTCAGGTTTCGCGCAAACCAACCTGTCAGTAACGTCGGGGCATTAGCGTAGCCAAAAGCTAACTTTTGGGGGCCAATCAAACACTTTTGCTTTAGGTGCTTCTACTGCTTTTCTGGTACATTTTTTTAGTTATTGAATAGTTTCAACCCCCAATTTTGTCGATCTGTGATTGCTTCTTAATAGCTACATCATCCTTTTTTGGAGATCGACGTTATGTAGCCGTTACATCTGTAAACATCTTCATTCCTGGATTGCTTCAAATGATATTTAGGGCCATACAGTATAATGCGCCTCCCTCCCTCCCTTCCTTCCTACATTTTCTGTGCTTGTAATCTCGATAATTCTGCTCAAAAATCTAGACTTCTTTCACTCAAAAACAGCTACTATTTCACAAACTACTGCGCATTTCTTAACACGTAGAGCGCTGATATCGTTTTTGCGATTGCAAAAATAATTTGCCAAGCAACTTGATGCAATCAGGTCTAAAATTATATTTGAGATTTCAAGTACCTGGTTGTGGTAATGCGATCTGGTTATGGTATTGGGTAAAAAAGGAGTGGATCTTTCCGAATATTAAGCACCTGATGCTTGTGAGACTGATAAGCTATTTTCTAGCAAAAAACTTTCTTCTATACGGTGCGATTTCACACAAGGGTATTGTTTCTTTTGATTTCCCTCAAAGTTTAAATTTTACTGACTGTATTCCTAGTAGCTATTCCTTTGCTGTCCAATCAAAACTGTTCTATATTTAAAAACAGCCACCGCTACACAAAAACTTTGTCAGCTCTTTTCCCAAGAAAAGGTGGGAGCAAAGAAAAAAATTGTTGGAGAATGTCAAAACGGTGATTGTTTATGCGGTTGGAGAAACAAGCAAACTAGTAATAGGCCGGTTTTAGAACTTGGTGGGATCACTTTTGTAATGTGACCTCTAACCCTAGCTGTGGATACATTCCCTCGCCCACTAATAGGCAGAAGCGTTGTAAAGGGGGTCCACGGGGTACCTTTGGTATTGGGCCAGGATATTTTAGGGAGCCTTGATTTTTGAAAACGTCTTGTTTAATGTTGACAATAAATTAGGCCTAAGCTTTTTATCAGGCCTTAACAAATGCACAACACATAACAATTTTTGTGACATGGTGATTAATATTTTCTTTGATGCTAATATATCTGCATACAACCTAAATACTGTGTGTATCTCAAAATGCATTTTCATTTTAGTCAAATACTAGCTACCTATTTAATCATTCAGTCATATTACGAATTATAATCTGGTGATGCTTTGCCATGTTATTTAATTCTAAATGGTGCCGTGGATTTTAATATCTTTCTGCAATTTTTGATAGCAGTTGAACAGCAAAATGTGTGCATAGCTGAGTACCACGGTTAGTAGTAAACAAGCTTACTACTGAAACAATGTTAAATGCCAGGTTATATTTACTTCAATGATGATTTAAAATATTAGTTCTTAGTGCTGATTCCAACATAGATTATCAAATCGAATTGCTTGAAATATGCTACAGAGTTGCCGCTATGTCACCAGTAGATCACACTCGGTTGAATGCTATAGGCGTGAATTAATTTACAGGTGCTAAATAATCAAAATTGATAATATTATAGCTTTAGCTGTCAAGCACCTTCATGACATAATGTATATTTCTAATGTACAAAAAAGAAGGCAATACTTTTGCTTTATCTGCTGAAAGAGTATGATTCTGTTAAGTATAGAATTTTAGGTGATCGTTTTGAAAAACCTATGATTACAATGTTATATGTGGTGTATATATAATTTATACACTGCACGTCAGGATAAAATAATAAAACCATTACAGCTATTTTGCCAATCGGCTCATCAGGTGGCAACTCTGATGAGCCGCTTGGCAAAACAGCTGTAGTGCACGCAACGTGAGACTTCCTCTACCTGATATGCACATATATATATATATATATATATATATATATATATAATAGTCACTTAGCTTCACAGTGCTCGACAGCAAGCTTGCCGGAGTCGTAGTATGCTTGCCGGAGTATTTACTATTCTGTAGCTGTGCAAATAGAAATATATATATACTGTATATATAAGTAGGTTTATTGTCTAATTCAAGACGGTAATTTCTGAGTAATATCACGAGTGTCTTTAAAGTGAGACACTTTAGTTCAATTTTTGGTTTTGTCAAAAGTAGCCCAGAGTCAGAACATTGAACCAACTTTATGCAAAGATCAATTTTAAGGTTTGCCCAAGACATTTGGTGCAGGAATCAGGCTTTTTGTATTAAACTGTTTGCGTCAAATTGTCCACAAAAAAATGTTGCAGATCCTTGTTAAAAGGGGCCGAAATTAATGTTGGTACCAGGCCCGGACTGTTCTCTCAACGGCCCTGGGAATAGGTGAAGCCAGGCGCTTAAACTTTTGATTTCATTATTTTCCTCAATTTTGTTGTTGCCAAAAAACAAAATTATTTGTTGCGACTTTATAAAATTAATTTTAAATTGCACCATAAACTATTTCATTCAATTTATACGTAAAATGCGAAGTTTACACCTACAGCTTACTGAAAAGAAAAAACGAGCGGCATAATGCCATAATTTTGGTTCTGGCTTTTTTTATAAAACATCAAAAATTAAAAAAAAGACTTGCCGCTCTCCAAGTCCTTTTTCTGCTGCCGTTTTTTCATTCAACTTCCCCAGCCCACAGGCTAAATTTGTGACAAAATTCTATACTCTTGACAAACTCCTAAGCTGTTGGCGCTTTTTGTGTTTTCATTTAGTTAAGGATTTTGGAACACGACATTCTACCGTATCACAGTCTGGGTTTCGAAGGTGAAATCACACTTTGCAGCCGGAGCCAAATTGGCTAGCCAATGATCTCGAATCACACACTTGAAGTAAATAATGTGGGATGGGTCCAGACCACTCAAACTGATTGAATTTTTTTACGTTTCTTCTTAGATGATTGATGTTACGTCTACGTTTATCTCATAGACCTTATCACAATAAGTAAGCACGTTGAGACCCTCAGTTACTTTATCATTTAATGTCGAAGCTTGTTAAAAGCTAAGAGTTTACAGTATTTAATATTTGTGAAATAGAGAAGACTTCTATCAGATTTTGAAAAGTTTTCCTAACCGTTATTGTCTGCTTCCTTGAAACATTTAGGATTAAACTTGGTTGTTCACTAACAAATTTTTACCTAGTCCTTTGCTAATTACCATTCGTTTTCTTTTTGACAAGATTGGCTTGCATGGTAAAATAAGATCTTCAATAACCAATGCTGAAAGTGAATTGATACCGGAGGATACTGTGCTGCAAATATATATCAAAAAACAATAAAAATTTGGTTGAATTACACTTTATAGGTGCTAGCGTACTTAGGGAGGTACTACTCCATCCTCCTCTTTTTTAGTCTTGACAACAAAGCAAGCATATTACTTCAATTTGCATTTCCTCTAAATATCAGCATAATTTTCCTTTACAACTCATCTTACAAAAATCTTCGACTACATTAATCTTTTTGGAATGGCTTGATCAAAGGTTAGCTAATTTAGAAGAGTTTGCTGGAGATCGTAAAGTGTGCTTTATCCGTTGGTTAATGATACACAAAGACGAAGTTGCTCAACAAGATCTTTGTGAGAAGCAACTATATTCAATATTTGTCAAAGCAAATCACACAGTTTAATTTTGGTTGTGGGACTACACACAATATTTTTTATTTACCGTATTACTAACTAGAAATAAACCATCATTTTTCCTTTGTAAATAACTAGATTGAAATATCTTTGCTGCTAGATTGGAATGGTGGTGGTCAATTTTGACCACTTAAGTACAGTCTTCGCACAGATATCAGAATTATACAATTATACAAAACCAAAGGTAATTCCAACTAAAGAGAAAAAGCAAAGTAGATGTGTCAATAATAGGCTAATTAAATTACCAACCTCAAAGTACCACTGAATGATGCAGCAACGAAAACCCCAGCCATCCCTGGTAGATCATAGAAAATTTCAAGCACCATTAATGGCAACATTTGATCGGGTTCTTCTAGTTCGCCGGATTCAATAGGATCACAATTTTCAAAATATGCGTACATGGCAGCACCGTTAATAACTCCAACCAACATAAACAAACCAGTAAAAATTGCATTAATCGCTGATGCCCTAAAAGCAAAATTTAGGTAGTATAGTACTTTTGAGTCAAAGTAGGTGCCTTGTTTGTTATGCTGGTGGTGCGGAATTGATGAACCAATGGATGAAATGATTTATTAACACAAATTTTCATAAATAAAGACAGCTTTTCGGCGTTGTCGCAATTACGTCAGTTGAATCAGCAATGTCCTCCAAAATTTAACGTTAAGGTACAAGCATATGTTGACACTGTAACCCATATAAATTTAAGAAAACCAACCATCTTGCACCTCTTATGGTGCCGCATGATTTCCATCTTTGAACGACTGATTGATGTGGAGAACTCCAGCTAATAGCACTACCAGCAATAATTGTCCAAAAAGTGTTGCGTATAGTTGGGTCTGGGTTAAAACTAAAACAAAAATAATGTTATGATTTTTAAGTTATATAAAAACATCAATCAAAATATTTAAAAATTTAAAAACCATGTTCGTAGTATATAATTGCAAACGTAGCTATTCTGAAAGGTTTTGCTTGACTTTGCTTGCTATTTTATTGCTTTCAAAATGGTTTTGCAAAGGTTCCCAAAATGGCAAAAAACCAAATTCTTTGAAAAATGCAACTGATTTAACAAAACAGTAGAATTAATTTTCAGTGAGATTTTTATTAGAAATCTTGCAAGTTGGAATATATAAGTGAATCATCGGAGAACACTTCTCATGACTGTAAAATGATTGCCGGAACGTTGACTCTATATTTCTTGTTAAAACGTTTCATATAAAATCTAGCAGTTTGCTCGCAAATAGTTTAAGTTTTTACTTCATTGCATTCAACCTTCCTCCTCTAGCAAGTGCATCCCACACATTTCCAAATCCGCCAACAGCAATTACAGATTTGATATTACAAGCAATTGCTCCAATAAACATTATCAATGTCTGCAATGTATCAGCCCACACCACGGCCTTCATACCACCCTGCGTTAGACAAATTACAATCAGCAACCTTTCTCAAATGATAGTCAATCGCTACTTTTGCAGTAGCAAGGCGATATTTAGGTGCATTGTTTGGACATCTTTTGACTTTTTGGAAAATGTTGCTCTAGCAAACCTAATCTCCACCCTCTCCTTTTTACTGAAAGCTGTCTTGTGCATTATGCATCAAATATAGAATAGAAGGAAAATTCAAAGCTTTATTTTAAATCAAGTGCATTGCCTATCCTACCAGTGTATTGGCTATTTGCTTTAACTCTATTGCTATTTATAAGTCAATTTTCATCAATAAGAATAACTTCAGAAATGCACAAGAAGTTAGCGGTGTGTGCGGTGGTCACTTATAGAGAATGGCCATTCTTCAATAAGAGCAAAAACAATTTCAGCTAAAGACAAAATTCTATCGTCAGCACTTATATTTGCTAGATTAAAACTGAGGCAGCATTTTGCCTGGCCACCAGGCGGCCAAAACTTCCACTATTCCACCGGAAATGCATCAGTTAGAGAGCGCATTAAAGTCGAATCTTTTGCATGTGTAAGGATGAATGTTTTACTACATACATTAGGCCTTTTGTTGCTAATTTAGCAAAGCTCAGAAGGATATTCCTGCTTTTGAGTACACAGAAGAAAAACTTCAAAATTTTTCGGAGAACACATGCTTGCTAGTGTTTGCATACAAACCAGAAAAAAATTAGACTGATGACCGCCTTTTTCAAAATTTTGTGATTGGGACTTAATTGGGTACAACAAGGTTTAAAGCACAAAGATGGTCTTTATAACAAATATATGTAGTAACTCACCACAGTTGTATAGAGAGTGCAAACCAAACTTGTGATGATGATGGTAAGATTTATTTCCAGTGGAGTAACAGCACTTAGCGCCAGACTTGGGGCATAAATATTGAGGGCCATGAAAATTATCTGCATAAAAAAATTGCTGGTGGCATAATGATGAACAAGACTATTTGGCCTACATAGCCAATTAACATTAAGCACGAGTTTTATATTTTGAAGAGAAGTATAAGGTAACCAAAAAAGTTCTGTCCGTTTTTAAATGAAAAAAAGGGAAAACTTTTAACAGTATATGTAACTTATATTTAGTCTTCAAAGTAATCGCCATCGGCATCCAGCACCTTCTGCCAACAAGTCTCCAGCTGTTCAATACCCTTGCGGTAGAATGCCGGGTTTTGGAAGCAAAGAAGTTCGTAAGGGCTTGACACAAGTCTGTTTCATTGGTGAAGGATTTTCCACGAAGAGGATTATCCAGGGAGTGGAACAGGTGGTAATCGGTTGCCGCAAGGTCAGGTGAATAAGGTGGATGGTACAAAGTCTCCCAACCAAGTTGTTGTATGGTATCCCTGACAACTCGCGCGACATGCGGTCTGGCGTTGTCATGGAGGAAAAGAATACCTTTGCGATTCACCAGTGCTGGTTCCTTCTGGCGCAATGCCTGTTGCACACGTTCCAATTGCTGCGAGTATAGGTCTCCAGTGATCGTTTGACCCGTTGGCAGCAGCTCATAATGAACCACCTGTCCACCAGCGCGTTTTTTTAACGTCTGATGTTCCTACTTTCGGCTGACCGAATTTGAAAACAATTGCTACACGCATTGCGTACTTATTTCAACTTCATTTAATGGCTTTCCAAAAAGCGGACAGAATTTTTTTGGTTACCTTGTAGTATAAGAAGGATTTAATGGGTTGAGTTGAGTTTTTGTCTTTAATTTCGGGAAAAGGAAAACCTTTCGGCATTTACACACCATTAATTTTCTGATCAAATCTTGGGAATTGCTAATAGCTTAAGGCTGACACCGCGCATTTCTATCGCAATTGGGGCAGTCAAGCAGGGGAAATTGCTGTCACGCAGTGTTTGCTCCAACGCCATGGAATTCTACTCATTTGACGACCTTTCATTATTGCAAATTAAAACATTAAAACTTGTTCAAGTTTAATCATGGCGCTTATAATTACTTTATTTATATCATCAACCAAAGATTTAGAAAAAAGCTTCAAGTCTAGATTACTTTTTTTTTGCAAGAACCAATAGCTAACTGGACAATGGACTTGGAAAACTGATGGCGTCTATGTTTCACTCACCGTCTGCAGAGTCGTTATCACAGAAGCTAATTTGCGTATTCTGTGGTCGAACCTTTTTTCAAGATACTGAAAAATTAAACTCATTAAAAAGTACTGTAGATGCAGATAGACTGTCTCCTACCACTACTGGGCTAAGTGGGACATGCTATATTTGCTGTTCATTAAAATCTAAGTTGACAATTTGATTGTTCCGAAAGTTCATTAAAAATACTGGCTCGTGTACTCTGATGTTTGAGTAGTTGCTTGACTACACGACCGATAGGGCCCTTTGCAGTTCTCTCTAATACGTGCAATAAGTAATAACAATAATCGTAATAATAAATAATAATAACAATAATCGTAATATAATAATCGTAATACGTGCAAAAAACAACTATTCTATCAGGACAGAAATAGCTGGGAAATCTCTGGTGGCGTTCTTCTGCCTTGATACAATATACAAACAGCAAGGATATGTGGCAATAATTTTGGAAGCAGTCACTGTTGGAACCAAAGATATCAATTCATAAAGCACCAAGTAGCAGCTCAGTACAAACTCGCTTGCACAAAGGTCCTAATCAAGTAAAAATTGAATGGTAGAAATAAGTTTAATCATCGGAAGGATCAAATTTTCAAAAAGTATGTAAAAACAATTTGCTTGCTTGCACAAGCATATTGAAGTGGAAACATAATTGTACGATAACATTCCTCCTTGGCTTTAACTGCAAAGAAAAAATTTGCTTGTTTCTGGTTGTTTGTGAAACCACTAAAAAAGTGATTTTCACCTTAATTTTACCCGAAAAACATCTATTTTCGGCAAAATTCTTGAGTCATTTTACCTCCCAAAAGGATTTTATTGTATTAATAGCACCGGCCCTTTTAAAATATTTTGGTAAGCTGCGGTAGTGCTTGTTTGTTGTAACTTTCCGGAGTCCGGAACCTTCTACCAGGGCCGACTTTCGCTCTGTGCTGAGCTATCGCGGCAAATGATGTACATTGAAGTAAAATATTTTTCAGTTTTTGGCGATTTATTTTCATGATGACTGAATTACTTCGATTTTACATTTCATTCTACACAATACTCTTATTACTGTGATTTGACCATATCTGCGACAACATTTCAAAATCTTTTTTGGCTTTTTTTGGGCAACAACAAATCTCGTTCTTACTCAAACGTACTTGTAGCGCTTGAGGGTTTGCGTTGCGCAATTATTTACATTAGATGATGTGTACGTTGCAGTCACTACATGGAACGTTCACTCGCACTTAATGATTTGAGTTGTTTGACCGGCAAGCAATTCTCTTGTTGAGTTGTAGTAAAGACTTTTAAAATGGTTTTCGCCTGTCTCGATCTGGGCGTTTAACAAATAGGGGGAGTGTGAAAAAGAAAGTATTCACCATTCATAACTTACCACAATAAGTTTCATACAAGTAATTTTAATGGTCTCTACTAGCATTTTGCAATCTTTTTTGCAAGTATCAAAACCTGTTTACAGCAGATTTACCTCAAATATTGAAGAAATTTTTAAACGCATGAATATTGGAACATAATAGAGACATGACAGATATGTTGGAACAACGTTGACAAAAATAAACCATGATACAACGGTGCCAAATAAATAGATTTCCGAAGGATAAGATATAATTGTCAGTGCGGAAATAAATGTGACTGCAAGCGATAGGCCCACTGGCATCTAAAATATAAGGATGTTATGAGGTACTGTAAAACAAAAACCAATAGGTAGCGTAAAATGCGTAAGAAATAGCTGAAATAAACAACAAATATTTGACATGATTAGTATGCTGGATCACCAGCGAAAACGTTTACCTTTAAGAATTTTTTCAAAAAGCAGGCTTTCGCCTGAGCTATTTTTTGACGTATTTCAGTCTCTTTTCCGTAAAAAGCCATTCCTTGATATTGCCTACTACACGTGGATTTTTAAATTGATTTTGTTATTTTAGCTTAACTTGTTAGTAGTATCCATCACAGTCTGCCTCACCGGCGACATATTTCTTCCACCAAAATAATAGTTGTCCGTCGAATCTGTTTTCCTATCTTTGATTGCGTAATAAATTCCAACAATTAATGATAGCAAGAGAGAGCCTAGCAAGAATAGATTTTGTAGTTGAGTAAGTCCTTCATATTCGAGTTTATTAAGGTTTTCATATTGCTCTTTTGGTTGTAGAGGTTAAACTACAGGGTATGTTAACAAGTTGCAACGACTTTCAATTTTCCTTGCAAGCACATATACATCTTCCTTCTTTTTAAACAAAAGCAAAGTAAAATCACACAAAATTGGCTCGTGTTCAAAAATGACATCTTTTTGGTATAAGAGGACTGTTATTAGCTTCTGAGCGCGCTTGTGATTAACCTATATTTTATCCTCAAAACAGGCGCATGACAGGAGGGCATGGAGCCTCAGCGGAATTCACTTTTAGCTACCAATTAATCGTTTTTTTCCGAAACCCTCAGACCGCTCTCGCCTTTGACAGTAAAAGAAAGGGAGTAAATAACCTGTTGTATCTAGAGAAAGACCATGTTTAGAGCTTTAGAGCAGGGTTGTGCAAATATTTTTGCAGGTGGGTCAATGTCACTCGACTGGATTATTCCGTTGGGGCAGAGCGAACTCTTTTCAAGGCCATTTTTTGAAGTCAAACTTAAAAATGAAAAAGTTTTGAACTGGAAAACTCTTTTTATTTGAGTTATCAATCTGTGGGTGCGGAACACAAGTCCCATTCTTTCACGAGTCGCAGTTTGTACGCCCACATATTTTTTTACTGATCATTGGCTGTTCATGTTTATTCTCCATTCACGAGAAAACGAATTGTAGCGCTATCCTTGGTAGGGATGTCCGCTCTCGCCTGATAGTTGCCATTTCCGAGGTGCCTCTTGACTTATCATCTTATCTTTTGTTAAATTTGATGCTTGTTTGAAGTCACCAAGCAGTGTTAGTGTCGTAAATTGTCTTATCCAAGGGCACAACAACGTAATGTTCTGGACGAGAAGTGAATCGAAAGCGTGCGGTCGTCGTTAAAACGAGCTCCTACTGGCTCGGCCACGCCGCTGATTCTAACAATATGCCAGAGAGGAATCTCTTGTAATGAGATCAAACCACGCCCAACTTACCAATAAATACAATCAAGTCAACTGTTCCAAAGCTTGCGGTATCAGGCGAAGACATTTTTCCATAAAGTGAAGCCACTTGTAATGCTATTTGCAATGTTACATAAAACACCAAACACTTATCTTTTGATAACTTCGGCTATCTTTTTAGTCACCGTAAAAAGACAGAAAAAGAGGCTAAATGTCCAAACTTGATCAATGTCAATACAGAAAACAAGTGAAGCGTTTACCTGTTTTAGAACACATGTAAAAACAAAGTCAAAATTGTCCCAACACCCAACCCTTGAAACCTATAGCGGTATGTTTTCAGCGTAGGTGATTGCGGATTATGAAACTGATTAGCGATTGTACAACCGACGACGTAAGTTGTATTATCAAGCTTGGCAGTTGCTTTGCTTTACCTAACTTTTACGTTAAAAAAAGATTGTTGAACAAGTTTATTACTCAGTGAAAGACAGCAGAATTGTTTGTCCACTCTATTCTTTAGTGCTGAGGGCCAAGCCAGAAGGTGTACCTACCATTTTCTAAGTTATTGGTATAACTCGACAGAGGAATTGAACCCAGGTCTACATATCATTGACGGGTTGGTCTCGTTGGTGTAAGTTTGTCTCGAGGATGTGCAGTACAAGCGCCTTTAGTATTTTTAGAAAATTGATTTTACCTGCAGGCGGCGTTACCTGAATATTTTGGTTTCGTGGTACAATCGGGAGGGCCAGTGACGTAAAATCAGCTGCGGACATCCATCGGGAAAGCTGGTCGAAGAGAACAATGTGAGGGCGAGTTTAAAAGTTGATCTAACTGCTCGGTTATCAAGAGAAGTCATGCAACAGTGCTATTTACATGACTTTATAGTTATGTTGGTTCATGAAGCGGTTTAATCACTGGAGTCAGTTGAAGAGATGAGTTGTGGGTGTTGAACAGGTGAACAGCTCGAAAATTGGCTAGAGTAACTTTTGATGGGTCGATGGAAAAGGAAAGAGCAATCGTACGTTTTTGCGATACCAACGTGACGTTAAGATAAAGAAAATTTCTACCACCATCATCACCTGGCCAAGGATTAATTAAAAAAAAACCGAAAAGCTCCCAACCGCTTCTTGTAATCAATCTCTTTAACTGAAACCATACCGGCGGATCTCATAGTGCTCTACGGATTCCCATCCGATTGCCAACTCGTCCTCCCACAATGAACTTCTTTCATCGGATCCTCACCTACATATTGCTCTGCTGCCTATCCTTTGGCAATTCTACGTACAAAACTCTATCTGACGCAATGGCTCTTCTTGAACTAGATGCGAAAACAGCCATTCAAACTAAACCTACGATTGATAGTTCTGTGCTCAATGGATCTCCTATTTCTCCTCTCCTCCAACTAACACTGCACAATCTTCATTGATTTAACAATATATAGACTAACCTTCTTCTTTTTAACTATTCACACTGCAACTTTTGACCTGTCACTCAACTTATCCTCCAAGACCAAGCATTCTGACGACAATCACTCAAATGGCTTGCTTAGCTACCCCTTTTATGACATGCAGCGTTACCAACTTCCAACTTCAACCACCTCTTTCAATCACTTTTTTGGCTCGTAAAAACTTGGACATGGACGCATTGATCAATTTTTTTGATAGATTGCTCCCCTCACTCCCTTCTATGACTGATCTGCTTGCCAGATGTCCTCCGATCTAACTACCAAGCTCATCCAACAACAGACTGCCAAGCTGATCTAACAACGGATTCTCGACAAATCTTCTCCCTCTAGCCAATATCCCAAGTTTCCTCTTCGACTGCTTAAAACTCCCCATTCCTGCCTAACCAATTTGCTGAAAGACCTAAACTTAGATAACCCAAATGACCGGCTCTTCATTCCACCAATCAATCGTTCAGACAAGAGCAAACATTATTTTTTCTGTTCCACAAATACATCCTATCTAAACAAACACTTGTCACCAGAGGCTTAGCCAAAATAAGAAGCTGCAACCAGAAAGCTGTGGAGTGGGAAGGTGTGGAACGGTGTTACTATTCTGTTTTACACAAACCTCCCTGAGAGAAGTAGATTTATACTCTGTGCCTTACCACACTACTTGATCGTTTCCATGTTTCTTTTTTTAGCGCTACATCCCAGGCTGCAAGCTCTCTCTTAAGCAATATTATTTTGAAAATATGTAAATAAGTAACAACCTGTACAATTAGACATCGTATGTTCCCTATTTGCGGGCACAAAAACAAGCCAACTTGAGGCATTAACTCGGATCCTTTCCTTCTACCGGCAAGTACATGCTACATAGTCAAGTTGTGTTGTAGCGATCTCGAACAGAAACTGTAAGACAAATGGCCAAAAGTTATCAAAACCTGGACTTCAGTCTTTTTGCCACCCTTTTAACTTGTTGCTGTTAAAGATATACCTCGTCCATTGGACTAATGAATTTGACTTAATTGAAACAATTTTCTCGGAGCCGATTCCTCAACATTTAGATTGCAAGACTTACTAGAAAAATAACAAATTAGAACTAAAATGTTTCCATTTTCGTATAACTTTCTTTTTCATAGAATTGGCTAGTGCAGAGGTCGGCAACCTGCGGCTCCGGAGCCGCATGTTGCTCTTTTTCCCCCGATCTGCGGCTCTTTTGCTGTTCTTTGAAGCAGGTGAGAGTGAAATGATACTCAGATCAATACCTCTTACTACAGTGAAGACCTTTTTCTTTGGAAAACACTTATGACCTATGCTCCGTAGAATTATTGTGGCTCTCATCGGTCTCCTTGCTGTGGTAAACGGGTCCAAATGGCTCTTTGACGGTAAAAGGTTGCCGACCATTGGGCTAGTGCATTTGAAATTACTGAAAAAATTTACCCTAAATATTTTCCCGCCAAATCCGTGCTTAATATATTAGACAAATGGTTTAGTTCAAACAAAATTATACTATTCTAGCTTTGGCTAGCCCCATTTTTTACAAAAACAATGGTAGGGTGCCTGCACCCTTTCCAATCAACCTCTTTGTTTTATCTTCTCAACCGATGTTTTCGACCCTTTCACCAATTATTGCTGACTAACAATCCGACATTACCGGAGCCCTATTTGTGCTAGGTGGTTTGCAAACAAAAGTATAGAAAAATCTATTCAAAAAAGAAAAGTTAATTCCTTATTTTCTGCAGAGGAGTTGACAAACTTGGGTTATTTGATCACTTGCTTTGTAGTCAAGCTGAAGAGAAAAGCGGCTATTTAAAGTAATCTTGAAATCTACCAACCTAAAATCAACATTTACTTGGTAAACCTATTGCATATTTCCACAAAATGATGTAACTAACGTCACAATAATTGGACTAAATCCATTTTTAAAATTTAATTTACATTTACCAAACGAAAATTATTACCACTTGGTAAACAACTTGCAATCAAAGTTTCAAAGTTACAGCTACAGCTTGCTATAAATACGAGGTAAAAAAATAAACTTTTAACCGCTAAAACTTACTATTCACGTAACATTTCCCTCCACACAGAGCTTTCAAATTATGAAGTGCAATAATTATTTGGTTGCGTGGTTTGGTTATCAATGATTGACAAACCCAAGTTACGTAATCAGAAAATCGAAAAAAATGCATTTTACGAGCACACTTTTGCTGCTCATTTCGCTAATCAAGTGCATTTAGAACCGTAGAAAGATCCATACCCCTACCTGTAGTCAACTGGATCACATCATGAAATAACATCAGAACCTCAGTACACCAAGAATTTAAATGACTGAAATCATCTTTGCGATCTTTTGTGTTTAGAAATTTAGTAAAGTGAAATGACGAGAAAATAACCAAGTCATCAAACACAAGATGCACGTCGAGTATGGCAGACGGCGAAAGGATTTCACGGTTTTCGAGCCACTAGCCACCTCTTTAATGCTTTGCGATATTTGCACTCCACTCCGCGGGCCGTGGGTTGCATAATTCCCTGAAGGTTTGTCCGTATCAAAGACCTATGAAGAAGCGAGTTACTTACTGAGATCTTTGATGGTTGTTTTGTAGAGTTTCCGTTCGGTCTTGGAAAGTCTTATCGCTTCACAGATTTTTTCATGAAAAGGGTTGTTTGGCAAGCCGGTGCTATCAGTCATGGTCAATGTTGTGAACATGAGAATTCAGTACTCATTGTCTATCCAAATGAGCTTGTGCTCTATTTGCTAATTATTAGTAGCACTGGGACATTATGATGGGTAGGCTGGCCCCCGCCACCTGCTTGCCACATAAACAATGAAGTATCCCGTAAAAATGCCGTATCCAAAGAAACAAGCGAATTTGCTGGATTTTTCTTCACACTACATCTTTCGTACTGGGCCCCAGCAGAAAAGTTGTGCACACACTGTTTTTAAATCTTCGGTATGACTCGCCAAAGTATTGAACCCATGTCTTTCAAATGTAAAGCGGATGCTGTAACCACTACATCCTCATTACTGATTCATCAAAAAGTTAGCAGCTGGTTTCATCTTTGCACAAAGTACACTTAATTTGTTTCCAGTCTTTTAGGTACTGATTGTCGTGGGGACCTGCTTTCCCAGTTGAAATTTAAAGGAAGGCCAAGTCATTGATAGCAGCCAAGCTTCTAGGTGTGTTACATCTTTTTTGTGTTGCTGCGCCATACCATATTGCTATGCTGGCAATTAAAGTGACCAAGATAGGCCTTTTTAGCACGAGTATTAGGAACATAAGTAATGAAATTACACTTGGTTTCAAAAAAAATATTTGCAGATGCTAATGCAGTACTTACCTAGAGGAGTAACCCGATGGAAATTTTTGGGATGGAATGAAATGGGTAAGATCACCTTATTTTTGAGATCGTTATTATCCAACTCCCAGTTTTGATCTCCGATTTGTCTTATGATTTGCGGTATGACCTTTTTCGTGACCTCCAATTTTTCTTCTTTTACCTTTATTTATTGGACGACCATTTTTTGAGATAGACGTTTTGTAGCCATAGCAATAAAATATCCTTTTCTTCGTCAATATTAAAAAATTTGGAGGCTGGCCCCCGTGACTCCCCCTTAACTAAGCCTAGGCTGTTGCTCTCTGCCTTGGGGCACTTTGCTATGCAGTCTTTAGGATTTTTATTGAATGATTTTCAAGATTGTTTCGTCTGGAAAAACTTGGTAAATTGTTATTTCCTGCTTGAAGCGTAGATACACAGAGCAACTAGCAGGTTAATACTGATACTGAATCCTGATTTTCCTAATGTAGTGCAAAGTCTCCTGATCAATAATGACAAGGACATTTAGCTGCTGTACTGGTTAAGACATAGCCCTAAAAGCTGAAATGTCAATAATATTGAGCTTGTAAACAGCAAACCATCTTTGTAATAAACACTCTTGGACAAATTATACTGAGCGACATTTTGCAATTTTTTTATTATTTTAACAATTAGATGAGTTTGCCTAATTTAACTACGTTGATTCCGCATTTGCAATCAGAATTCACCCATCACGTCACACTTTTTTTGCAAAATTGGGTTTAAATTTTACTTAAAAATAAGTTTAATAAGCCCAACAACCATACAATTCTGTTCATTTGCTCAATAAATTTTTTTTCAAATTAAATTGTTTTTTTCTTCTTCGTTGGTGTGTGACATGAATTCTCTTCTTTTGGCTTTTCTAGCAACCTCACTACTCTTACAATCGCATTTCAGGCACCAACAGTAGTTCGCCATCATAGATGCATCCCATCACCCTTGGTACCGAGTTTCCATGATTTTGATGCCCTGTTGAAAGCGTCCCCTTGTTCTTCACTCATAACACCCGACGTTTTGGGAAATAGTCCAAGTGTGCATGCAAAAAATGAACTTTCAAACTCATGTGATATCCAAGCGCTTCAAAACAAGCCAACATGTTTTCTACAATGTTTTGGTACCGTTAGTCAAAATCTTTAGTGTTACCAAGAAACTTTGATATTACTTCTGCAAAGGAAATCCATACTTTTTTCCACATTTGTCATGGTAGATAGAAATTTCAGGTATTGGGTAAGTTTTCTAATTTGACGTCCAACAAATACACCCTCTTTAACCTTCTCAGCATATAAATCAGGGAACTTTTCTCGAATGTATCTAAAACAGGCATTTTCGTTATTTAAAGCTTTCACAAACTGTTTCATGAGGCCAATTTTAATATGTACTGTTGGAAGTATTACATTGGATCTGTCAACAAGAGCAAGATGTGAAATATTTCTATAACCTGGTGTAAAGGACTCTCGCAATGGCTAGTCACGTTTAATCCAAAATTACTCCTGTTCCTGCTGTCCCATTCGCACATAAAACAAGGATATTTTGTAAATCCAGACTGTTGACCCAGTAGCATATTTAGGACTTTAAAATCAACACAGATTTTCCACGTGTGAGTGCCATATCGTAACTTCGACAGAAAAATTTTCCTAAGACCCTTTCATGCAAGTCAAATGAGCTAAGAGATTAGAAGCAAACTGATTTCTATTGCGCAATTTAACAGCTTTTTGGCTTGATTTTAATGCATCAATAAAGAGGCGCCAATTACTGGAGTTATAAACGGTTTCCAATTTCTCCATATGACCTTGAATATCCACACAATAGATTAAAGAGTGTTCCATGGCAAAGAAGCGAATATATTCTCTCTCACAATGTTTATATTAAACAAAAGTGGTATTAGTGCAAAGCATACGTTTTGCTTTCAATCTGGAGTCCAGAATAAGAGCAGAAGCTTTAGGCAAATTCAGATCTCTGACAAGGTTATTTATCTCGGCTTGGTTAAACGGCTTCGGCTGCTGATCATCATCATACTCATACTCTGAGCATTCTGTCAACCGGCTATCAGACAAAGACTCCTCACTGACAGAAGCTTCAACTGTTTTCAAATCTCTTAGAGGCAATGGAATTGGTACACCTGGCCCATAAACAATTAGTCGTACGGCACAAGGCAAGTTAGGATATCGAGTTTTATGATTATTTTTAGCATTGATTCCAGCAACAACACATGAGCAAAAGTAACATTTTTTGCCATGTCCATCGGAACCATTAAAACGCCAAATGCTAAAGGCTTTTACTTCCCAGTGCTTCACTGCCTCAATGACGACACACAATTACAACAAACTTAGTGCGGGGCTCATGCTTTGTCTTGGTTTCCTAACTTAACAACAAAATAAGCACAATAGACATTTTTTATAACTGGTGCTATATTCTGCCATTGAACAGATGGAACAAAGCTTCCACATATGTAGCAAAATATATCTGGGCCATTGATGCACCCTCTTCGCTTAGATGACATTTTGTGTTGTAAAACCCAAGTAACAGCCTAAACAAAAGTAAATGCAAGACTATATGAACGAAGACTAGTTCAGTATTTTTAAAGTAAAATCCTTCATTGATGCCACAATTTAATAATTATGACATCATAATAAGGTGTAACAACTACGACAATAACAACAATGACGCAACAATATCGGGTGTTTCTTCGAACAGGCTGTTATCACTAGTGTACTGCAAAAAATTTAAATTACAGATTATCAAAAATCCTGACGTGATAGAAAAACAGGGACTTCAGATTCGTAATCAGCATATGCAAATGGTCTTAGAAGCAACCATTTTAGCCAGAAAACAGAAATCATGTCGACCAGTGTTATGATTACTTCGGTTGCTGTCCTACATGGCTGACGGTTGTGAGCGTAAAAAATTGCGTTTTCTGCCGAATCATTTTGCTTTATCTCTCTGCCTTTTCTTCGTCATTCGGCTACACGTAAGAAGCGTTACGTAAAATTGCTTATTTTTTTCCATATTGTTTCAAAAATACATGCATATTGCTTTGCAACAATCTTGGTCTCAAAAGCCTGAGTAATAATAAGAGACGTACCGAAAATTTTTTGTACGTGTGAGAGATGTCCACATACTTTTATTTTCTATGATTGTTTTTTATTATTAATATTATTGTGCACATTGTGATCGAAATTTCCTAAAACTTTGCCTGATTTTGGTTCCTTGGCGTGATCACAAATTGTTAAAACTAGCTTGCCATTGAAAAATTAAAATCTTGATTATTGCTATCTAGTCAAAAATTCCGTCGAAACCACAATACCTTTGGGTAGGACTATAGGTTTGGTTTAATGTCCTGAATCGTTTTTTTTTTTTTGTTATAAGAACTGTGCAGCATAATGAACTGACCAAGAAAACAAATCGATTGAATCATTGATTGTGAATGCAGATATTGTAATTTTTCACTAAATATTTTGCCATGCCTGTGGCAAAAACTTCAAAAATACAGCGAAGCTTTTGGCTATATTTCGTGTAAGCAAACTTTTTTCTTTATTAGGCTAATACCAGTAGATGCCATAATTTTTGATGCCCTGGGCCTTTTTTTAAGGCTTGATGATTTTTATAGACTCCTGATTCAATTTTTGGACTTCTTGTTTTGGAAACCAAATTTTTGAAAGCGATTGTTTTACCTATTTTGACCGCTTTTATTGAATTTTTGGGTTTTGGTTTAAATTCTTGCTTTCGCTCTTTTTCCAACTTGAAGATCTTTTTTCAAAAATCAATTTTATGAAATTAAATGTTGATCGCCAATGTCTTTGATGTTTACCAGTACCTGTCGGACATAAATAACCATGACTGCAAAGCCAATATGCAATATATTTTCTTGAAATCTTTTTGTAGCACCCAAAAGGCCTTCTGGGCATCCCAAGGGTCCACAGATCACGGTTAAGATTCACTGGTTTAAGCTTTCTGAAGTGGGCAACCAGATTTTTTGTATTCATAACGTATTTTCTTTATGACATGATATTGTGATTAGAAGTGCAATTAGACTGGAGTATTTTCACTTGAAAAAAGTTGACAAAAAGACTGAATTACATACTATAGTGCAAGGGTAGCGAAGCTTTTTTCTTGAGTAGAATACAAATGGGATTTCACTGTGGAAGAAAGGAAACGTGAGCCATAGGTTCAACAATTTTGCGGTTGATACCGCAAAAAATAAGTCTTTACTTCTAATTACGCCCAATTTTCCCAACTGCTGCGGCTAAATCTTCAAAGTAAATCTTCACTTGTATCTCGGCCACATTTTGCGGCTTAATCTCTAACAAAAAAGAAACTGATACCGTAATAACAAATCTGCAAGTGGGCCACTGAAATACAAGAGGGGGGTCAGTGGTTTGCCATCCCGGCTGTAGTAGATGACCATGGCAGCATCATTCCAAGCACAAAAGATCTGTCAACGGGCCAATAGGAACTCCAATGACAATGTAAGTAATTGAGAAGATTGTCCGATCGAGACAAAGAATTAAAATCGCAAAATTAGTGGTTCGTAATAAAAAAAAACACTAAAACCAGCAAGTTTTTTTCACTCAGAGTAAATATGTAGCCAGTCGCAAAATAGAAATATACGTCATTGATTAGACGGTGACATAGAGTGTTTGATCAAATCAAGGGGCGTACTTCGGTGCCAGAACGAATAAAGCTTTGGCACTAGTACAAAGCCTTTTTGCCTAAAGTCCCACCGAGGAAAATTGGCAGTAAGCTAGTTGCTGTAAATGATGTGTTCACAGTTCTATCTCTACTTTCATCATTTTCCTCCCTTTTGGTTAAAATTAGGCCTCCTTGTACCACAGTAACTTGTATATGACATTTGATTGGACACTCTAAATTTCTTGTTGATATTTCGTGCCGTAGGTGGCTAAGCAAACAACTTTTCAGATAATTGTTCACTAACTATAAGTTTTTTTACAGAGTTAATTTCATTTATTATTAATTTTTCACCCAATCCTTTGTCAACTACCATTCGTTTTTGCTCGACAATATTGGCCTGGGTAGTAAAATAAGATCTTCCATGACCAATGCTGAAATTAAATTGATACCGGAAAACAAAAAAGCTGCAAAATATTTACAGTAACTAAAAATGATTTTAACCCTAATAATAATGGTTTGATCAAGGTATTGATTTGTGTTAGTTGTTACGGCTGAAGATCGAGAAGTGTGCTTCGTCACCAAAGAGCAAGTTGGACCGGCTGTTTACAAAAAGCCACTTCTCCATCCCAGGTTATGTAGGCCTAGCTGTCTGTAAAGTTGTTCCTTGGACTGCCAATTTCCATTTTTGTCTTAATTTGAAATGCCGTAAGGCATCCTGATTTAGAAAAGAATTTAGCACCGAATCTTTTCCGAAACATTTTTCTTTGCAGGATTTAAGAAAACTATTTTCGAAAAATAGTTTCAGAGTATAGTTTTTTCTTTTCCGTTAACGGATTAATAGCCTTTAATTATGCTGTTTACGCATCTTATGGTGATTTAAGTAACTTAAGAAATAAGTTACTTTACAACTTAACACTTTTTATTTATTTCTAAATTGAACCAAGTGAAACACACGATCAATTTTCAAAACAAAAAAATGGGTTATTGATCATGATATTTTTACTGCTTGATTACTTTGTACGCCAGTCGGAAAAGGAGGATAACCAAAAAACCTCCAACGACAAAAAGCGGACATTTTAGTACATAATCAAAGAAAGGTGTGGCAATCTTAGTACCTGCAATGCAACCGTGCGTAGCTATCAATGTGATGTGATGAAAGTCTACATGACCAATGAGCGCGAAGAATATCAAACAACAAATACTATGATATCAACGCTGTGATGATAGCAGTGACCGGTCCCCACAACGAGTGCTCTTTTTTATAGGCGACTGAACAACAGTCACATACCTGCAGGAGCGCAACAAAGTATATACCAACTTCAAAATAGCACTGAATGATGCAGCCACAAAAACCCCAGCCATCCCTGATAGATCATTGAAGATTTCAAGCACCATACATAACAACATTTGATCGGGTTTTTCAAGTTGGCTGGATTTAATCGGATCACAGCTTTCATAATAAGCATACATGGCACCATCAATAACTCCAACTAACCATAAATAAACCGGCAAAGTGTGCCTTGATAACCGCTGTCCTAAAGATGAAAATGTGAATTAAATTGAACTTCAGTACGCAGGATGCAGAAATAAAGACTCCAAAGAAAAATTGTTATATCAATGACAATCAAAGTACAATAAAAAATTAGGCCTGCGCGTCATCTGTGGAGAACCTTATCTAAAAAAGTAAGATTTTTGCACAACATTGGAGAGATGAATCTTTAAGGCCTTCCTAGATCTTACTTTGAACAAATGCAAAGGTTGTACGGTCTCAAAAAATTGAAGCAAGCCTAACATCTTGCCTTCGACACTGTGCCGCATGAATTCTATCTTTAAACGACTGATTACTGGGAGAGCTCCAGCTAACACCGTCTCCAACGATTATTGCCCGAAAAGTATTGCGTATAGTTGGGTCTGGGTTGAAACCGAAACAAAGTGTTGTAAAAACATATACTTTAAATAAATAAATAAATCGAAATATTTTAAAGTGGAAAAAGCGATGCTCAGTTGCAAATAGCATTCCAGTTCAAAATTGAAGTTGGTGACATGTTTATGCACTTTTCCTTGGTTGGCCTGGTTAGCTTATTGTTTTTATGAGTTTTGATTTTTGAAGACTGTCCTTTTCCTGCCGACTGGAACGTTTTCGGCAGCCTACATCGCCACTTGTTGTAATGCGGTGACAATAAACTTAGCATTTATTTGCTCAGACGTCCCTTGTTTCATTTTTCTCCAGATTATTGCTTTTTCAAATACAATTATTAGTGATTTTAGTGATCATGATTACATAGTTGCACACGTCAGCCTATGTCACCTTTTCAAGATTGGCGAACTGTTTTTTCAAACCAGATCGTAATTTCGTGAAGCACTCGCTCCCGTGATGGACCTACGATACAATGTATTGGATTTTGTAGAATAGTCCTTACATGGAGCAGCGCAGTGTCGCAAGTGGGGGAATAAATCTCATTACTGTCTACCAAAAAGGCTTATTTTATCCGGTGAATCTTCAATGCGAGACCGTTCAGACAGTTCCTATGGACGATGTCTCGGCAGGCGAACTATTTAGGCAGGATACGCTATTTCAGTTACCCATATCCTCTTTGCCATCACTCTTTTTTCCTTCACGGCTGAAGGCGTAATACAGCCTGTGACAAAGGTTTAAGAACACTTTGCGTTTTTCGTCAATTCGGTGTGAAAACCGCTATAACTTTTGTTTCACCCACTACTTTTACACAATTTTTTTCTGATTATTTATTAGTTACTTAGCGTAACAAAAACATAACAAGCTTACACAGAAATGACAAAAATACGTTTATCATTAATATTTTGTGAGACCGCTCTTGCTTTTGATGACTTCTTTCAGGCGATGTTGCATGCTTATAATCAGTTTGCAGCAATAATCTGTAGAAATTTCTCTCACCCAAACTCCTTTAATTGCTGTTTGAAGTGCATCAAGGCTTGAGGGATGCTTTTCTGAAAATTTATTCTTCATAATGTTCCACAAGTTTTTTATCGGATTCAAACCTGGACTGTTTCCTCGCCACTCCAACATTTGGATACATTTTTGCTCCAAGAATTTCTTCATTACCTTGCTTCTAAGTCGTGGAGCACCATCATGCTTGAAAACTTCGCAGTTGTGGACTTTCATGAGAAGCTCAAGTTTGCTCTTTAACAAATTAACATATTTTTCACAATTTATGGTGGTTCCCGGCGGCACAATATAAAGTCGAGCAGTCTCCATGAAGGGCATTGCTCCCCAAATCATTTTGCTTGGTGAGTGTTTCATAGTGGGGGTAGTGTACTTTTTCTGGTACAGTTCCTCCTGGGACTATACTTTCAGAAATCTGAACGGATAAGCAAAAAACCGGATAACTGAATTCTTAACGTTTAAGTTAAGGGAACAAAAACGAACAAAAGCACAACACATTCATGCTTTAAAAAGTGATAAAAGTTCAACATTACAATATTCTAAGAAATTTCTCGCTTAACTATCACTTGCAACACTAGATCTACTAAAATAGGAATCAATTTTAGATTGTTTGCGGGAAGATTCTTTTTTCAGCAGCAAACTCGCAAAATCGTACCAATGTGGAAGTGTTTGAAACTGTTGCTTCCGGCTAAATACGGAGCCACGCTAGGCAATGATCAAACATTTGCATTGCCTGTGCACGAGAAAAAGACCATTGTGGTTTTTGCGTTGAATGTTGTGTATTCTTGTCTGCATCCTCTTCTTCATCACATTCGTTCCCTTCTGCTACTAAAACAAGATCAACTATTCCCTGCTCATTCAAATATTCATAACTTGGCCCATTAGCATGAAACCAGCCATCGATATCAGAGGTCGTCAATTCAATGTTTAGTGCAGCAAATTGTTTTACAAAATCGTCATTCAGCCCTCTCTCTGAACTAATTTCGTTTTCTTCCACAGAAAATTTGCCGACAATACAGTATTTTAGCTTTTTTTGTGGAATTTAGCGTAGTTTCCCGCAAACTATTCCTGCAGCATCTAATTAAAACCAATCTAATTTTGAAATGAAGCAAAATAGAGCGACTGGATAATTGAATGCCGGTTAAACGAGGTACGGATAATCGAGGAAACACTGTAGCATGATCCAGCAGGCCTTCAAACCCGATATTTTCGAACAGAAAACTGCTGTACAGAAGACTCGTCTCAAAAAAGTACTTTTTTCCACATGTCTACACCCCAGCTAGCATATCTCTTGGCGAAGTCCAGACGTTTCTCCTTCATCACCTGAGTCAAATGTGGTTTATGGGTTGGCTTGCTTGATTTCAGGCAAAATTCTTGAGACAATCTGCGTTGATACGTTTTGGCACTAGCTACTGTGCCAATTTCCTTCAACTTACCCAGAATTTTTTAGAGGAACTCATTGGAGAGCGAATAACCACCTTACGCATAAGACGGTCTTCTCTGCTACTGGTTACCTTTGGTCGGCCAGACCTTTTTCTGTCCTTGAAAATAACCTCATTTTGGTATTTTGTGATTGTATTAGGCACAGCTGTTTTGCTAACCTTCAGCTTCTTCTCAATTTGACGTACAGAAAACTTTAAACTACTTAAAGTTACGATTTGAGCCCGTTTTTCCGTGCTGAGAGATCGCTTTTTGCACATATTCCACACCTACGAATTTGACATGCAACACGTACTTGAAAGTAGCATCTTGAGCAGGAAATGAAAAGACGTTGTTATCAGATTTTTTCAAGTTTCCAGCCCAAATGGTACCTTAAAACTAGCCCAAAATAGCCCAACGCTTGCCTGTTGAAAAATAGCCGAAAATTTACAAAGTTAGTCCATACAAAGACGTTGGGAGAACAGTCCAGGCCCGGCATCAGTACAGTGTTTGGTTTCCCCTCGATGGCCATAGACAAGTCAGCCTGTGCTTCAGCATGATTTCCACAATTATGGTAAATTTCCCATCGGCTAGACGATGATTTCAAAAAAAAAAGTCATCACTTACCAGGTGGTCTCAAATCAACCTAGATTTGGAAAATAATGCGATATGTTGCCAGTTGAGCCTATTTTTGAGCTGTTTTTCTTACGAAAATACGCCAGCGACGGTAACAACCTCCATATCACACACCCTTGTCTTATACTTTTACACTTGTTGTCATTACAAAACCCAGCCCAAAATAGCGGAACGAGATGGCAAAAAACACCCCAAAAAACTGCAACCCGCGACTGCTTAATTTTTCCCGCAACGCCTAATCAGAATTAGCCCAATTCCGTGGGAAAACTGCGGAACTGGCAACACTTATTGTTATAGAGACAATCTACATTAACCCAGCAACATAACTATCCATTGTGACGCAACAGTACCGATTGCTCATCAACACATAAGCATTCAAAGCTACATTATTTTGCTTTTGGAAGGTGTTATAAAATACAGCGCTGTAAACAAGGCAAAAAAACGCGACCGGTTTCGACATTGTTAAGTTTCAAATTAAGCGAATGTAAAGCAATAAGCTGTAATGTAATACTGAGCAAAGCAATACAGACATCAAGTGAAGACAGTCATTAAGTGGGGACATAATCACATCTATGAGACAAAATAACTTACCAAGTAAGTTATCTCAAAAGGAGTGACATGTTTATCACAACCAACAGCAAAATGTTTACGGAGTCGCCACAAATATTGATTTCAGGTAGTTTTCTTATTAGAAGTAGACAATCGACGTCTGCATTACAATAAATTGTATTATGATAAAATGCCCGAGGTGCAAGTTTCTTCTATTAAGAAGACTACATAAAATCACTCTTTGTGGCAACTCAGTAAACCTCGCCATGCTCATCGTGTTCACTCTCGACTAGCTGCATCGGACACTGATTTTTAAAAACTGTTAAGCTACCTTTCCTGAATTAAGGATCTTTGCCGCAGCGATGGCGGTGACCAGACTCAGCGCACCTTCTATCTTACACGTATGTTTTAGGTTTTTGCATGAGTAGACTACCAGTATTAATAAACAAATGCAGCTTACCAGCAAGTACAATCAAACCAACAATTCCAAATCTTGTAATGGAGTTATCAGACGATACCATATTTTTACGAGTCAGACTGATTTTCAACTGCAATAAAGTCTATTTTCTTGGGAACTATTTCAATAAATCTAATTGCATTAAAAGCGCTTTATTGCGATGGAGTTAAGAAAGAGGCGCACAACTCTTTTTCCATTGGAAGAGGCATTACAGTTCTTAGTCCAAGTTGCCTACGAGCGCCAGTAAAATCAGTTGTTTTTTGTAATATAAACGTATTGAAAGAGTAAAGATCTTGTGTTCAAGTTTAGGTTTTTGCTGTCCATTCGAATATGTGGCTTAAGCCTTTTTTTGGAATGAACGAGAAATTAAATTTTTGATCGTAAATTTTCTCGATTTTGAGCACAATTTTTATTGAAATTGCAGTTTTAAGTCTTTAAGCCGTTGTGGTAAAGGCAATAACTAGAAATATTCGCGGTTGCCAGACTTTATCAACTGCCGCAATTTGTGCACCTCTGTTGTTGTTGTGAGTACTCCTCCTCTTCCTCGGGATGGAGGAACGGCAATTTAGATTCATGCCGTCAACCTAATTAAAATTAAAGTAGGGGAAAGATAGCAGCCCATTTTGAACAAGTCATTAGTGACCGGTAGCCCCACCACCAAGGCAGACTGCAACTGGTGGGTACCCAAGACTCGCCTTTTACGACATGCTGGGTTAGCAACCCGGTGAAGTACGGGTAGGCTATCTGTCTGCCACATGCAGGTGGAAGCGTCCCGTAAAGTGCCTTGCCCAAGGACACAACCAGTAAGCTTGCTCTCCACACTATCCTTTTTTTATGCTGAGCGCCAAGCAGGGAAGCTATGAATACCATTTTTTAGTCTTTTGGTATGACTCGACTTAGGGAATGAACCCTAAGTCTACAGACTACGAAGCGGACGCTTTAACCGCTACGCCGTCGCACCTCTCGCTTTAGGGATTTGATCTCTCGAGAAGAGGCTGTTGCTCTTCGTTTGTGCTTTCAATTCGAATTCGATGCCAGTTACCCAGAAAGCACTTGATACAAGCAAAATCTGAAAACAGGTAAGCCTAGGCTATCAACCATGTTCTTCTTAATCTTAAATTTCACTTCAATTATAAATGGACAAAATTATTACCTATTTGTTCTTTTTCCTGTTGTTTCCACTCATTTGACTTTTTTTCTTGGGGTATTAGGCTACAGAACCGAAACAGAATTAAATGTTAGTAATTGGTCACTGTGATTAGGAGAACTCTGGCTGATGAACCTTAATCACACGAAATTTCTAGTCAGTGTTATAGTTGTGGTTTCTAAGCCTTCAAATCTACCAACTTGAAGTGCGATTTACATGTAACTGCATGATTCCACTGATCGATCTTTTAGCTTAGTAACCAAGGTGCACCTTGAACAACTTCAATTTCAATCTACGGATGGCATAAGTAACCGATTAGTAAATATAACTTGATAATACAGCAATAATCCATTAAAACTGAAAACACGGCGCTATTGCATTTTAGCAATAAGATTTAACTTTTAACTGCGTGATAAGCTTTCCATTTACTGTATTGGCAGAGTCCTTAAATCCGTTTATTGTGCAATTCAGTGAATCGTCAATAATTTACTGAGACTTATTTCAAAACCACAAAAAATGCATATGCTTTGGTCGTCCATGTTATCAAGAGTAAAATACTAGACGCCGCTAGATCAGACACCGGTAGGCTGCAGTGTTATCGGCTGATAAATCTACTTAACTAAGACTTCATAATGCGAAACTTTTTTGTAATTATATAGTGTTTTGAAGTAAAATGAAATGATAATCGAGAACTCATTCAAATCCTGAAACACAAGATAAACGTCGAGTTTGAGGACCTAGGGAGGGACCTCGTGTTTTTTGAGTTGAAGGTCGTCTACACAAGCTATCGCGAACCGCACCAGTCTCAGCTTGCAGTCTAAACGCGAGTTTTAAAGCAAAACTCAATTTCGCAATTTGGATAAAACGTAACTCTTTTAAGCACTGCGTATTTCTAAGTGGATTATTGTGCCTTGGCCTCCTTTGGCAGTAACAAGCAAAACAACCAGCCTGACTTGATTTCACTCCAAAAATCAACTTCGCCCTCATGCGTCCGCTCCTAGCCTCATTCAATTACGCTCAGTGTAAAAGTGCTGCATCAGCAACTTTCAAAGGCAAGTCTTTCGCTGCCTAACAGCGCCACACTAAAGTTGAGTTCGCATATAATGCTCTGTGAATAAAGTCATAAATAATAATCATTAAGTGCTAATTAAATGAATAAACCCACTAAAAATGCGTTCAACGTATTTACATTACGCAATACACAAACGAAATTTTACTTACTATAAAAATCTGAGCTTTATCTAATCAGCCCGATAACCTCAGAAATGACAAAAAATAATCTGTTTAAATAACTGATTAAAAAGTTATAGCTTTTATTGAACGTTCCTGAGTTGATGACAATGAAATGGCTGATATGTAACTTTTGGATAAATCACTTAATTCAGCCAAAAAGTATTGAAATAAAAAGTAATACAACTGATGCATAGGCTATAAAGACCGTGACGGAATCATTATCTTCAAAATAAGTGAAAACCTTGCACTTATTAAAAAGCAAGGATTCCTCACAGCTTTTTTGAGCCTCAGACTTAATCAGCAAATAGGCTTTATTAGAAGCAAGATTTCCCTAAAGTCTGGTTTGAAAGCAAGTGTGTAGTGGCAAACATACATTGATTCAGCTCTTCTGAGCTTGCGAAACGCGGGAAAAATGACGTAAAACCGACTAGCTTGCTTCCTCACCTCTCAAGAATTAACCTTAAACATTTTTAAAGTTGGTTTTTCAGCGGCTCTTACTTTTGATCTTGCTTGAAAGCAATTTTTGAAGACGAGTCGATCCATCGCAACTGATAGAACTACATGTATGTGTCTGCTAGATTAAAACCAGCAAACAAAAAACACTGCGTGACTATCCACAACACTTTGATCTAATGTACTTTTTAGAGGATTGCATGCCAGTCAAAGGTCGAGGTGCTGGGGATGCTATTGCCGATTTACGCAACAAACTTCCTTTGGATGGCGATCGGCCATCACTATTTGGCTTTGGTTGGAATCCCGAAAACCGAAGAGGGGTATGGACACGTACGAGACTTAAGGATCTTTGTGGAATCTTGCCGATTCGCATGGGTGTGTGGGTGTTTAAACCTCTTGATCGCGGCTTTGGTGTGGAGCACCGTTTTGCTGTAAAGCTTCGTCCCCGTGGCAACGGTCGGTATTGTTCTCGAGTGGAATGGGACTCTGAGGGCTCGTCAGGCTGACGTCGAGTGGCATCCTGATTTGGACCAACCCAGGGGATGGGGTTAACATAAGATGGAGCGGGAGGTTCTTTGATTTTCAATGCTGCAAAAGAAATCAAAAATAACTAAATCCCTTTCAACAGAACAATTAAGGTTTGGCAGACATAAACAAATCTCTAAAAATTTAATCATACAGTATTATTGAAAATCTGTTACGGTAAAATAAACTTAAAATTTTATGTAATAGTGATATAAAATAAACCCAGCGGTGAGCACCAACCTGCGAATCGATGTTTATTTTGTAGCAGCCATTTTTGGTAACAATCTTTCGCTTTTTGTTGCTTTTCTTCTTTCTCTTTTATTTCTTCATTTCTCTTTTTTTCTTCCTATAATAATAAAGGAGATATGCAAATACTCAAACAGGCCCAGTGTGCTGTTGTTGCCCTATACCTCCCTGAGGATAGGGGGCATGGCGGAAAGATGGAGTCTCAAAAACTGGGCAACTCCTCACGGCCTGAACAAGGGGGGTCGAAAACAGAGAAATAGTCGCAAAGAGCGTACGGCGTAGAGTCCGTAGCAGGACAGTGTAAAACGTAATAAAAAGTATCCAAACCAGGGTGGCCACAGGCGCTGCTCAACAGGTTTTTAAATCTGTCGATTCTAAATAGAACAATTTATTTAAAACGAACACGAGAAAGCAAACTGCAAGTGAGGCGAGGGGTCACATGTTCTTCGGTGGTGACTGAGCGGATTTGAGAGTAGAAAAATGTTGATAGAACAGTGCGAGATCCAGTGTGACGGCAACGTGATCAACAGCATTACAGTGTATTTGCATTGCCGAAAACATCAAATAGTCGAACCCTTGGGAAAAACACTATACTTACGGCATTTCCCCTGCTTCCGGTAGAAATAAGTTGTGGCAGCAGTATTGCAAATTACAAGACAGGTCGGCACACACACACACACAGGTCAGCACAAAAAGTATAACCAACAAAAGTATTCCCGTAAACGCAGAATATAAATGCATCTTGCTCTCAACAAACAACTTAAGTTAGTTTAATTCACTTAAAAGATCAATTCAATACCTCACATTTGTTTCCCACAACATAAATAACTTTTTTTTGGAAAGAAGTGGGTCAATGGTTTGCCGGCCCTGATCTAGATCGCAAAGGGGTCCACATAAGCCAGAAACTTAATTTAATGGTCCGTGTTGAAATAAGTGTCCGATGTTTCAACTCGGTATATAACAAAAAAAAAATCTCGCAACTGGGAAACATGCAAGTGTGCGCTGTACAACGAAACAAACTGACTTCATCATATAAGGCTGTCACGTTTTAGATAACAATACCCAGCTAATAAACACTTACTCTCCTAATAAGGAAACAAGAAAAACATTCCGACCCACTAAAGTATATTTAGGGTTCAAGCTCATACAAGAAACAGAACATTTTAAAGTTTATTTGTATCAACATGTAAACAAAATACTTTTGAATGCTTTTTATCTTCTATTTCTTTGAGTCTTTCAAGCCATTGTTTATATTTAATTTCCGACTCTGCTTTAATCTTTGCAGCTTTTTCGAGTTCAATTTCCTTTTCGATTTTCTCTAGGCGTTCTTTCTTCTTCTTTTGCAGCTTAAGCTAAATAACTACCGGTAAGTTTTATCTGGCAAGAACATTTTACTGCAAAAGCAATACCGCTATTCATAAAAACCATAAAAAAGTGGTTATCAAAAAGCAATAAGGTATGCCTATGATGAGGGTTGAGGAGGAATTGCCTGCACTTAATATCTGCATACAGTAAAACAGCTTTACATGTCTTGCAATCCAAAATTTACTAATTTATTGTCCACATGAAATCAATATATTAGCCCAGTAATTTGCAAAGCAGTGACCTACGGCATCACACGACATTACCGGGAGTTTCCCATTAATCAAACAGAGTTTACATTTACTCGACCACCAACAAAAAAGTTTTCAACCTCAAATCGGACAAATTCAGCAAAAAACGGTTTGAGTCAAGAGTTTGGCTGAAAGAAACGGCTCCAAAAAGTTAATTTATAAAATATAAAAAGTTACCAACCCCACATTTGATGAATTCAAAACCAGAAAGCAGCTTGAGCCACGAGTTTTGTATTTGACGACAGAATCGAAAGTGCCCATGCGTTTTTAAAGGGTGTGATCATAAAAAAAAATTGGTAAGCATGGCATCAGTCAATTTAATAATTTTTATTTTAAATTAACATTTGTGCCGTTATACTGTACATATATATTTAAATAACAACACGTACCTGCATCAACTTTTCTTCAAGCCATTCTTTGTGGCGCTGTTGAGCCAACAACTTTTTATCATGCTCTAGTTTCTTTTTAATTAGTTCCTCTTCTTTTTTCTTTTTAGCTTCTTCCTTCTACAAAAACTAAATATGTACATCCTCAACATGCACTTAAATCTAAGTTTGATAACTTATCAAATAAATAACGCACGGCTACTTTTTATTTTATGATTTGTTTGTTAGCAATCGATATCAAAGCTACGCAGATAACATTAATTCTTTGATAAGACAAAAGAGCATGAACTCTGATAGAGTTCCATTTAAACTAATGTTTTTAGGCAAATTGGTAATCTAATTGGGCAAACGCCAACTTTATATCATGGCACAAAGTTTCAAAAGCACAGTAGGTGAACTTTTTAAAAACATAACATTTTCTGATGCACTTGTGTATAACAGACACTCAGTTCTGAACTCTAGCAAAGCAGGGGTCTTTTTTATCTTTGCATATTAGCTAGACTAAAGAGCAGGGGCACTTAACCTTCAACTCACACCAAAGGTTTTCTGGCACATATCAAGTTGTCAAAAACTCCAGACAAAACACTCCTCTGAATCTTTCTCATGTCGAAAAAAAAATTATCTTGAGGGTGAAAGATAACTAAAAGTATTCACGCTTAAAGTTTAACTAGAATTTCATATATCACATTAGTCCATCAAAATTTCATGCGAATATCAAATTACCTAAATCAGTAGATGATAATTTAAAAAAGAAGCGAGTCACACAAATTGAGAATTAAAAGAAGCTTTCAACATAGCGCAAAATATTCTTACTTTTAGAATTGATTTTTCTTTCTCAAGTTTCAATTTTGCAACATACCAGCGTTCCCACACACTTAGATTAAGTACTGCTTTATCATTGCTTGAATGATCATTGTTTAAAACACCATCATCATCATCACTAGTATGATGCATTGGTTTGACAGTAGAAGAAAGACGAGGCTGCAACTTTCTATAATGAAATAGGTTAGAAAAAAAAATTCAATTTCAACCAACAACCACAGCTACTATCAACGTGCATCCAAAAATAAAGGCTGGATGGCAACAACCGAATCTCAAGTGATTCCAAATTGAATTTAAATCACAAATTTTGAATCCTATTCTTAAATTTTAATATATCAAAGAAATGAGCACAATGCTGCTAAATCAAGAAACAAGTGTATTATTATTCAAAAAACGAACAAAAGCATAGACGACAGAGATAACAGTGACAAATGACAAATTATTCATACAACACCTAGAATTACAGAACTATTAGAATATTTATAAAACTTCTTTGACATGAAGGAGATTTTCGGACTTCACACGCTCGTCTGTTAGTCTATTTCTTTCTTGGGTCACAATGTGACCAGCATTTAAAAATGCCCATTCCGAGGAAGCTGGTACATACAGCAACCTTTGTGCAAGCTGGAAAAGTCCAGAGTGTTGCAATTCGATGCTGATTCACCATCTGATTGCATTACCAAAACGTTTTTCTGTTTCAAGTAGATCTTGTACTCTTAATCAATTTTTATGTGTGGTTCATGCACAGTCACAATACAATAATTGTAATAGTTCAGTGACACAAATCTATTGATGGAACTTTTTTACTTCAAATCGGAAGTATCAGAAAAAGATTCCAAATCATTCTAGACTCAAATTCAATTCGAATCTAAATTTGAAAATAGACATCCCTAATAAATACTACAAATATTTTTATACCTCAAAAGCCTTAAAAATCTTTGACTTCAGCTTGTTCAAAGTTCAGCCAAATACAATTACTTTATAGTGGCAAATTATACTGATTATTTTAGATCCCAAAGAATTTTCCTGAAATCTCAAGGCAGTGGAATGGAACACTTTTGATGAGGGCCATCAAAAAATAGAAATCACTTCAAAACGAAGCACATCAAAATTAAAATGACAAAAATTTGAATGAGAAATCAATTTATTGCTAAAAATATGGCAATTGAAAACACATAAAAAATTCAATTCTTAGAAACAAGCACAATACTTTTGACATATTGGTAGGGATACTACTAAAACACAGAATTCTACAGAATTCCACTGGATAGCTTGAACCCCAATTGTAATTTTAACTCTAACATTAAACCTAATGCTAACCTAACTCTAATCCTAACCAATCTCAATCAATCCTAACCCTAGCTCTAAACTAATTTTAACGCCAACCCTAAAGGCTGATTTGCCCTGGAGATTTTCCTGTTTCAGTAGAGTCCAGTTCTATGAAAAACTTTTATGGGATGTCTGCACTTTGGTTTCTTCCTACAAGTAGTCTTTTAAAACAAGGACAATATAGAAGTCCTACCAATAACTCTAGTAATAAATCCAAAATTGTGAACAAAGTCACAACTCAATGAAATTAAAGTGGAGTTTATGCCATATTAATGTACGTATTAATTCCAATGCTTACCAGTTTCATGTTGCTGAGTTACTGAAAATGCATTCTATATCAACTTTTCTACTTGGTTGCAGAGCTTGCAATAAAAACTGAGCCCTACAACAAGTGGCAAATGGTGATGGCCTTAAATATATGACATTACATGTATGTTCAAAAACATATTCAAGAACAAGGCAGCTTTGTAATGATTTAACCCATGCAATTAACTAAACTACCAGTAAATGTTAAATAAGCAGTGGCGATTTTACTGTCAGGGGCATTTTATCCTTGGAATCTATTTTGCCATTAAACACTTGAGATTGCTCAATTTTGAGGACATATTAACAACATGACTTTTGGTCATTTGTGATTGGTCAATTTCTATGAAATAATAAATATGTGACTTGACAAACATTTTATCTCAAGTGCACATGCCCCTTTACATTTTATATGTCTGACCCTCCTCCTCAGGGTACAGTCTTTGTCAAAATACTTTGTTCGTAAAGACACCTAACCATAAGCATAGCTTTCACAACTAGCAGCTCCATTTACTATGGTGCAACATGACTCCATGGATTACTGCAAGCAAATAGATTCTACGGGTAAAATGCCATCAATTGCAAAACAACCACTTCCTACTAAATATTATTGATACAGCCTAATTAGCTAAACCACATAAACTACGATAGAGCATGAGTTAGTGTAAAAACTAGCTGCTCGAGTATAACTGCAAAAGTTGTCCATTGACTGGAGGATAAAAATACAGCAAAAATTAAACAGAAACAACACGATACTTACCGGCACAACGCAGGACTTAACTGTAGAAATTCATCAGAATATGAAGTAAAACTTTCATCGAAAGAATCATTATCATACTTATCTATTGTATATTTTTCAACAGATGAAGAAGTAAATGGGGCTTGATATGAACCACTCATGATTCCACACAACATCACCAAATATGGATTATCAAATTACCTAGTAATCTGGTAATTGCAAGCAACAACTGAATTTAGCTGTTGTTTTCCTCTCCGATATTTTGATTAAACATTCAAGTACTGCATTATAGGATAAAAACCAAAACGATCATCATCAGCTGATCTGTTAAGAATTGAATGATTGATTATTTTGCAAAGCATAGTGAGATATTAATTAAAATTTTTCATTATACTTTTCCCTAGTGAAGAGTACAGAATGTGAAATAAACTGTGCAAACTAAAAAAATTACTAGATGGCTCGATTCTACCATGCAAAACTTCTACATAGAATACATAGAATTTTTTTTTCACTAACATGAGAACTAATTTATGAATGCACGAGTGCAAATGGTATTAGTAACAAAAAAATTCACATGATAAGGTTACACTAACATAGGTGGATTCATTGCAGGGTGACCACTTTCGTCTGTGTTAAACTATTCAGAATCTCTTTAAAATAAAGCTTGATTTATATAATTGCATAAAAATAACAATTCAGAGAAGAATTACTGGACTTTAATTAAAAATTAAGCTGGGTTTCTTCCTTGCCACCAATTTTTCAACAATTGCCGGAAGATATGTTGATCTCCGACAAAAGAGCCCGAAATAAACATGTACACAAGTGGCGATCTCCACAAAAAAGGTCGCTGGTTTTCTTGCGATCAGATATTAACCAAATTAGCGGCAATTTTTTGAACACCTTTAAAATAGAGGCTCTATTCGAAACATGGAATTAATGGTCAGCAGTGTTGCCAAATTTAAGCTTTTTGACTTTCAATTCAACATTGATGAAATTAGCTAGAACTGGGATATCAAAAAACTATCTAGATTTATAACCTTTAGCTAGAATACCAAATTTGCTGTTTAGCTCCAGCAAAAACTATCTAGATCCAGCTATTATAGTTAGGGGGCAACCATGATTCATTGAAACCAAAATTTAGCTTCAAATTTTCATAAATCTAGCTGTTGGCAACTTTCCAGCTACTATTTAGCGGGGCGTCTTATTATAAACCGACCTCCGAAAATAAATGATCAAGATGTTGCTTGCGCAAAGCGTTACGTCGCAAGAAGGCTAATTAAAAATATCTTTTGCTTTCGATCTCACGCATTACGTTTAAACCACACAGAGTAAAACAGTCAGTATTTTGAAAATACCGGTACACAGACCTCGCAAAAAGTTCTTCAATGCCGGTACAGCCAAAATTAAAATACTATGGTTTTGTATTTTTTGTATTGATCATATTTATCCTCCATTCACGAGAAAGCGAATTGTATCGCTATATTTTGGACTGGACGTCCGCACTCGCTTGGGAGTTGCCATTTCCGAGGTGTCTGGACCACCTGTCTTCCACATTAATGCGGGGGTGTCCCGTTAAGTGCCTTGCTCAAGGACACAACAAGCGAACTTGCCGGCTTCTTCTCCACAACCTCCTGTAAATGCCGAGCGTCAAGCAGGGAAGCTGTGGATACCTTTTTTTAAAGTCTTTTGGTATGACTCGACAAGGGGAATGAACCCCAGGTCTACCGACTGCGAAGCGAACGCTCTAACCACTACATCATCGCACCATCGCGCCTAGTTCTTAGAGCAGCACTTTTAACAAAAAATTTTTGACAATTTAAGGTGAGGGAATTTCTAAAAGGTATGCAACACAGATGGAGGTTATTTCAAAGCATCTGAATGCAGTTGTTTGTCATTGCTCGAGGAGAGGCATTACAGTACCATATCAAAAGCTTTAAAAAACGGAGAGAGAAGCTAGAAATATAAACTTGTACAAAAAAATCGTTTTCTGGAGCTTACCGGAATTTTCCCACAAAATGAGCGGTTTTTCTGTAAAATTTAGATAAATATCTTAATTATATTAAAGGTCAACTTACAAAACACGAATTAAGCCGATATGTTTTACTTGTTGTTAAGGCGAAATGGAGGGCATAACACATATATATAAGGCTGCTATACGTTTTCCTTCGAAAGATTTTTCCTCCATTTTGAAGGAAAAATTGTCTTCCAAGAGAATCTATAATTGTCAAAATATCTCCACTTTAGGTGAAGTATTACAAATGAAAAATTGATTTTCAAAAAAGCCTTCACCATCTATATTTGGCTATTTGGCTGAATATATTTTATAGTTGCTTAATAGAACCAAAGGTTTTTATCACCAAGTCTTGTCCTCCTTTCCAAAGTTTTAATATCGTGGTAGCTCTAGGAAAAATGCCACCTTCTAAAAACGCAAGTGAAAGATAAAGTCAATTCATTATCTGACAAGGGCAAATTTTATAAAATGATATTCTTGAAACACTTCGTAATTAGAGAATATTCTTGTAGAAACAGGCATTGTAGAAACTGCAAGAAATGTTGTTGTTCTTTCGGTGTAAAAAAATATACAAAACAAGCAATATAAAAATGCTCTTTGATCAACGTTTCGCGCGGCAGGTACGCCAAGCTTCATTACAAAAACAGTGCTCGAAGTGGTCTGCCAATCCCGAGGGTGAGCAGCAGAAATCAAACAAATACCGCTGTGATTTTTCTCAAGGGACAAAATTTTAAATGCTAAAAGTGGATAAGCATAAGTTAAATACCAAAAAGGTTGGTCAGTATCGTGGCTGAATTACAATATGATAAATCAAAACAAATGACATGGCTATAAGCAAAAGATGATAAATTAATATGTTTTTAGATGTACATTTGAAAGATTAGATCACACGTTAGACGATACCAAAAAGTTTTTTATGTTCTTTACTGAAAACGCAAAACGTATCGTCAACATATTTTAGATAAGGCTATCACTGCATTTCAATCCCCACCTTCCTTGTGGTTGCGATATGTTGACGATACGTTTTGCGTTCTCAGCAAACAAGATACCAAAAAATTCCGCCAACACTTTAATTCAATATATGTCCGCTCATTCAGTTTACTATGGAAGAGAAGCAAAATTTTTCGATTTTCTTTCTCGACTTCCTGATTACCCAAAAAATATGGGAGGAGAATGATATCACTAGCACCACATTATCTATTGGCACCTACAAAAGCCCACTCATACCAACAGATATATTCACTGCATGTCCCATCACTCCAAAAATCAGAAACTGACTCTTCCAAAAACATTTACCCATAGACAGAGGTGGGCACTTCCGCAAATCGGTCCGCAAATCCGCAAATCCGCAAATTGCGGACTCAAGTTTCTATTTGCGGATTTGCGAACCTAATTTCCTACCGCAAATATTTGCGGATTTGCGGTGAAAAATTGAAATTTACCGCAAATCCGCAAACCAATAGGCAGTGTTGCCTGATCCGCGGTAAAACCGCTCGGAAAAAGTGGATGCTCTTATTTTCTGGGTTGGAGGTTGACGACCGGGAGTTGATGACCTTTTCTTTTTTTTTTTGTGGAGGTCAGCGTCTGGTCGATGGCAAAATTTGACCTTAAAAAATGAAAAAGGTCATCACGAAGATAAAATCACAGTAAATATTGCGGTCTAAGTTTGCGGAAGTGCTATGTGCATTTGCGGTTGCGGAAGTGCGAAAAGTCACCGCAAACCTATCGCAAACTTGCGGATTTGCGGTTGCGGAACACCTCTTGCAGTTTTGCGGAATTTGCGGTTGCGGAATTGAGTTTAAATTTGCGGTGCCCAGCTCTGCTCATAGAGCTAACACTCTCGTTTCCAACAAAAACCATTTGCATAGAAAATTACTCAACATGGGCTCTACCTTACATCTCAACGGATCGCCAGCTAGGGCTGCTTAGATCTCTTCTCACCAAAATCAAACCAATGCAACACAGCCTCACTCCCCCCCCCCCCAAGGACCCACACGCTAATGAAAAGAAGACTTGCTCAATTTATTTCGTCCCTTGTTGTAACTGCGATCATGTTTACATTGGCAAACCAAAAAAAGTATTCAATCTTGTTTGGCTGAACACAAGCGAGCTATCAGATATCAAAGACGAGAGCAACATTACGGTAGGAGTACTTTCAAAATAAAGACTGTTCTACTCTGTGTGGTTTAAGCTTAATGAGTGAGGTTGAAAGCAAAATATCTTTTTGATGAGCCTTCTCGCAAGGTAACACTTTGCGCTAGCAACGTTTTAACTATATATTGTTTGTTCGGAGGTCGGTTCATGGTAAGACACCCCCGCTAAAAAGTAGCTGGAAAGTTGCAAACAGCTAGATTTATGAAAAATTGAAGCTAAATTTTGGTGACAATAAATCCACCTATGTTAGTGTAACCTTATCATGTGAATTTTTTTGTTACTAATACCATTTGCACTCGTGCATCCATAAATTAGTTCTCATGTTAGTGAAAAAAAAATTCTATGTATTCTATGTAGAAGTTTTGCATGGTAGAATCGAGCCATCTAGTAATTTTTTTAGTTTGCACAGTTTATTTCACATTCTGTACTCTTCACTAGGGAAAAGTATAATGAAAAATTTTAATTAATATCTCACTATGCTTTGCAAAATAATCAATCATTCAATTCTTAACAGATCAGCTGATGATGATCGTTTTGGTTTTTATCCTATAATGCAGTACTTGAATGTTTAATCAAAATATCGGAGAGGAAAACAACAGCTAAATTCAGTTGTTGCTTGCAATTACCAGATTACTAGGTAATTTGATAATCCATATTTGGTGATGTTGTGTGGAATCATGAGTGGTTCATATCAAGCCCCATTTACTTCTTCATCTGTTGAAAAATATACAACAGATAAGTATGATAATGATTCTTTCGATGAAAGTTTTACTTCATATTCTGATGAATTTCTACAGTTAAGTCCTGCGTTGTGCCGGTAAGTATCGTGTTGTTTCTGTTTAATTTTTGCTGTATTTTTATCCTCCAGCCATGGGACAACTTTTGCAGCTGTACTTTAAGCTGTACCAATGTTATTTCGTAGGAAGTGGTTGTTTTGCAATTGATGGCATTTTACCCGTAGAATCTATTTGCTTGCTGTAATGCATAGATTAATGTTGCAGCATAGTGAATGGAGCTCTCGGTTGTGAAAGCTATGGTTATGGCTGTGAGTCTTCACTGACAGAGTATTTTGACAAAGACAGTGTACCCTAGTTGGGGTCAGATATAAAAATGTAAAGGGGAGTGTTCACTGGACATAAAATGTTTGTCAAGTCACATATTTATTATTTCATAGAAATTGACCAATCACAAACGACTGTTGTTGATTTCTCAATTTTTTGTTTGGTGGCCTTTTTTGGAGATCGATTTTCCAAACCCGAATTTTATCAATATGTAGCTTTCCTTAAATGTATTGATAACATTTTTTGGAGATTGACGTTTCGTAGCCGTTAAACCTGAAGATATCTCATTTCTTTATTGGGTTCAACCATCGAGAGGCATGGTTCCTGTAGCCGCCTCCCTAACTGCACCTATGGAAGGGTGTAAATACTTCAAAAACAAGCGTCATATTAGGCTATGTATAATTTTTCCACCGATTAAATCTAATAAATTATTTTAGGACGTCTACATTTTTGTTTTTATGTCACATGATAGCGGTATGATTATCAACTGTGGAGGCGAAAAAAATAAGTCAAAACAATTTCAGGCTGGCGTCATTACAAGTGCAAAGATTCAAGATTATACCGACAAGTGTCACATAATATTTGAAAATCTTCTTTCGAGATGATTGAATTACTTATCTAAGTTCTATAGATCTATTGAGAAACTCATTTTCAGGTTTCCAAAACAAATTCAAAGCAAACGCTTTAGCATTTGGTTGAATTACTTTAAAATTTTGTGGGGTGATTGACTGAAGATTAGGCATTGTCGTCGGAACACCGTAAGTTGACCCTGAGAGGAATTCGTTGCGTAAGGCATGATCCTGCGGAACCGGCGTTTGCTTACAGCTCACGTTTCAGGTTCAAACTACGACTTGCATCAACAAACAACAGGCGTTTTGAAATGTTCATTGCTGAACAGAGCTTTGTTATGCTTGAAAATATTTTTTGGATGGAAAAATCATCTTTCTGGTGCAACGATGGACAGAATTATCTTTTCTTAACTCTTTGAGAGATCTAGCTTTCAACATATTGTCTGGGTTTTTTGAGGTTTACTTTTTCTACGGTATTTTGAATGTATGCAACAATCCAAAGAAATCGTGCGACTTATGCTCGGCATCAGAATCAGTATTGCAGCTGCTGCTGCTACTGGAGTTACGTAAAGTACACATTACCAGTTGTTTGTTCAAAAGTACTGGTAGGGGCCTAACATTCAAAAAAAGGAAAAATGTTCTGCGGTGCCGGTAAAATTTTTGAAAGGTGTCATCTGTACCGCTGCCGCCCCAAAAAATTATCGTGGAATAACCACTGAAGCAACATCACTTGCTCCTACCGTAACTTGGCAGCTAAGCCATTTTGATCTCCATATCCTGATGGTGTAACTAACTCAAAACTAAGACTAAACACGTGGTTTCCCAAATTCTCCGCTTTGTGTTTGATAAGTTAAAAAATTTTTTTCTTGGTTATTTAACTCATAGGATGATTATAATGTTTTTTTATTTTGATAGAGTTTCAGTGGTGCTATCAAAAATGCAATCACCACCCTGAAATGAGTATCATAAGGGGGTTCGTGACTCCATGACGACGTCATAGTTTAAGATAATTTTTTTAATTTGCGATTGTTGATAGAGGCAACCAATTTTTACTCAAACAAAACCCAACTTCATTCTTGCCAATTTCCCAAAAATTTTGTCCTTTGACACTAAGATGACATCACAGTTGATGTGTGATTACAAAATTTGTTCTCTTTATTATCTCAGAAAGTACTCATTGTAGAAACGCGATCAAAAGCTTTTTTGGGAGATATTAACAAGATGCTTTCCTTAAAAAGAATTCTACAACAATTTATGCTAAATTGGCAATTTAACAGCAGATTCTTTTTTTAAGCATATTAAGGACGCTTTTTTCTTGAACGCTTCAAACTCGCTATGGGATGTCTGGTACGATTTAATTGAAAACAGTGCAGTAAGCAGCAGCTGCGCATGAAGTTGTAATACATCGTCATTTCTAAACTGAGCAATTGACATGCTGGCTGATAATGAGCAATACTACATACCGGTAAGCCGAAAGACCTAGTTTTTAGTAATGCAATAGCGAGTGAGAATACTTTTGTATAGCTGTGTCGCTACTCTTTCTGATCTTCCTCTAAGATATAATCTTATGAATCAATTACAACAAAGTTGAACGAATTGGAAATTTTTATGCAATTCTGGAAGAAATCACAAAAAGTATCCGCATCCTCAGCATAAAAATCTGTTTGATGGATTATGCTCTTGAACCATAGCTAAATTTTGCAATACCCTAACTGTAGGTGCTTGACTTTGGGTTAGTTTTCTCTTTCCGTAGCTGCAATAATGCCAGGACCAAGCGACACAAGCGCTACCATAGGTTTTAAACAAACAAATAGAGCTACAATTTCAAATAGTTGTAATCGTTACACTAGAGTTCGCCTATGGTGATATTGCACGTATAGTGACACCTGTTGCAAAGTCCCGTTTTTATACTAAATGTTTTACATAAAACTGACTTTACCTATAGTTACTTCGTGTAAAATAACACTTTCATTACAGTGACATTACATTCATGTCCCTTGAACTAAGAACATTTGTATTTAGGGACACTTATAATTGACGTGCATAGCAATACTGCAAAGTGGGAAAGTAGGCTAGCACAGCATTTTATTTTAATCAAAAGCAGGCTTTATTTTTGTGTTAACACATAAGCACACAGTTTACGACTGCGGGTTGCTAGGCTAGTTCTAAAGCTAAGCTGCTGCGTTTTTGTGATCTCAAAAAATGCGTTTTAAGCTGGGTTCATCGGTGTTGGGCACTGTTCTAGTCGATTGAATTGCTCAAAAATGTCACAAAAAAGAAAAGCACATCTGTTCAACGAAAGATGTGAAGTTGTGAAAGCTGTAGAAATAAGGCGCGAAGAGAAGCCTGCCGCAGATCAAATCAGAATGCCAAGAGTTTGCCTTATTAAGATGTGCAAAAACTCAAGCGAGCATTATTCAAGGGTAAGAAAGTGGGAGTAACGTTTAGGTTAAAATGTAAAAGAATGCATAATTTTGAAAAGATAGACAAGCATTGTAGGCTGTGGTTTTAAATGGCCAGAGATAAAAAGCTTGTTGCGTCCGGTGAAAATTTGCTCCTCAAAGTAAAAGAGTTTGCTAATGTGTTCCGTCATGAAGACAGTGAAATAGTTGATATGAACTGGATAAATTGTCGGAAGAAAAGGAAGGAAGTAACCTGCAAAAGCTGAATAGTGAAACCGATTCCGCAGGCCTGGCAGTCATAGCTAATCGGCTGAGAAACCACTTATTATAAATTCTGGGTGAATACGGACCTGAAGATATTTTTACCACTGATGAAGCTAGATTGTTCTTTTGAAGTGCTTTCCAGACCGAACCTCGTGTAGCAATGTAAAACAAATGCAAAGTTTTGATGAGAAATCTTGCTGGATTCCAAAAAAAGTCTTTTTCGCACAAATACTTCGTCGGTAGAATCCACTTGGCCAAAACTATAAACGTACCCAATTTTGTTAAATGAACTGTAAAAGATGGACTGCGAGTCAGTTCGCCCTCCCTTGGTAAGTTTATTGCCGAAAGCAAGGAACATATACGAGCCAGATATTTTAGGCCAGTAATTTTCAACCTTTTTCATATTACGGCACTATGAGCTAGACGATAAAATGATCAAGGTACACTATCAGTATTTAAGAAAGCATTTGATTATTTAAATTTTTTAAAGAACAGGAATAACAACAATGTGACAATGGGTTAAAAAAACTAATAATTTATTAAATTGTTTACCCAAAGTGTATCGTTGATCATGATTTTCACTTTGTTTAAGAAAGGATCAAACCTACTCAACTCCCGCGGTAAATCCATCGATGCTTCACGGTACACTAATGTACGTCGGCACACAGGTTGAAAATCATTGTTTTAGGACATAAAAATAGGTCAGCAATTATGACACGAAAATGTGATGAGTAGTTAATTCCTATTACTAAATACGTTTTGCTGCAAAAACCACAATCATTTGACGCTCCCCCACAACTTTTGAATTTATGCCCCTCTGCGCATAGGCAAAAAAATGGATAAGGATTTGTGAAATTATGTTTGTGAGAAAATGCACTTTAAATTCAAGAGTAGGAAGAATAGTATCAGGGTCACAGCTCATGAAATCCAAAGTTTAAGACAAAATCAATAGAATAACTGCTCACTAAATTTATAGTTCCGTGAGAAATCGCACCTCCACATTTACGTTTTGTTTGAAAATGGGTGGTCAATTGATACACTGGGATTGCAGGCAAAACATTTGGGGGAGACATGGCGCTACATGGCAAGGAGCACTGCACATAGGTGCAGACAAGGAACTTGACGTCACAAATACCATCACTAGAGAGGCTACACCAAGTCTTAAAATAACCTTAGCACCAAATATTGTATTTCTGTGATCATAAATCGACCAATATGACGATGCTCACCTTCGACTTAAGCTTTGTGTCACTAGACGTATTGCAAGAAACAAATAGAAATTTGTGAAATAATTGGGTTTCTATATAAGTAAGAACAAAGGTGGGGGTTCGGGCATAGCTTAAGAAGCCTAACCATTAAAGGAAAGTTGATAAACAAAAAGGTGTACACCAACGTATGAAATTGAATTTATGCAGCGGAATATTTTTATCTTGAAAATTGGTTGATAGGTCTACAGGAGTCGGGGCTAAAAATTAAGAGTAAGGCAGCATAGGTCCTTTGGCCCGTCTTACTGCGCCTAAACAGGAAACAGGTCAAATAAAGGCTTAGCCGAAAATTTGAGAAAAGTTGGTACATTGAAAGGAACAACACTCCTTTGTGAAGTTGCACAACATGGAGGGAAAGATTTTTGCTATCTTGGTGGAAAGTAACTAATTAGACTTGCTGCGACCAGGGCTAAAGTTTGGGACCGTGCACGGCTCATTTAGCTTATTTTCCTACGTTTATGCAGAAAGCAGGGCAAATTCAATAACCTTCAGTAAAATTACACGATAGTATGTGAAATCGCATTGCAAGGGAGCAACACTTTTGTTATTTTGGTTGAAAAAGGTCTGATATGTCCACCGGGATCAGGGCTATATTTTGGGATGAGGCATGGCTTCTGCAGAGCGCTTCTGTCTAGACCTATGCAGGAAGCAGACCACGTAATGTGCAGCCAATGACTAGAGTCACAGATACACGCTAATGGCAAAACAGGCCAACAACTTGAAATCCTATTTCTATATTTATAAAAACGACAACTGTTGTGGTGCTTTCCTATGCGTTCATTTTACGGCCCTTGCTCATTCAAAGGAACAGAGCAGGAAATGGGATGAGGTAATAGAACGTATGCGCATCCACCAAAATTGTTTTTGGATTCTATTTCAAAGTAGTTTATTTTTGGTTTCGGAACGAGAACTGGTTGTATCCAAAACACACAAACTCTTCGTCACTGTTCAATTCTCACTACTGCTTTGTGGGTGAAGCCGGGGCATCCGAATAAACCGATATTCTCATCACCGATGTCACTAAGAGGGCTCCTGCGATTCCAGCAGATCCGGTTAGAATAAAACAACTTTGAGTAGCAGTCAAAGCTGTTTTACATGTATGCAATTTTAGATGCAAAATTTACGTGAATACCAATAAAATTTGGATTATAAAGTATCGTTCGTTTGGTCTGAATTTTTCTTTTAAAATGTCAAAATTTTATGAAAAAAACTTTTACTTTGATGTTTTTTGACGGCATTCTTAGTTGCTATTATTTAATACAGTGGCTCCAAAGTGAGGATCCATGGACCACAAGGAGTCTAGAGAAGACTTTTCTGGAGATTCACAACAGATTTCAAAAAGCACTTTTTATATGGGGTTTGCAGTCGTAGCAACTTGTAATCCGGTTCAGATGTGGGTAAACATCAAAAGAAATTCACAAGTAGAATTCGATTTCATAAATGTAATCTCGGGAAAAAAATTTAATACCAAAAATAACGACTTTAATAAGGATTTGCCAAGAATGGAAAAAAATAAATAGGAAAAACAATCGCTTTCAAAAATTGGTTTCCGATAAAAGATATTCAATTTGAAAAAGGATAAAAATATCTATTTTAAAAAGTTTATCTCCAGATAAAAAGGCTGCTTGTTAAATGAAGAATCAACAGCAATCAACTTTTTAAGAAGGTCTATGGCACTGAAATAAATGGGAGCCATAGGTCTAAAAAGTGTTTAACTTGATTTATGTCTGAGGTCTGCAAGCTTTTATCACTCTACTGCTTCAGCCCCTGATTCTCACAAATTTGGAACTCGCTGGTTTAAATAATTGCATAAATCTTGACATGCGTTTTTGTGCCGCTTTTTTTCAAACGAACGCAAAAGGCTGAGCCAAAAGATGTGATTTTGATCAGTTTTGATCGCGAATCGTTGCACGTTAGTGGCATCAAGTTTTTGGGCCAGTCTCGTCGACGCTGCACCACCGTAACTTTTCATATTTTCTTAAAAAATTATATCTTGATTAATTAAGCCCTAAAATGTCCCCGACCCAGTAAAAATGGTCTACACAGAACCATAGTTTATTATCAAACTCATAAAACAAAAGTTTTAAAATATGGGCCAATAAATATTGTGTTGCAAACTGCCACTTAGTTTGCCATATATATAAAATCTTTAGTAAATACTTTGAATTACCCAATGGTGAGGTACAGCAATCAATTTGTGATTTCTGAATTGTGAAACTGGGGTAGTAAACTTTTATTATTTGATTGTTAACAACGCTTTGACTTTATTGCCTGAATTAAATGTGCTGAGCTGTTGCATGCAGGCCTAAGCTAATAATACTACTTCAAAGCAGCACTTTTTATATTGGCATAAGCCTAAGTTCAGCAGCACACAGTACTGCAGCTTATCCGATATAGTTCACACTAACTTTTAATTATGAATGAAGCGGAAAATGCTATGTTTGGAACAGTTGACTTCGTCGTACTTTTGGGTAAGTGATTAAGGACGGTGTTAAGATTACGCTCAGGAACGTAAAGGAGAACGTGCTTGGTTAGCAGCCAAACATCTACTTTTCTCTGGCATGAGTGCAAGCACTAAAACTGGAGTTCAACTAGCAGTTTCGGCCAGACAAAGCTTTTATCCTGGGCAGTGGTTTTCAAACTGAGATAGGCCAACCCCCAGTGGTAAGCGAGAGAAAATTTGGGTGTAGGCGAGCAACTTTCTAGTTGAAGCACTTCAAAGGTTTTCGGCAAAACAAGATCTTGAATTTGAGAAACAGCAAAAACAATGGTTACAACAAAGGATTTGCAAGGAAATCACAAAAACAGCTCAAAACAAGCAAAATAATCTTTTTCTTCAATTTGATCTCAAAAAAACGCCTTTTAGTTAAGAAAGGAAAGAAAAACATTCTTTTTTAGGAGTTCTCCACACATCTTGGTTATATGAAAAAGTACGTAGCCAAAAATAAAGATTGACAACCCTTGGTCCAGGGCAAGCATTTGGTCACTTTACCCTTTGCCGTGACACTCAGCCGCTGTTGAGTCATTATGAAACATATTAGTAAAATGAAGAGACGTTGGACACGACGTGGTGGACCACAAGAAAGTGGGCTCAAAATCAATTTTGTTTTTTAACTTTAGTGCAAAAGATAGCTTTACAAAAAACATAGGTCATCAATCTTTTAAAAACGTAAGTTTTAAATTTTTAAAACTTGCAATTACAATAAATTCTCGCATATCATTGGAGAATAAATGTTCAATTTTTTGAAACGGGGCCAAAGGCTGGGAGCCTTCCAGATATAACACCTCTCAATAAGCCTATAATTTGAAGATATTATTTTATCATTAAGGTACGCTGGGATTTACTATCTTGATAGGAGTCTATTACGCTGTTAAGGATAGAAAGAAGGCGACTATGGATTCTTATTATTTTGGAGGAAGGAATATGTCTCCGGTAAAACATATGTCTAACTGTAGGAAAGCATTTTTCGAGCACTGTTTAAAATTTTTAAAAAAGTACTTAATAATTTAGAGTAAACTCGCTTCTAGAATCTTCAGAAACCCAAGAACATTCTGCTGCCATTTTGTTCTTATGGTGGTAGATGATTAGCAAAATTATTTGAGTGGTTTCCTAACTTTTTCAGAAAAACCTCGACTTGAGTCACAAAAAAAACTTTGTGTAGTGTTTAAGTTTATTGTATATTAGACTACAGCCAATTATTTAATAAATCTCAACTTTTTAGTGGCCGGTTGGTCTTTCAATTTCTGTGACGTATGTATCTGCCATTACCACGATTACGTTTCCGGCAGAATCCTATTTGTTTGGAATTGTATCAGCGTGGTTCACCATCGCTATGGTCATACCGAACATAGTGCAATGCCTTTTCTACATTCCCCTTGTTCACAGGCTAAAGTTGACTTCATTATTTGAGGTGATGTCTTCTTGTTTGCAATAGTAGGCTATTTATTATCTTGAAGCAGATAAGTAATTAAATGCGTTGATATGGGCTTTCTTTTGCTGAAGAATATCGAGGTACCAGAACCAGTTTTCAATGTCGTGGAAATCAGCATTGCCCAATTTCTTACAAAAGTACTAAATGTGATATCGAAAATTAATTGTTTTTGTGACGATTCAAGAATAAATATTGCTTTGTAGCTGTTTTGGAAATCGTTTGTTTTATTTTTTTTAACGTGGATTTATATTTAGCCAAACTGGTTCGCTACATTTTGATTACGACGTAATATTCGGTGGTTGAAACATTCAATCTATACTTATGATATTATAATAATCCCTATCGTTGTTTTTAGTGGAAGAATCTAGAACTTCTAGAATATTCTACTCATCTATCCATTCTGTAAAGTAGAAATCTGCTTCTGTATATGTGTTTAAGCTCCTTCGCAGTAAAGGGCAGTATCTAGTTATTGTTATAACTAGTAACTATAATTACTTGTTACTTTTTTAATAACTGTAATTGCATCTTTGTTATTTTTTTGTGAAAGAAACGAAATTTGTGACTGGTTATTAATTAGACACTGTAAAAGTTCCAAGCACATTTACTTTCTACCTGCTGTTTCACAACTAAAAGAAAGGGTATTTTATTTAACTCCATTGCAAGCTAAATCAGTAAATCGGTAAACTTCACTGCGTTTCAATCAAACATGACTTGTAGATGGACTCAAACCAAACGTGTTTTCGAGTTTGAGAGCTGCACATTGGACTTTGTGCGTTCAACTTCCTGCCACTTTCATCGCAGTTTTTTGGCCTTTTTATTTCTAATCACCTGGTTACGGTAGTTGATAGAAGGAGATGCGAGAGTTTAGTCCAGTTTAGGTGAATCAGGTTTTATCTGCTCTCCTATTTACACCAGTAATCCAAAGAGCTACAGACCTGATTTTTGACGTATAAGCTCCGCCTACAATTATATTTTTTTAATTTATGATTTCGTAGATGATGTTATCACTTTGGAAATGACGTCATTATGTTGATTAATATAGTGAATACCACTTGTAAATCACTCATTCATTGTTTTAAAATAAATCTGTAACTTATCTTGTGAAAAATATGACGTAATATTGTAATAACGTCAAAAAATTTATTGTTTCACCAAAAACAGAACTAGTTCCGAACTTTGTCATTGACAAGTTAAGATTTTGGTCACTTTAAGCGTGATCGATTCACTTCAGTTTGTCTGACATAATGTTGGAACAAATCATTTTCAAAGTCAGGAGATATGAAAGCGAAATCATCCGTCGTTTTAGCGTAATTCCAAAATAACCAAGGAGATGGGGCATATTTGCTCCCTCCATTGCCAAAGTAAGGTTGAAGTTGGTCTTACTCATCCAATCAAAAATTGATATGATATCTTAGTCCCGGTCGTGGTGGCGAGCAAATGTGTTAATGACACGAAGGCGGTACGAACACATTGGCTTATTTAGTATACATGTGACAACGCCCGACGTGCTTGCATTAACAGTTCAACACTGTGCTAAGACAGTGGAGTGATTCTACGCCCATTATATGATGAAAGGCTGTCGCGAACTAGAAACTAGTGTACGTTACTAGTTGGTGCGGGCATGGGTTCGAATTCCTTGAGCTTGACATGTTTAATTGATTATTGTGGTTTCTTCCTATTTTTCAACTACCTCCTGTCTCTTACAGCTAAAAAGTTTATTGGTTTGATTATCTATCGTGGTTTCCTTAATACTCACCCTTTTACCCTTTGCAATCTCCCTTGCCCTTGCCATTGTCTTCGCAATTGACAACTTTATTTGTTTGTTAATTGGCATTATACCACGGTTTTTAGAGTTGAATCAATGTTATGTAATCTATTTCATAGGTTATCTCAACCCTCAACTTGATGCTCATTTTATTGATGTTATGTCTGTTTTTGATAATTTAACGATATTTTGTTTGTAAAATGTGTTTTCTTCATTAGCTCAACAAGTATTGAGCATCGCAAGTAAGCTGATAAAAGCATTATTGAAAGATATTAACAAGCTGGTTTTGATCAATACTATCTTTATTTTACAACAACTTATCTTTAGTCACTACGCAATAACCAATATATTTTTTAAGCGTGGTTTTATTCTTCTTCGCTTTAAATACCGCACAGTTTCGTCATAATGATAAGTGACGTCATATTACTGACTGTTTGCACCTAACAGAAATATTTTTGATTGAAAATAATTTTAATAGGTCAAAGGGAATCGAGTAAAATAATTAGGAGGGGAAATAACCCTTTCCTCCAACTCGGGACCAAGGTGCTTTGCGTCGGTCGAGATACTTGAATTCATAAATAGAATGACGAAAAAGATCCTCTCAGTCATAAGGCCTTTAGGCTTACTTCTAAATGCATTAGTTTTGTTTCTGTAAAGGTGAAAGCGACCACCGTATTTGCGCCAACTCTCAACTTTTTGCCCCTCCCATGATTGTCAAAAGAAACTAAAAAAACTTTGTAAAAGGATGGGCTGTTTGTGAGTTACACAAGTCTCGATTTTTACTGGATTAGGTGCATAAAAGCTACATCTCCTATTTAAAACTTTCTGCTACCATTTAGCAATGAAACCGGCTGAACCAACATTTTTTAGTCCAATTTAACTCACCAGTTGCCCTCCCAGACGGCGCCGATATATCTGATGTGATTCCTATAGCCTATACATGACAAAAAAATCTTTAGGTTTGGAGAAAGTGATATATAAATTGCGTATAGGTAAATTCGCATAGACCCAAATGCAGCAGTTATGTGCAAAGAAGTCTATCAACTCACTATCTAACATTTCACAGTATTTGGAACTGAGATTTGACCACAGAATCAGAAAATTGGAATCGATAACTACCTGTTTAGTGATGGTAAGTTACGTCGAAGTTTGGCAATGTTAGGCGACATAGCCTGATTTCAGCAAGAAATGCTGTGTAGAGGCTTTAAGGTTTTATTGGGTGTGGACACTTATTGTTCGTTAATTAAATTATCTCCTCCTTGCCATTTAAAATAAGTGCGAGCTAAAGTTTTGATGTAAATATTTTTGACCAAACAATCATCAGTTTTATGCGCTTTGTCTTCAAAAAAATAACTGTTTTCGAAATGAGTAGAAGCTTTTTCTATTTTAGCAAACCGCAATCAGGGGTTACTAAAGTGGTTGGAGTTCCCTGTTTTTCTTGGCCATGATAAATTACCCCAAATGAAGCTAAATACCACGACGATTTGCAAATAAAGATAAATACACTCAAAGCTGTTGGATGGTTTTAAAATCACCCATCAATTTTGCTAGAAATTATATCACTAAGATTTTGTTGAGTCCCACCCCCTTTCCATCGAAAAAATCGTGCTTGTGTGCTGCCTTCTGCATAGTAAGCCTAGTTATAGCCACTTATGAAAACGAGCTACGATTGATTGAACTCCATTCGGCCGATTGATGTACAATGTAGGTCTTGGTGACGTAGCGAAATACATTTTATTGCTGTTTGCCTTTTCTCTTTCTTGGAGTGAAGACACGACACAAAATGAATTCTAAATAAAAACGTCATGAAATTGGACAAGGGAAAGCTGCAATCCAATATGAACCCGTCATAAAAACAAATTAAAGACTGATAGTCTTAATATCAATTAAATGCTTGGTTGTTGATGAGTAACCCAATAGCACTACGAAAAAAGTCAGATAGCCCCGGACACCTCGCTGTTCAGAGCTAACCAGAGGTTCTATTGCAACTTTCTTTGAGGTTCGCTTGAAATTAGTTTTGAGGGAAAACCTTTGTTCGGAAAGCAACCGGAAATTGGTCAAGATTTCGGGCAAAGATCTTCCTGCACCAAGATCGTCTTCAATAAGAGGCCCACCACTTAGTCTGACACGTGATCCAGGCTCACTGATGGCTCACGTAGTTCCTGTCCAATAGTTGCTCATATTTCTAATAGTCCATCTACTTTTTGAAGAAAAAACAGTCTCCCGAAGACGTCTAAATAATTCGAAACATTCTCCTTTTCAGGATTTTCTCGAACATGAATTTCACTACAAAAAACATGGGAAACAAACTTCGTACAACTGTCTAATTTTGAAAAGCTAAGCTAGCTTTTTTAGTTTACACATGGAGTTTAATTCCAATTATGCCACTTCGTCTTTGAAAAACTGTATTTTTTTGAGGAGGAAATTATGGCACCGTAACTGTCGCTTTTTAGGATGTAGACTACGGCATGAGCATCTGCGGTGTCCTAATCTGGACAAGCATAGATAAATTCAATTCGTAGATATGATTTTAATTTTTATCACCCTTGTGTATTTTTGTAGATATTTTTAATGTCAATGTCTATCTATATTCCTGGACTTGCATTAAATGCTGTTACACCTTTGAGCATCGTTGTTAACATCATCATTACTGGAGCGACTTGTACTTTCTATACAACAGTGGTACGGTAATGCAAAACTCGTTTGTGGAAAACATTTATATCAAACTGGGATGTGTGTGTACGTGTGTATGTGTGTCAGTGTCTGCAGGCGTGTGCTTGTGCGTATGTTTGTGAATTCTTTTTGATTTTTTTGAAGATATATAGCTAAAAAGCTTCTAAAGTTATTTAAACTCATTGCTATGTTTTTTCCTCCGTATTCTGAGTGCTTTATGTGGACTGCTAACAAAAATAGCGAGAGGAAATACAACAAGTAAATTGCATTCTTATTTGCACTGGCTTTGACCAATTTTTCGATATTCTCTTTTTTGCCATCCGATCATTAACGTGTTTTTGCGAGTAGTATACGCGTTTGATGCGAGTGTGTTTGATCTTAGGCAGTAGACTAAATTCGCTTTCATAAACAAATTTCTTTCAAAAAAGAACAAATATACCATTCAGGAAATTCTGTAAAATATCTTCTCAGTGAAAATCGGTCCGATTAGCCTAATTTCTGGCCTATAATTATTTTCTCAAAGATGCTTTAACCGTTGGCTCTGAATGATCGATGCAGTTGTAATATAGGTGCAAAAACCATGTTTAAAAATTGAATTCAGGAGGGGGCTGCTCAAGGTCACCTAGGGAAAACGGTAGGTGGTTCAATAAAATCCCTCCTTCCCTGCTCTGTTCATAGGCTTTAAAAATAAAAAGTGCTTTATGCTTTTTTGCTATTTGGTAAATTTTTCAGGGAGGAATGAAAGCAGTAGTGTGGGCTGATGCATTTCAAACATTTGTAATGCTGGCTGGATGTTTTGCTGTTCTAATCAAGACATTGATTGAGATAGGAGGATTCGGGAATGTCTTTGCCGCTTTGGAACGGGGACAAAGAAACAACTTTTGGAAGTAAAAATTAATTGGAAGATCTGTTGGAACAAATTTTGAAACTTTTTGAATTTTTAGTTTCAATCTCGACCCAACTCTACGGTATACGTTTTGGACCATTATTCTAGGCACTGCATTCTCTTGGAGCACTCCTAATCAAGCAGTTATACAGAGATTCATGACATGTGGAACTGTTAGAAAAGCGAGACAGTAAGTGTTGTTTGTTTGTTCTCAGATTTTAATTTTATTCTCTTTTAACAATTTCAAACAAATTTTTTTGTAGCCATACAAATTTCGTGGATGATGTGAAGGTGCAATTAAAAAAAATAGTAAATGAAATGATACCTAAAAACTTGTAAAGATTTTTACATATGTCAAAATGTTTCACTTATATCTAGAGAGCACCTTTGTCAAATGAGTAATTAATTAGTATATGGATTAACAAAGCTACCTACAATGAGATAATTTTTACTTCGTAAACAAAACCAGTAATTTGAATTAAAAGTACCTGAATTAAAAGACTAAATTATTTTGCTTTTTAGAGCTGCCATGTTTTCTTGCGTTCCCGGCATATTGTTTGTAGGTGTTTCAGTATTCACTGGAGTCGTGATGTATGCTTATTACGAAAATTGCGATTTGCTCAAGTCAGAAATTATTGAAAAGCCTGAACAAATGGTTCCTTATTTGGTATTAGAGATTTTTCAAGATGTTCCAGGCATGGCAGGGTTATTTGTAGCAGCTAGTATCAGCGGAACATTAAGGTTAGTTGAATCAACTTTTGACCATGTTATAGTAGATCTTCTTGTAAACAATTTTTTAAGTAAACGAAACCTAGCTGCTCGAAATTTAGTTAACATTTTGTTCAATTCTTTTTGCCACAGTCGTTGCTTAAATTAAACTTTTGCTGCAATGAAGGAGGTACGTATTAAAGAGGTGTGATCGTGGGCGAAGGGAAGGGTCGAAGAAAAATGCAAATCTCTTGAAATGCAAAAATGCAATCCCTGGAAATAATGTTATTCAGCGCTTGAATAGGGCAATTTACTAACAATACATTTTAATATATTTGGAAAGAAAGTTTTCCCTCGCACAAAGACTATACAGTTACAGTTTAAGGTAACTTATAATAATACAACTTGAAAATAAAATTTAGCACTGTATCTTCCGGAATAAATGCGCTCTCTTCTCTTCTGATGGAAGACTTCATAATTGTTTGGAAGCCTAAACTGTCCCAATATTTGAAGCTCACTATCAGCAAATTAATAGGTAAGCGTTGATTGATATGACTAGAGGAATTAACCGAAAAATTCCCCGGAAAGTTGCTCAGTCATGCTACAATCCTAATTTAGAGCATACCAATGTCTTGCCATAAGCCTTGAGACTATCTTTGACGTTACTGTTTATAATCTTATTTATCCCACGTCCCACTTTCCTATTACCAACAGTTCTACTACTTATACCAAGAGTTCTTCAAACTTTGAGACCCGCTTTCCTTGAAAAGGTTAACAAAAAACCGTGGGCCCGTGCCCCTTTAAAATCTTACATGCTCTTCAGTTGAAGAACCTCGTACTATATTGTGAAAACTAGGCAGGAAATGCCAATTCATTTAAAGAATTGCTTGCTGAAGACGGTCTTGATTTTTTGGAAATCGCTTTTTGAAAGCGGATAGACATCTTTTATAGATCAACTATGTGGAAAACAACAAGATTATGCCATCCCTTATTGTTTTTGAACATTTAATTTTGCATGCCCCACCAAAATTTTGCCATGTCCCAATGCTAAGAATCATCCTTTATTTAGCATGTTGTTATCTAAAAGTTTACAATTTTTACACTAGAAAATACCAATTTTTGTCGTTTTAAATCACAAATTACATTAGTTGTGCTTCAGGCCCTCTGTAAATATCATTATATTTTTAGTTCTTTGCTTTGGCGTACTAGTGACTGGCGTGGCGACATCAGTCATGTTTATCGAAGCTACAGTTTTTCAAATTCTTTATTCTTTTTTTGGCACTCTCAATGGACCTTTGCTTGGGGTATTTGTTATGGGAATGATGTTACCGTGGACAAACGCAAAGGTAACAATGTTTTCTGCTTGCTACTTATTTAGGCTACTAATGTGATTGCTAATGCCAGTTACTCAATCAACGAGAAATTTTCGAGAGTGGGGACAAGATCTAAATTTTTTTGGTGATAAACTTTTTTAAAGGGTTTTTGGGCTTTTGGAAAAAACCAGGGGCATTAGCAAAATTTCCGAAGCATTTGCTTCAAAAGGCTAAAGTACCGGGGCAGTAAAATTCTTACTTTTGATTGTTTTGCAAAAACTTACTCGTCAAAATTCATTCTCTACTCAATCCATTTTTTTGATTGCCGTTTTGCTCGCTCAAAATATACCACTTTATGGTGCTCTTTAGCGCCTTTGTTATTTGATGGCTATGCAAAAATAAAATCGCTATTTGACTTCATAATTTCCAGAGCATGATTTCAAGCCATAAGATTGTTCAAACCTGGTAGCATGCTTACTGAGTCACCACAAGCAGTGATTTTGGTAGCCTTTTTAGCAATAAGAACGTAGCCACATTCAAGAGACAAAATTAGGCTTACTCACAATTGCTGAATATCGTATGAAGCATAAATTTTGGTCATAACTCGTTGCTTTACGCTTGCTTGAAGAGGTCTAATAAGATCAAAACCGTTTGTGTTTTATTGCCTTTATTAGTTATTATGCTGTATTTTGTAATGTAAGTGTTGATAATGTTTGTTTTACAATAAATTGTAGTATGCTAAAATGCCAGACTTTTATGTCCTTTCTGAAAAGAGGGCTACCTAAAATTAATGTTTGTGGCAACTCAATAGACATTCTATTTTTAATGGTGTCAAGTATCTCACCCCTTTTTGGGATACTTAGAAAGTAATTTTGTATTGCGGATGCGATTGCTTACCCCTTGATGAATGTCTTTCACCCTGTGGATACAATATTACTCCACTTGGTGTTTCAATTGTGCCACTTAATATTGCATGCTGAATTGATATTGCATTCCAACTGGTTGCTTTTGCATTCGCCTGATGAGACGTAACAAGGTCGAAGCCAGTTTTGTTTTATTGTCTTTGCTTTTATGCCATGTTTTGCAATGCAAGAGTTGATGATATTTGTCTGACAATAAATAGTACTATGTGAGTCCAAATCTAACTTGGAAAAATCGGATATTATGGCGTCATAGTTTTGAAGTTTAACCATTGGAGAATTATGTACATAAAGTGTGTAATATCCAGCAATTCAAAACCTAATCTCTTAAAAACTGCTCCATCCATTTTTGAAGCTTTGATATCGTTTTCTAGTTGGAGCATGCTCCTTTTATTGATGCAATAAAAATTTGGCAATGCATTGACAATAGAAAAAATGACCTTTTTGTATTCAACAGTATGCAGATAAAAAGGACTTCTATAAATCAGTCGGGAGAAAACTTGCTCTCTTTTCTGCTCTGGCTACGCCCTTATTACGCTGTGATCAGGCAATTCTTTCTTCCTTTTTTGCAAACAAAACTCTCGTATTAAAAAATTATTTAGTTTTTCTTAACAAATTGCCACCTGTTTTGTGATATCCTTAAGACAAGAACAGCATTAGCCAATCACACGTGATGAATCTGGGCGAGTCTAAACTCTTTCTATCCAACCAAAAGTAAAATTAACTATATAGTTATTGTTCCTTTTTAATTTAGGGAGCAATTGCTGGACAAGTCATTGGAACCGCATTGACTGGTTGGATTTCTTTTGCCAGTATTTTCCAAGCTAAATTCTCAAGAGCCAATCAGCCGCTGCCGACATCTATCGATGGATGTCCGAGCTCAAACTTGACAAACTCCACAGAATTCACAACGTTTACAGAAGCACAAGTGTCCACAACTACGGATTCTCAAAGGTAGGAAAGAAATTTGCTTACGTGTATGGTGATTGCTTTTCAAGTCAACGGAAAGATTTTACTACAGACCTCTAATAAATTTGGTCTGCTGAACCAAGGCTTGTCTAATAAGGTGGAATTTTATATTTTTTCCCTCCGAAATGTGTAAGCTTAGATAAAAGCCAATGCGCTTTTAACGGTATAGCGAAGGCAAATATAAAAATGCAAAGTTGAAGCTGATTATTGGGTGTATGCCTTAATCTTCACTGACAAAGTCAGTTTAATGATAACTAGACTTTTTCTCTTTCAGCTATGGTATCGAATCGACACTGTACGCAATTTCTTTTCTTCTTTACAATATGATTTCTGTGATTATTACTGTCTTTTTTGGATTGATCGTTTCTTTCATCACAGGTTAGTTAACAGATCTTTTCTGCAGCAGGCATATGATGTAGGATGCTTTTCGGCACTTGCATGTGAATTGAGATCAAAGGCTTTTTTTGCTATTGGCTATACTGCAAATATCACCTAAATGCTAAAAATTTTAATTGGTAGCATTGTAAGAGAAGCTAGTAGATATTAAATATATCTAGAGTCTAACAACATAACAAGAGGTTGCAAATTTGGTTCGTTTTTCATTAATTTTTTTAAGTCTACGCTATTGACCGTCAAATTTGTGAGCTAGTGTTACTGTGAGCAGATTAAGCGGTACAGCAATATTTGGCAAATGCACACGCGAAATATTTTATGCAAAATCAAGTTGTTCTATAACGCTTTGCAGTTTCGTGCTTTCTGAGGGACATTTAGTGTTTTATTTGTGTAACACATAAAATGGGCTGTCTATTCTAAAATGTAATGCTAAATATCCTTTATACCTGGAGTCTGTTTCCGAAGTTATAAGCATTTGAAGTAAAAGCCCAATGCCAATTAGGGTTGAGGCAAAGTTTTAAGAATAAGTATTTGATTTGAGGTGATCAAAGAAGGTCCGAAACTTACTACTTATTGCTTGTGTAATAAATTTAGGAGCAAACAATCCTGCCAAATGTAATCCTGATTTATTTACTCCCATGATTTCCCACCCTATTTTTCCCAAAAAAATGAGGAAGTTTTTCCGCTTTGGAGTTCCGCAACGAAAGCAAAATGAATTGAAAGATTCTGCCGAAGCGGAAATTTGGATTACAAGTGACGATCAGAAGAAAGTTATCACCTCAAGCAGAGACGATGACCTACCACAAACTTGCATATAAAATTCACTATCGCTCGTCATAACTAGTACATATTAACTCTCTGTAGTTGGCTGGTTCACGCTGGTTGTTTTACGAGCGTACCCTGCGGTTTGTCATACTTTATGAAAAGCACTTTAAACTAATGCGTTCACTAAACTTAGAGCTCTTTGGCGCAATTCACGAAAATACACTTCGACGAGAGAATGGAGAACGTGCGAGTGAAAACAACCTTGATAGCAAGTTTAGAAAAATCACGTACTGTATATTTTTATTATTTTGCTGAAAAAAATTGATTTCAAATTGCTTTATCACAAAACATTGCATCTAGGTATCTGATTTAAATTCATAAATCTAATTTTGATTGTTTCCAAACGGATCCAATGTGCTCATCCATAAAAAATTTGCATCAATCTCCACACCACGTCACATTATTTGTCGTAAGTAAGCAACGTCTAAGTTTTCTTGCGTGTTTTATTTCGTAGTATCCTTTTTGTCAAAGGTAGACAACTGAAAATCACAAAAAGCAAAAGGTAATTGCGATGACAATGCAGGGCAGGAATTACAACCTTTTTTGCTGGCAAATCAAATTTACTGAAATTTACTTAATCCAATGAGATCGCGAGCCAAGCGAGAAAACTTTTCAAGATGAAATGTTTTTGTCATTTATCAACCACTAGCGGATGGAGCTTTCACGTTAAAAACCTTTCTTCTTCGTAGGTAAGTCTATTGGCACGTGCCAAAAGCCACATGGTGCCGCTGGCCGCACAATTACTCTTGGCAAGCTGCAAGTTGCACACCTCCGATAAACGGCATAGGCTTGGACATTTAAACAATAAGCGCTATAGTTTAGTCTTTAAAATGTGAACTTGCACGTTGGTGGCGAATAACAGGTTTCATCGTGCTTGCGGAAACAAATGAGCGGCTCCATTGACATTACAATTGTTTTGTGATAGATTGTTGATTGTATATCCACTAATACAAATTAATCGAAATAATTTACCGCCACGCTTGATTTTAGTTTTCTTCAAACAAATTTTGCCAGTCAGCATTTGTTTTCACGCTTATCTTCACTTCCATGAATTTCTTGAGGAGTAAAGCAATTGTCTTCCCCAAGATTGATCATTCTATCTGGATTTATCTATGTATGATTTCATAATAGAGTAAGGAGCGCGAGGTAACGCACAATATCAAATAGCCAACACTCTAACCCGAATTATTAAGATCTACAACATGATATTATCTTTTACAAGGCTTTCAATTGCCCTTCATGCGTCATTAGACATCATATTTCAACAATTTACGCACATTCGTTCAGTGACTCTGATATATGTAAAAATGAATAAATTATTGAATATTTTTTGATATCATTAAAAACCGCAAGCGGTTTTAAATGATATCAATGCGCTGACTCACAGTCGTTTAGGTTTCAAATTGAAAACCGACTTGATTTTTTGCAAAACTTAAAAAACCACGTTTTTCCATGATTTTCTCTGCATGGCTGTAGACCCTGAACCATAGTGCACTATGTCAACAACACTGACAACTCGAAAGTAAGACTATAGCGCACAAGCCTTCTATAAACATTTGCTCCTTACCGGAGGATACAAATACGTTTATCAGTTTATTGCCATTAATGTAAACTGCAAAGCTGAAGGGCTTGGTGCTAGGTATACCAGGTCGGGGTGAAGCTGCAAGATGCTTGGTTTACATTGCAACAAGATGCAAGACAATGTCACCAATTACGTTGAGTGCGATAGAACTTCAATTGATATCATTCATCGATATGGCATTTTTTGATGCCTACAATGGCTGTGCTGTTGTGTTCTTAGGAAAAGTACCTACAGGCAATATATCCTGCTTTGTTGGAATGCTAGAGATAGAAAATCACAGTGCCAACAACACTGATAACTTCAAAGCGTTCTCGAATACAAGTTATGTTTGTGAAAGCGATAATTTTCCTGTTACCAAAAACTGACATACTGCCCACCAACTCTCATTAAGTTTCACGGAATTGCTACTAGAGCATCAACCCTTGCTTTACGAAGTTTCAACTGGCATTCAAACATAACTTGCGCTCACAAGTCATTTACTTACTCTTCCGGAGTTGGATATATCAGATACTGGCTGCTGGCTGCATTCAGGCGCGCTCTCATCTGTTGTCACCTGCACGCTTGGTAAAGGCTGATGAAAATCCGATTTTTTAAATCCTTTTCTGGATTTTTTTGGAATTTTATTTGGAAGGTCCAAATTTTGATGTACTCTAAATAAGCAGTATTTCTTTATCAATGTTAAAAAATGATTTCTGCTTTTCGCGGCAGCTGTTTACAAAAAATAAATTCTGCAGAGCTTCAACGATGTGAAGCCTAGGCAATTCGTGGGCAACAACGGTCAGCTGGCATGCCCTAGCCAAGAGGACTTCAATTGGCGCAGATTCGTATTAATAGAGAATAGCATGTCTTAAAAGATCAGATGTCGCCAACAGTAATCCGATTGGTTATTTTAGAAGCTATCACTTTCTACTATGTAAAATTGGACTGCTTTCTTTTTCAACCTTAAACACGGTGTCTCCACTTGATTGATTGAATTTGGTAAATAGATATTCCTTCTCATTCCTATTATTCCCATCTCAAAGAAGAGAAAATATCATCTCTTTTATAAATTCAAGGCAACTGAAGCGTAATTTTTTTCGGTTGTTTTTACAGCTGCCCGGATCCCGTTCCAATAAAGCTTCCAGTGGCTCTGCTTCTGGCCGTAAGGTATACTAGCTCAAAGAACAAGCAAGTCCTGCTACTAGAAGATTGATGACGCAGTTTTTTCGGGTTTTTGTTTCACGGCGAGTTAGCACGAAAGTGAACTGCTCGAATTTACAAACCTACTTCAAAGTTTGCAGAATTAAATCCAGTTTTTCATCTGCATGTTGTAGGTTAATTTCGACGTTTAATAGCCTATGATTCATGCTGGTAGAAAAGCCATGGTCATGACCATCGGCCGTGGATCGTATTCGATGATGAAATGAGGAAGAGTGTCCGAAAATAGCATCAGGGTTTGCACCAACAATAATGTCAACTCTGCAAACCAAATGAAAATTGTAAAAAAAAATAAGCGCCGGTAAACATGATTTAACTGTGATAAAACTTTAAATGTCTTTAAGAAAAGCATAGTAATGCAGTTAAATATTGCTTACTGAGGACTGTAGTTTACAACTCTTGTTTCCTATTTATTGGCAATCGCTGTTATCAGTGGTTCTTAAGGTGGGCGTAGTTAGGGTGGTACGGTGTGGAAACGGGAGAGAACAACGTTTCCACACTATTTCACACTTACCTAACTGAAAAATGAGAAGTATTTCTACCCTGTGCGTTTCCATATTTCTTTTTTTAGCTCTCCATTCTTGGACGTTTCACAATTTTGGTGGGGCGAGGATTTTACCAAAAAATGGAAAAATCATACGATTGAGGAATTGCTTGTAAAACCAGTAATATTTGTTTTTGTGAAAAAGTTATAGGAAATTTGACAAAGACGTACAACAATGCCTTAGTAGTTGCTCAGTCAAAAAAAGAATCGATGATAGACTGCTTGATGTGTTACAACAACTTATCGACAAGTTGAAATTGCAAAAGTTCTCCTTAAATACGATGAATGTGCGATACGAAAAAGTAAAGCTCTGCTATTCGCATGCGTGAGGTATAATGTCAAGGAGAAGTTTCAAAGAAATGCAGTTTTGCCTGCCACTAGCAACAAACACTCGTGCCCTTGATATCTACGACAAACTCAGCAATCATTGTGATCAAGATGAAATTCCTGGAATCTACATCGGATTGTGTACTGAAGATAAATCTCCACCTATGAGGAGTAAAAATGCAGGTTGTCTTGAATTGATAAAAGACAAAAATTTAAGCATTGCGTTATTCCCAGGAAAATCTTAATGGAAAAAATATTGTCTTTAAACTGCACAAAGTGCTAGATTCCGTGATCAAATGCATTAATTCCATCAAAGCAAATGCTATGTCTGAGCGTAGGTTCAAGAAATTTTGTGAGATTAATCGCGCGGATCACGTGAGATGATTGCTCAGCACTAAAGTAGGGTGGCTATTAAAACAAAAGTGCCTAAAAAAATTTATGGTACTATTCAAACCACTCAGCAAGTCTTTGAATGGCAAACCTGAAGTGAATCTTATGACTTCTGGTTGCAGAGCTTACGTGAGCTACTTGGCGCATATTGTTGAGAAATTTTTTTCTTTAAACAAGCAGCTCTAAGGAGTCAAGGCAACACGTTGCGATGCTAAACTAAAATATTTGGATTTGTGACGTTTATCAATTTATGCAGTATCAATCTTTTGTTGAAAAAGTATGTTTAGTTTTCTTGATTAAAAAATATGAAGTCACTCAAGATGCTATTGTCAATATTGTTATTGTTGAACTCTTGGAAATATGGATAAAAACTTCGATAACAGCTTCGATAACTTGAAAGCTATGGGGCTCACTTTTTGATTGACTCGACTACTTTTTGTAGATTAATCTGCAGTTAAAGCAATATCAACGAGAACTATGTGAGTTACTGCAAGATTAATTCGTGAAAACTCTCTTTAAGATGAAAGGAATCGTGATGTGGCGTTCCGAGGAATGCCAAACGAAATATCCTCTTTCGACTATTTTGGCAAGGCAAAAACTGATAAATCTTCCGTCATTGCATTTAGGTGCATGTGGATGTGTTGCATCGAATATGTGCCTGCAAAGAGAAATCATCTAGAAAAGGCCAAACGCGGTGATTTAAAACTAAAATTGACCAAATTGGAACCTCGAATCAAACGACTGTGTAACCATCATCAAGCTCAGAGCCCTAGTTGACAGCATTATTGAGCATAGCAACAACATTTGGTAAATTTTGTGCATTTGTAATTCATATCACATGATAAGCATTGCAATGACTTAGCGAAAACAAAAGCTTACGATATGGACCGTAGTGGTTCTGTTGGGGCCTACAATTTTTTTTGAAGACAGCAGAGAGGCCTGCATCAAAAAAGGTTCAGAGCCACTGATTTATATGTGATGAGATTGCTATATGCTCCTTGGATATGTCTTCTCGTTTCTGAATTTTTTCTTAAAGCTTGGGAATGGAAGCGCTACGACCAGCAGACCAACATTTTGTGGCTAAAGGTTGGTTGTAGTTTTCAAATGAAATGTAATTCGTGATACGAACTCAATGATGAGTAGTTACAGTAAATGGCAGTACCGTGGCGTGATGATCAAAGTATCGAAAGACTATGAGTTGAGAGCAGTGAGCGTTGCGGTGCAAGCGGTACGACCGAGCGGAACGGACGTTTGCATTAATTACTCTTGTTTCACAGTCTTCCTAACTCTTCGTTCCTGTTGTTGGTGTTGTTGTTGTTGTTTACCCGACCCCTTCCGAGGGATGGGGGCATGGCGGGAGACCATGGAGCCCCAGAAGCCGGGCAACTCCCGAGGTCTGGACCAGAGGTCGTAAAGAGACAGAGAGGCGCCAAAGAGTGAGCGGCGCAGAGTCCGTTGCTGGAAGGTCCAGAATGAGATGAGACGTGTCCTGGGACGGGTGTCCACAGGTGCTGCAGGAAGAATTCTCAATTCTGCCAATCTTACAGAGATAAGAACCTAAAAGAAGTCTGTGTCCGTTGCAGCGTAGACGAGAGAGGACACAGTGAGCACAACGAGGGAGCACAAGTTCCTCGGTGGAAATCGAGGGAACCTGTGTGTCAAAGAATTTAGATGAGACAGTACGCCTCCAGTCCGAGAAAAGACGAGAGTGGATACGAGAGGTAAGAAGAGAGAGACTACAAGGGATTGCGGAGGGCGCAACAGTGCACCCCGTCTGGCCAGCTCATTGGCCTCGTCGTTCTCCGGGAGAAACGAGTGTCCGGGGACCAATTGTAGCCTAACAGAACAGAAGGAGAGAGAAGACAGTTCCTGCCAGATCTGCAACACAGTTTGAGATAAGAGGAAAAATGGAGGCGAGGACAGGGTCGTGAGGACAGAACGAGAGTCAATAGTAGGAGAAGAGAAGAGAAATGGCAAACTTGTTGGTGCTACCGAGACCAGCAAAGAGCGTGCAGAATGGCGCAGGCTTCAGCGGAAAAACTTGAACATACTGGGCCTGCCGAAAAGGAAAGAGTGGCCTCAGTGCCACAGAGAGAGCAGTTGGCAAGAACGCCGGAGCCGCCTTTGTCAAATGGAAAAGGAGCGGATCCGTCTGTCCAAAGCACCAGATCATGAGGGGTAAAGAGTCAAGGTGGGGGAGAGCCGCACCTTGGCGAGAGAGAGGGGGATCAGAGCGAGAGGATGGAGAAGAAAGGGGGGACTCCACCGTGAACGAAGGCAGGTTCCAAGGAGGAAAGGGAGGGCAAGCAATAAGAGCCTCCCTAAGAGAAGTAGAAGGAAGCATGAGCGGGTGAGTGGACGCAAGAGCTCTCCAGGACGATCTGCAGAGTCTTGGTTTCACTCCAAGTTTAGCCAAACCTAAAATGGGAAAGGAGGTTGGGAGACGAAGGACCCGCTCATAAGATAAAAGAGTGAAATGAGTCAGGGTGACTCGTAGGGGAGGTAAAAAAAACCTCGGAGAGAAGAAGAGGGATAGGGGAGGACGAGAGGCAGCCGGTGATGGCGCGACTGGCCGATCCGTGGAGGCGTTCCAATTTGGTGATATTGGTAGCGCTTAGGAAAGGAAACCATCCGGGTGAAGCATAAGTGAGAAGGGACCGAAGAAAAGATTTATACAGAAGAGAGAAGGACTCCTTAGTGCGGCCCCATGAGGAAGCAGAAATACAGCGTAAGGCCTGGAGACGTAGGAAGAACTTGGCCTTCAGCGAAGATACATGTTTAGAAAAAAAAAGAGTGCGGTCGAAGGTGACCCAAAGAAAAGTTGGAGTGGGATTGAAACGGAGGCGGGAGCCGAGTAGGAGGAGGTTGGGCTGGAGGTTAGCTTGGTGGGGATCCACTGAGAACAAGGAGGCCTCACATTTGCTTGGATTGCGAGAAAAACACTAGTACTCATACCAGCTCTCCAATCGAAACAGAGCTCCTTGTGTGGCCTCCACCGCAGTGGGAACCGAGAAAGAGGAGGACCAATTGGCCAAATCGTAAGCATAAAGAGAGCAGCTGACGAAAGATGGCAGAGAGGCCGGAAGATCATTGATGAAGAGAGAGAAAAGTACAGGGCCAAGAACGGATCCTGGCGGAACACCTCGACGGACTCGAAAGGAACGACTTTTGTGATTTTGATAAACCACACAAGCGCGCTTATCAGAAAGGAAAGATTGAGTCCAACGAGCAAAGCAAGGAGGGAGGCCAGCCGAAATGAGTTTGTGGAAAAGGGCGGGATGCCAGACAGAGTCAAAAGCTTTATAGAAACCGACAGTATACAGGATCGTCCGAGAGCCGGTCTGGGTTTGTTAAACCCATCCGAAATGGACTGAGAAAGGTACAGAATTTGATCAAGTGTAGACCGTCCAGGACGGAAACCGGCCTGACGGGGAGAGAGAATGGAATTAGATTCCAGAAAGAAGAGAAGACGGGATAGAATGATGCGTTCAAAAAGCTTTGAGACGCAGGAAGAGAGAGAGATAGACCGGAAGGAAGCAGGAGAGTCGAGAGGCTTTCCCATCTTGTGTATGGGAATAATGGAAGATGTCTTTTAAATGGAAGGAAAGGAATGTGAAGACCAGGATAGATTGAAGATGTGAAGAAGAAAATCCATGCCAGAGCGAGGAAGATGCTTTAGCATGGGATAGGCAACTTTGTCTGGGCCAGTGGCGGTGGAGGAGGAGAGGTTGGAGGCAGCCGCGAGAAATTCAGCGAGAGTAAAAGGAGAACAAAAGAACGAGTGAGTCTCCTCAGGGCACGTGGCTCGGCGGAGCTCAGAGAGGTAGCCTCTGGCTGAGAAACGGAAAAGTGGAATCTCAGGTAAGCGGCATAGACCGAAGCCGATTCCCTGGGAGAAGAACAATTGGGAAAGTTAAGAGAGCAAGAAGACGAGGAAGATGAGCCAGCGATAGAGCGGAGAAGAGAGTGTACAGATTTAGGGTTAGATTTAGGAGAAAGAGAAGAGCAAGTCGTCTGCCATGCCTCAGCCTTGGCCTTGGCGATCATTGACAAGGCGCGTCGAGAAGCGGAGATGTAAGCCTGGCGATCTTCATCACTTCTGTAAGCGGCAGCGAAAGCCTTGCGTCTTTCACTAACCGCTTCTTCCACTTTCCTAACCGCTTCATGTATACCTCCACTGTGCAATCCACCCCCGACTCTGCTAACGCTGCTCTCTCGCCCCACCCTCGTCTTCAAACCTCTTATCCCCCATCTGCCCATTCTATATCTTCTCCCTCTGCCCCACCCCCCCCACCACCGTTCCTTGCTCCTGGCTTTTTTTCTGCGCCTCCTGCCTCCACTCCCCCCTGACTCTCTTAGGGTTCTTCAATGGAATGCTGGAGTTCTTCGAGCCAGGAGCACTGAATTACTCCATTTTCTTTCGTCCCACCCTATCTATCTTATATGCATTTAGGAATCCAATCTTAACTCATCTTCTTCTTTCCGGATTCCTGGATTCTCTGCTCTACGTTCTGATCGTACCCACTCCCGGTCTGGCATTCTCTCTTCTGATACCACGCACGCTAGCGGCGGCGTTGTCATTTTCGTCAGGCAGGGTCTATCCTTTTCTGAACTTTCTACCTCCTCTCTTTCTTCGCTTGATCCCTACTCTGATTATGTAGGGATCAACATCTCTCTAAACAACTCCTCCTCGGTGTCATTTCCTAATGTGTACGCCCTCCCTCCCTATTCGCTCCTCCTCAACGGATGGCAAAACCGATTCCTTCTCTCCCTCCATTCTTCCTCCTCCAGAAATCTCTTTATTCTAGGGGACTTCAATTGCCATCACCCACTTTGGGACTCAAGAGGTACTTCCAACCCCTGCGGGGAAGAAGTATTTAACTGGGTCATCTCCTCTGATCTCCTCCCCCTCAATGACCCTGACACACCCACCCTTCTACATCGCTCTTCTGGCAGTCACTCCTCTCTTGACATCTCCTTTGCCCCCTCCTCTCTTGCCATTTCTTGCTCATGGGAGGTGCTACAGGACCTTGGTTCTGATCATCTACCAATTCTTCTATCTATCCCTCTCTCTCCGGTCTTTCGCCCCAACGAGCGTCCCCCTTCCTTCAATTTTCAGAAAGCTCGCTGGGATGGGTTTGCCTCCTACATTGACTCTCACTGTCCTTCAGCAGAGGAATACTCATCTCTTTCCTCTGCTGCTGCTCTCTTTACCTCTCTGGCACTGAATGCAGCCAAATCTTCTATTCCCTTCGGCCGCATCAAACTCTTTGTTCCTCGTGTGCTTCGATGAGTTGAATATGCTCTCATTATTTGGTAGACCTATGATGTTAAATAATTTCATCAACTTTCAAAACAAATTACTTGTGAGGTTTGGAGATTAAAGCAAGCTTTTTATATACAGTTATCCGGATCTCGAATCCAACAAAAAGTTATTGATTAGTACAGTATTCGATTTGTTGTGGTAGTCACTATATTTCTATAGATCTCAATTATTTATTCTGCGTTAGAGTTCGTGGAGGGCCGTGGGTGGACGTAATCAAGGTTACACAGATTCTCAATCAGTACAGTTTTGAAGTGAGTCTCAGCACCATCGATGGGCAGGTCCAGCTACTTAAAATCTTGAAGCAAGGTATCCGTACTACACTAGGTATCCATCCTACAGCAGGTATCCAGATAAGCTACTGTAGGTATCCAACGGATGCATAGGTAAGGATGGACGTTGCAGGGACGCTCCCAGACAGATATCTTTTTTGGACTGAACTGTAACGCGGCCCAGACTGGATGAGTGTGTCAAAGGCAATGTATACACCCGAGACAGCAAATACGCCAGCAGTTATCATGCAAAGTGACCTGGAGCTGTTCGCAGTTGACAAGAAATGGAAGTTCTGTCAATGGTTTAATTCGATTGATAAATTCGGCCCAGATGTGTCAAACGAAGCACACTCCTGCCTTAAAGCCTGTCAATCTCAACCACATGTATGATTATCACGAATAATAATTTCTAGCAGCTTTAAAACTGTCATTTTGATGCTATGAACCGTAAATTGAATCTATATTTAGCCAAACTTGTTTACAACATTTTCATTGCAAGATAGGGATTGTGACGTAGCCTATACATTTTGATCGAAAGTTTTAACAGAGAGAGGAATAAATACTTTGTGTTGATGTGTATCTGCGTTTCTTCATGCAGTGAATAATTGCTTGCAGTTGGAAGCCGCAAAAGGCCAAGTGGGACTGATGGTTATTGTAGTCGGGGTTACCAACTCGGGGTTGGTAACCCCGACTACAATAGTGTTGGTAACCAAGTTACCAATAGGGTTGGTATAGGTTACCAATAGGGTTGCAACAATAGGGTTGGTAACCCCGACTACAAGTAGTCGGGGTTACCAAGTTACCAACAGCAATGTCAACATATAAATCAAACGCAACGCAATCTTCTAGAGTAGCTATCATGATAAAAGTGACTACTCGCCGTACGGAGTGCACTCTTTTGACATCTAACTACAGCCAGATGCCTGCCGTTGTGCTACAACACCACTGTTGATGTAGAGCCTACATTCTGTTGCGCGATAATGATTGGATAAAAGAGACTTGAATAAAACCCATAGAATCTCGTTATTGAACAAAACCAATAAATATTTCACGAGCAACATGAGGATAGCTATTGTATCATATTTGTGAAATTTATTACTTTACTATTCCTTAAAATGTTGATAGGACAACCAATGAATAATTGATAAATGAGTAAGTATTAATTTTGTTTTTTTGAGTAACCAGTCGACATTAAGCTTGCTGCTTAGATCCTAGCAAGAGCCAAGAGAGAATATGTAGCAAGGCTTGTGACATTGTCCTCAGAAAACACTTTTGAAATTGGCCAAACAATCGCATTTTCTGTCTTTATCGGACCTCAGTATTACGTTTTGAAACACGCTTTTAAAGCAAACTCGTTTAGGCTTTGTTAAATCTTGCCACAGGGCACTCTCAACCACATGTTGAGAACAATGATATGTTCTCAACAAGATATGCTGAGAACAAGATCAAGCATACGTTGAGAGGCACGTCTTTGTGATCGAAAAATCTGTCTTGTTTCGAAACGTGATATTGTGCACTGCTTCCTTACTGATTTTGTAGATTTTTGATTCTTGTCAACATCTCCAGATGTCCCGAAGAGTATTGTTCAATTACATCTTTGACATCGTATGGCCGCAATGCTTCTTTGAACTTCCGTCTAGCCACCATTAACTTGATCGCTCTGAACAAACGAAGGTAGAAGTGATGATGGTTGCTAATAGTCACGGAAGTAGATATACACATGAAAGAATAATAAGGAGGGCAGAAAGCGTCGCCTCCAGCTGTTTTTACCCTCTTAAGTAAAAGTTTCCCAGCATATATGAATTTATGCTCATATATATACATATCTTGGTACTCTTTTGTTTTATTCTTTTCTATTTTGTCCATTCATGTTTTTTTTATGCGCAGTATATGATGTTGCAATTACATAATCGTTTTTTAAGCATTTAATTTTCCATTTTTAACTGAAAAGTCATTAAATAATAATTCCTTTTGCAATTACCTCAACACAGCGATTCAAATGAACATGCTCCAATAATAAGCTAGGCTTACACAGGATTTTCGTAAAAGAGGGTAACCAATTTATTTTTATTTTTTTAAGGCAAAATTGATTTGTGTTTTTAAATGAAACTCTTTTATCAATGCATTTTAATATTTTCGACCTGCTTAAGGTAGCTTCAGTCCCTTTAAAACCCCTGGATGCTTAATGCGCATAGCCAATAGATTCAATACGACCTGATACATCGAATGCCAACTTTCTGCTGTTCAGTTAAGTCGACAGTCGTCTCTGCTTCGTTGTTAGATGAAGAAAGAGATATCTCATCAAACACGTCACCAACATTTACTAAAAAACATTTAGAAATGTCTTGAAATTACACAACCAAGAAAGAGTTTAATTTTTAAAACAAACGTTAGTTATAACTTAAGGAATACGTCAATACGTCTGATGAGATTAGATTTCATGGAGCGGGATTGCGAACATATACTCAACCAACCCTACTTTATTTTATTGATCCTTGGTTTGCACTCCGGTCAATCTTCTGCCGGTTATGCTAGGACATCGTTGTATTCAAACGCACTTCTGAGTTAGCAGTATTGTTAGCACAGTGTATTTCTATCACAAGCAGTGCAATCAAGCAGCGAAATTGCCGTGAAGTGCTTTTTCCAAGTGCACAACAACGTAGCCATCATGAGGTTCGAACTCACGGTCATTGTTACGCATGGATGTAGCGCTAAAAAAGAAGACTGGGGACGCACAGAGTACAAATATTCATCTTCCAATCAGGCTAGTGTGTAACAGTGTGGGGACGTCGCTCCAACGCCATGCACTCCCGTCGTAACAATGAATGGCACTCTAATCCGCTCAACCAAGCAGCTGCTGTGGGAATGGCTTTCAGTGGTAGTCGCTCGCAATATGGTGCAGCCGGCTGACCGGAAGTCAGTTTTCACCAGAGTTGCCTCATGGCAGTGGCATTATTGCCTGTGCTCTATAAGTAAGATCTTTGTCAACCAAAGCTAGATTTTGTTTAAGCATGAATCTTGATCATCATGCCATTCTATATGATATGAAAAGTTATGTAAGTTCCTATGTAGAAGCTGCTTGATATTCAGATTGCCTGATTAAGCTTGGATAAGGTACATTACAACGCTAGTAATTTTGTAATATACTCTGCGAAAAGTATAGCTCTTAAAAACTATCTAACTTAAAAATATTACGACTGATAGTAATCACACTCAAATCGGCTGTATCAAAAGGAATGTTGCTGCGATCTTAAAAAACGGAGCGTCAAGACTCCATTGTGAAGCAGCGTTCACTTACAGACAGAATATTAATTAATGAAAGAAAATTTCGGTGAAAAAGGTATTCCAATACTGGAGTATTGAATTCTATTAGGGTTTTTAAAGATCTCACATTTTTGTAGGATTTGCCTTACATTCTCCCTCCCCTTTGATACGTTTTACATTAGAGTTGCAAACCCTATTACACCTGCGCTCTCGTGATTTTTCTTTTCAGACGATTTCTTTTCCCTCTTCGACCTTCGCATACTGTGCCGGTTGAGTTTATCACTGAGTCGTTCGGTGAAAGCAGAAAATTTCGTGATCTAAACAGTGCAACATTGCTTATTAGCAAAAGAATGAACTGCTTAGTAGAAATAAATTTTGCGGAATGGTACACCATGCGAAACACCACAGTGAGATGCAGTAAGAGTGGCAATAGTTTTCTCACATATCTCGTAAGCGCTAGCAACAAAACAACCAAAATAGAAATCGTAACCGTCATTGTTGTTTGGAAAATAGATTTGAACACAGAAAAGATTAGGCAATATAACACAAAAAGTATGCATACAAGATAAAACAGAAGTATAAGATAAGGTAAAGCAGAAATGGGAACAATAAACCAAAACCAAAAAATAATTAAAAAATACTCAAAAGCCAAGGACCATCAAAGAGCGGATAAGTTATCAAGTCGAGATGGATAAATGATTTATTTTGCACTTTTACTGTAGTTGCATGCAGTAAAACTCAAAAGCAACCAAAATACGAACAAAAAAATGCAAAGATATGGAAATATTGAAGAACCTGTTCGACCACAAATCGAGATCTTTTCTGGAAACAGTGAACTGCGAATAGGAAGACAATAAATGTTAGTAACAATTACATAAGTTTGAAAACAACAGATGGCCATAACACCTAGTAGAAAGTATATTTTTATTTTGTTGTGAAATTAAAAATGTTGGTAAGTATGCCCAAATCAAAAGAAATAAAAATATGTGTAAGACAGGCTATACTGCATATAATAAAGGATATCGATTAATGCAGAAACTTATCTTATGTATTTTGAATTCTTTCTTAAATGAAACCCAATGCAAGCTTTTTAAGTAAACATCTTTCAGATTGTAACTTTAAACCTATTGTCAAAAATTGATTTCGGCTGAAAACTTTATTATCATGGAAAAACATATGCAGAGAATTTTTTCCACTTCGCCTAAGTTGTTGATAAACTTGAGTAATTTTGTTAATGAAAGTAATGTAATAAAAATATTTGGCAGTTCGCTTTGGTGGAGCTGAAACTTAAGCTTGACTATGTTCTAGTTTATAAACATCTTCTACTTCGTGCAGAAGTGAGAAGAAACAGGATAAAACAATTCTTGATATCCGATTCAGTTTTACTGTTACTATTTAAGGTACAACTGGTTTTGGTAGTTTGGGCAAACGTTGTAGGCCTTTTGAGGCGCTATCTACTGTAATGCATCGTCTTTTGTTCAACGCTATCTATCTTCGCTGCGTTTTAGAAGGTTAAGCTTCATGATTAGCCATATTGGTGTTTTATTCTAGAAACCAACGTAACTACATGTACAGGGTGTCCGTAAAGTCTGGACACATAGGATAATTGAATATTGGTCATGTAATTGAAATGAAGCTTTATTTTTACTATTTATTTTTATTCAAATAACATCTTCAATACAATTTCCATCATTTGCAATGCAAATATTAATGCTTTTCGAAAAATTTGCGTGAACTCGATTCAATAAATCTGCATTGCCTTCGATTTTGCTCGACTCCTTATTTGATGAGTCAAGTAAATTGAATGTGCGATTTTTGTTGAGTACAACTTCTTCTTTAGCGTACACAAAAAAAAGAAATCAAGTGGACTAAAGTCCAGTTCAACTCTTTCTTCTTTTGACAAAGCCATAAATAATCAGTGGATGCAAAAAAATGTAATCATAATTTTGAATCTTATATTGAAAAATATCCAATTATCCTATGTGTCCAGACTTTATGGACACTCTGTAGAATAAACATAGCTAAAAATAACTCAAAACAACTTTAAAGTGATAGCGCAAAGCTGTCGTGTTGACGTTTGAAAGAATACTGCACAGTGTGGACAGTTGCTTTTGGTGGAGCAAATTAAAACGAAAAAGTTAGAAAGACTTATGCAAAGAAATACAGGCTTATGAAGAAACAGAGACGAAAGCAATGAAAATTTTCGCAAAGAGAGAGAAATCTTGTAAGTTAGATCCACAAACATTTAAAGCAATGATTATTTTTAAAAGTGAAAAACTAATTTTGAAAAAATTAGAATTAGTAATTAAATTTCAGAAATCTTTTCAAAAACTTGAAGCGATTTATGTTTTTAGAGTTTACTTGGATATTTGGTCAAAAACAGGAAAGTTTACCTTATTTTAAAGAATTTTGGTCATGTTTTGCAATTTTTTTTTGGCTAAAAACTTTGAAATTCCAAAAATTTTATGATATGAGTTTCTTTGATAAATATTTTATGGGGAAAAAGAAATTTTCTTGTCTCAATTGCACGTGCTATATGTGATCACTTATTTTAAACTAAGTGTGTATGGCATAAAAACTCCTCCCAAATATTTCGATGTTGTTTTCTTTTCATTAATGGGGACGCAAAAATAAAAGTAAAATCGAGGACGTTAAAAGGATGTAAAGTCGAGCAAGCAAAATTTTAAATATCTTTACATAGAGTAGGCCAAGGCATAAGTTAATTAGTTGCTTCCCATGATGACGTAATTCTGTACGCAAAAACACAAGGTGCAACATCAAGCCAATTACTATTTGCTCCAAATTGATGTTACAAGTCTAATCCTGGCAATGATGTCGCTTGATGCATGTTGTTATCTTTTACTACTCTGTTTAGACATAGTGCAGACTGAATAATTACGATAGGAATTAATTTCTAAAAGCTTTATTTCGCTTACAAAGTGTTTTGACATAGTGTGCGCAAGCGAATACATGTAAAGAGTAAAAATTACAGGAAAAAAATAACTTAAAATAGACAAGCAACGTTGAAATCATTGAGGCTTAGGTAAAAAAGCTGCTTTGTAAAAAATTTCAAAGTAATATTCTTACCTCTTGTTTTGACTCCATGTTAAGTCCAGGTGAAGGCGGAGATTGGTGGTCATTAAGAAAGAAATGATTTGAAGAAATGATCGATTTTGCAATGGCTTTGCTTCTGAAGCTATTTTTGGTGGGAAAGCTGGGACTGGTGTTGTTCAATAATCTTTGTTTGTTGAAACTAAAACAGAGATTAGCTTACATTTGTGTTGATTAGGCACAAATATTTTAAGATAGACCCAAGAGTTAGTCGGCAAATAATTTTTCTCATAAAGTTCGGGTTCTTTCTCCGTCGCTTATTGTGGGTTAATTCCGTTCTTGGATGGAACACTAACGCAAAGTGAATGAAATCCAAATTTCAAGCGCAAAGAAAACATCACTTCTCGGTCAATCGCGTCAAAAAGCGCGAAAATACTTTTCTATTCTATTCAACATCAAAAATGGTTTAAATACTGAAATAAGATTCAATGAATTTAGGATGCCATGGCCCCTATCGCCCCAACCCTTCGTCTGGCAACGACATTTTGCTACAGGCACTAAAGCGATTGCTCATTTACCCCGAAATTCAAATGATCGTTAGAAAAATACGAACTTTGCCCGCTGGTGTGGCAACCACGTGGCAACGGAGCTTGAGTTTTGATCGGCTGCGTAACAACGCCACGTACATTGAATGAGAAAAGCGGCAGGCATGCGGCGACGAGCAAAATGCTTTTGCCTGTGTTGCTCCTGGACCTTGAGCGCAAATCCTGAGCCAAGGATTCCCTAAAAGAAAGAAGATTAACCTATTAGTAAGTATTGTGAAGACCGCACGGCTGTCGCCGGTATGACGTAACACGATCTTGGCCTTACATAAAACTTGTTTGCCGTTTGTTATATTCAACTCCTTATCGAGTTACTGGCAGTACAGATATCATATGAAGCCTTCAGGGGAAGGGGAAAGGGGAAAGGGGAAGCAAAACCTTCATATTGGTGTTTTATGATAAAGGGGGCATAAAAGATATCGTTGTATGACAACTCTGCGCTTGTACTAAAAAAATTAGGTTTTCATTTATTTGATTACACTGGTTTTTGTGCCGAATTCGAATAATCAGAGCTTGCTGAGTACTTTTTTCCTATGATTGGTCACATGACGTGGAAGGGATTTACAAAAATGAGATTATGCGTCATATGGGAGAGGGGGTTACAAATCGGAAAAAAAGCTTCAAAGGATTCATAAACCGCCTCTTACACCAATTGTGAGATTTTTCTAATTAATTTGAAAATAATTTTAAGCAAGCTGCATATTTTATTTTACAATTGCATGAAATTGACTTGCATTAGACCTTTAAGTAGCTTAATTTTGATAATGTATTCTTTGTTTTGACAAGAACGTAAATGAGACTTTTATTGTGATTAAAATTGGTGTGTTGTTTACATAGATAGTTATAACCCTATCAAATACACGGAGACTAATGTTTTTTGCTCAAGAAACCATAAACATCAACTGATGTGATAAAGATACGTAGTGTTTGATCTTAAGAGGCACGTTTATTATTCATGACTTTGCCAGCCGCTTACACAAATCAGTTAAATTAAAGTGACCTTAAGAATTTTTCTTCAAACCCAATCAATAAACTCTCTTTAATTATTTTCTGACTTCTTGAATATTTTATTTCCCATAATTTAATTAAAATTTTAAGCTCGAAATTGAACCAAAATGTAACGTATAAAATGACCAAGTGCCATTAAACTAAGTTTGGCTAAAACAAATGTACTTACAGCAGGCAAGGCAAAGAACGAAGTTCCAATTATAGTGAACCCACAAGCCAGCAACCGACCAAGCCAGGTAGCAGGAACTTTATCACCGTAGCCAATTGTCACCAGCGTTATCTGTGTAATAACGATACTAAATCAAACTGAAGCATATTGGCGACACATTATTTAATTAGCATTCTTCTATCTAAGAAAAATAAAGGATGTATCATTTTCTCCATAAATCTCCTAAAATTTGGCAAATTGCACTTTAAAAAAAACAAATCAAGACAACACGGATGTAGTCAAATTTCACAGATGTTGGAAAACTTCTCTTCACCCATACCACCTTTCGCCCACCAAATATAACTTGCAAATGCGTCAAGGCAAATAAACACAAAGTATACTTACTAAGCCCCACCAAAGACCATCGGCATAAGTGTTAAAATGCGATTTATTAGAATCTTTCTCAACTTGGTATACCACGAAAGAAGCAAGAATCAATGTGAGAAAGCCAATGTACCAAGCTGTGATCAGCTCCTAAAAAAATGTGAGCATCTTTTGTAGATAGCAATTAAGGATCAATCAAAGTGTGGAAATGATCTTTTGACAGCTGATGACACAATAAATTAAAAAAGTGCATTCTTAGATTGGTAAAAAGCATAGTTGAAAACGTCACTATGTTGTAGAGCAGGAACAGCTCTGCACCAATTACAATAGTTTGGAATCGACAATCTTTTTTGCAAGTTGGCTAATCTCAAGCTATTTAAAAATTTGACAGACCAGTCAAAGTTCGTAATTCAAGCTGTTTGCACGTACAAATAAGCTTTAAAGCACACCAGCTGGAAGAATTTTTCTTCCAAAATGAGAGTGAAAAATTTTATTACTGAGATCAATAAATTCAGAGCAGGTCTTTACGCCAAATTTTTCACATTAAACATTAAAGGACCTTTTTTTTTGCACAACGATTTTTCTAAGATCGAATTAACGGCTTTCAAATTAACTTTGTTCGCCAACATTTTTCAGCGGGCCATAGAATTTCACGTCGCGGATCTCATTTGGCCCGCGGGAAATAGGTTGCACTACGCAGTTGTATTGGACCATGTAGGGTCGCACCAACTAAATAAGCCGTACGGCTGCAAGGTTCAAAATGAGGAGATTTTATTACATGAGTGTTTTCAGAAGAAAGGTCTTCAACTGTAACAGAGACAGAAAATGCAATCAGAGCCGGGTTAAGTCCGACAACAACCCTGGATAACTTTTATTAAAAATGTTTTGATTGTTTGTGCCTCCTACAAGTTTTGCAGCTTGTGAGGTGTTCTGTAAACAAAAATATCTTCATTGCATTGACAAGCATATCTTTTTTTATAGCAGACCTAGGTCCACGTGCACGCAATGGCCCATTAATTCAGCTCTGAATATGAGCGCTTAGACGATTTCATGATGGTTTTAACAAATGAATTTTCAACTTTGATAAACGCAAAGTGACGAGCTGTCATTAAAGCAAAGACCTTTTTAAGATTATGGCATTTGCCATTACGATAAATTAGCCTTGCAGTAAATTATTAGAAAAGCAATAGCCTAAACCATTTGACAAAAATTATTTCTTGTATTTTTATCTTTCACACTTGCAGGACTGCGACATTGTTTCTTCTGAAAACCATTTAGTTGCTGATGATCTTACGATGCTCTTCGCTGGTATGGAGCCATGATATAAAATAGTAATTCAAGTTTACACCACAAACCCTAATCAAGCTGATAGTTAGGAAAAGATGTTGCCGATTTTGTAACAGCAGTAAATACACTTTACAAGGTGGTAGTATCGCCACCTACAAAGAGAACTGCAAGCAGCCTCTTAACAATTAGTAAGCGTCGGTGATTTCCCAAAAGTTGCCTCATACTACACGCTGAGTAAGCAGATACACTGCATTATCCTTACTGAAGCTGGAAAAAATTTGATATGGGCCACGTACATTTCTATGTGCAGTACTAATGAATTTTTACCTTTCTATGCGCCATGACAACAGATGATAAAAGTTTCCACGTTCCTCCCTTCCTGTCTACACGCACCAATCGAAGAATTTGAAGGAAACGTAAACTTTTCATGGTGGTTGCCGCGAACATGTTGACTTGTGCTCCGAACGAAATGACCAGCAATGACGATAGAACAACTATAATGTCTAAAATGCCAAATGTTTTAACAACTACATGCCGTTGATTGCAGGTATGCGGATAAAAACTGCATTTGAAATCATTTAGAAGAATTGTGCCAATGCGCAGTAAATTATTGATCATCTCACCGTAAATTAATTTTCAAAATGACTTTTAAATAAAAGACTTTTAGATCGAAAGGCTAAGCCAAGAACGCCGCCAGAAAAAAAATGTGGTAGACAAATCTCTTCAGAAATTCTTTGGCATCTTAAAAGAGGAAGTTTGTCCAAATTTATTTTAACTTACAGTTTGGCGCTTTTCAGGTCAGTAGTACGTCCTATATTTTGCGAAATGGCCGTAATTGCAATTAATAATTGATTTTACATAAATTAATATAGAAACCCTGTTTTTGGAAGGTGACAAGTGAAGGAAAGATTTAATCTAATAAATGCCAAAGTTTGAGGAAAAATCAAAAGAAAACGATACTCCTGGCAGCAATCTCAAAGAATAATTTCGGTATTTTACCAACAAAAACTTATTAATGGGATCGAAACTGAGAAATTTGGATGGAAGACATGGCCCGTTTTGCCTTCTCTTGTCCTATTTGTCTTTGGCTTAAACTTAACAAACGCTTTTTTATAATAACACTTGTCAAGTTTTTTTGTTTCAATCACGCAGTTTCACCCCGCTTGAAAGAAAAAGCGGTTACTATTTACATGCCCCCCCCAAAATGCTTGCCTGCTTCGATTAGTTTTAAATAGACCTATAGGATAATTTTGGAACAAAAATTTTTCAGAATACGAAATACAAAGTGAACCAACCGATCAGTGAAAATGGTTTCTTGCAGAATCTTATCAAACCCATCAAGCCTTGGTAGCGACATTTACAACCAGAACTCCATATTCTTAGAGACAACTCCACCGCAAATATAATCAAGAGAAGGATTTCCTACAAAAGAGTTGAAACAGGTTTAACATTTTAGAAACAAATATTTTAGAAAATTCAGGATATGGCAACCCCCAATGATTATATTCATGCTACTAAAATGTTAATTCGATTGCGAGCTAAGGCAGAGATACAATTTAATTCACATGATGAATAAAAATTTGTAGAAAATTATCAGAATGCTTCATGAAACATTGCGCTTGCATTTCTAGTTGTGCCACTGCCATCAATAGATCTGTAATCCCATTCCTACAGTGTGCCGTCAAGAAATAAATGCTGCGAAAATGAAATGCAATGCCTGTTTACCAGTATCTCATTTTGAGGCTTGCTTTGAGAACAATCAGATAAAAATTACCAAAAGTTTCTGAAATTGGTTTGGAAATTATGAGAAAAAACACCCACAATGTGTCACAAAATCTTAGACTTTTAGCTTTAACAAAATTTCAAAGCAACTCGAGTGAGGCAATTGTTTCTTATCTCCTTAAATGCTTTTCTGACCAAATTAATTATGTTCTATTTGCCAATCCTTAAGTAACAATGTATTTACCATCCAAAAAAGTATTTCCGTGGCGTAGGCTTCATGCTGAGGTACGGTTGCAAGAATTGAAAATACTAGACTACTGAATACGAGAAGGAACCTGGATAAAAACATTAAGAAAAGGCTATACCTACCAAATTAATATTGCATAAAGGGGGTAAGGAGGGCCAAAGAGATTCAAACCATCAAACAGCGTAAAAATTTTATTTTTTTTTATTTTGAGCCTTCTTGGAATCTGAAGACCATTTCTTTGAAAAACATTTTCCGGCCACATCAAATCCATGTGTTTTAAGTTTTTCTTGTAGAAGTCGTCTCTCCATTAAGTCATGCTAATCAGAAAAACAATTTTTAAAGATGGCTCTGCTAACAGGTACAGATTCAACCAACATACCAACAGCTGGTGTGGTGATGCAATGGTTAGCGGTCGCAATCTGTAGACATGGATTCAATTCCCTTGTCGAGTCATACCGAAGAGTTTAAAAAGGCATCTACAGCTCCCTTGTTCGGCGGTCAGTACAAAAGAAATGATATGGAAAAGAAGCCCTCAAATTCTCTGGTTGTGTCGTTGCGTAAGGCGGTTTTTCACGGGAGAGTTCCATTCCTATCTTTATGCAGTCGAGCAGTCCATCAGTTGCGGTGGCCCAGTTCCACCAGAGACCAGCAAATAAAGCACGAGCTGATGCACATGAATGAATACTAACTACCAATACATTCATGTTTTTAGGAATGAAGTGATTGTTTGCTAGATCAATTAGCAAGCACACCAAGGAGTAGCAAAAGTTCTCGTTCTTTCAAGTAAGTCAATATACAATGCAAAGTGATTTTTCTTCATCCAAGCAGGCCTACGTATAGTTTATTTGAAAAGCTGTACAATAGACAGGTTGATTTTATTACTGCGCTTTGTCACAATCTTAAACTGCATCATGCACCAGTTGTAGTTCAATAAAAATTGTTCAGTTATATTCTTACGTAAACATGTGATAAAGAACCTCCAGTCCTTGGGGCTGTTCCAAGAAATTGAATATTCGGCTTTGCCACAGCCTGCAAAAAGCATACGTACATTTTACATGTAACTTACTTTGCTGAGACAAAAAAGAAAAAGCAAAATATCATTAATCCATTGCATTCCCTCTTATACTGCAATCGAAAACTTACGCTAAACGTGATAAACGAAGTATTTTCTGGATGGATATATCTCCAGTCAAAGCCGTATTTAAGCCATATATGTTGACAGTTCAGTAAAAACTAAAAACGGCTACCTCATCTATAACAGAATGACTCTACAACAAGCATCTAAAGACACTTTCAGTTCAGACTGTTAATAATGAGTTTTTGGGAAAAATATATTCCAAAGCCAGCCCAACACACAACAAAATATGCTCTGCGCATGGGTGAGTCTACGGATGACGCGGTTGTGCACAAAGTAAAATATATTTAGGTAAAAAAATTGAAAAAACTTTTTAACTTTTTTTAATAACTTGCAAAAGCGTTTATTTTAAAGTGGTGCTTTCAAATCGGGGTAAAAAAACTTTTTGGTGCGACGCTCAAAGTATTCAAAAACTATATGCCCCCTAAAATCTTTGGTTCTACGTGAGGCTCTTGCAGACGCTTCGATTTCAGTCGTTTTCCTTATTAACCAAAAATGGCTTGAGTTCAGTTCTTTTTGTCTACTCAAATAAATCTTTGCGGAAATAAATCTTTTAACAGTTTTTGCTCCCAGACCACCTCAGAAAATACGATTAATAATAGCCTACAGTGCCTAAGCCAATATTTCTTTACCGGTGGGCAATGGCCTATATGTGAGCCACATTACAGTTGGCGAACGAGACACGGTTTGTCATTTCAGTTGTAAATAATATGCAAAACGCCACTGGAAATGAAAAAATATAATGCAATCGGGCAATTGACGTTTACTTAGTTTGAAAATGGGCGGCGTGCCAAAAAAAGATGAGACACACTGGCTTAGGGGTTTTAGAAAGATAACTAAGATACGAGTTCATGCCTGGAATATGAAACGAAACATTGATCTTTGTACTGCAAGTTGCCATGTTTATGTATGAACAAATCTTGCAGAGTCTGAGTACCACTTTAAAAAACCTATTGTCCTTTTTCGTCCTTTGCCATCTTTATACGCCATGCTAGGAGTTAAGTCATCGTAAGCTATTGTTATTCTCCAATTACGCAAAACGTTTTTTTTTTAATATTGTTGGTTATACACAGAAAAATATTTTTGCCCAGAATTGTTTCAAAGTAGCCTCCACTGCTGGTACACCCCTTTTTACCACTAGCACCAGCAAGCAACCAAGCAAAAGACTAGGCCGAAAAAGACCTTTTACTTGGACATTGCAGGCAATCGTCTTGAAAGTTACATGCACGGCCATGAAATCATTGTTGTCACGCAACAGTAATCTGTCATACTCGCCCGGATTGCCGAAAACAGTTACCTGTGTGAAAGATTCAGCTTTGTTTTTCCTCCTGACTGGATTGGCTTTCCCAATAAAGTAAGACGTTTTTCGCTGAGTGCATTAGCTAGAGTTTTTTTTCGAAACGACAGCTTTTTAAATTGCATTGATGATTTGCGACTAGGGGATTGTTGAAAATTACAGGCACAGCTATGGGTTGGGGATGAAGGGGCTGAAAGTAAACGTTCATTCATCGATCTACTAATGTTTAAATTGAGTGGACGTTGACTGCCGCTAGAAAAATATTTGTTACAGCTTTCGTTGCAATCTTCTTTCTCTGTTGTTGGACTAGTTACGCCAGTAATGGAATCGTCAATCAAATTCGCTACTTTTTGCTGAGTTTCATTCAAAATCGTTTCATTTCCAGAGGGGTTTTTCCTGCAGACGTCGTTCATGATAACATTGCCATTCTGGTTGTATTGTTTTGCTGTTCTGAGGTCATTTTCAACATCAAGGAGATCGCTACTTGCAAAACATCTTTGACTGTTGCCCTGCTTCATCGACAGCAAGTCGCATGGTCCATTCTTTCCATTTGGATTACCCGTAATCATATTTAAAACAAATTAATAGCTTAGTTCACTTTGTGTAGGCCTTTCTAGCTGGCTGCAAAAATAACCTACATAAATTTGGTAGCTTTGTTAGTGCTAAAACACTTTAGCCAATGTTGAAAAAAATTATGCATTCCAAAAACATGATATCAACTACAACTGGCTGGTAGCTTTTGTGAAAGAAGAGGCCAATAAGTGAAAGCACTAATAGCATAGCATAGCCGAAGAGATAAAAAGAAACGCTTCCTCGCTCCTAAAAACATAGATTCGCAGCAGTAAACATGTGGATCAGATTTTGCTTACTCATCATCCCAAGCAAAAAAATTGAAACCCCCTTCCTTCCGAGGCCAATTTTCTCGGCTACCTGCATGAAAGCAGGGAAACTTATATTTTTATTTCACCATAACTTTTAGCTTGACTTTTTACCTCTTCTTACTAATTTTGTTGCAGACCCCAATGGATAATAAGGTGCAATCGTAGCACCACACGTTGTAAAATAAGCAGACTGATCAACAAGAACGTGTAAAACACAAATGGCGTACGACTTGTACTGTAAATTAGGCTGCATAACAGCATTAAAAATGGTTACTTTTGGAGAGAAATATGCTTCCGGTTTTAACTGTTTTGTGTAGAGTTTGGCGCGCATTTTGTAAGGGCAATGGCATCGCTGAGCTAAGGCCGTGGCTGGACCGGGTTCCACTGCAATCTGAGTGCAAAATCTGGCTAAAAACCACAGAAGGTCCTCAACACAATTTAATAATAAACTTACACATTTCGCCGAACCCAAACTTGAAATATATAATTGTGTATCAGAAATTAATTTGGGGGGATGCGAGGAGTCTGAATCCTCTGCTTAAAGCAACCAGCGATGTTTGCAGTGTATTGGCTACTCTAATGCTTTTACACATAACTTAAGACAAAATATTATCATCGAATTTTATATCTTTTAGCAATTTACCGTTTGAGTTTAAAGTATTTTAAAGGTAAGCATGCTAAAAGTTTCAGAAAATCTATGACATCTTCTACTTTATTTTTTTGTCAGAAATGCGTGCGTCTTGGATGGCAGCGTTGCACTGAGCAAAGGGAATCGATCCTTACACATTGCTTACGCTGTCATAAAGGCAGCACTTCGTTTTGTATGAGTGGGTGGGGAGGACGATATATTCGTCTCAACATGCTAGTAAAAACCTTTTTTTGAAGATCAACTTTATGAAGTGGCTATATTTCTATTTTTTGCTCAAACCGAAAATGCAGACCTTTTGGGGGGATCAGCATTTTAAAAGCGATTATGTTAGCCATTTTTCGGAATTTATGGAGAAGGTTAGGGGTTGAAAGCAGTCTAGAATGCTTTATCTCGCTACTTTTATGCCTATCTGCTTTGCTAAAGTGTGTTACAAACAGAATGCAATGGCTCGTTGCGTGTTGCTATCTACGTGACTGGTGGATAGCTAATATCAGCAGTGAGGAAACTGAAGTCGATTCAAGTCGCTGTGAAAAAATTCCGGTCTACAATGGTCGTTTGCAGGAAAAAAGCTTCACTTGACCCTGGACTAGATAGTTCATAGTGATTCAATACGTATCTGTCGTAATTTAAGTCATGACTCAAACTCGATTTGAGACTCGGCCCATCAATTGTAATCTGATTACCGATATTTGTATGACAAAAAAGATTTCAGGTTTGGAAAGCCAAATCCTATCACTTTTGGTCCTATTGGGCATTTCAAAAAGTGACTTCTTTATGCAATGACAGCAGTGGAATTATGTCAATTTTTTGCCATTTAGTTTCTTTTGAGCTGCTAGCCTGAAGGCTAGTTATGTACAAAAATTTTCAAAACGCGACATATTACTTTGCACTCAATAGGATACCCTGGATACGCAGGCCTTCACGAAAGCTCGTTCCAAACATTTTTTGGCAATTAAAGGCAAATGTTGCAGCATACAGTTAGCCTATTAAGCTGAAAAAACAAACATTCAGCTTTTCAGCCCTCTTCAGGCAGCTTTGTAGAGTGGCTATAAAAAAAAATAATGACTCAAAATTAGCCGTAACTCTCCTTCAAGATGCTCCTACCCATGGACGAGGCCAGGGGCCAGCGACAGAGACCATGTCTTCCGTCAAACTTTTTAAATTCGATGAAAAATTGAAGGTGTTTACAGTTATTACGGATACAAAACCCAGACCTCAACAAAAATCATCCAACAAATTTAACTAAAAATTGACGAAATTGGAGATCAAAAATGTCGACCTCCAAAAAATATTCATCTAAGGAGTTTCATACTTTTGACAGCAACAACAAAACTTACATTTTCGAAAATATTTTTAGCCTTTTAATGCTTTGGATTTTAATTTGAGGGTAAAAAGAGTTTTGATGTTTTTCTTTTATATTTTTTTATTGGCGCCTTACAGTGGGCAGTGTTTTCCGCACTCCTCAGATTTTTTTTGCTCTATGTTTCACATGTAATCAGTTCATTGCCTAAATAGGGTTTGGTTATATTTCTGGACCCGCCCATGGCCAGTGGCTATGCAGAACTCTTGAACTAATAAAATCTTTCTGAACTCGAACTGGAAATTGAATAAAAATTGATCTTGCTTACAACGCTAGTCCTGCTTGCAATGCCGGTTATCGCTTACTAAAGTGCCAACTGCAAAGTGGTGAGAGAGCAGAGAAGTGGGCCTGGTTTTATCCTTCACGGTCATTTACAACGAACTTGCAAACTTAATAGAGTTCTTTCTATTACACGCTTGACGAGTTTCTGTGAGAACAGTTTCGACTTTCACATTTCTTTTCAAACGCTTCACAACTTCATCGGCGTGAACTGACCAATATTTAAACGACGGCGGGCAATCTATCACCCGCAAGCCAAGTTCGACCTGTTTTAAGGTTAAATTTGATCTTGAATACACTTTTACGAAACTTGGCCTTGCCTATTCAGTTAGGATTTTTCTGCTATGAGTGTCAAACCGTGCGCCAAATTGATTTACTCACGAAATGTTGGGGCTGCAAGTATGAAGCATTGGCGTAGCCAGGGGGGTCAAAGGGGCCATGGCCCCCCTGAATTTTAAGTCAAATTACAAAACAGTATCAAAAAAATAAAAACATAAATATTTTTGCGCCTCTGCAGGTACATTAGAGTTTACTGTTGACTTTTAGCAAGGGGGTGGGTCGGGCGTGGCTTTTTAAGTTTTGAAACTTACAAATGTTATCAAACAAGATGTGTACGTTTTACACACTAAATATCGCCGAAGTTTTTCTTCTATGTCGCAGTCGAGTGATGAATCGATATTCCAAGTTATGGTAATTGCAAAAAATAAAGGTCCTGCTGAGCACTCTCTTGTTTTATTGCGATGCGGACTACTACCAAGACATCGCTTCCTTCATCAGAACGTTCAACCTACCAGTGGAAGTGGTTTCCTTGAAATTCCTTAAATAGTGCGTTATACGTCACAATTGAAGTTGAACTATTAAAGCCGTTCTTGACAAAACTACATTAGATCGGTGAAATCGCATTCGCACTTTCTCAGTTTTGTATAGCAATTTCTATAGTAGCGACGAGCGTAGTCCCCCAAAGGCAAAATGCCATTACAAGTAAATGACTTCACATTAAAAGTTGCAAAATTTGGCCCCCTCTCAATTTTTATCCGGCTACGCCCTTGGTATGAAAGTTATCTAAACCAAACTAAACTGCTTTCCAAGACAAATATCTAATAGTTTTCCTTTTTTCCTTCACCGGCAACAACAAAAGAGATCCTTAAACTTGTAGGCTAAGTAAATGCTGCAATCAATTAAACGACTTGCGCACATTATTCTGCAGTAGGTTTTGATATTGAAAAAAAATTTAAGATTCCGTTTAGATAACCTCGTGTCTTTCGGCAAAAGACTAGTGTTGTCTTTCGACATAAGGCTCCGTATGAGTTACAATTGGAGCTGATTAATCTTTAATGTGAGCTTATTTCAAAAGAAAAAAAAGGAATTTTATGCTTAGCACGTAAATCCAAATTTTCAAAATTGCACAAAACGACACAGAGAAGACTTATGTCGTTTGTTTCCACGTACACATTTGAGCAGACACTATGTGATTAGTGCTATGAAATCTCTATTCGTGGTAAACAATTGTGATTTCTCGCTCATCCGACCTGCGTGTCAAATTTAAAAAATTTGTTTGCCTGCATTCTAAATTTTTTGTCCACCCCTGTTGATCTTGGGTTTAGGCCAGATTTGGATCGGTTACACAAATTCAATTTAATTACAACTACAATCACTCCTGTAAAAGTTTCGATGACTTTATAATTAGGATACAGGTACTCTGAACCCGAACCGCAATTAAGAAAGAAAAAATTTATTTTTGACCTTTTCCAAAATTTTCCTTTGACTACAATTTTTAGTAATAAGAAAAACAATTTGTAAAATTGGAAAAAAGACACTGAAGGCTGCCTTCGCACGAAGCGGATTTCGCAACCACTAATAAAATTTTCTACCGATATGTAAGCCGAGTCATTTCGTCCAAACAAACAGCATCAAGTCGAGTCTTTTTTTACGACGACTCTAGTCTAGTCTACAACTCTAGTCTTTCTATGACAAGCACTGGACCAAGCAGGGGATTTTTTCCTGCAAATGCTTTTTTAAGAACAACTTCGCAGAACGCACGAGGTTCGAACAACAATCCTATTTGTCACAGCCAACATCTTATTACCATTGATTATCAATTGCCAAAGAAGACCTTGAGTTTTTAACATGATTATTGGTTGTCACATTAAACTAAGCTATTACTTCGTGTGTGCAAGTAAAACACCATTACCAGACAGAAAACTAATCGTTATTTTGACTCTTTAGAAGGCCTGCTATATACAGAAAAGAGAAACCTGTATACAACATCTTGCTGGACTTCGCTACTTACACGTTTACAGAAATAAATAATAAATCATTCTTATCAGGTGTTACAACTGTTAATTTACAAACAATTAGCATTGAAATTGTAGTTGTCTCATGTAAAATTAAATGATTTTAGCTGCATCATATTTCCCGAGCTTTTGACCGGTGACTACTGCTCAGAGAGATAGCTGTTTTGAAACAATGCTCTGATTTTGAAAACTATTGCATATAGCACCAATTTATTGTATTAATCCAGAGGTTCCCAAAGTTTTCAAACTCACGACGCACTTCCTTCTTGTAATACAGATCGCGACGCATGAGAAAGAAAATTTGACTTTATTAATATGAAGTCATGAATTTAAAACAAGGAAAAGTTTTATAACACATGCACATTTAATCAATGCGATACGTGAGCTTGTTTCCGTGCACATAAACGATCATAACGCGGCTGAATGTCCGATATCGCCAGACGCAGTTCTCTTTCAACGTTAATTTTAGATCGATATTTGGTCTTTATTACTGCAACGGCGGAAAATCCAGCCTCACACAAGTAGGATGTGGCAAAGGGAATTAAAATTCTCAGAGCAGACTTAGCTATACACGGGTATAGAGCATTTGCTTCCATCCAAAATTCAATCATTGGTCGCGTCATGTGACACTTCAAATTATTGTCACAAGACAGGTCAATAAATTCTTCTTTCTGTGCACCGTTAAATATTGACGGAGGATTTTCATTCAGGAATGGATTTCTTACCCATGCATGGCAAGAAAGATCCTCAGTAAAGTACTTTTGAAAGTGGGATTCTAAGTTGTTCAAATGCCCGGTTATTATTTCAGAAACAGTGGGTGGTAGATCGGTTAGGTTCAGGTTAGATAGCATTCGAGTGATACAGGAAAAATATTCAGACCCAGAATGACTTGAAATATCATTTTTCCAAAAAATAATTTTCTTCACAAAGGCATCAATTTTATCCGACATCTCCAAAATATTCCCGCCTCTTCCTTGCATGCTGGTATTGAGGTTGTTGAGCTTCTCAAATATATCACACAAATAGCTGAATTGGAGTAAAAAGCACTCATTTTTGAAATTTTCGGCGCTTGCATGCGATTCAGTTTCCAGAAATTGAAGTATTACTTCAAGTAAAATGTACACCCGAGCCAGCGAATTTCCTAACGTCAACCAACGACTAGTCGCATGAAAGAGAAGGGTGTTGTACGTAGCATTAGAATCATCACATAATTGTCGGAAAAATCTTGCTTTCATCGGACGCGTTTTCACATAATTTATAACTTTCACAACCTCGTCTACCACAGAACTCAAATCTTTGGACAAATTGTTAGCTGCCAACGACTCCCGATGTATCATGCAGTGAGTCCACTTTGCATGAGGTGCATGATCTCGTACCAAGCTTTGAAGCCCGTTATATTTGCCAGACATTGAACGCGCACCATCCGTACATATCCCTACAAGATTTTCCCAAACCAGATCATTCTCTTTAAAAAAAGTGTCCAAAATTTCGAACATATCAATTCCTCGACAACGAGATGTTATTGGCTTGCAGAATAAAAGATCCTCAATGATGCATTTGTTGGTTAAACACACAAATCTCACGTAACAAATTAAATGAGCATCCATACTGCTATCGGTAGCCTCGTCTAACTGAATAGCAAATTCGCAGCCCCTCAACTTGGAAACTAATTGTTCGTTAATATCAACTGCCATGTCTTCAATTCGGCGGCACAATGTATTGTTCGACAAAGGTACCATTTTAATTTTCTGTGCAGCCTTTTCACCTAGCATGCAAGTTACCATGTCAATAGCCGAGGGTAGAATTAATTCTTCCGCAATCGTGTGTGGCTTTTTGCATTTTGCTACTCGATATGCAACTTTATACGACGACAATAGTGCATTTTGTGGAGTCTGGTTACGGGAGAACGTATCAAGAGCAGCTTTCTGCCCTTGTAATTCCGACAATTTACGAACAAAAAATTCCTTTGGTTTATTGACTAAAGTTGCGTGAGATGTAGAGAGGTGCCGCTTTAACTTGTTAGGAAGCATACTTTCATTTGCCAATATTTTACCACATATCACACACTGTGGGGAGTCTTCACCATTTCGAAACTCACATGTAAATCCAAATGAGATGTAATCAGGGTCGTATTTGCGTAACTTCTTCTTTGGGTCTTTTTCAGTTACCTTTCTTTTTACGGGAGCTTGTTTTAAAAACATTGCGTTGATTTCGTTAATGGTAGCACATTATTTAGTCATTGCCTTATTTAGTCTTATTGCCTTATTGTTATGTAACAATGGCAAACTAGTCAGGCAAGTAAAAACAATGTAGCATTGTTGCAGATTTGATAATCATATGTCAAGTTGTAGGCCCACACGCCGGCAGAGCAGATAGGAACTGAATTTTTTTAGGAAATAGATAGATATTTTGCGACGCACCTGAAATTATCACGCGACGCACCAGTGCGTCGCGACGCACAGTTTGGGAACCTCTGTATTAATCGATTGGTTTTGCATTGTTTGGTAAATTAAAATTTCGGGCTCGTAAGTTAGGCTTATTTAAGCTCTAATCTTAACTGTTCAAGGCTCACTTTTGATACTATACCGGTTTTAACAATAAGTCTAATGCTTTACTAAATGTAGCTAGCCAAGAAGTCGAGCCTACGGTTTCGTAGTTTAAAAATGAATTTCAAAAAAGTTAGAAACGCACTTACGAGCCTACATATAGAACGTGCTAGAGGCAAAATCTCATACAACAAAAAACTTTGAGCTTGCAGTAAAATAATAAAATGATCTGCAAGATTTTAACGCAATACCAGAGTTGCCAGTGTGTAAAAAAGTTATCGCTTAACACACGAATTTTTAAGGTACATTTTATAAAAATCAATCTCTCCTAGGCGGGAAATTTTTTTCATGCAAGTAATTTCATCATCAGCAGACCAGTCTAGTCTTGACTCTAGTCTCGAGTCGCTGATATCGTGTACCGAGTCGAGTCATTTCGTGCAAATGACTTGAGTCAATTTTCAAGTCTTTTTTTTATCCCGACCGAGTCAAATCATTGACTCGAGTCTCCCCAACACTGGAGAAGCAGAGCCAAAAGCTTCACATTTTTGGGATCAAAACTAATTTCATGGCAGTGGAAGTTCTGTCAGCAATCTGCAAAGCTAAATCAGTTGTGAACTAGCGGCAGATGTCGCAGGCATACGTATACGTCTGGGATACTGTTAGATCAATTAGAGCTGTCACACCCCAGTGGTCACAGTCTCATCAGTGCAATTGGCGACTGATTACTGAGTAATATCATACGTCGCACGGAGACTCCACTTGTCGTTATTTTGCTAAAAAAGTACAATACTCAAACCCTATTTTTTCCTTAAGTTTTGAATTTAATATAGCGTTTTTGTCCCGATCGATGAAAACATATGACAAACAAATATTCAAGAATTAAAAAGTTATTTTAAAATCTTTAGGAAAAGGCAAGAAAATAGTGGAATAGTTTATCTGAGTTATAGATGCGCCACATCATTTTTGCTGAGATTTTATTTCCATTTTCTTCAGTTAATCTTTCTTGATATCGACATAATGGCGATGGATTAAAACCATGTCAATAAGCCGCTTGTAAATTGAGAACACTTTTCCTTTTGGTGAAACAAAAACATCTATTAGTACTCTTCGGAAAGCATTTCTTTACAGCTTTTCTTTAAAGACGGCATCAGTTTTTGAAGTATCACTCAGGAGTGCACAGCCTTTTCACTATTGGAGGCAGCATTACAAACTTTGTTTCAATTTACGGCCGCCAGCAAATCAAATTAAGAATTTTTTTGTTCGCATGAAAATGGAGATTATTTCTTTTCTTTGAGATCAAAATTTTGATGGTAAAAGTTTCTGATCTTAAGCAAAGTTTTCGTTCAAATTTAATTTTTCTTCTGTAATGCAATAATAAAAATCTCTTTTTTGTGGGGGGATCATTTTTAAATATATATGCACGACCGCCCAACTTATTATTCAAGACCGTGTGGTTGGGCGACCCAGGCAGGCTATAAATTGATGTCAGCGGCTCTGATCCAACGGAAGTCCAACGGTGTTTTTGCATAAGTGCTCGTTGTAATAGGCTAATTGACAAAAAAGTTTATAAAAGCGATTTATAAAATTGAAACCATAAAGCTCTCATTCCGATACCACGAAAACCATCGGAACTCAAAAATCCCAAGCTTGGCGGTTCGTCGGTTACTGGTCTACCATTTTCGATTCAACTGCTTATAGTGTTATACATTCCACTCCGAATTATCAAAAACTTAACAAGATCCTTCCCTAAATTTTCCTCTGCTAACTTAGTGAAGAAACTAATCTTTTTTCTCAAAATTTTTCTTCAAAAAAAATTTTATCTGGGACAAGGCACTAGTGGACTTAACATTAAAAAGGCACGGTAATAAAATGATTCTTCCTGCTGGTTTAATTGAACATATTTTTATGCCTAAATGTGCATCGGTTGATTTTGACCAGAGATATTCCGCCTATCCAACTCCGACATATCCGAGCGATTTCGTTTCTCTTGCTAAGAACTCAAAAGATATGAATGGAAAAATTAAATCAGCTCGAAACTTTATTTATACATTAATACGCTAAGACAAATGCATTTTGCTATAAAGCATCATCAGTGCTGTAAAAGAACAATAAAAGAACAATAAAAACCGATTGTTTATTGTTCTTTTACAGCACTGATGATGCTTTATAGCGAAATGCATTTGTCTTAGCGTATTAATGTATAAATAAAGTTTCAAGCTGATTTAATTTTTCCATTCATATCATATATATATAAATGTGCATCGGGTATAACTTAAATATTTTAACCCATTTATGCTTTCATAATTGCTGCATGTGAAGTAAAATTTAAATGGTTTATAAGTCCTTGGTAGAGGTGGTCAGTAACAAAGTAGCTCTGCTTGAGTCAACTATTTGAATAGGTTTTTCAGTAACGAGCTACTTACTTGAGTAGTTTCATTTTTTATCATTTCTACTTTTACTTAGGTAAATTGCGAGGGAGTGAATGCTGCTTGGGTAGTTTAACTTTTACTGTAGTACATGCCAAAAACTGAATGCCTGTTAACTTGAAATGAGATATGGTAGCATTAAAAGATATTCTAAGCTCTTATTTTCTGCAGATTCTGGGTTAAAATGGACTATTTTTGATTCGAAATTCGAAAACCGACTATTGCTTCTACTCAGGGGTTTATTTTGAGAAGAAAATAGAGGGTGATAGCCCTCCCAGGCGATATGACAGCAGCAAAATACGTAAAAAGACAACAGTTTTTATGTTTGCTTGAATTACAAAATGGACAAAAAAGATCTTTGCGACTATTTGGAGATTTATTTGGGCGAAACAATTAATTTCAAAAGTTGATCTTTAAAAAAAAACCGTCTTCAACTTTTCAAAGTGCTCCGGTCCTCATCCCCAACATTTATTTCTAATTATGCGTCTGTTACTACGCGTATTTTATACTAACCAATGCAGTCAGCTGCTATCCGTAAACCGTACTTTTATAAAGTCCTTTTGTTTTGAAAATGGTTTGCTTCAAAAGTAAATATATATTGTTCTGCGGTGTGTTTCATCCTCCCACCACAAGCGTAGAGAAATTCATTTTATTGCGGGAAGGGGCGTAAAAATTTGGTCTTGAGAATCCAAAAAATTTTGCCTTATCATTGACCAAATTGCAATCCAAATTTAGGGCGAAACCTTTTTCTTTTCGAAATCCCTATTTTTGAAGTTTCAAATTATTCTATTGGCTTTCCAATGCATGGGTGGAAACCTTTTTTGAGTGGCTAATATTTTCAAACTTTTGAAAAACGGTTCTTCAAAAACACAGAATTTTGAAGCAAATTTCCTCGACAATTGCTCTGAAATTTTGGTTTTCTCTGAACTTTGACAAGCCGGGGTGGCTACCACTTCCTTTCCTTTCTCAGCTTCCCACACACGTATATCGGTTGGTTCCAGAAACCCCGGGGGCAAAGTGCCGATTGTCTGTCCGAAAAATTTATGAGAAGCCCGATTTTAGCTGAGTTGTTAGCGTCCTTAATCTTTTTGGTGAGGACATAATCGAGGTTTAGAAGGAACCGACGTCCAGGCCTCAAAATCTATTAAGGAGTTAGTAAGGTACGCTGTTTCCCCATCCCTTCGGCCACAAAAGACAAAAAATATGATTTTATAAAGTGATCTCTAAAGAAGGTTTTCAAAGCAAACTTGATTTCAGAAAGTTAATCTCCAAAAAAAGTTCTTCATCCACACACAAAAAAAGGAAAAACTTGCTTTCAAGAAGTTAATCTTCAAAAATAGCTTCAATTCAAAAAAGGAGACAACAAGCCGCAAGTTTTTAAATAAAATTTATCTTTTCACACCTCTGGTTGTGACCACAAAAACTCTGGTACCTGACCCGATCGAGCTCTCAACAGCCCTGGGTAGTAAGCTATATCTCAACAAGCATCTTTGAAATTGCCCAAGACCTCCTATGCTTACCAAAATCCTATGAGGTCTCTCAAAATAATAAATAGAAAGTCATTTATAAAATAAGGCTTAGGTTACAAATTTTGCTCCCTCTTTCCTTCGCTTCTATTCAAAATTTTTATGTCGTTACGCCTATGACTGTAGAGTAAATATTGAATATCACAAAAGTCCAAGTTTTTTTTATTAGTAGACGTAAAAGAACCTTAAAGTCATTGAGTCGCAACATGTTTTAACAATTTTAAACTATTATTCACAGGCTATAATACGCATAACAAAACGACTAAATAGTAAAATCAAATAGACCTTCAAGAAAATTTATAAATAATTAAAATAATATTTCGTCCAATGGACAACCAAGAATTCGGAAAAGGGAAGCAACGTAGAAGTATTAGCTTGCTTCCAGGCTGATGACCACTTTATCCCCTTCGGTCACCAGGCACACAATTGTACCACTACTTAAAATGCTTATTCTATGCGCACTCTTTACAGTGGACTATTTTGGTTGTCGAAGGTATAATTGAACCGAACTGGGTGATTTAAAAAATCGATTTGATCTGTGGTATCAAAGTGCTGGAACTAGTAGTTGCCATTTGAACAAGGTGACTACCAAAATGTACGCACGTGGTAAAGGTGAGTAAAAATAAGTGAAATTATTGAAAATATGTGAGAAGATAATTGGCGAAGTAGTTAAGACAGATTAGTAACACTCAGGTATTACATAGAGTACTTTTTTAGGTATGTAATTGATAGATATTACCTTAGAGAATTTTCCAAAAAAAAACCTAGTACAATCGCATGCAATGTGTCTCATTTCAACTTTAGCCTAAACACGAGGTGTGAATAGAATGCAACAATACTTGTTGAAAAAATGTTGCTCCTGAGTACAATTATGCCCCATTTGTTTATGGAATAATACTAATCTCATACGGTATTCTATAGTTATTGGCGACGCATTTTGTTATATGTTTCAATCTGAGTTTTGTGCAAAATTCTTTTTTTTCAAATAGGTTTGCACTGACAAAAACTACCCTAGTTTAGGGTTACATAAAATTTTATACCGTCGAATTTGTTTAACAAAAGAATTTGTAATTTAACTTAAGTAATTTACAAGAGCAAAAAGAACTTTTCTTCATTTGTTTTTCAGCATTGCTCAAAAACCGAAAGAAATGAAAAAATATATCCGTGGATGATACATTGACTCAGATAGATGGATCCAATGTAGATCTTTCAAGCACAGACGACGAATATGAAGATGACGATATTGAGTATGTTCCGGAGCCAAAGTCATCATCAAATTCTGAATTGGGATTCAGCGATACTGATGAACCCGACACAATACCAAGAGCTAGTTCATCTTCTTTGTCAAAACAACTAAAGGGAAAAAAAACGAAGAAATCACTGAGTACTACGGCTTTAAGGTCTACAGTGGAATTGACTTTGAGGTCTCAGCTGAAAAAGACATTCGTGTCAGTCGCTGGCTTGATAATGGAGTTGTGACACTTGCCTCAACTTTTGCAGGTGTTGAGCCGATTGATCAAGTAAGATGTTGGAGCGAGTCTGCCAAGGAACATATCATGATTGACCGTCCCCATTCTATTGGTGTATACAACAACTACATGGGCGGGGTGGACAAAATTGATTATCTTGTTTCTCTGTACAGGATCAGAGCAAAAACCAGGAAGTGGCCTGTCCGTATGTTTTTCCATTTCTTAGATCTGGCAGTTGCCAATTCTTGGCTGGAGTATTGTGATTTTGAGCTTGAACATGGTACACCAAAGTCAAATATTTCCGATTTATTGGCTTTCCGAAATAAAGTCGGTCGTGCTTTGACAATGGCTACAGTACCAGCTAGATCTGCAGATAGGCATAGATCAGAGCTGCACAGTACTAGATCTCTTGCTTCTCCGCCTCAAAAAGGGCAAAAAAACAATCATGCTAGTGCAGGATGTGCGTATGATTTTTTTGGTCTTTGGCCAGATTGTTTGATGGGCTAGGGCAGGGGTGGTCAAACTATGGCCCGCCATAGCATTTTGTGCGGCCCGCGAACACTTGTAAAAACTTCCACACTACTAATTTAACTTGATAAGACGAGTGTAGCAACCTCAGCAAAGTCGTGTTGCGCGGGTTTGAATATCATGGTCTCCAAAAAAAAAAGGTCACCACTCATTATTTTGACGCATTTTCCGTCCAATTGGAAGGAGGTGACCTTTTTCTTTTTTTGGAGACCATCCTTTTCAAAGCCGTGCAATACGACTTTGCCAGAAGTTGTCGCAAGATATTAAGCTGATGCATGCTACTGCACTGTGAACAGATATTGGAAGATTTTAAGCACTGGCCCTCGGCGACGTTTGAATGGTCAATGCGGCCCTCCGGCTAAAAAGTTTGCCCACCCCTTGGCTAGGGCAATACTGCAAGTTGGAAGGTTGTGGAGGTCGAAGCAGGGTCAAGTGTGTCAAGTGCAATGTTTTTCTTTGCTTGAATAAGAGCAAAAATTGCTTAACAAGGTTTCACAAGAAGTAAACAACATCTTGTTAAGTACTGCAAGATGAACAAGACATGGAGTATGGTTGAGAAAATGTGCGGAAACAAACTGCCGTGTGAGATCAAGATTATTACAATAAATCAGACTGCTGTAATTGTTGCATGTCATCGGAAAAAAAGTCTTTTACGTGAAAAAAACTCACTTGTGTTATGTCCTATGAAGTTCAAAGAAAATACATGTATGCTTTCTTGATGATTGAGTCATAGAGAGCACAATAGTACAGCTCAATCAGTCACAATGCGAACAATTATACGCATATCGTAATTTGTATATATAATGAGAAAATTTAAAAAATATATTCTGGGCTGACAGTTCCCGATAAAGATCATTAGAACAAAAAATAAAAATTTTTCAGCAAAAAATACTATATCGTGACTCAAGGGTTTATACTATTAGGCTGCTTTTTTTTGTTGATAAATTTTCAAAAAACGTTTTTTGACTCATCCTTAATTAAAGTTGTGCTAAATGATTTATTTATTGCACTTATTGCAGATACAAAAATGTTTCGACGGACTGTGCCATAAAAGAGGCTATAGCTGCAACCGCCAAAAAATCCGGAGCTTAATCTACAGCGGAAACCCTAAAAATGGATTTCGAAAACACCATCCCACTTGGATTTGTCCTCCAGCGCGCCAAGCAACGGTCAAAATTTTTGCACAAAAATTGATGATGCGTTGTGCAATAGCAAAGATCAAAGAGTCTGTCGGCAATCGAAAAATGAAAGAAATGTAGTCGAAGCGGAAAAAAGAAAGCAATCAAACCTGAATGCAAAAGTTGAGGCTAAAAAGTATGAATTTTATTTTGCAAAAAATTTCAAGTCTTGTCCAAATAAAAAGAGTTTTTACTTCAGTTTTCACCGCGCATTAACATCACTCTGGAAAGAGAACTTTGAGTTGATCAAGTTGTGGTCATTACTTCAGTGTCATCTATATGGAAAGGAATGACAGTTGCTTTCATTTCTAATATTCAAGAAGCAGTTGTTTTTTCTCATCAGCTTGAAGTTCTAGTAAACGATTTCTTTATGGCAGTGCCGCTGAAAGCGTTCCACCGCTCGCCTTTCAATTTCTCAAAGAAGCTGCAAAAGGAGTACAGGTTGGTTCAGATCATTTTAGTGTCTCTAGTAACATATGTTTGACTGCCTAGGAATACAACAAGCCACGATATTACTCTTGTTGTTGTTGTTACCCGACCCCTTCCGAGGGATGGAGGCATGGTGGGAGACCATGGAGCCCCAGAAGCCGGGCAACTCCCCAAGGTCAGGACCAGAGGTCGTACAGAAAAAGTTGCGAGCCCAGACAAAGTTGCCTATCCCATGCTAAAGCATCTTCCTCGCTCTGGCATGGATTTTCTTCTTCACATCTTCAATCTATCCCGGTCTTCGCATTCCTTTCCTTCCATCTGGAAGACATCTTCTATTATTCCCATACACAAGATGGGAAAACCTCTCGACTCTCCTACTTCCTTCCGGCCTATTTCTCTCTCTTCCTGCGTCTCAAAGCTTTTTGAACGCATCATACTATCCCGTCTACTCATCTTTCTGGAATCTAATTCCATTCTCTCTCCCCGCCAGACTGGTTTCCACCTTGGACGGTCTACTCTCGATCAAATTCTGTACCTTTCTTAGTCCATTTTGGATGGCTTTAACAAACCCAGGCCGGCTCTCGGACGATCCTGTCTACTGTCGGTTTCTATAAAGCTTTTGACTCTGTCTGGCATCCCGCCCTTTTCCACAAACTCATTTCGGCTGGCCTGCCATCTTGCTTTGCTCGTTGGACTCAATCTTTCCTTTCTGATAAACGCGCTTGTATGGTTTATCAAAATCACAAAAGCTGTTCCTTTCGAGTCCGTCGAGGTGTTCCGCAAGGATCTGTTCTTGGCCCTGTTTTTTTCTCTCTCTTCAGTAATGATCTTCCGGCCTCTCTGCCATCTTCCGTCAGCTGCTCTCTTTACGCTGACGATCTGGCCATTTGGTCCTCCTCCCCCTCGGTCCCCACTGCGGTGGAGGCCACACAAGGATCTCTGTATCTCTGCTTCCTCATGGGGCCACACTAAGGAGTTCTTCTCTCTTCTGTATAAATCTTTTCTTTGGCCATTTCTCACGCTTCACTCGGATGGTTTCCTTTCCTAAGCGTCACCAATATCACCAAATTGGAACGCCTCCACTGAGCGGCTAGTCGCCCCATCACCGGCTGCCTCTCATCCTCCCCTATCCCTCTTCTTCTCTCCGAGGCTTTTTTACCTTCCCTGTGAGTTATCCTGACTCATTTCACTCTTTTGTCTTATGAGCGGGTCCTTCGTTTCCCAACCTCCTTTCCCATTTCAGGTTTGGCCAGACCAGGAGTGAAACCAATGCATAAATTGCGAAAGGATGGTTTGATTAAAGGGTAACCACTTGCAGTGCCCGGTGCAAAAGATATGAAGTGTACAAGTGGTCTAAATCCAAGCTGGTGTTTTGTATGTTGTTTTCGTTCGTAAGAGTCCTTTGCGTCCGAAGATAATTGCCTTGCGCAAACAGTTCTTTGTCAGGATCTGAAACGTAAAAAAAGAAAAGCCTTTAATCCTTTTCATAAACCTGTCATTTAAGCTGAGCCCTTGGGTCTGCAGCAAAGTCGCGTTTAAAAAATTAACTGGATCGTTTTAATATTTGCCTCTTTATCATTTCAATACGGCTCTTCGCCTACAAAGCTTTTTTACTTCATTTGTCAGCAATTTGTATGCGCATTACAAAGTTCTTATGTAAATTATGCCGTATGTCGTTCTTATGTAAATTCCGTTTCATATTCCTTTTACCTGATCTAGAGACGGAGTGATATTCTTCAAAAGAATTTTCCATATGTAAATCTCTTATTCTTTTCTATCTCTTAACTCAATCAAAACTTGCTCAAAATGCTTTGGATGTGAAATGCTATAAAAATAAAACACTTTTTTCTTCATTGAGTTTGAAATTTTGTTTTTTTTGCAACTGCGTCTCAAAAGAAATTCACAATCTGACTGAAATGTTGACAGCTGTTAATACATTTCGGAAAAGATGCCATCATTTCCATCTGCTGGTCATACTATCACCTGTAGTGAGTTTAAACGTGTAAATTAAGGCAGCTGCGCCTGCTTTTGTTATGGTTTGCAACGAAATTGAAGTGTATAGCTACATTTGATATTTTGCAATAGCGAAAGTTAGAGAAAGCGCAGCAGGAGGCCAAATGCCACGATTATCGAAAGAGTTTGAGAGTGTAAACAAACTGTTTCTGTCTGCATAAAATCGGGCGCCGGGTCTTGATATAAGCAGCCTTTTAGAGATTAAGGTGGAAAGAGCTGCGTGCTGTGGCGAGGATTGAAAACCGCTGGTTGTCATAATTTAATAATTTAATTTACATAATTTAATAATTTAAGTCATAATTTAAGGCACATTGATCCTTTTCTAAAAGATGTTGACCAATGGCAGAGTCGCAATCCAGTTTGGTGTTGTTTTGTTTGTAAGATCTGTGTGGAGTGCTACTATAGCGTGAGGTGTACCGACATAAGTCACCTACCGAGATGCTGGGTGAGGTCTACCGCTTGACTCGCACCTACCGAGGTGCAAACCGCGTGAGGTTCGGGTTAGGGTTAGGAACTGCCCTAACCCTAACCCTTAACCCTAGCCATAACCCTAACCAATGATTTATTTGTGTCATTCTTAGAGGATGTACGAAGTGTGTATCGTTAGGATAAATTTACCTTTGTGTGTGGAATGTATATGTGGTGTTTGGAATTATTATAGCTATAGTAGTAGGTGTGTAGCTATAGAGGGGTGAGGGATAAATAATTGAGTGGTAGACC